>OX388151.1:14428702-15628702 GCA_947579745.1 Apocheima hispidaria | reverse complement strand
TGTTAGTTGAGCTATTTCAAAAGACTTCGAGCAACCTAAAAACTGATACTAGAGTTGGCAAATCAGCCTAAACAAAGTATAGTAGGCCTATACATGTAGCGGTCGTTGAATTAACTCGTCGAGAGCAAACCAAAAGAACTCGGTATGGCATTATTTAAGTATTCAAACTACTATTTAGTACTTCTCGCTTGCTCCCGATACAATGTGCTGGCTCAACAGTGCATGTTGTCCGTATACCTATATTTTATCTGAACCATAGATCTAAGCCCATCCTCTTAACTTGATAGCATTGCTAAAATCAGGTGCGATATACAGACGTCAGAAATCTCACTATAAAGATTCCTTTTAAGATTTTAACAAGAAGCCGCATAGTGGTTTCTACATGTAGGTAGTTCTACAATCTTAAACGATCGGCAACTTATTTGTGATGCTTCTGGTTTTTTTTTGTAGGTGACAGTACAACTTCCTCATCGTATCATTGTATCAGGCTCGTCTGCTCGTTTGCATAGCATTAAAACGGATCCTGAAAACAACGTATAATTTGACCTCCAAACAAACCCTATTCTTTTCTTGCCGACTAGATAATTCGAGTTCACATGATGTTTGCAGAGCGCGGCGCTGGCGCAGCCACGATGCGCAGTAATGGGTGGGTGCGCGCCCGGGGCGTCGGGTGGACTGCGCGTGCGATCCCACGGTGGTTTAGTGTACAGGATGCTTTCCAGGAATTTTTAACTTACGTTTGTTATATAACTGCTGAGCAAAAAAATCCTGCATATGTTTTTTTCTGTCAAATCTATCCCGGACTAGATTATTCGTGTGTTAACGTTTGGTAAAAGCGGGCCCAAGCTCGATGCGCCGCCATATAACGCACCCGGGAGTCACCGTCGTGTTTTATTCCAAGTCGGTGGTGGTGATGGTTTCGAGTATAGGTTGATGTATTTGTTATAATTATGATCTTATGATGGACAGACATAAAGTCCAGCGCGAGTTGTTCGAATTTGTTAAGAATATAGAACTTTACTAACTTTGAAAAACACGCATTTATAGTTCTGGATAAGAAAGAAGCAATCTTCTTAAATCAGCAGTGTAGGCCGCAAAATGGTAGTTTCAAAAATTGGTGGACGTTTATCACATACAGCGCCATCTAGCCCCAAAATAGGCAAGCTTGTACTATGGGATCAGACCAGATAACAGATAGAATACTTATTTTTTTCACTTGAAATCGCATGCGGGTCAGCATTCCCATGTCATTCCCAGTCCAACTAAACTGTTTGCTTCACGGATTACTTAAATATATCCGTAAAAAGTAACATCAACCTGTGTATACGAGACAGTAGTTTGCAACTCGTGCGCGGCGACTGTTTGCACAGTTGTGCGATTATCGAGTGGCGATCGGTAGATCACGATGCGCGCACAGTGGTGCGGAGATCACCTTGTACACAAAAATATGCTTTATTGTATGCAAAACGATGTTTAAAAGGAAATAATGCGAACAAAGCGGTGATAGTGCCGGCTTTGAATAAACTGGTTGTTTATGAATATTGTAAGATAAAAAGTTAAATATTATTTTCCCCGTAGGCATTTTCTCGGTTTCCGCTTTTTCATTATTTGTTTGCTTACTAGAATTTATTAGATCCTGTTTATAACCTACGTTTGTCCCAAAAAACTTTCCAGCGCAACTTTTGTATATTATTATTATTAGGTATAATAATTAATTTAATACGGGTATAATTATTATTAGGGTTATTTTTTTCTAATTTCGCCGACGGTTTTGGATAGCTTTGGTACGCTGTATCAATAACATGCGCAGACATTTTTTTAGCGATTTATTTCTGTGCGTTTGTGTGCCGAGACGAGCATGTCGCCTGATGATAAGCGTCACGCTTGCCCATAACAGTTCAGTGCCACCCAGAAAATGCTTGTGCCTTTGCGGTAATGCACTGCGCTCGTCGTCCTGACATATTAGATGTTAAATCTCTCTATGATAAGTAATTTCTGAAAACATTGCCCTTCAACCCAGGACACGGTTTCTATTTACAAGAATTCCTTGAGAATGTTAATTCAAAATATCTTATTTAACTATATTTACAGACCTTTAAAAAAGGGCAAATGCTCTGCAATTCTAGTGACATGTTATGTAATTATTAAATCACTCGCGTGTAGATAAAGAAGTTCGTTGCCGCTCGTATTTATTTAGATATTTAACATTAATTTGTTCGAATATTTAACTTTGTTTTATCGTAACTAATATTACAAATGTGAAAGAGGTCTTTATTTGTACATTGGTTTGTTTGTTCCTCTTTCAAGCAGGAACTAAAAAACGGATCGACGTTGTTTCTACAGTGGCAGAGGCCCCTTTTTATTCCGCAAAAAGCTACAATTCCAGTAAGATTACCACGCGAGTAGAACCGCAAAGCTAAACGCATCAATAAATACTTAATCTAATTCAATTCTAAAAACTATAACTTTCATTTTGCTCACTAAATGAATTCCACAAGCCCACAGTGCGATATCTGCTGAAGTACCGCTATTCTTCCGATCTAGGGCTCCTATATTATCATCTAGGTATATACCTATTTCAACCCTAACTGCTGCATCCATTGCGCAATTTGAACAGTTGAACTCATTACTTAGACGTTGTGTGCACAAAGATTCGCAGAAACATTGCTGTTACGCAGAAACAATTGGGTAGCTCCAGTGTTACGTACGAAATAGGATACATTAAACATGACATTTATAGTAAAGCTAGTGCTATCCTCGTACGTAACACTGGAGGAAACCAATTGCTCCTGCGTTCTTCCAAGAATTCAGAAACATCCTATTTCGTACGTAACAGAGGTAATCAATTGTTTCTGCATTATTCCTACCAATTGTTTCAGCATTCTTGAAAGAATGCAGAAACATCTTATTTCGTACTTAACACTGGACGTTACCAATTGTTTCTGCATTCTCCCTGTATAATTGGTTACCTCCGGTGTTACGTACGAAATAGGATTTTTGAATACCTAATTATTCCTGTTCGGCCGGTTTTTCGGTGGGCGTCAGTGGTAACGAAACCGATATTGAGAGGCTATTTTTACAATCCTAATTTAACTATATAATAAGGATGTTGGTATAAACTGTGGTGATTAGATTGGATTACAAAATACATGGGCTAGGTATATGTGAAGCACTCTTGGGTGACTATCAAAATTGGTGTATGAAACGAGGCACCCGCCATTCAAATTCTAATTATTTATTGGCATAAAAACGATTACACATTTACATTTATGTCATTTATTTATGCCACTAGGAATTAATGTCTCATATCAAAATGTACTCAATTATTATTCATCATCATCATCATCAATAGCCTAAAGAATTCCACTGCTGGGCATAGGCCTCCCCCTTAGACAGCCACACAGCTACAATTTGTATCGACCGATCAGTTGCCCGCGATATTCATATTGTCTTCAGTCAACCTAGTGGGAGGCCTACCTACGCTTCGTCTTCAATTTCGTGGTCTCCACTAAAGAACCCTACTTTCCCATCGGTGATAGGTTCTAGCGATGTGGCCTGCCCATTGCAACTTCAGAAAATAGAAGAACCCTGAAAAATAGCGTCAGTGACTTTGGTCGGAGGGTTACGTCGGTGATTCTTATTAATTATCTTCCCTGAATTACCCACTGCCGTCAAAACACGGCCTCTCTCTTTCGTTTTACTACAGTAGTATCGGACACCGATGTACGATGTAGGCAAGCTTCACCTACCTACATAGAACATCGCAAATTTTACTTTTAAAATAGAAAGTCCAACAAAAGAGTTCCACAATAGAACCAACGTCGTATCATTTCTAAGCACTTTATACAATTGTTATCTCAGCAAGACAAGTGCCGCCTATAAATCTAAACAGAGCGCCCATTTTGTACTTTTTAACGGGCCGCAGCCACAGAACAGCATTTTTATTCAAAACAGTCACTTAGTAAGTAAAATATGTGCGTGTATCTAAAACAATGAACAGGAAGAAGGTGGAGATTGTCCTTTTCCTGCGCCCGGGAAATGTAACGTTTTTGGAAAAATTTATAGTAGAAGTTTCCTCTTCGGAGTAAAATGGGGAGATGGAAAATAAGCCCTTCTTTCGTGGCATGTTTAACTTTTTTAAGTACTTATGCGTTTTGTAACCGACCGAAATCAAAGAGTCTGTACTTTTTTAGCAAGCCTTTTTTAATTAATGGACAGAGGTGACTCAGAAAAACCCTTTGTTTGTTAAGAGGGTATTCTGTATAAATATGCTGATATTTCACCAGGTACCTACTCCATTACATCTAATCAATTACTTGTATATGTCTTGGGCTAATTGTTGAACTGGGCAGATCACTAATAACCGCCATATCATTTAAGGCATAACGTTTGCCGATTTGCCCGGGCATGTTTGGGCAATGGGCAAATCGATTCTGTACGGAGACCAAAGTACAAGCCAATAAAATGAAGTTTGGATAATAAAGATTTACCCAGGCATGCTCGGATATAGTACATAGGGTGACCCCGTCATCTTTCTTGCACGTAAACACACAGCTCACAGAGTGGAAACAGCGCCGCAAGCGCCGTGAAACGGAACTACGTTGCGATGCGCCCAGCCATAACTCGATGTGGCCAAGTGACTAGAAGGGCAAATCGACAAATAGGTTCCTCTCATCGATCTGTCAAACTTTGTACTGGGCACATCATAAAATAATCGGCCAAATCATGAAATGCCGGCGTATCGTGATCTGCCCAAATAGAGCTCGATCGACCCAGGACATATTATATACACCAAACATTTTATTTTGCAAGATTATATATTGTCTTCTTTGAGGTACCTGTACTGTTACAATATACTTAATTTAAAAGAAAAGACCTCCAAAAAGTACGTAAACATACAAACTTACTTACTCTTTTCAATCCGAACTGCATTTGCATTTATTTATTTTATAAAACCGCATTGAAAAGAAAAATGTATTGTTGTTCAAAAAATTTGCATCGGCAAGGTCCCTGCTTTTGTCCGTTCACTAATTTGTTTAGAATTTTTACGAACCTTTCTTTCGAGCGGACAATTAAGAGATTTACAGCGCTGACAATGCTTTCCGGTATTTTGGGGCTTGACGACTTTTTAAGCGAATACTCCATTAGCTGGAATAAGTAACGAAAAGAAATTGAAAATGTGTACTAACAAGTTATAAGGGTGTCTAGTGTGAGGGCTTTGAATAAGTAGCGGTTTTTATTCGCATACCTATAGGCATCGACACAATACATGATCAATAAGTACAGCATCGAACAGGTGTTGTGGCAAGCCGAAGTTTACTTAGTTTCTACCGTACATAATGTGAGCCACTGTTGGACAAATGCCTCACAACTTCCCATCTTCGACATTGCCCGGGATTCGGCTATGCTTTAGCGTTACAAACCTAACTGTTAAGCTTTTTAGGCTGATCAAAGACATTAGCTTGTGAGTAGATAGCGAATAAGGCTGAAAATATTAAGCACCCGAGCTATCCTAGCCTAAACGATCCCTAGACGATCGATTCAAGTATGAAAGGCATGCATTGTTTAGAAGTTTTTTTTTTAAAAGTATAATATTGTGCTAAATTCTATTTATTCTCGTAATCACACTTAATATCATAAATACGAAAGTTTGTGCGTATAAGTGTGGAAGTATTTAAGTGTGTTTGCTCCCGGTCAACTCTGTAAAGGCTGAACGGATTTGGGTTAAATTTCGTATGGCGGTGTCTTAGGTATACCGTGGATTAGCCTTATCCTTTTTCTCCCGGACAAATGTTCAATTTCTGTAAATTAGCGGGTGAAACCGCAGGGCGCAGCAAATATAAAATAAATCTTTTTTTGTGAGTCGTTTGGCATTTAATTTAGCAACTACCCTCATTTTAATTTAAGAAAAGCATCTTAACTTATAACTTGACTCATAGTTTTTTATGATTTTGCGAGAACTTGTATTTGTTAGTTAGTTCAAAACTTTTCGTTGTAATCTTTTGAATCTTCCCGATATCACGATACGATATTTAGTTTTAACCTTGAGTAAGTCTACAACAATACTGATGTGTACCGATCACAGGTTAACTGTCATCATCGTCAGCAGCCCTCAAAAGTCAATTGCTGGATATTGGTAGGTATCTCGCAAAACTCCGTCACAGCCTGTCATCGGCTTTACTAAAGCTAAATATTTTACCATTATTATTTCTGTGATTATATGCAGACCGGTAAATTACTAAGATAAGTACTTGAATACCAAAGTAAAGTTTTAATATAGAAGTGTAGGTGACAATAATAAAATCCATTTTCCCCAACAAAACTTTCCTAATAACGAGTCCGAAACAAAAACAAAACAACATTTCATTATGCAAATGTGTCCAACTTTAATGAAAGCACTATTTCACCAGCGCCGCAAGCTTTAAATTACTTCTCTTTGTACCCGGGCACATAAGTACATAGACACAGAAGAAAATTTCATTTACTCTACGACCACAGAATAAATAAAAGTACCAGGTGCGACCAACATAACTCGACAGTACAGGAATAGAGCCACCACCATAGTCTCTGAACAAAACCGACAGCTGTCCGTGGAAAATGTTATTGCCATCATTTGGCCACCTCTAAAGAAAACTTGGTCGGTCTGCATACTGTTGGCTGGGTAAAGATTCCCAGTATCCAGCCACGCCTCTCTTCGCCTGGGCGGGGCTTCGCCACGCCTCTTCGTCCTCCCACTGATCCTCTTTTCCCAGAATGTTATATAATATTTCCCAGGGTGGAGGGTGGACATTTGTCTTTCTAGAGCCCCGGGATTATTAAATTTACTGAGCTGGAGCCAAAATGGCGGACTGTATACCTATCTACCTACATATAGGTACCCACTAGTTGTTCAGCTTACATATATACAATGTAGGGTAGTTATGTATTGTGTGGGAGTTAAATATATCTATAAGACTAGTTTGTCACGTGGGTCGGTTACTTTATGAGAAAACAATGAGGAAAGGGAAAGCTTTATGAGCGTTGACAATAAATAGGTTTTATTTTACTTATATACCTATTAGAGACAAACGTTTTGTTTATCATTTCTAGCTACTAAAGATTTGTTCGGTAATGAATATTTTTAAAGAAACCGTAATTATTATTCATCATGAAGATGAAGGTCTGTTACTGCGTTGAGTCACATTTAGTACAATACAGGGTTATAAAGAAAAGGTATGCTAAGCCGGATAGGGCTCATAGTTCTCATAACTATGTTTTTTTTTTTACTATGGGATCAACTCTTAAATCAAGAAAAAGTCAACTGTTCGATAGAAAAATATCGATGACACTCGTCAAAATGTATGGAATATTTTTTTTCGTTTTCTTGGTTGGTCCCATAGAAAAAGTTGTTCATAATGATGAGTACTATGAGCTCTTTTTCGCTTAGCACACTCTTTCCTTATAACCCGGTATACTATACAATTGTTATAATTATATATAACTAGCTGTTACCCGCGACTTCGGTCGCGTGGACAAATAAAAAAGTAACCTATGTCCGTTTTCTACCCTTAAGCTATATATATGCAAATATTCAGGTCAATCCGTTCAGCCGTTTAACCGTGATACGCGACATACACCCAGGCAGCGAGACAGAGAGACAAAGAGACAGATAGACAGATACACGCGTTGCCAACGGCAGCTTTTCATCGCTAAATAGCCATGCTGCAAATTCCTAATGATGACATACAAAATGCACGCAAGCAAAAAAAATATATTTTGATTACCACTGATATTTATTTTAAGTGCGAAAACACTCGGAGTTCTTTATGCCTTCGTTATTAGTACCTCTTCATGACCTTTCATTCCCAGTAGTTCCGTAGCGATACTAATGAGACTTTTCCCCACTAGTTGTGTAAGTAGTAAGTACTTCTGAAGCGATCTCTCGTTTTTGATTTTGAAGCAAATCTCATCGCGAATTGATATTTGACAAAGACATAATCCGTTATTTTTCCGAGTAGTAATCGTAAAATGTGTTTTATATAATACTAGCTGTTACCCGCGACTTCATTCGCGTGGACCAATAAAAAAAAGGAGTCTATGTCCGTCTCTCTATGCAATAATTTAGGTCGATCCGTTCAACCGTTTAGCCGTGATAACGCGAAAAACATGCACCCAGACAGAGAGACATACCTAGAGAAAGAGGTGCATTTCGCGTCCTAATCTTAAGCGGGTTTGTTCAGGCACAACGGCTGTACTGTGTCTGAATAGTCCTTCTCACTAATAGTAATATAATAACTATACATATAGATTGCATATAAATATTGTGCCGTCTTGGGGGTACCCATCTGTAAGCTTTGCTTGCTTTACGGATGGGTACTTTCATCACGTTCGTCTCATTATTTTACTTTTCTGTGTACACATATTTTGGATTACAATCCAGTTCAGATTTTTACTTAAAATTTTGTATACTAATTAAGAAAATGATTGATATCTGTTTTGTGTACCTAAATAAATAAATAAAATTTATATTAGTTGTGATAAATGAGGACCGGTGGAAAGTCGTTACCTCGTTTGACCATATCCTTCCTGAAGTCAAGCAATGACATGATCCGTCTAGGATGGACCATTCTCCTTTCTAACGCAAGTTCTTTAGACGCAAACACTACAAATACGTCTGTAACGTGCACATCCATTTTTATTCCTAACTAGGGACTGGACCCGGCTTCGTGCGTTTGTTATTTAGATAAACTTCCCATGAAAAATTATCTAACTGATGGTGAATATTCTATTCTGCCCACCTGATCTGTCCTCTCGGGCGGCAAATAAGAAAAAAAATATCTTTTTGTCCCCCTATTACCAACTAATTATTTTCTGTCTGTCGCCCTGTCTGTCTCGTTTTCTTTAGGAGGAAATTGACGAATATACAGACAGACAGACATACGCGGAAAGTGACTTTATTTTATACTATGTAGGGAAGAGATATAGGTGAACATAATGTGTACCTTCATTTGGCTTGGTTCATTTGGAAATGAAGACGCACCACAAAGGTTGTTCAAGGTTGCAGGAGTGAAAGCATGAGGTACCAATAAAAAAAGTAGAACATATTTCGTCATTATGCACACTATCTTGTTTTCATCAAAATGGGATCAGCCGTTTAGTGGTAAAAAGGTATAAGCTGGCAGACTTATTCATTTATAGTTAATTTTTCATATATTTTTTTCTCGTGCGGAACTGTATCCTAAGTCACCCCTCAAGGTGCGAAGTCCTTGCCAAAAATAAGGATACATTTAAGTCATTCAGTATACAGGATTATAAGGAAGGGATATGTTAAGCCGAAAAGGACTCATAGCTGCACTCACCATTATGAACAACTTTTACTATACATATAGGAGTAACCCTGAAATTGAGAAAAAAAATACTGATCCATAGAAAAATGTAAATGACACTCGAAAAAATGTATGGAACAGCTGATATTTTTTCTCCTTATCAGGGTTTGTCCCATAGTAAAAGTTGTTCACAATCATGAATACTATGCGCCCCTTTCGGCTGAGCATACCCTTTCCTTATAACCCTGTATAGGAGTAAAAATCCAACAGATATTAGACAGAGAGAGCGTTACTTTAACATTCGCGAACATAATGCAATCAATTAATGTGTTTCATAATTCGGCTGCCACGTTTGTCAAGACCCTTTTTCATAGAAACGCGTGGAACGCGCTTTATTTGACGCACTCGCACGTAAATCAAAACCTCTAGGGTACTTTCCGTTGACCTAGGATCAAGAAATTCGGCAAAGGCGTAAAGGAATAAATCTGGAAATCATTAATTTGTAGTTTTAACAAAAAAAAATTGAGATTAGTTGGAGAAAAGACCGTGACGTATATCGATTTATGGAAGATATATTATTTTCAACTACAAAGCTGAGTTCGTACGGAAGCGTCGGTGTGCGAGTCTGACTCGCGTTTGTCCGGTTTTTAAGTCATGGAACAAGAGTTGTTTTAGTATGATGTGGGGAAGCTGCCTGTTTTTAGTTAATTTAAAATAGCCCTCAACTTTTACCGTCAAACCAGCCCGGGGTGTTTTTTCTCTCTTTTATTTTGGCCCCACACATAGTGTATTTAGCCAGTGTCAATCAGTTTTCAGGTTTTAGTCATTGTCTAAGTCAAGCAAAGTAAGTCACGGTCAAATTCAAGTCGGGCCCCAGTACAGTGGTGGAGGCTTTAATAAAGTTTTTACACTAATGTGTAAAACTACAAAATAATAACAAGTTTTGGAAAATAATACAATGACGCGACGTGAAATTTTCACGTTCCCGCCAAAACTCAATCCAGGCCGGGTTATAAGAATAGAATATCTAATACTTATTTGCAGTTATCTAGTTTTTCTATGAATATATCATCTACTCACAATTTGCTATTCAAAAACAATAAAAAAAAAAAAAATGCCATCCTTTTGCATATCAATATCACAGGTATAAAAGCTGTCATGCGCACGCGCTCCTTGCATTCGACATCAGCAGGACGTAAGTTGACACTTTTCCATTACTTTCGATCTTTTATATTTTTTTGGTTGTAGTGTCCTATACATATTAATTTTTCTAATATTTGATTTTTGATTTTTCTCGTTGTGATTGTAACGCTTCGATATTTATAGCTTTTTTTTTTAATGGGCGGACTAGGGCCGGCCATTTTGTGTCATCCACGTGTTTGTACCATGTCACATTTTCCTTAAATTTTAATTTTCAATTTATTTTTAAGTAGTAATGTAATGTAGTAGTAGTAATTTAATTCAAAATTTCCTGGCCAGAGCTATCACGTTTTTGTATTTTTAAAACATCGTGTTGTATTGTAACCGTGGTTGCCTACTTTGAATCGACATCATTCACTTCCAATTAGTAACTCCGGCAAGCCATTTATTATGATCCACGTTTGACCACGTGTTTTTCATTTCCTGTTCTTGAGCTAAGCTTCCCATTTTTTATTTCTTCTAATAGTACTTTTATAACAGTTATTTTCTGTCTTCCTGCTAAAAAAAAACGTCACGAGGTATCAATAAATTCCAATTTATTGTGACCCATGTGTGACCACGTGTTTTTGATTTAGGTATTCATTTTTATTCATGTCGTATACTCATTATAATTATACAAATTATAGCTGTTTTCAATCAAATGAAGAACTACGTATTTATAATACTATGAATTTAGTGAAATAAACGTTTTAAATTGAGAACACGTGGGACGAAACACGAGGTGGCTCATTTACCAACGTTGCTTTTATGTATTAGGATTTTTATTTAGGATGTAAATGTTAAACAATAATCCATGTGATCGACAATAATTATGACGTTAATTAAATTCCGTATAGGCCAGTCTAATTTTCAGTGGAATACAAAATTTTTTGATTGAAACACGTGGGACAAACACGAAGTAACAGATACCTCACTCTAGTACGATGTTATTTATTATGTGAGGTAGGATTGAGTTTAGTTTAGAATAGCCGTGGTCTTTTGACGGTGCTTTCTAGAACTGGAAGATATTTCCTTTATAATTAACTGTTTCTTTTTCTTCCGCAGTGAGCCAGGGTTCCTGTTATAGCCGCGACCTGCTGCTAAATATGGTAAGTTGAAATTTTTAGTTTCCTATTTTTCTTTCAATTATGGCAAAGTAGACTACCGGACTTCCCAGGCCTCCAACTAGGTATCTGTGCATATTTTACACTAGACAGTATAATTTTTTTAGTTGTTTTAAACGTTCTCCGTAATGACGTTGCTAAGTTTGTATTAGTTTATGATATAGGTATTTACTAATAGCGATGTGGTCTAAGGAGCACGCTTGCCTAGATAATTCCGGGTCCTGTCCTACAGTTGCACATTCTGTTGTTGGCCATTGTATCGTATAGTCGGTCCTAACGTGTCGTTGTTGCAGCAGGCGCGGCGGTGCCGGGTGCGGCGCCGCCGACGTCGCCGCGACGTCGCCCGGTGCGCGCTGGCCGCGCCCGCCGCTGTCGCGACTCCGCGCGAGACGCGATTAGCGAAGGCGCACTAACAACATGACGCCCCACAGTAAGTTACAATTTGATCATTCCAGATATACTTATACCCTCGCTTGTAATTTTCCGTGGTTTAACGGATACCTAGGGGTATATGACTATTAATATATGTATATATATATCCCTTCAACCCCTGCTCGCTCATTTTCACTTCGCTCATTTTATTTTTTTTGTAAAAATGTGATTTCAAAAAACTGTTATGGTAATAATAGAAATATTCTAAAGAAATTGTCGTATTTATATCTTTTAATTTACCAGAAGGATAAAAGAAATGTTCTTACGTTTTATTCCTCTCAATCAAATCGAAAGGTAAAAATACGAAAGCTTTATCATATTTCTAAACAGACAAAATAAATAAATGCTCTTTGAATTTCTTACTTATTTTAAATCTTCGATAATGTGAAAGTGCACGAGCGAGACAACTATGGAACAACAAAGGGCGTTAACTACAATTCTTCCTGATGTTAATGGATGTCTGGTGTAGTCTATAATACGTACAATGTAGTTTGCTTGACTGTAATTCCGATTCTGACACCTAGATTTTTTCTGTTATTAATTTTTGAAAAAAATCCATGATGTTTCACTCGGATGATTCCGGTTTTTTAATATGAATTTTCAATCGAGAAACAAATCCGCTTACTTTTGTTATAGAGCAGTGCTTGGAGAGGGAGTGGAGATAGGAGAAAATTGTTCAAGATGGAAATGAAGGAGACTAACATCTGACAATAATAATTTAACGTCGACTTTTACATTTACATAACATAGTCACTATATTATATTAAGATTTTTCCGTGTACACGTAACCAAAATATATATACTTGAAGCTTTTAATTTCTTATGGAATCGGTAGTTGCATGCAACGTCATTGAAAATAATTACCTACTGTAATTTCTTGTTCACACCAGAAGCAAACAAACATTTTGTAATCAGTTCATCCGATGCGTATCCGATTTCTAGTTTCCGTTACTTTTGTTAATATAATTCATTTAGTATCTACTATACTTATATCAATGTGGGAGATAAGATGAACACTAACAACGATAATAAGTTAAGATTCAGTTAATTAGACTAAGTTCCTCGAAGTTTTTTGTTTTTGTTATTCATTCACAAGTTAGCGGTCCAAAAGGGCGAAACCAATTTTTTGCCTTTATATTTAGTTTTACATACTTTTGTTTAGTATTAAGTGCACTATTAAAATTCATTGTTTATATCAGAAAACGTGTTACTGGTATTAAAGTTGTCTTATTGAAATCTCGTCACAAATTTGTTTCAAGGTTATAATGATGTAATAGTATGTTGTATTGGTTGCATTTTTGGGGCAAATGGTAGAAATACTTGGGCGTGAGACGTATTGTTCTAAGGGCAACTAAATGTTTGCGACGATGCGTTGCTTTTGTGCATGTTAGTTATAAGTTACTTATGCATGTTAGATTTAATTTTTTTCTTTTCAAATATAAAGTTTATTTACTGTACAATTTGGTTTTTCTTTGACTCATTTCCAGTTGTTAGATACATTAGGTTAGGTAGGTAGTAGGTAGGTATAAATAAGATTTTTTGTTCGAAGCCTATTCTAGGTAGTAAACCAAACTTGCCTACAGACAGATCAGTTGAGGTTCAGTTTCCTTTTTAGAAAGTTTTTTCTCTCATGATATTAAATTTAAGTCACTTACCTCGGGATTCTGAAACGTTTGTTAACTTTGACAATAGATTAATTCTAATGCTGCCTTTGTCTGGCACTAAACAAATGACAAAGACAGCAATAGACTTAATGTGATGTCAAAGTTAACAAATGTTTCAGAATCACGAGGTAAAGTAACTATTTAAAAAATTAGCACTAAACTTCTTCACAATATATATAATTTTGTCTAATTTATTTCTTCGGCAATACATATAATTGGTAGAATAAATTAATCGATATAGACTGATCCTAAGTTATACGTATTTTTTTAAATACTCATGATGGTATTTCAAAGAATGTGGATGAACACTTTCAAGTTTTCTAAATCAAGCAGTGTGTTGAACGTTTCTGTCCCAAGCTCCCCAGTGTCCCTCGAAAATATTCAAATGAAGATCATCTGTTACTTCGCGCGCTTTTTGCCGCCGCCATCTTGTAACTGTCGCTCGCAGAACCTTCCAGAAGACCAACGTAATCTTTTGAAGTGGTTTTACAAAAACAGACAGGGGAGAGCTTTGTGGTAGGTATTTAAATGACTTTAATTCTTGGCTAGGAGTTCGATTACAATTTGATCACCTATCTGCGTAGATTCTACTTACTTAGCTGTAAAAGCTTAGAATAACTTTTTTTTATATTGTCATATTTTCAAGATACAAAATAGGTTTTTAAATAAATTGGGTAAGTAAGTAATCATATTAGGTATACTATTTGTGGCTATAGTAACCTACGTACGTAGTTTTCCTAAATTATAAGTAAGTACTTAGATATCACATAATTCTCCCTATTATATTGGTAGATACAATACTTACAGGATCATACTAGGTGGACTTACCACATTGTGAAAGTCGCGAGCAACCGGTTAATGCAAGTTGTCGGTATATGTTCAGCAGTGGACGTCTTCTGGCTGGTGATGATAATACTATGATGATAGGCCTATAAGTACCCGTACAATTACAAGGTAATACACTGCATACATAAAATCAGGCATTACTTTCTTTAGGTATAGATACATTTTTATTTAAAACATTGGATTCCATCTCAAAGAAATTGTTTTTCTTCGAATGCGAAAAAATTCATAGAAATTCAATTTTGATTAAGCAACACATTAGCATACGAAGCGACAAGACAGGTACAAATGCCTGTACAAAGCCTTCATAAATTGAAATGAGGTGGCGAATTAAAATATAAATCAAAAGAAGATTTTTCCCGACACGTCGCCGGCAACGAAATTGGAAAAATCTACTGCGACATTACGCGAGCCGCGTTCACGTTCTCGTTCGCGAAAATATTACGATTTTTTAAATGTTTTTGGAAAACTTCGAATAAGGGTAAGCGGAACACTAATGAGGGGTAAGTTTTGTAGTACAGTAGAAACTCGATTAACCGGACTAATTGTTGTCGTTAGGCATTCGGATAATCGAAAATCCGGATAATCGAATGTATGAAGCAAAGCGGATTGTGTGCATGTAGTAATGCTTATTCACAGAGCAAAAGGACCTGCGGGATTATTATCCTCTAACTTTGAAACGTTCGTGATTCTGATTGCGAGAGCATGCCATTTCTACTGTAGTAGGATTATTTTGCAGAGTCTGCCTGGGGTAGTTACACATTTGGCAGTTATTCAACCGCCAAGCAGTATATTCAAATATATTTATTTATTTCTAAAAACACATATTAATACATATTTTCCCCAATATACTTACCGCATACATGATGCAAATACCGATTTTTAAATCATCATTGCAGTTGACCATAGTTGATTCTTATAGGTAAATATAAGTAACAGGAAAGAAACTATTATTTTTACCCGACTGCCCAAGAAGGAGTATAATGTTTTTGGGCTGTATGTAAGTATGTATGTTAGTATGCTCCTATATTACCTCCTGAAGCTTAAACGGCTTGACCGATTTCGACGAGTAAGGGGTAGTTGGATTCCTAGCTTGTGAAATAAATCTCGTGACACAACGCAAACGCGCCCCAACAAGATAATAAGCCTGTTCCTTACATATTAAACCGTCGACAGACACTCTGTAATACAAACCTTATTTAAATATACTTACATTATGAAATTGAAAAAAATACAGTCGCGACGAGAAGGGCTTTATTGCTTTGCGAAATTACGTGAAACTTTGTAGGTAAGGAGGTACAGATTAAATATGTAGTTGGGTAGCGCCAGTTACTACACGTAGATGTCCCTTCCGGTAGAAGTGTACCTATAGCACTTGGTACAATACATAAGTTTATTATACACCCAAAAGACAATTAAACTTAAAAATTAACAATAATAAAAAAATCGGAAGTATAACGAGTTTTCGCCTAAAGCGATTTCTTCCAGACCTTTCGATGGAAAGAATTATAACTGATAAACTACGGTATAGGAGTATATGAGGCGCTGAAACTATGCGACGTTTGTCCATACCAACATTATTCCCCTGTTTCCTTTCTGAGTAATGACACTACTGAAATTATTTTTTGCCATAAATTTTATATCTATCCCTAACATGCTCCTGTTTTATTTTTTACAATAAAGTTATTATATTTGTTTGTTTTTTTGTTTGTTCCGGATTTGTTCTAATATTAAAAACAGGTGAATACGAGATCTCGATTTCGTCAATTTTAAGTGACGTTTTGATTGTTTTAACTGAAGTATGACATTGTCGTCGATTCTGTTGTACTTACCATTTCATTGACGTCGATTCATATTGACACGCAAACAGACGCTGATAAGGTGAGTGGTACAAGATAATCGACGCTCACTGAATAATAACAAAAACCTCAGAAATTAAACAAGTTTATCTAAGTTTCAGAAAAATATCTAAATTAGTTGTTATTTTCCTAGGTGTCATCAGATTGTTTACTCGTACCAAAGAATCATACATTCTATTTATATTATAAATGATTCGAATGACTTTCATATCTTAAAAATTAAGTGCCTTGAATATCTATAAAACTATAGCTAGATATAGGTTGCTATAAAGCAACCTGAGAAAGAAAAGTTAACTGTTTTCAAGAAAACCCGTCACGGCTAATCAGATTTGCATTGAGATTAATTGTTATCACGGTCAGCGCCAGACCTGGATTAGGTACTTGCTGGGCGAGGCCATTTGTGTAAGCAACTCTCTGTTTCCGATCTGTTAGAAGTCGCATCTACGTTCTGCTGCCTACCTTATAGGATAAATTATACGTACCCTGCCCTAAAACTTAGAACACTGGTATTAACCAGGTTTTCTTCATTTTCCGGGAAATGCAGAAAACCTTTATTATTGTAGGTAAAACCAAATAATGCTGCTAGTTTTGAAAAGGTATATTTAGTAGTAGGTATGTTTCTGGTCCATCCATTACTGATGTCCTCTCCAAGCTTAAGTGCTTTCAGGGTAAAGTGCTCCTTGACACAGTTCCGAAGCCCCGCCCAGCGGGAGCTGGGCTGAGCCCAGCCTCGCTCCGCCCAGCCATCTTGTTCCAAGACTTCCTTTTATCTCTGCCACTTACCGAGATATATTCCAAGTTTTATCTAAGGCTTTCGCGAAATGAAAGGATTTTATCTTGGGTAGCTATGTGGGAGTATCTGATAGGGTGATGTTATTCTATAGCTTTAATTTATTTTCTGTGAGAAATACGAGTATTTAGGAATGTTATCTCAATAACATGGGAATACTCACACTCGCGCTAAATTGAGCCGATTATTCTGAATATTGTAATTTGGATCACATCCGAAAGAGTAAGCCGCGTCAGGATTTATATTCAAACAGGTAGGTATATAGCGGACAAAAAAATCTGAAGTACCTACCCTATTGTAATGTAGGTGAAAAGAGATTTAAAACAATTACGATAAGGTATTATTTTAGTCAATAACCACCAACCAAAATAAAGAAATTAAATAACCATTTTTTGATTATACGGCAAAAGGCAAAAAGGCATATTTGTTTTTTTTTGAATAACTTGAATAAAATTCTATAAAACAAGAAAACAAGTCCAAAGACTAAAATTACTGTAAAAAATATATCACATGACTAACTGAAGTTAGTTAGTTTACGAGATAATTATAGCCAACCAATTTAAGCTATTCACTCTGAGGAATCAAGCAAAATATAGCGGAAAAACAGCAATAAAAACATTGCTTACAAAATAACACATAAAAGAGAAAGTAAAAAATATATATCTCCTGTCCTATATAAGAACTCGGCAGCTGATGATTATTTATTTCTACACAGCTAAGTAAACCATGACACGCGGACATGAGACATATTTTTCGTTGATAGTAGTACAGACTGTTAACCAATTTTTTTATCTCCTAACCTAAACCTATATAATATTCGTGCTTCCTAACATTGTAATATTCTGTGTATTCTACCAATTGGCTTACATTCTTGATAAACCCATTCTATTTTCACGCCCACGAAATAACATAAGAAAACCATTTAAAGGGTCAAAGAAAATAAAAGCCTACCCTCAAATTGATCCCAAATCCCAAATATTTCGCCAATCCCACTCGGGACCGATCCTCGGCACGTGATCGAGGCCCACTTACAATCCCTGAGAAAAACACTGTACCTTTCATCGCGAAACGAGAGATATCAAAAATACACAGTCCAGCCTCTGCGCTTTATTAAGAATAAATTTAGGACGGGCGAGGAGGCTTGGAGATGGTACAAGTTAAAAGAGGTTTGTACCCAAAATAAAACTTACTTCATGGTTGTAGAAATGTTGACGCCCTTACAAACAGCGGACTAATATAAAAACACCTTTTATCTTCCTACGTAGTTAAAATACGAATTCAGGATGACCTTGAAGTACACCAAAACATTAAATTAAAAACAAAGCTTTTCAAGCATTGAATTATGATTGTTATCTGTTGTTCGCAGTGATATATTATGTGGGTTAAAACACCTTTAACCTTCGTTTCCGTTATCTCTGAAGTTTACTGGCGATAGCAAAGTATCAAGCAAAGTCACAGTCATCACGCAAAGTGGAAAAATAAGAAGAGGGTTGAAAGAATTTTAAAGAAACACATTTCGGAACCCTCAACGAGCGAGTTTTGCTCGCGTTTCAGTGAATTAAGTTTTTCACAACAACACCAGTTCGCTCACCGCATCGCTGGCTTCTATCACTTACTCTGCAAAGAGCGAGGCGCCTATCTTCAGACTAATGCATTTATGCAACAGCCCCCGATCGATACTACGCGTAATTTTGCAGAATATCGCCAGAAAAATCGCCTCTATTCCCGCTTTGATGGTTTGTGTTTATTTTTAGATCGTTTCTTCCCTCGGGCTCAGGAGTAGCCAGGAGTCACGTGACCACACCTCATTAATCATATGTGGATCAAACGCTGTCGACTGTTGCTTTTAGAGTTCCGTATTAAACTAGGAACCCTTATAGTTTTTTCATGTGCGACTTTCCGTTCGTCTGTTGGTCACGGTCCTTTCATTATGAGGTCAGCAAATTATAGTCCACTACTGTACTTATAGCTAGCAAACTCTCCAAGCTCAGTCTGATCACCATCGTCATCATCATCGTCTCTGCGATTATGGGTTCTACGGTAGATGTTGCCGGCCCACTGCCACTTCAGCTTGCTGATACGCTGAGCTATGTTGGTGACTTTGGTTCTCTGGCGAATTACTTTGTTCCAGTTACGATCCGTCAGAAAAACGCCAAACTTATGGACCGCACCAACAGCTGTTACACTCCACGTTTTGGCACCGTAGGTAGCCACAGGTAGAACGCACTGACTAAGGCTTTCTTCTTTAAAATTTGAGACTCGACGGAGAAAACAACTTTGCATATACTAAGAGTTGTGCCTTGATGATGCCTTTACGATTATTCTATTCTAACATAGCTCCGGAACCCTACCATGAGCATGCCGCGACGGGTACTTGAGAGACTAGAAGCATCGATAGGTTTAACTTGGTACTACCAAGTAGATGCCGTAAATAGCCACTTTAATAGAATTATAAAAGAAAAGAACACCTAAACAACTGTAATTTTGTTTATTCTCTCGCAGGAGGCTAAACTTCTAAAAATAAACAAAAAAACAAATGAAAAGGAAGGTAACTGGAAGTAAAATAAGGCTTAACAAGTAGACGAAATCGGATTGCAGAAGAATTTGAATAAGTCGCGAGAAGGAAATAAGTCTACCTATGTAGGGTAGGTAGGGCGGCGCGAGCTACCGTGCAAAGTTATCTTACTTGGTTCAAAGTAGCAAAGGTATGCCAGAGCGGATAATATGATTCAAGTAATAATCCGCTCTATAATTGTATGGATGATGTTTTTTTTTTTCTTGAACGTTGGCTTCACACATTGTGTATTTAACCAGTGTCAAGTTTTGTAATATTTCAAGTGAAGTAAAAGTATTTCACAATTAAAACTCAGTCATAGTCTAAGTCGAGTGTAGTAAGTCACGGTCAAGTCCAAGTCATACCCCAGTAAAGTGGTGGAGACTTTACTAAGGGTTTCTGTGGAGTTTTGGAAACAACACGAAAAGTCACGTTTCACGAACACTACATTATACTATTCACTAACACTCGTGCATATTCACGAACACCTAATGAACAAAAATCCACCATTTTTACAAATTAACACTCGAAATAACACAAGTTTGGAAAATAATTTAATGATGCAACATGACTTCTTCACTTTCCCGCCAAAACTCTGGATTATAGAATATAATAAAAATGCATAGGTACCTCTACCACTGGCTTTTCGGTGAAGGAAAACATATTGAGAAAAGCTGCATATTGCCGGAGATGATGAGATGGCGTATGTGGATCCGCCAACCCGACCTGGGCCATAGCGTGGTGGATATGGCCTAATCATCCTTCGCTAGGCCGCCATCTCAGCAGTGCGATGTTTAAAGGCTGGTGCAGAGTAAGTACTTGGAGACGTCAGTACCTACACGAATTTGATTGCTGTAAATTGACAAACTCTTTTTGGTACAAGCCCTAAATACAAAACGTCATTTTTTTCATGTTACCTGAGCTTGGCTCTATTCTGTACTTAACCCTACCTTAGAATTAATTTCTATTGAAAATACTTTCGTACGTCTTCAAAATTAATGAAAAAGAACTCGGGCATAAATGGAAACTACGTTTTTAATACATGTATCAAATACGTAACAAAAGTGTTTTCAACAACCAGAACCATGGTTCTCATTGATGAAAACAATACTAATTCTATCTATGTCTTTTTATTATTAAGATTTTTATTTTTCTTTGAAGAGTAATATCACACTAATATTATAAATGCGAAAGTTTGTTTTGTAAGTATGTAAGTATGTTTGTTCCCATTTAAGTCTGTAACAGCTGAACAGATTTAGATGAGATTTGGTATTTTTTATCCCGAAAAATTTAACCGTTCCTGTAGGATAGCGGGTGAAACCGCGAGGCGCATTTAGTCTCTCTATATATTATGTCTTCTTAAAAGTAATAGTGGTAGTAAGTTCTGTAGTCTTGTTCTTTATTTATAAGTGACGGTTTTCTTACTACTTATTTATCCGTAAATGGTAAATAATCTTAATAACTACCTATATACCTTGTACTCACTACAACTACTTAGATAAGTGAATAAGCGCGACCTAAGCTCTGAATCTTATGTACGTAGATTTAGCTAAATCATTCGATATCATAACCAATACATAATTTAATCTATTTCCATAATCATCCATCCATTATGCCATTTTAATATTATTATTTTGATTTTGATTTATTTAGCTTGGATGTCAATAGACAAAAGTTCTTATAATCCCTTGTTAATAACTCAGTGCGATATTAACACCTACTTTAATATAATTTGTACCTTTATACCTACTATGCTTCTTCAATCAAATTGTTTGTCGAAGCCATGCTCAAAGAAATAAAAAAGTATTTAGTTCTACCCTAAAAAAATTACTTTTCCAATAAAAATCACCATTATTACAAATAATACCTTTCGGTATTATTATAAGCGTGAAGTGTAACAATAGGTATCTATCAATCATGAAATCAATCCTTATATTCAAGTAATTAGGGTAATCACCAATATCAGTAAAACCAACAGGTAGCGAGTAGGAAGTGACACGGTATCTACGAGAACTACCCTATTGTGAAGCACACAATGGAACGCATAAGCTTGGCCATTACTCTAATAAGCTGCTATGTGGGGTAGTGCGGGAAATACACGGGGGTGTATTATCTATTAATATATATCGAAGAACAAGCCCTATTCTAGGAGTCAACAGTTATGATAGAGACGGGAATACGGGAAAGGACCCAACATTCAAATTGTCTAAAATTTTGAATGAAAAAGAAAAACTCTTTCCATGCTACGCTAATGAAACTCGGTGTGTGTAATAAGCATAAAAAAAAAAGAAAGGCAGAAAGGATTTTCAGGATTTTTCGAAAATCATCCTCTATAGAGGTGAATCGAGACGTCGAGTTTTTACTCGCAGCTGCTCCCTCGCTTTGAACAAAACATAGCGACCACCTATCTGGTAATTTTCAGAACTCTTGATCCGATTTAATAACATAAGTAACAAAACAACATTATACAAAGTTTACCTCTTTACAATAATAGCAGTTCTTGCCGAACTAAGACCTCGCTACTAACTTCATAAGCTATGGATCTTTATTATTTACAGCCTTCTCTGACCCACTGCTGGGTATAGGCCTTTTGCATTCTTCAATATTCAAACTAAGAAATGGTATATTCCTGACGTCCCCGCTAACGTCCCCATTAGCGGGAACGTACATAAATACGTACGTAAATTCCCTACATCCCTACTAATAGAAATGGTGGGGACGTTGGGAATTGAAATCCTCTACGTCCCCACTACAAATTAACTACTAACCTACAAGACGATCTGATCAACAGTTCGCAAGTTATCGTCGGCCATATAGGTATACTTACACACAAATATATACAAACAACTGACGTAGATGGGTACCTATATTAGGTATAATATACTTCTCCGTTAGCAAATGACGAACCATAATGATTACGTCCAAAAAAATATAAATGATACGCAATCAAACAAATTTAGTATTAGGTATCAAGACGCAAATAAAACTCATAACTCATCAATAAGCAATCACATCTATATTAGGGTGCTCCAATCCGCAAACGATCTATTGTGGCCGACATAATGCCTGCGACACAATGTGCTCCAAATATCAGGGCACCCTGAATATCGTACACAAATACCCACCAAATACCTCGGGCCGGTGCCACAATGCGTCGCAACACAAACGTTCTGTCATGTCACCTTTATAGCCGATTACGTTTTCTTCGATACTTTTACATTCAGCAATGAAGACTTGGTCTGGAAGATGTTGTGATAACTTACAGTCGGAGTAGGTCGCTGAATGAATGCAGGAGGCACGTAGCGCACATAACCTTCGGAAAGGAAAGCGCAGTTGCAAAAGACCGCTCCGAAGATCGACCACGGGGATGGCAAGCGGCGGAACCTGGGTTAATTTTCCGATTTCAGTAGGTATTTTGTTATTTATCGTTACCACTGCCTTTGCAACATGGTCGCAACTTGGAGATATGTACTTATGTAAATAGTTACTGCGTGATATTATGTCACTTTACATAAAATAAATAAAATAAGGCATTATACAAAAAATACCTAGCCAAGACCGGTGCCATAATTTGGAGTAGGTTGTTATGGTGACGGTTTGGAAATTCAATAATTTTTATATTATTTCACAGGTAGCACTGAGCACTGAGGAATGGCTAGAAGATTGCAGTCGAAGGTATGCCTTCCTTTGTGATATGCCACAAGTAGGTAAGTATGGTTTGCGTTGATGAAACCATAATTGAACGAATTCGTCCTGTACCTACAAGAGTGTACACAGCTTTTTGAGGTATCAAGTGTCTTCTTTTCTAGTACAACGAGCGATACAACGTGCAGGTCGGAGGTTTATTGGTAAGCATTACCTACCAATTGTAACTTTTGCAATAAGCCCAAAATTTCTATAGTCTTAAGTTGCCACATCCAATTTCAAACTACCCCCATTTCGGAAAATGCCGCATCACGTCGATTAGCGGTGGTCTACACTCATTGTCGGCTCACAATACCAGACCATCGAGTTACTCAACAAATAGAGCCTCCTGTCATTTGCACCCCCGACCAGCTATTTAAGGGCAACTGGTGGAAAAACTGCGACAGTTATCTGGTGAAAATCGACGAGGAACATTGCTTATAAATTAGAATATCATAGCAGTTTGATAAAGTATTCAAACATCTGAAAAGATCGGAAACAATAGTGCCCTTACGTATCCCCAGCTTCATATCCTCTTCAGAATGTTTATGATCCTCCTTTACGAAGAATATCTGATTCTATAGATACCTTGTCAATTTATGCCTTTTATGCTGACTTACTTAATTACCACCAAGTGCTAAAATAGATCTTATTAAATTTAATACTTATATTATTATATATTATTCAGCATTCGCATCTTCATTGTTATTTCCAAAAAAAAGCTTAAAATTAGTTACTAAAAACGAACATCATGGAGCTGAAGACTCACCAAGAAACTTTCAAACCCGACATCCAAACAGAGCCCTTGGACCTTTCGACTAAATCCAAAAAACCTGCCAAACTCCTCTCCATTATTGACCTGAAGTTCCTGACAGGTCTTAATGAGCATTTAGTCAAGTTGTATGAGAGAACGAATTTGGTGTATGGTGAGAATCAGGGTGTTCCGCAGAGGGGCCTGAAGAATGTGCTGCCGTGTCACGTGTGTCTGAAAACTTTTGATAGGCCATCGCTGTTGAAGAGGCATATGAGAACGCATACTGGTAAGTATATAATATATATGTGGTGGTTAGTTGTCTTGTTTTCTTCTTTTTTTTTAAATCAATTACATGCCAAGTGTCCAATTCTGTACAAAAAAGTTTTTGACAACGATTTGTTATACACATGCAGTGTATGTATATGACAATATAAATTAAATAAAGCCATGTCCTTAAAGGTGTCGGCTTCCTGCGACACAGGTTTCACTGGGATCGTCCATTTACTTACTGCCATCCATGGTACCTAAGCCTTTTTCTTACCGGTCGTGATATATTTTCTGGCTAATTTATTAAAAACCTACTACTTACATCTTGCTCGCGACGAGCCTTCTGTATAATTAGGTATATATAATATTATAATTACCAAGCAGCTACTTAGATAGATACCTACTGTCAAAACTGGGACTAAGAAAATGTCTCTGTCCTCTCAAACCATTTGTTTCATGAAAGATATTATCCACCATATTTATGGTAGGTATTCTAAGTATAGGTATGTACCTATTCTAGGTAAATGATACCCACCAGGCTAGGAGACCAAGCTAAACTCCGCAGTTTTTCACGACTAAAATGAACGCAGTCATCCATTTTGTCATTCGGTTCAGCAGCTTTGGTAAAGAGCCAACAAACAGACAATATACAGTTATTTTCGCAAATCATCAGATAATATCAGAAGAGTGTAATTTTTGTTCGTTTGTTCGCAGGTGAGAAGCCCCACATCTGTAATTTCTGCAATAAAGGTTTCAGCACGTCTAGCTCTTTGAACACGCATCGGAGGATACATACAGGTAGCTACCCCTAATCTAACACTAAGATAATTATAGAATGAGTGCCATGCACCAAGATGCATAAACAATCTTGCATGCATTTTTAATTTTAGCCTAGCAGCAGCATGCGCAACGAGACATAACCTAAAACTCTGACGTGCGAAATGAGATAAACTTATATATAATAGCCGTGTGCTGTTTTTGCACGACAAAAGGAGTAGAGAAGGTTTTGACGCGGTGCGCATGCAAATTAAACACAGATGATGATCTGCGACGCGACGAAACAATGTTTGGAAGTGGTTTGTAATCTTACTTACGCAGCATATCATAGATGCATGATGTGTACTCATTTAAATATAAGTAAACAACAACTCTTTATTGTTACACCAGAAAGCCATATGTACATAAGACAAAAATAATAGTTTAAAAGTGGCAGTTTATCGCTTAAAGCGATCTCTTCCAGGCAATCCTAACATGGAGAGAATATAATAAGTATATCTATTAATAGAAGAATATGGAAAAGGTAAGGGACAGGATTTGCTATTATTAGCGATTAGCACAGTTCATCTGTGGCGATTAGCAAAAATAGACATACCTCATAGTAAAGTTTAGGTACCTACTAAAACATAACTAACGCGGTATCTAGACATCCAAAAACAAAATAAAAACATTTTTGATCTCGCTCCATTATGCAATAGGTATGTACCTAGTGGTTACTTATTGTTTACATAGGTACGTTATATGGAGGTAACACCCGAATATTGAAACGTTTATAAACTTTGACGACTATGCAAACTAAGTATGCATACCCACTACCGGCTTGGCAAGCAAAACATTTGTCCAAACTGTGATCTACCTCAGTTAGGTAATCGTACCTAGAAAAGTAGGTGAAAGTATTTGGTAGATGATAGAATTAATTTAATTTCCAGGAGAGAAGCCTCACAAGTGTCCCGAATGCGGAAAGTGTTTCACTGCCAGCTCAAATCTATATTACCATCGCATGACGCACACGAAAGTAAGTAATATCGTAACAAAATAACTACTTTATAACACCTATACGGAAGTGTTAATACGTATACAGCTGACTCGGCAGAAAGGCGAGATTGGGTCGCAAACAACAACAAACAAGTGACTGCTCCTGCAGACCACAGCTAGATGCTTGAATGCGGATTTTCACCACCAACAAACATCACTCATTATATAGAATACAATATGTTTAGCTAAGTATGTGTGTCAAAAATAATAATAAGTAGCCTATAGTTATTTCAAAAGGTATTTGGAAAAATTTAGCCACAACCAAAGATAAAAAAATCGCCTAAATGCACATGCAGAAAAAATATCTTTAAAATACAACTCACCGAGCGCCGGACGATACGTTTTCGTAGGTTGGAGTAGATTAGGTGGCTCAAAATTCATCATTCCGTTTGCGCCTAGGATTGGCCGACTCGAAAAGCCGGCCGATCTTAGGTGATAAAATTTGTAATAGTACATTAGTTTGTTTGTATGCTATTTCGCGCGTAATATTTTCGTGAGAGATGAATAGGTCTATGTACCCAAGACCAGCCGGCACGCTCGTACGGCATTTTAGAATAATCGCACTGACCAGCACGACTGCATGAAATAAATAAAAAAACTTCTCTCTTTATTCAATTCACTTTCCTCTCCATCATACTAGCCGAAGAGAATACAAATACCATAGATTAATAAATCGTTCTTTGCAAATACTAATCATAGCATTTTCCTCGCTGTAATGACGTGAGGAGTTGTTTCGCTCGGCAGCAAAGTTATTCTGCGTCTCGTACCTTTGATACCCTCGCTACGCTCAGGATTCGATGCAAGTACTTATTCGCGCCAAAAAACAACTTTGCAGCCTTGCACTATTTATCTATTCCATGCCAATAGATATCTGTAGATCTATAGATATACTTTGCTATTGGTACCTAATTAGGTTTTGTAATCATTTTTGATTGTTTGCAGAACAAGCCTCACAAGTGCGTGTGGTGTCCGCGCTCGTTCCCGACGCCCGGCGAGCTGCGCGCGCACGTCGCCGCGCACGGACAGGCGCTCGAGGGCAGAGGGAGACGGCTGCCCATCTGGGATGTCTCCTAGCTGCACTGCTCGTAGCTTGTCGTTGGCGACCTAATCTCGCTGATAGCCTTTCTGCTGAGCCGGCTAATATGCGTATTAGCACTACCGTATAGGTGTTGAAAATACACACAAAAATAGGCGACGACTAAAAATTCTATATATGTAGAACCTGTATAAGTACCAAGTTTCGTCAAGATTGGTTGAAAGATACGACCTGTAAGCGAGTACATACGGACAGATGAATGCAAATTTTGCTAGTTAAAACTTAGACCTTTCGTTCGCTTCACTCACTCGGTCAATAATGTACTAAGTGGGGGGGTTTAGGTAGATTCCTATAGAATTATTAATCGAAAATACATTTTCATTACATATCACGTTCTATTTATTTTGGCAACAAATGACGTACCTACGTGAAGATACACACGTCTTTGCAGAAACTCGGGTCCAATTTTGGTCATGGTATTGTCCTGTTCTGCAGCGCTAGCACGAGCATCGTGACAAAATCTTCATGTCGTGAAAAATGAGACAAACATGTACATAGTCGTAGCCGTGTCCTGTTCTTCCGATTTTGTCGCGGTGCGCACTATTTTTGAATCGCTCGTGATTTCGCACGAAAATATCATGCGAAATGAAACATTTTATATCGATAGAATGCAAATTTAAATGGTTGAAACCTCTCGTCGCATCAGCGAGTGATGATTATTTCAAAAATGTAACCTTTTCTCTTATATTTTGGCACATTGTGTATTTAGCCAGTGTCAAGCTTTCTAATATTTCAAATGAATTGCTAATGTTTATTTGCACATGGATTAGCTGAAACCTTCTGAACGTAGTTCGACATAAAAAGAGAAACACAACTGTTCCTACCTATTTAAACTACATCAGTTTAGTTTCTTCATAAACATTGTAACGAAGCGTTATCATTAACACCAATAAAAGTCAAGAACTTAATCAGAAATGTTTATTTTCTATTATCGACTAGGAGTCGGAGTCCCTCGGCCTCTTGGCGTCTCCCTCCCCCTCCCCCTCCCCGTCGTCGTCGTCGTGGTCCCCGTCCCGCTTCCTCTTGTGGTAGTGGTCGAGCTGCGCCTGGTGGTGGCAGGACGTGTCGGCGCGCAGCAGCTCGCGCAGCGCCATCGTGGCGTAGCACGAGGGGGGGAGGGACAGCGTCAGCAGGAGGGCCTTCAACACTCCCTCTGAAACATTACAGTAACTATAATAAATACTCGTACTTGTGCCATAGAAAAATTATACGACAAGAATGACCATCTCATACAAATAAGTTTACCCCTGAAAAAAACAAAATAAAACTAGATGGCGTTAGGTCGTCATCTAGTTTTATAGTTGTCAAGATATAAGATTGTGAGGTGTTCGGGACATCCGAGTTGAAAATACGACCTACTGTACGCGAGTACCAACATACAGACTGATGAAAGCATACTTTGTCAGTTGAAGCAGACTTCCTTCGCTTCACTCACTCGATGAAAAATAATTACATATTTTATTTTAGTTATGGTGATCTCATTAGTAAATAATAAATATGTTGTTGTTTCTGATATAGTATTTAACCTCTTTTCGTAGGTGTTCAAATGTGTGTGAAAAATCTCGAAACTCGAGAAACAAAACATGTCGAGAAATCAATAACCCTAGTAATATAGAAACATAGTATTGGCATGGATACATTTTTCTTCGGTATTAGTATATAATTATGTCCGCAATTTAAGGTTAAGTTAACTTTAGTTCAAATTAGATTGCAATAATAGACGTAAAAAAAAATGTTTTCCAAAAATATTTTTTAACGTCATCTCTTGAGAACCTACCTACTTCTGCAAACCACACTAATATTATAAATGCCAAAGTGTGTGTGTAAGTATGTAAGTGTTTTTGTTCCCGTTCAACTATGAAACGGCTGAACAGATTTTGATGAAATTTGGTACGGAGGTAGCTTATTCCCTAGAATAGCATCCCGAAAAGCCAGTAATATATAAAATGCAAAAGTAAAGTGAGTCGCATGAGGTAAGTGTGCACCGACCGTCGTGCACGCCGGCGAGCCGCTTCCCGGCGAGCACGTCCAGGTCGCTGAGCACGAGGTCGGCGTACGGGTCGGAGTAGCGCGCGCACGCCCACTGCACGCCCTGCGGCCGCACCGCCACGCGCCGGTACGCGCCCGACATGCTGTAGCTCCTGCGGGTAGTCATACGAACATATATACCGATGTTATAATTCAGATGAATACAGCCGCACTCACAAAAAGAAAATCAAAGCTTCGTTGGAATGTAAAAAAAATATGAATACGTGCGTCTCGAGTCGGAAACTTCGTGTGCGCGATTCAAATTTTTTTTCAATCCCTCGCTTGGCAGGCGGCTCGATGGTCGCAGAACGCTCACAGCGTACTAAGAGGACGCCGCTGCGCGTCCTCCGATGTTTCTGGTCGCAGTCTAAGAACATGCCGCGTTGTGACAAATGTGACACCCATACGAAAACGGATCGTGTCGTCCGTCGGTTCAACATCGGTAGTCGTGCGGTGTAAATGTACAGTCAGTACTCACTTATTTTTATGTTTCAACTCCAAGGTCAAGCCGTCGTTAGTGAGCAACGTCTCGTAGTAGTCCTTCATGTTGGGCGGGTACTCGATAAAGTACCCTGGCAGCGGCATTATAATGTCGAAAATCGTGTAACTATTGTTATCTATATCTTCCTGAGTTAACACTTTTACGGGGACTTTTTCTTTGTCCTGCCTTTTCTTCTGTGTTTTTTTGTCGAGGTTTTCGCCGGTTTTATCCGTATTTGAGGGGGTTTCGGGGGTGTCGGGGGTTTCTCGGGGGTTTTCAGAGTTTTCTGGAGATTCTTCGCTATCGGATTCTTCGTCATCCATGTCCTCTGAAAATTGAAAAGGTAATTGAAATATATGATGTATATCTGGAACTATTAGAGGGTGGGATTTATTGAATAAAAAATTTATTAATTTATAAGAGGCGAAGACTAAAAATATGCAACAGAGTAAATGCATTTTTATTTGAAGACTTGAACAACTAATACCTAGGGCAAGAGCAGATATGTAAACTCATCATTCAAATATTTACCCCAGGCATTAACCCCGGGGCTTCCTCGGACTCATAACGAGACGCGCTACCTACTAAGCCATGAGGGCCCATTTCATGAAGTATGTAAGAGAAGACCTCCATTCATTGGATCTTTGTGAAATTTCGACCGACACTTACAAATTACCTTCACGAGTGGTACTTTTTGTCGAAGTTTTTTTTTTTTTTTTTTAAATCTTTTTCGGAATAGTACAAATACAGAAGACACTCCGAGATTATTTGAGTCTCCCGCGTCGTTGTTTGAGGACTCGCAGCGAAGTATATCCCACTATAAATAAGTGCGTGAAACGCGTGTGAGTGTGAGCGTGTGAGTGTAGTGCGAGTCACCGTCACTTTAGATATCGTTAGGTTAGATTGAATACGGCTCCAGGGCCCGGTCACTGGTGGCTGGTACGCGTGCAGGTACGGGTACGGGTACGGGTACAGGTACAGGTAACGTTACCGGCGACGTGGTCCGCCTGGAGCGGCACCAGGTCCCCGCAGGCGGGCGCGAGGCCGAGCCTGCGCACGCGCTCCGACACGCAGCGGTTCCACACGAGGGACTGGTACGCGTGCAGGTACAGCAGCCGCGTGTTGCGCGGGATCTGGAACACGGGACACGGACACGGGACTATACTACAGAATACCGTATTAGTAGTACACCCTCCCCGCCCCCCGCTCCCCGCCGTGTCGTCGAGTCGAGTATACCTTTTTTATATAATTTTTTTTTTATTATAAATATTATTTTTATTTTATATATGTTCAGTTTAATTAAAAATAAAAATAATAACAAAACCGAATTGCAATTATTTTATATATTATTTATTTATTTCATTAAACAAAAAAAAAAACTCAATTAATTTTAATTCATTTTTAATTTACTATTTATTTTGATTTTAATTTAATAGGGGGAGGTAGCCCTAACTGCATGGGAGGCATTCACGTGTTTGCGTACGTATGTAGGTGTTACTAGCATTCATTTTATTTGGAATGTCCGAGGCGTGATTATACCCAACTAGCAGCGCCCTGCGGTTTCACTCGCTACACCGTAGGAATAGTTATATTTTTCCAGGGTAAAAAGTAGCCTTTGTGTTAAACCAGGCTATAAGCTACCTCCATAACCAAATTTCATCCAAATCCGTTAGCCGTTACGGAGTCGATTGGAACAAACACACTTACATACTCACACACAAACTTTCGCATTTATAATATTAGTGTGATATCAGAATGACAAGTAGTCCAAATATTTATAGAAAATCCGAGAGCACTTTCTGGGAAGCATGACATACAGACAGTACCGGGACTGAAAACCGTTTATTACAGGTGTTTGATTTGTCATCGAGTTCTAATTGACCGACGATATGTTTACCGTTACTGGCACGGCTCTCTAGTGGCGCTAGCGTGCAAGTAGAGACCGTCGTACGTCAAATCTTGTCAAATGTGTCAATGTCACAGTGTCTACGCTTCCGCAGGCAGAGTGTGAAGCGGTATTTGTATAGTAGGTGTACGTGTGCAAGTAGTGTGCGGTTACCCGCTGCATGGCGTGGTAGAGGTCGTTGGGTCTCTCGGCCAGCGCCTGCAGCAGGCGCGCCTCCAGCTGCGTGTGCGCGTACCGCGGCAGCGCGGCGGCGGCGGCCGCGGGCCCGCGCGCCGCGTACGTGGCCAGCGCCTCGTGCAGCGGGCCCGAGCGCTCCGACAGGATGCAGTCGATGGCCTGCCGCGTTACATTACATTGTCATCTATTTATCGGAAACCCTTCTTCAGCCCTTTCTCTAATGTGTTACATTATTTACCACGTTGTTTACTAAATTCAATATCGGTCCAGCCGATCGGTTGTAAATTGTAAAAAGTTTATAAAGAGAAATATAAACACAAATAATAATAATAATGTAATGAAAATGGCTTCCACTCGCGATAAATGTATATCGATCGAAAGTAAGATTTGTGATTTCTCGAGGGTTTTCATTTCTCGGGTCTCGACGATCTCGATTTCTCTGGACTATCCGGCTAAACTGACAAATTTTCATTAATGTTTAAGTTTTTGTTTATGTTAAATTATTATTATAAAGAAAAAAGTTTTTCATCTGATAAGCTCTGGTTGAATACCAAAAATAATCAAACTAAAAAAAAATAAGTTGTTTATGAACTAAAATGGAACTCAACACGATTATAAATAACTATATAAATAATTACAGCACTATTTTTGGCCATTGTAGGTAACTTAACTTAATTTAATTTAACCTATGCTTGAAGTAAAAAAAAAGTAATCACTTAAAATTTCGAATGAATTCTCGTAACATAATATGCCTTAGGATAAACCAAAGCATAATAATTATAGCATTGTCAGACAACAGGCTCCTTATTTTGCTGACAACGTTTTCCGACATAGAAAACATTCGTACGATCGTAGCCAACTAGAACGACGCCTAAAACGGGAAAAATTCGACTTCTCGATTTAAATTTCTCGGAAACGAGAACTACTTATGGACGAGTAAATCCTAGTCGAGACTCGCGGTTTCGGTTTCGGAGACAGAATAATTTCGCATTTAGTATTATTTTTGTAAAATTTCAAATCTCTCATCATGACGGACCCATAGATACATACATAAGTTTGTGAAGGTTTTTATCAAATTAAAAATTATGCAGACCGACCGCTCAGCACATTGGCTTTGTTAGTTCGATTCCCGGCCGGGAATGCTCAATTTTAATATCTGATCTGGGTCTAGGTGTTTCTAGGTTTCTAGTTGTGTTCCATCTTATCCTCGCCACAGGGAATTGTAGTGTTAATTAATTTAAATCTTGTGGGTTATTTTATTTTGTGCGTTAATTTGTGTACCTGTACGGACCTTTATAGTCGGAAATAAATGATTTGATTGATTTATTTAGCCCCAAGACATAGACGGATAGAGAACTCTTTATTGTTCGCAACAAAAATGATAGGTATATATAAGACAAAAATCAAATTAAAACTAGTGTAACGACTGTAAAACACTGCAGTTGTGTGTGTGTGTGTTATACTCAACACTCAATCATTTATGTAGACATGTACCTCTTGAAAGTTTCCCTTCAACAGTTTCATCCCGACATCGTAGGTGGGCACTTCGACCCTGGTCCCGAACCGCTGCAGGCCGTAGTAGTTGATGAACCCGCGCTCCTTGAGCCGCGAGCACGCCTCGCTCACCACGCTGTCGTCCGCGGTCACGTTGCGGAGCGCGATGCGGAACCTGACAATTACAAATGTTGGATTTTAATGGAGCCGCTACAGTCCATGTGGTCGAAAGCGGAACTACAGCTATATGGTTGTCGGAAAGGCGTCTGTTATTGTAACGTGCTGTAACATAGTGGGGGTAAACTCGATCGTGGATAAAATATACTGTTCCTGTAAGGTCGTAGGCAAAATAGACTGTAACATAGTGGGTAAAATGTTTGGTGGGTAAAACATACTGTTCTTGAAAGTTCATGGGTAAAATGGACTGTTCCTCTAGGATGGTAGGTGAAAGGTACTGTTCTTTTAAGATGGTGGATGAAATCATTAGTGTCTTAAACAATTATCGTTACATAATAGGGTCGTGGGTCAAATTGCGGCACAGCTAGTGCTATTCGTGTACAACTCACTTGTTCCCTTTGAGCATCCCGAGTTTAAGGTGGTGATCGTGGAAGCTATAGTTCCCGAGGTGCAGCTCCCTCATGCCCCCGCAGGCGGCCGCTATCTTCCGAGGGTCGGTCTTACGCAGGCTGAACCACTGAGTGGTTTTGGCGCGGCGGTCCTTAGTGCCTGCGTAACCGACCATGGATGGTTTGATGCTGGAATGGAGACATTCATTCAAATACTTTTATTTGAAAAACTTGGACACAGAACTGTATGTTAAAACAGAAATGTTATGGACAATCAATTAAGAACAGTAGTTACTCACTGACTCCTCAATCTCTCGGCTATTTTCACGGCAGCGTCCATCGTATCACAGTTCTCCTTGTGTACCAGGAAGTGGACAAACTCTCCTGGCCACGTCCACTTGACTCGGTTGTCGATACGCACTACAATCAATCAGTGTTACCGGCTGAGATTTGTTGCTAAGGCAGGCAAACCTGGACGATCTTGAGAGTGGACCATTCCGCGGCCTACACTACTTGTTCAATTTTGGCAGCATTATTGTAATACTATAACCTAAATAACTTCGAACGGCGCGCCCTTTGAGCCGTTCGTAAGAATGACGCGACCGCATAGGACGCAAAATGGTCCGCTCATAATTCATCAACAAGAATGTTTGGTTCAAGGCAGAAATAGATTAGACATACAGTCCGCATGCAAGTTGAGTGCAGAGCTTACCAAGGCTTTTGAACTGCTCCGGTAAGGCAATAATACTGATAAATATTGTAATCTATATTCTAAAGTTTACTGGATCAGAAGTATTGAAGTTACCAATGTTTCACCTTTGATTAAACAATTTACACAGAAATCTTCAATGAACTATGTGAAAGAAAATAAGCAACACTATCATTGCAATGCCTGTTTTCAAACAACTGACTGTTTTACCTCCTTTCTTGTATTTCTCAAAGCGTACAAATTTTTTATCATCTTTGTTGACAGTGCTCCCAACAATGCTCACTCCGAACGCTTTTTTAACGGCTTCATGCATCTTCGTTCGTTCTTCTTTTGTTGATGTTGTCACATCTATCTGGAAGTCCATGAATAACTATTTTGTAAATTTGAAATAAATGACCATGCAAATAGGGTTTCCATTTAGCGGTAGACTCCTTTTTTTTTTTTTAATTCTCTTTTTATTTGGGGACTTTGGCCAACATTGGCATGTCAGTCCCATCGTAACTTGGGCGGGCTTAGAACTAGGTCAACCTTAGGATCGACCACAGGGCTAAGCCCAACCTGGCCACCTGTCCGGTGAGCGGGTTCGGCAAATGGCTATGGATGGAGCGCAGGTCGTGAAGATATCCACAGCAAGTCTAATAAGTTACCTACACGCGGTGCCGCCTGTTTTTGGTCTGGTCCCCTCAGGAACAGATATAACTAAAGCTTAAAGACGATAACCAAATAATTCCAACCCCATCCCATCCCATCCTCAAGGTTAGGCTAGGCAATGGTTGGGCGCGCTTCGGGCGGGAACGACAGGTGTTTTACTCGACTTTACCGATTCGGATAGTGGAGACCTATCTCTAAAGTAAACTCTATTTTATCTATGGCGTAACTGTCAAAACCACCTGTTTGGAACTTAACCTCAAAATTTATTGTCATTTTCGAATTTCAATAATCAACTTCGTGGCCCTTATCTCTTTTTGCTTTTTATGTTTTCGATTGTTTTAGACTCTTTAAACCCCCAAATTTCTTAATTTTAAACTGTGATAACGCGCCCACAGTGTTACAAGTGCAACAGCAGCTGTACGAACGACGTTACGAAGGTATGTTTTCCTGATATAGATATGTAACTTAAAATACATTAACTGAACAACAACTGGCGGCCGCGTACACGGACGAGCCTGGCCTCTCGCCGCCACCCGCTATCCACCCCATCCCAGCCTAATCAGCTACGATGACATCGTGGTCAGGTCATCGGGGGCCGGCCATCTCAATTAAAAAGAGACGGAAGGCGGGGAGCTGACCACCCATGCGTTTGATGCTGCGCATGGGGGCCCGTGTGGGAGGATGCTACAAACCTGGAGGCTGAGTGAGGTAGTGGTCAGTAACGGCACCACCTCTTTGCAACACTCCTCTTTGGTGTGAATTTCACCCAAAACGGGGGGCCAAAGACTAGCCACTTTTGGCAATTCAGCATGGCAGGCAGCCTTCTGCTACTGCCCGGCGAGAGGGGTGGGTTTCTGGGGCTCGCAGCCCGCGGTGCACGCCGCTCGCTGACGTGTTGTTTGACGACGGCGTCGGTGGTACCGTTTGCGACTCGTGAGTTACTTAATTTGCCCCTCTATATCTTTCAGGCAGCCCTGGTGTCTTAACCCGACATCCCCCTGGTGCGGGCTCCGTGGAGGGTGGGGATCCTGATAAGACGAATCGTAAAGAGAGAACATTATGGACTCCTACAGAAAACAAACTAACTCCGAAATGAACAAACCAGTTAGTACCAAACGCTCAGCTAGCTCTGCTGGACCGTCCCGACTAATAGCCGCGGTGGACAATGTAGCGGCGGCTTTCGCTGGCCGAGACGAAGACACCGCTGGCTGGACGGTCATCAAGCCGAAAGGCAAGCAGGGGAACCGAGCTGGGGGGAAACGGCCGATAGCCGGAGGCCCCAGCACTGGTAGACCTCACCCCGAGGTGGCTCACGTCCCGGGGGTGAAGCTTAGCAAGAGCCAGATTAGGAAAATAAAGCGACAACGCGCCTTAGAGAACAAAATGGCGGCAAGCAAGGCGGCTCCGAAGCCTGACAGGGGGGACGATGCCAGTCATGCGGTGCCTGAGCCAGGGAACTTTACAAATACAGAGAACAAAGCTAGTCTTGCCCCGAAGCCGTATGCCCCGCCGGTGGATGCTGTGGGAACATCCTCGGCGACCACCGGGCCCGTTGGTTGCAGAGGTCAAGGGTTTAGACAGCAGCAAAACCGCTTCAATAGAAGAAAGCGAGCGGAGATAGCAATCTCCAAATCCGCGCCAGCCCCAGCGCATAAGGAGCCTATGAAGCGGCTAAGACTCGACGACACGGTCTCTCCAAGGGGAGACCGGAAGAAACTACGAATAGAAGACGGACGCCGGCCAGTCACAAGCTACGCAGAAATAGCGGGCAACAAGTTCTGTGTAGCGGTGACCAGAGCTGACAACCACCAACTGACCGAGGAGCAAGCCACGTCAGTTAAGCGCTTCCTTGAGAGCAGAATCCTATCTGACCTCAAGAAGGCCAGCTCGACCGTCGCCCGCTTCAGAGGAAAGCCCATCATCGGTGATGGAGCTCTGAAGCTGTGGTGCGAGGACGAGCCGACACTGATGTGGCTGAGCGATGCGGTAGAGAGCTTGCCCACAGAAACATGCCCCAAGCTTGTGGTGAGACGGCAGAGCGAGCTGTCCAGAAAGCTCCGAGCGGTTCTAGTTCTGCCAGACTGCGTCAACTCACTGGAGGACACCAGTCTGGTTCTGGACTTCCAGAACAAATGGGCGCTCGTGAGTACATGGACAGTGTACGCACACAACACATCGGCAGATGGGGCACTCCTCCTAACTCTGGGCATACCGGAGAGTGTAGTCCCACTGCTGATGAGCAAAGGCCGTAGACTCGCCCACAACCTGGGGAACGTCTATGTACGGTTTGTCGCAGCAGACGGATCGCTGCTGGACGAACCGCCGGCACGGACGACAGAAAAGGCCCAGTTAACGCTACCAACAACGGCGTCCAAAATAGTCGAGGACTCGGTCCTAGACTCGCAGCCACAATCCTCCCCGAAGTCAAGCAAGACAACGGAGGAGATGGAGGATGACCCGATCTCCGGCATCGGATCGTGGCTGAAATCGGTCGAACTCGAACAGCCGGGAGGGGATGATGGAGTCAGCCTGGATGATGGCGACCCAATCCTTGATGACGACTAAGGTCGTCCAAACGAACCTCCAGCATAACACTGCGGCAACGGCTAACCTGCGCAGGATGCTGGAGGTTAACATAGAGACCATCGCCCTGATCCAGGAGCCGTGGATCAGAGCGGGACGTGTATGTGGTCTCAACAGCTTGGATGGGAAGTTAATACTTGACAATACTAGTGACAATATCAGAGCGTGTATGTATGTCCCACGCAACCTGATGGCAGTACCCCTCACCCAGTTTTGCTCGAGGGACATTGCTACAGCTAGGCTCCAGAGCCTGAACGGTGATATCGCAGAGGAGGTGTTAATTGGTCAGTCTACATGCATGCTGACGACGAAGCACCCCCGAAAGACGTAGTCGATCTGGTAAGATACTGCGAAGCCAACAACTTTAAACTAATCATCTCAGCTGATGGTAATGCGCATCACCCAATATGGGGGATGCCTTCCGCAAACGACAGGGGAGAAGAACTGGTAAACTTTTTATTAACAACGAATCTCTCCATTGCCAACATCGGGGCGGAGCCGACCTTTGTCACAAGGAGGGCACGCACCATCATAGATCTTACCCTGGTCTCAGGTAACTGCACACTTTTGAAGAACTGGAGAGTGTCTGATGAACACTCCGGCTCGGACCACAGGTGGATCAGGTATGAACTATCACTAACTAAGGCAACGCCAGCGCCAACACGAAACCCTCGCAGAACCGACAAGGTAAAGTACATTTCTCAGCTTAGTGAGACCCTTGACCTCACCGATTTTGCTACACCACTAACAAACATAACAGAATTGGAAAATGCCGTGGTAAAGATAACAAACAACCTCATTAAGAGCTACGAAGCAGCCTGCCCGCTGGCGACCCCTAGAGCCCAAGAAAAGGGCGGCCAGGGATGGTCCAGAGAGCTAGAGAAGCTCAAAAAGAAGGTGAGGAAGCAATACAACAGAGCCATGAATACATATAACGACGTCGATTGGGATATGTATAAAATGGGTCTGAGGGAATACAAGAAACAGATACGCATTAGACAGCGACAGTCATGGATGAAATTCAGTACAAACATTGAGTCGAACCACCAAGCGAATAGAGTTAGGAAAATACTAGCGGCTGACTCAAAGCGCGAAATTGGTACCCTCAAAAAACCTGACAACACCTACACAAAAACAGTGGAAGAAACAAACAACCTACTGCTACAGACACATTTCCCGGGATGCCACTTAAGTGAACAAGCCGAGTGGAACGAAAGCGAAGTGGTCACAGCAGTAGCTACAGATTGGGCAGCCGCACAATCAGTGGTAACAAGTGAGAAAATTACTTGGGCAGTGAAATCATTCCAGCCCTACAAAACACCGGGACTGGATGGGATCTTTCCTGGACTTCTTCAATGGGGAGAGCACCTCCTGAATGGGATACTCACTCAACTCTTCAGAGCCTGTATAGCGTACAGATACGTTCCCATGAGCTGGAGAGAAGTAAGAGTACTATTCATCCCAAAACCGGGGAAAAGCGATTACACAGAACCAAAAGCTTACAGACCTATTAGCCTCACATCCTTCCTTCTTAAGACACTAGAAAGACTGTGTGATAGGTACATTAGAGACGAAGTTTTAAGCAAAATTCCACTACACCCACAACAACATGCATACAGCACGGGCAAATCAACAGAATCAGCCCTGCACAAAGTCGTACGCACTATAGAACACGACTTAAACAACAAAGCGCTCTGCCTGGGGGCCTTCATAGATATAGAAGGAGCCTTCGACAAGACAAATTTTAACAGCATCAACGTAGCACTAAGGAAGCATAAAGTCAATCCAACGCTGGTAGGATGGATACTAAACATGTTGCGCCTGAGGGCGGTGAGAATCGACCTTGAAGGCGTAATCAGAGGCATTGTGATGAGAGGCTGCCCCCAAGGGGCGGTCATATCTCCGATCCTCTGGAACATGGTGGTAAACGGACTGATTACCAAGCTGAATGACCAACGCTTCTGCACGGTAGGCTACGCTGACGACCTGGCAATTCTGATATCGGGACACTTCACTAGTGTATCCTGTAATCTTATGAATAATGCACTGAAGGTCGTGGAGAAGTGGTGCAGTGAATACGGATTAACCGCGAATCCTACAAAAACAGAATTAGTAATGTTCACCAATAAAAGAAACCTAGGAACGTACACATTACCATCCTTTTTCGGAAAGCAATTAAAACTGTCAGAAGAAGTGAAATATTTGGGCATCACCTTAGACAAGAAGTTGAACTGGGCGAACCACCTGGACAATAAGTTAAAGAAAGCCTCAATTTCATTTTGGCAGTGCAGCAAAATGATAGGCAAAACATGGGGTTTAAAACCCAAAACAACTCAATGGCTATACAACAGTGTGGTCAGACCTTCGTTAACCTACGGCGCATTAGTTTGGTGGCCCAGAACCAAACTGATCACCGTAAATAAAAAACTAGAAAAATTCCAGAGAACAGCGTGTGTAGCAATAACCGGATGCATGCGATCTGCTCCCACAGCGGCACTAGAAGCCCTTATAGGGCAAATACCGCTTCACTTCTTCATACAACAAGAAGCAGCGGTAGCTGCCTACAGGCTTAGAGCACTGAATCTCTGGTCATACGATAAGCAAGCTACGCACACCACCATAATTGACGAATTCGCGCACTGTAATCCCGAAATAATGTCAATATATGATAGGACGCCCAAACAACATATCTTCAAAAGAAACTACACCATACAGTTGCACGAGGAACGGAGCGACAGCTCCGGTACTCATGAAGTAAGGATTTACACGGACGGATCAAAAACAGAAAGGGGCACTGGGACTGGTACATTCTCGGATGACCTTAACATACATGTGACAACATCCCTGGGTGAAAACAACTCCATTTTCCAAGCAGAATGTGTAGGTATCATTCAGGCAGCAACGGCGGTACTTCGAAGACAGGTAACTGGTTATCATATTAGAATCCTCTCGGACAGTGCTGCAGTGCTGAAGGCTCTACAGCGATATGACCACTCCTCAGGGTTAACTATACAGTGTCACAATCTACTGGAGGAGGTAAGTAGAAACAATTACATTACACTCCAATGGATTAAGGGACACAGCGGATCCAGAGGGAATGACGCGGCCGATGAACTAGCAAAAAGAGGCTCTAACAGGTGTCCTGTTGGTCCGGGACCGATGATCCCTCTACCTTTCAGCCAAGTCAGATCCTGGATCCGTAAACATGCGGCAAGACAACATAAAGAATACTGGGCAGGTAACGAGGGTTGCAGACAGTCGAGGGAAGTCTTCCCGGAATTAAATCCGAGATACTCCCGACGGCTCCTAAACCTCAAACGTGATAAACTCCGCCGAGTTATAGGAGTGATCACGGGACACTGCTCTCTAAACAAACACCTTTTTACCATAGGGGTTACAGACAGCCCTCTATGCAGAGGCTGCATGGAAGTCGAAGAAACGGCCGCACATATGCTGCTGGAATGCAGCAGCGTGGCAGAACAACGTACATCGATCCTCGGTTCACCGAGGACGCTCCGGGAAGCCTGCGCCGGCGTGAGCGAGCTGCTGGCTTTCCTGGAAGATACCGGGTGGCTGGACTAGCTGCAGCCGGGATAAGACGCAAAAAGGGCCGCTGTGCGGCCTAGTTGCGGAAACAAGCCCGCTCACCAAGTACCAAGTACCAAGTACCCATCGTAACTTAAACTGGGTAGACTCCTTAAAACATTTGCATTTTATGTCCTACTAGCTGTTACCCAAGACTGCGTTCGCGTGGACAAAATAATATACAGTAATTCCTTATAAAACTTTATCAAGCTCCATTCAGCCTTGATAACACGACAAATATCCAGACAGAGAGACAAAGTTACTTCCTATAGTTCGCTATTAGATGCAGTTCATCCCTTTTTACAAAATAAAAAATAAAATAAAATATTGACCTCAACCGGCTCGTTGGTGGTGCCATCAGCAACCTTGTTGATCTGGTCCCACATGTCCATGGGTAATATGTCTACATTGTACTTGGTTAACAAGAGTTCATCGTCCTCCTCCACTTGTTCTTCGGGAGGCTGTTCTGGGGCAGCTTGGGTGGTGAGTTGTGCCACCTCGCCTTGGAGGTTAATCTCCGAAACTTGGAAGTCAGAGTATCTGTGAACGTACAACACTGGAAAAGTACAATATGGGTGTCTTCAAATCTAGAGTAATCAAGCCCCTTCTATGTAACGATGCTTTATCTTAGATCTCATCATTGCTTAGCACTAAACAGAATGTGAATGAAATAAGAAGCAGGGTGGTTCACCTGACTCCCACTATAACAACCAACATTCCCCGCCGTGACTATGAGGCAGCCAAAGGAGTGCCATCGAGTAAATACCATCCGTCCCTGCTAAATTAGAATTATGTTTACACACAACTCCATGTTGCTTCCACAGATTGTATAAGCTTGATTTGGATCTGGGTGTGGATTTTCCCATTAAGAATTTAGGTTGGGCATTTGAAATAAACATACAGGTTACACAAAACTTAATTTTCACTAAAAATGTGTCCAAGATTACCTTGATTTGATAATTCCATTGAAACCTTCATGCTCGCTCATGTATTGAGTTACGCCAATCTGTTCCTCTGAAAGCCTCGGCCCTGGCGAATCATTCTTCGGCCTGCTATACCACTGCTCATTAGAATTGAACCGGCTTCCGCCGAAACCACGTCCCCTTGGTCTACCAGTGGAGCCACGTCTAAAACCACCTCTACTATATCCGCCTCGTCTGTTACCGTCCCTGTTTCCTCGAGACCATCTATTATCTCTACCACGCATTATAAAATTTACTAAATAAAAACTACTTTAGACAAGAATCCTTGGAATAACCTCACTTTGCAATAGACAACGACAACAAGACATGCAGTGTTACCAGATTCAGATCCTCAATCTTGCTAGTCTGAATCAACTGGATATAAAAAAAAAAACTGCATGACAAAATCTGCTAAAAGCTGCTACTTGTTTTACAGAAAACGCTACACCACTTCTAACACAAATAATACTAAAATGATAAAAAACACATGTAATTTTTTCCTATTAACAAAAAAATATATACTTGTCACCATCTCTGCCCTAGGAAAATCTTTTGTGTAATGATGATAAATTTCGTAACTTATATCATAATTTTCGTCACCTTGAAATTCAAACATGTTAATATTTGAATCGATTTTTAAGCTTTATTATTATGTTGGTAGCCTAAGTGTCCAATATTGCTAATATCGCACAATCCTGCTAAACCTGGTTACACTATATAGGGCCTATGCAAAAGTTTTTTTTTAGAACCTCTAGCCAAGAGTTTTAAACCTAAAGCTTCATGTTTAAAACTTCTTTGCTTCTTTCTTTCGTGATTGAATTTAAACTTTGACAAAGGAAAGAAAGAGAATAATTTATGGATTTAAAGCTTGGCTTGGCAAGTTCTGGCGGGAACGTGAAGAATTCATGTCGCGTCATTTTATTATTTTCCAAAACTTGTGTTATTTCGAGTGTTAATGTGTAAAAACGGCGAATTTTTACCCGTTAAAGTATTCGTGAACATGCACGATTGTGGTATAATATCGTGAAACGTGAATATTCGTGTTGTTTTCAAAACTCCACAGAAGGCTCTAGTAAAGTTTTCACTACTTTACTGGGGATGACTTGGACTTGACCGTGACTTGCTTTGCTCGCCTTTGACTGTGACCGTGACTATGACTTGTTTGATAAGATATTTGTGTACTTGACACTGGCAAATGCATAAGACGTGCGACGCCAAAATCCTATTAGGAGGAAAGAGAAAAAAAAAAACTTGGCTTGGTTTTGGCGGGAACGTGAAAAAGTCACGTGGTCATTATTTTCCAAAACTTGTGTTATTTTGAGTGTTAATGTGTAAAAATTGTGATTTTTTTATTCATTAAGTGATTAAGTGTTCGTGACCGTGCACGAGTGGTGGTGAATAGTAAAATGTCGTGAAGCGTGACTTTTCGTGTTGTTTCCAAAACTCCAAAGAAACTACTAGTAAATACTCCAGTACTTTACTGGGGCATGACGTGGAGTTGACCGTGACTTTATTTGCTTGAGTTAAACTATGACTGAGACTTATTTTAATTTTGAAATATAAATACACAACGTACTGGAGCCAATAGTTCAAGACAGTATTTTTTTTCTTATACTTTGGCTCCACACAGAGTGTATTTAGCCAGTGGCAAGTTTTGTAATCTAGTGAAGTAAAATATTGGACTGTCCGTCTGTTTAGCTGGAGGAAAAAAAAGCTGGTATTTTGAGTTGCTTTTTGACACAAAAAGAAATTTGAATTTTCATTTCTATATTTCTCACAGCAAAATTTGCTTTTACGGTGTTTTCTAAATTTTAGCAGACAAATAATAGCCAAATCGAGTTTATGTAGTGTTTTCCTTTTCATTCTGACTTAATTTTTCATGTGTTATACTTTTAATGCTATTTTTCAATAGCTTTAAATGTTTTTCTCATTATTTTTCCCTTTTCTCAGTAAACTTAATATGTACAAGAAATTCGAAAATAGTTTTATAGGTGAGGTCCCGCATTTTCATGAAACTTCATGAAAAAGAATATATTTCATTGTATTTGGAATTTGAAAATTCGCAAAAGTACTTGTAGGTCCAATAATTATGTTTTATCTTGTTATTATAGTGTTAGAACAAAACAAAATTGACGCAGAAAAAGAAACTATCCCAGGTCCTTCATTCAAGCCTAATGATTTAGATGGAAACCCAAAGCCATCAAAATCCACATCTAAAAGATTTTCTAAAAGCGTCCGAGCTGGTCTCAAAATGCCCGTGGGAAGGATTCACAAGATTCTTAAAAAGGGAAATTATGCGCCTCGTGTAGGGACGAGCGCTGCTGTGTACTTGGCGGCGGTACTTGAATATATAACAGGAGAAATATTGGAGTTGGCTGCCAACGTGGCAAAAGACAACAAAAAAATCAGGTACACCTACAATAGGTAGGTTGGTAGGTACAAGATCGAGATCTACCTAAGTTCGGCGCGAACAACTCTTCGTAGGTACCGTGAAGTCCCTACTTAAGTATTGCGAAGAATGTTAGGTTCAGCCTCCAACGCTGTGCGAACACGAATCGAATCGCCGCGCAAAAAGGTTCAGCAGGGGCTCTATTTTTGAATCGCTCGTATGATTTCTGACGAAAATATCAATACCTTACCTGGCGCAGTATGTAAGTACAATGGTGTGATCTGTGGTACAATGTAACCAGATTTTTATTTCTAGGATATCCCCCCGGCACTTACTGTTAGCGATTCATCATGATGAGGAACTCAACAGAATGCTCGATAAAGCCGTTTTAGCAGAAGGAGGCGTAGTCCCTCGCATACATCCTGAATTAATACCCAAAAAAACACCCAGACATCAGAATACGTTACAACCTTCACGACTGTAGTTACCAAAACCTTTTTGTAAGATTGAACAAACAACAATCACTATGAAAATGGTATTACCGTATTACCAATAAATTATTTGTATTTGAAAAAAAAGTACTTACATCCAACTATTAGTGACGGAGGCACTATCGTATTAGTTCCTTAAAGTACCCACCTTTAAAGAGAGTTGGTGTACTCCACTTTGTAATATAAGTACTTTTTCGTAAAAAACACTCGCATGTGTCTTCACACGGGAAACAAATTAACACTGTTATAGGTTTGTTTATTTTACTATACTTTCTTCTTCTCTTTAAATTCTATACTTTTCAAATAAATCAGATCGCCCGTGTGGAGACACCGTAACACAATTCATGTATGAATAAAATTTGCGCCTTGGCCTACCACAAGTACCATTTGATCTTATTCTGTGGCATACCCAGTAAAACAATATTCATAAATTGTCCGATGAATCTTACTTAAAATTGTATTGTTCGAATGTATCCATTGTTTATTATAAAAATATTTAAGTAATTGCTTTTTTATTTGTTGACTAGCTGCACACCTGCGGTTTTCAACTTTTCCGGAAAAAAGCAAAAAGAAAGCGTGCTTCATCTATTTCCTTGTAAGCCAATAAGAGCCATTACCCGCTGCATGGCGTGGTAGAGGTCGTTGGGTCTCTCGGCCAGCGCCTGCAGCAGGCGCGCCTCCAGCTGCGTGTGCGCGTACCGCGGCAGCGCGGCGGCGGCCAATTCAGCCATTTAGTCGCCAAAAGATACAAGTGCCAGTTCCGTGACAGATGGCATTTGTAATAATATTAATATTACTAGGCGCACCAATAATAGTAAAACATAATATCATGCTTCGTCTAAGCATAACATGTTTTATTTTGTTTGACATATTATGTCAAACAAAATACTAAAAAAACACGAATTGAGCATTTGTACGGATGGCGATGCTTTCAGTTTGAAGAGCCAGAAATTCAAAATTTCCAATCTCGATCGTCTCTCGTCTTGATTGCCTCCGACCACTCGATGTATCTCCCGCGCTAGCCATCGAGAATATCTCGAAAGATAGCGTTGAGAATAAGAAATCACGAAGTTCGATTTTTTTTTTCGAGATGAGACCGAATCTCACCTTTTGAGAATCCTGGTAAGTTAATGAATAAAAGAACATAAACCAGTCTTGTAAATGACATGTAATTTAAATACTGTAAACAAGAGATCTTATTCAATCCATTACATTTCGGTACAAAGTATGGTAGCAATTAATTGTTCATAAATAAAATAAAGTACAGTCAAAAATTTCAAATTTAAAAACCGTTTTTCTAATGCAACTGCTACACCTGTGTCATAACGAAATCAACTAACGCGCTACTAAAGGCATTAAGCAGATGCGGCCAACATTTTAGCGCGTTACTGACATTCGACATTCAAGCGGCAGCACACCTCTGCCGCGATACCGTAACTACTAGTATCAATAATTGTGACGTGAACCTTATATCGTGTTACATATAATAGAATGTCAAATGTCAAATCACGGCGTTGGCGATTTCTTTACTTTAGAAATTTGTCATTGAAAGTAATGCTTTACTTTATTTAGGTTTACTTTTAAAGTAATAGTAGATTCTTTTTACGTATTAGCGGTTATTTGCATTGCAATTGCGGCAGATGTAGCAGGAGCATATGATAAAGAGAACTTGGATTGTTTAGAAGTTTTATAATCAAGGATCTACATAAATGCATGACTAATCAAATTTGACAAAAAGGCACAGAAATGCGTTTGGAAAAAATCTTGTTACATCATATTTGTTTTTCCCAAAAACTAAATAATAATAAAACGAATACAAATCAAAACTAATCTTAAAAATAAAAATATGATACAGTGAAATACAGTTTTTACAATTAAATTAAAACTAGGTATGCAAAGGAACATTGATTGTAGCATAATTTGATTAGCATACAGGATAACGTGAACTTTAAAAAGACTGCTATTATAAAATTATTCAGGTTCAAGACTAATGCCCCAGCACATAACCCTCCATAGATTCCGTACTTAGGACGATCAACGCGCGCCACGTATCGATCAAAATAAAGACAGGAAATACTTTAAAAATAGGATCTAACGAGAAGAAAAATTCTCAATAGATCCGTCGAGGAACTACCAATGGACCAACTCAGAAAAAAGTTCTAGATAGATCCAAAATTTCAAAATGGGTTCAGAGGAGAAAAAAAAATAGATCCATTATGGGTCTTAGCACTGGATCTAACGAGAATGATCCTATTTGATATAGGCGCCGGTTACCAAAGGCAAACAATCATACACCGACCTTGCCGCGTGTTCGAATAATCCTAGGATCTGTCAGATCGGTTAGATTCTCTCCAAATAATCAAACAGATATTAATCAGCCTGCTAGGGCCCCGGGGCACACCCCTTCTGGGGTGCCAGGACAACTCTGATGTCCGTTTTCCGGGTGACGGCCTGAGTCGAGGTTCGTACCGCGCCGCCCGCGCGCTAGTCGCGCGCGCACTTTATAATAGTTCTGTTGTAAAGGCTCGACGCCATCTGCGTTCGCCACAAATCCGGTAAAGCTGTAAAGGCCTTTAAGGGCCAGCAGCATCGTCATTTATAAAAGTCTTCGGTCTTCAACTCCTCACTGGTTCATGAGAAAGGGATAGCAAGACTTTATATCTAGTTTGTTCCTTTTCTTCTATTAAATTAATATCCGTATTTCACGAAGCGGATGTCTCCTCTTGTATGATATCAAAATTATCAAATCAGGTCAACTATAGAGGCATTTACAAATTATTAATGCACTAATAAATGATCAATGCAATTGGTGGAGCCAAATTTTAAAATACCGCCGCCAAAAAAGGCAACACAATGCAGTGCGTATATACAAAGTCGGCAAGCTCGGTCAATTATGTATATAGATATAGATGTCGTATTACAGTTTCAAACATCTTTGGGTAGAGCACGAGAATTCACGGCATTATTAACTATTATTTTTTTATTAAAAAACGTTCATATAATGCGAACGAGACAGCGAGGACCAGGGTATACAGTATACACCCCCTTAACATAAACGCAGATGTAGCAGGACCAAACAGATCGCAGAATGCAAGCCAGATTAATAAAACTCTACTTTAAAACCGGCCTACTGTGGCTGATCTGAACTAAATATTGCAGCTCTAAAATTGTTGCCATCCTTACATATTGAAAAAGTCAATGAGAATAATTATTGAAACGTAGACCTGGATCACGGCAAAAAATAATAATTAGAAACTCTGGGGAATTGACGTATTTGCAAAACTAAACATGTTTTTTTTTTTTTTTGATTCTTCTTTACCTTATTATCAGAACACAAATCATTTACAATAGCAGTCATCTATCTAAAACTATGATAAAAACGAATACTCATAGAATACAAATTTAAATAAACAAATTAATGTAAATGTAGCACTATTAAAAATATACACGAACACTCTCAATAAAATAAATGCCATTGGGTAACACAATAAAAGAAAACTCGCAAAGTTATATACGCTATTTGAAAATCATAAGCTTTAAATATTACGTAGGATGTAGGAATCATTTCCTGCTTACAAAAATCCATACGAAATAACGGAAGGCATTCTGGTTATGACGATTGGACAAATATAAAAAAAAGAATAACATAACCAAATTTTAAAAACAGATAAGAAAAAATATTTAGAAAATCTATTTTAAAATAATGAACAGTACAATGTCCAAAATCATTAAAAAAAAAAAAACTTTACATGATGAGATCTATAATAATATCTTCAATACACAACTATAAAATAGATAATAAAATGACTATTAAAAGAACCGAGGATTGCACGAAAGGAACACTGCCTAGCAGGGAGTGTAGCAGTTTAGGCACGGTGTCCATATAAGCAACGTGACCCGCAATCAGGCAAGTCTCCATACAGACGCTTGAGACGCTTGAATGTTGTGACAACCGGCAGTTACGCGCTTGGAAAACTCGCCAGATCTCGGTGCCATGTTCACGCGCATTTTGGACATGGCTTCTGCGAATTCCCCAGTGTGCTATTTCTCCCGCTAGGCGCTACATATTCGAATGGATTTTATAAACAATTACAGCTAATCATCAACCATATAAAATCTACATTATTTACGATCATTAACTAGATTATTCGAGTTTTAAAATTGAGAACACGCAATCGTAGGTTGATCAAAATTCATTATTGAGTTGTAAAATATAAGTTACAAGTACAGTACAGTTGTCTTCCAGTTTTCCATCAGATCAAAATCTGCAAAGGCCCGTGTTCAAAAAGTTGAGAGGTATTCCCCAATTAATCACGCAAAATTGACGCGACGGTAATGATTGGTCAACATACATTTCATGTTATACTATCCTATCCTCTACGCTTTGATGGACACCGGCGCGAAATGTATAATAATTATCGGTACTGTAACTTACATTTTGATCTGTCAGTGGCAATATAAAGCATCTTCTGGCAGTGTTTTTACATAATAAAGGAGCATGCATTTAGGGACAGTAAACAATTCCCGAATAGAAGTCGAGAAACAGTCAATAAACTTATGAACAATTGGTCAACATTTAAATGTATTTTTACAATGAGCAATGAATTTAGAATTTAGAAATATCAAATATAATAAACATCAAGTTGAGACAGACTATTCGATTTGGCGTGGCCATGAAGCTTGTCTTTTGCAAATCTATTTTTTGCCCAAAATTCACAATTTATTGTAGGTCTATTAAGATTTCTGTAATTTGGGCAATGTTGTCCGAGCTTTCGATTTTTTGTCATTTAATTTGGATTCTTAGAAGCGGAATACGCAAAAATGCTTGTTCATCATCTCCACTGCGAAATATTTTATACCATAGGATAAACCAAATTACTCGAATATATTCATTGAGCTATCGCGTACTAGGTACTAGAGATGACATCGCAATATATTGCGATGCTCCATTTAACCGTGGTCACTGTGTCACACTTTACTTATTCATTCGCTGGAACTGTGTACCTTTTATTTTTACCATAATCCGCACTGATGGGTCAAACTTCATATGATACCGAGATCATAAGAAGAATCCATGGTTCAAATAATTTCATAATGATACCTAGATCATAAGAATAATCCATGCGTCAAATTTCCTTAGATTCCGAGATCATAAGAATAATCCATGGGACAAACTTCATATGATACCGAGATCATAAGAAGAATCCACGGTTCATATAATTTCATATGATACCGAGATCATAAGAATAATCCATGGGTGAAACTTCATATGATACCGAGAACATAAGAATAATCCATGGTACAAACTTCATATGATATCGAGATCATAAGAATAATCCATGGGTCAAATTTCATAAGATATCGAGATCATAAGAATAATCCATGGATCAAATTTCCTAAGATACCGAGATCATAAGAATAATTCATGGATCACATTTCCTTAGATACCGAAATCATAAGAATAATCCATCACTTAACAGGATTTCTTAATAGACTTAAGTTAATAAAATATCCAATTGTTAATCCAGCTCATTGAAAATTTAAAATATTTATCATAAAATTGGCAACAATTAAAAATATCGCTCTATAGAATCACACCACACACTAATAATTGTATCAGCTTTATAATAAAGCAGCTGACATCATTTCTGTTCCAACAATATGGACAATATTTTTATGCTTCACCGTTTAGCGACTTACACTGCCGATTCAAAAAAGTCGTGCCATTCTTATGCAGCGCTCGCAGCGCGTTGTTCGAAGTTGGTAAGATTAATACTACCTTACTGATTTCGAAGGACGAAATTCGGGCGATGCATAAGAACGGCCTTCTAAGACCTTGTATGAGCAGGGTAGGCCGAAAAATGATGCAACCTTAACATTTGAAAAAGTACTCACACACATTATTTATTAACATTGGCCTATTGCTGTATTGTCGAAACATTGGTACTATCATAGCACGATAATTATAATTAAAAAAAAAAGTTCGGAACCTTTAAAACTATGTCCTAATACAAGTTTTTCTTAATTTTGTTAGTTTGTGATATTGGAAGAAAAGCTGTAACCAAAGATTGCTGTAAAGTAGCTGTTCATAGCGACATAAAAAAAGAAAAAAGAAAGAATTTTTTTTTTTGCTTTGAACTAGGTATGAAATCAGTTGAATATGATAAATGCAGTACAAGGTAAGTTCAGGTATTATTCATAGGTTAGCTTACTGGTTGTCTCTAACTCATTGCCGAAGTTGAGCGATGGACGAGTCAGTCAGTCAATCTTCAGACGGGAGACCGTGAGTGCCATTTACATTTAAGCGCTGGAAACTGCGCGGAATGATGTCACAGTATTCTGGCCGGACTTTTTTCATACTCTTGAAGAATGCTGTACAAACTAGTGTATAGGAACTAAATTTTAGTTTTACTCTATGGGTTAACTTTAACTAGAGTGTCATAACTGCATGCGTAAATAAAAATAAGAACAAGAAGGGAATAAGAATAATAAAAAAATACTGAGCACTACCATGGGTTGGATGACACGTTAAATTGTTTGTCCCGTTTTTTTGAAAACTCTTGACTCATAAACTAGCCACACGGCCTACTAAATCTTAATTACTTCATCACAACATAGTTAAATTTGTTCCGGTCAATGTGACTCTGTAGGATATAAGTCTAATCCTAAAAAAAGGGTTCCTGATTACAAAGCTTATACTGTAATTTACCATAAATGCTCTCATTATCATGGCTTTCACAACTTTACTATAGATATTATTTGTCCATGACTGTAGTAAAATACAAAGTAAGTGGTAGTAAACTTTAGCATACTGTAGATAGAGTTTTGATTACAAAACCCTACAGTATGACTGGTATCGTTTTCTTTACTCTGTGACAAATCTATCTTTACTTCCGATAAGTAATTAAAAATAAAATGAATATAAAATATTGCTCCGCCTAAATTGCTATTACATTACCGATAACATATTCCAATAAGGTAAGCAAATACAACATTCAAACATCAACTGCGGTACAAATATCATTTTGTATAAAGCGTTACGATCCTATTGAGCTGAGACTCGCTTTATTATCACATATTTTGTTATCAGTCGAATGCAGCACTAGCTTCTGCATTGGGTCTATAATTATATTAGAAGTGTCCTCGCTCAAAGCTGCCTCTGGTGAATCACCAGATTTACGGCTTTCAACAGATTTGTTATCGAAATATGGAAAAAAGTCGTAATGGTTCTTACCATTCATCTGTTGCTTCGTCTTCTCAGTTTTGAAACATCGCTGCTTCTTCATTTCTTCGTTTTTGATGGCCGACGTGTCACGTTTGGAGAACTCGTCCCATTGCACCGCCGGCTCTTCTGTTTTGTTGGAGCTGAACCTTCGAACGTTCTTTTGGAATGAGCTGGAGGGTTTCGTTTTCGTTTCGTTTGAGGCGAATTTTTGCTGTATCTCATTTATTTGATTGTGATTTTCTCTTGATGAGACTATTTGTCCGTATACTGGTGTGCAGTACGTGGTGTCGGCATTGGGGATACCGCTATCCCGGTTGGAGTTGTTTTGGTTAAGTTGGCAGTTGTTCATGCCGGAGTCGAACTCTGACTTCTGTCCGGCATTCAGAAGTATTTGCTTGGAAGATTTGACAGTTTTCTTATCGGTTTTGTTAGGGGAGCCCTCGTTTTGTTTGTTTTTTGCATAGGTTTTGTCGTCTTCTTGCTCCTCACCGCCGATGCCGTCAATATCATAAACCTGGAACGTAATTTAATTTTTCACTCACCTTTTTTCATGTCAATTCTAATGTTTTGATGCTTTCGCTTAGTTATTGGAAGTACGCGTAAGTCACATTTTATGGTCACTTAGAATATTATCATGAATGTTTCATAGCTTTGCAAAAATAAATACACACAGGTGTTAAGGGGTCAGGTTGACATCACTATAATTCAAGTAAGTACTTCCTAGGCGAGCGTGCTACATCTTCGGCCACATCGTCGCTTTCCATCAGGTGAGATTGTGGTCAAGCGAATGCCTAGTGCGATATAAAAAAAACAACATTGGTTTTGTGGTGTATCAGGATAACATATATTATACAAATCTACTGAGCAAAGTAAGTGATGTTACAAAACAACCTATAATTCTATCAGCACGCCATTCATTTATGTTTCCTTTTTTGCATCCCAAAAATTTTGTTTCAAATTAAGGAGTTCACGATTCCAGGCAGACATGCCACCACTTCTGCGCTAAATCACTCAACAGCTTCAGACTATATTCATGCATCAAAGGTTTAAGTTAAACACCACATACCTTATACATGACATCCTGGTTCATGCCCTTCTCCCGCTCTCGTTTGGTCTGCACAGCTAACCACACGTCCTTCAGCTCCCCGGCTAGGTCCCGATCCTTCAGTATGACAGGGTTCCGTGTCAGCACCAGCCCAGGGTTCATTGCTTCTACGAAGTCGCAGAGAAGGCTCACTAGGGCTTCTCGGTCCTGGAATGAGGTCATCATCATCATTATGTATCATCTTCAAACTGGAATAAGAGGTGGCAAGGTTTTATAAAAAAAGTTTGATAGATAAATTTACTCTTAAGTAGCAATTAGTTTAGGGGTTGGTGCTAAAGCTATCAACTATGATCTTAGGCTCAATATTTTGTAATTTATTGTGACTTAAGATTTTGCTGAATATAAAGAGTGACTTAAAATGGTGGCCTTACCATTAAAAGCAATATCTTGAAGAAAACCTTCATTTATTTAATTCCAGGCATATTCAGATTTTTCTACAGGTATTTTTAATATTATAGCCTATTTAATTTTTGTAAGCTTCAAGGGTTATAAGCTTCGTGGAGTTCTAAAATAAAAGTCCAGGATTGGGTTTAAGTTTAACCAGGTTATACCTACTGAGTGATGTAGTCTGTAAGATTCTCCTACAGCACCATGCACATTGCACACAAACCCGTCCTCTCAGAGATTATTACTACTAGCAGTCCAGGGTTAGAGACTTGTTGCCTGTCCATGTAGGACCAATGTGCTTGTCGGTCTACTTAACAATAAAGACTTTAGAACGATATGAGCAAATGAATGATTAATAAATAAATATTAGTGGACGATTTTCACACATAATGATATGAAGTTGTTGCTAGAACGACTGTACACTACATGGTTTAAAATTGTTACATGCCTAGTGTAGTAATATCTTGTTGACATACTACAGTTTATTCTCCAAAAACTCAGGGTCAAGAAGGAAATTGTCAAGATAAATATGCCTCATGATAATCATCGCGATAATTATCAGATTATTATCAAAGAAGCATTATCCTTTTGTAACTTTTTATTTTTATTTAAGTATGTACTAGTTGATGCGAATTCAGTCTCGCTAAACTCTTCATAAAAACCTTGTCCTCACAATTACGAACACGACAAAGAATAAATCATCAAAATCGGTCCAGCCTTTCTCGATTTATAACGTGACCAGGAAAACCAGCGTGGTTTTGGTAGGTTGAATGAATGAATGAATATTATTTATTGTCATCAGTTGCATTCATAACAATTACAAAATATAAAAAAGTTAAGAAAAAAGAAAGAAGAGTCCATAATGGAAGCACATTATGGACTCGTCAACTAGCTACAATTTTTAACAATATTATTTATATCATTGTATATTGATATTAGGCATTAGGCAATGAGCCACTAGGAGACTGAAACGGGATGTAAGTCTTTTCACACCCACATAAGAGTTAGTAATGGAAAGTAAGCCTTACAGAGGAGCTGGCAGCATTCTTTCCATTGGCCTTCAATATATCTGGATTGACCATCACCGCAAACACTAGTATCGCTGGCCTTGTGCTGTTTGGCCCACATCCTTGTGGGACCTGAAAATGACATCAGCCAGCGTAATAAATATCATCTTCAATAGATTTATTGATGAGAAACATGTAGAGAAAATCTTAGATTTAAGCTTACTTGGTTTGAAATAAAGATTACAACAGAGCACAGACCAACTAGAGAAAATAAGCACCAACCTATTTCTCTCTGTTGTTTATTAGACGGTGGTGGGCACCAATCAAGTTGTTACTTTAGTAAACAAATCTGACAGCACTAAAATAATCTGCATCTCTTTTTAGTTGTAATTGCGAGAAGGAAGGCAAAAATTTTAGAGCTGTCAGCTACAGAAGCATTTTGTTTGGAATGAGCCAAATTATTAATCTTACTTATTGTTCTGAAAGTGTCTCTGTTTGTAACCTTTATAACTATATGTTAAAAGAAAAAAAATGTGGTATAAATAAGGTAAAATAGGTAGTAAGCAGTAAATTAGAAAATCACTGGATGCAGCTACATTAGTAAGTAAAATTTTTTTGGTGTTGACGACAACCCTAATTCTTTACTTTCTAATATTGGGTAAAAAAAATACGAATGGATTTTTTTTACTCGGTATTTCGGTAAACACAATGTTGATTCATTTTATGCTGGTCCCAGATTTGCAGGCCGAGCTATCAGGTACTAATCGCCATTAAATTAGCTCACAACACAGCACAGCTTATAGCGAATTCAGACCTCCCACACCGGAATATGAAAGTTTGCCTATAAGTTGGAGATTTTAAAACTTGGCGAACAACAATATAATTATGGCTAATAATTATTATCATAATTCTGTTGCAGTTGCATTACTGAAAATATTAAAAATAAGAGAATAATTATATAAATTACTCTCAATTATTTTATTACATATAAAATATATTATAAAGTGAATGTATCAAACCATTTTGTTACTCCAATCCATCATTTTTATTTATTTATTGTGAGGTACAACAAATACCCACCTCGGATGATAGTAAACACTACATTGAAGGAGGCAAATGAAAGATGAAGCTCCAAATATTCGCCTATAAAAGTTTTGATGTGGATAGAAAACCGCCAATTTAGTAAAATCCTTACGAAATCGATCCATACTAATCTAACGTTCACTAAAACAAAGCGAAACACGCACCACGCTAGCTTTCTTATCTTACCCAAGTGTCATACGAACTACGGAATAAAAACAATAACTTACGAAGGCGCACAGCTTTATAATAAACTACCCTCCGATTTAAAAAACATAAACTCTGTAAGTGATAATTTTATCTTTATGAGAATAAATGTTTATTAAACCTAATTGTGCCAAATTATTACAAAGCACGGTAATTGTCGCTTGCCGCATACCTACCAGACATGCAGCTATCGCCTAGTCTTGCAACCATTTGAAGCCATAGGCGCTAGTCTGCGAGAGGCATTAAGTTAACCAGAAAAAGCAAACTACAACATGCGGATATCCAATTTTGCAAAAAAATAAACAAGCCCTATCTTTAGTAATGAATGATAGTAAGTATTGATTACACAAATCAAAGTTTACAAAAGATATTGTATCTATGTATTTGTTTCACCTTCTAGGACTTTAAAAAGCTTATTTTTTATTTTAGTAGGTAAATAGAACATTAGCTCACCTGCATTCCACCATAGAGCGGTATAGGATCCGAATATTGTTTCGGATTGGCGATTTTCTGCCATCCCAGGACATTTATGTACAACTTCTCTGACGTATCCTTGATGGAATCCTGAATGCACATGTGAGGTTGAGGAGGATTTTTGAACTGGCGAAAAGCCCTAGATCGAGCATACTGCACCGGCGCCGTCCTCTCAGGAGGGTTTTGGCTTTCCATCACAATCTTTTAACTATGACTTCACGGTAAGCGCGTTAACCGAAAACCATTAACCATCATGACATTTACAAACAAAAAGTACAGAAAGGCAGGCGAACGTCGAAGTTTATTGAACCCTTCTTTGACTCAACTGATTTTTCACAAAAACTGAGTATCGTCACTTAATGCGGTATTTGTTTAGGTTTGCGTTTAATTTAAATAAGCTATTAAGTAAATATTTCAACTCAAAGCTCTGTAATTTGTAAAGAAAAACTAAAAGAAAGAGCTTCCGTGAAAGAGAAAGACAACTTTTTTTTTACCGGGTCTGTCATATGTAGGGTTGCCAAGTATTTATAGGGAAAATAACGTATTTCAGCATTGAGAGTGGTAAGTAAAAAGATAAAAGGTTTTTACATTTTTATGTTCTTCCACAGAGGTTGGGCCCCTATTCGGAGAAATGACATTTTATCGTCCCTTCGTATCGTCATTATGGGGTCTAGTCCGAAATAGTATCAATAGTGCAAACGATGCCAATAGACTGAGCTAATAAGAACCAATATGGGTTCACGAATAAAATATGTTTGTGCCGTGTCGGTTCTCATTAGCGCTTTAGGCGTCGCTGGCACTGTTGGAACACTTCGGACTGCGCACAAAGTGTTCACATCTTTGTCGCCATTACCCAATATTCGAAATCGTGATTTAATAATATTTAGAATCGATAATCATCTTGTATCTCTTCATCAAATGTTGGTCTATTCCGTCAAATCAAAGCAGTAACGAAAAATCGTGAGAATAAAAATATAATATTCTCATATAAAATAATAATGAGGCGTTTTCCAAAAAAAAAAAAAAGTTGTTCTAAAATACTTACTAGATGGCGTAACAGACCTACCGTTTTACCTGTCATTGTCATTTCTGTCGAAATATTTTATGTTTATTTTTTAAATCGTAAATTTTGGCTCCACACGTTGTTTATTTAGCCAGTGTCAACTATTGTAATATTTCAAATGAAGTCAAATACATTGTTACGTTACTTGAAATTGTCTAAATAAACATGTCGAGCCAAAAAACACGAGAAAAAAAGGCACACGTACATTTTTTTGTCTTTCATGTCTTGACAGTGACAGAAAAACGCAAGGTACATCTAACGCCATCTATTGGATACTTTTATAACCAGGTTTTTTTTTTTTTGGAAAACGCCTCATAGTATCGATCGATGTGGATGATGTCGATTTTCTAGTGATGACCGGTGATGAAAAACACCGGTAAATCGGTAATTTATTAAAAATTGTTTGCAAGCGTAGTATTTTCTGGTCATCGCGTGTTTATAATTTTGTAGTTGAGACTACACAAATTATAAGGTAATGTATAACAAGGTCTTTTTTTGTTTTATATTTTTATCATAAAGGGCACGTTGCGAGGAAAATTGATGTCAGGTGGACTAAAACGTTGACGGATTGGTAGCCACCACAGATCACACCCTAGATTCTGCATTCAGGACGCTCGAAGCGCACCACGCATCAGTCTAAATACACTTATAAGAAATTACTCTGGTTGATTGTTAGTCGCGAGTAGGTGTAACCTTGAGATAGCCAATGAGAACGATTGGTCGTACTCCACGCGACCCGCGACTTCCTTAAACTTTGGTGACTTTTTGTAGGAACAACGAATCTCGTAATGCAGTATCTGGTGTGATATGTGGTGGCCGCGTACCGGTAAACGAGGCATCGGTCGCCTCCAGCTCGTTGGGATGACGATATTGTGAAAATCGCGGGTCGAGCCTGGACATGATTGGCACAGGACCGGGATAAGCGGCGAACAAGAAGAGAAGCCTATGCTCAGCAGTGGGCGATTACGGACTGAAAATGATGATGATGATGATTGTTATCATACTGGATTCAGATAATCTCGAAGAGTATGGTTATCTAAGTACATCTAACTAGCAGGCCCGCACAACTTCGCTCGCATGAGGTACAATATTTAAACAAAAAAAAAAAAACGATATATTATTATTATAACAAACATAATGTCCCGTTGCGGAGATAGGTAAAGTTAGTTAGATAATTCGTATCAGGTATGTAATTAAAACTCACCGGCATTAGTGCTTTATTTGTGATTTTAATTTGTACGATAATTATAAAAAAAAACAACTTAATTTAATTTAGAGTGCTCTAAGTGAATACCGTCTTATTACAAAATATATAATCATTATTTTATCATGTGTTTCACAAATTAGAACAAAGTTAAATTAAGAGAGCCCCAAACCGACCTTTTGTTTGAGAAGAGAAATAAAACATCTGTTAAAATGGTATTTAATTTTTATCCACTGTCTAGCTAAACAGTTGTCTAAGCGTTGCTTTAAATTATTTTTGTGGTAAGAGTTAAGGCTTGAGTCTTAAAAATAAGAAGGTGTTACCAAAAATATATTGTCTATAGAATTCGGGTCTAGCTCTAGGTGCTACCCTACGGTGCGGTAGTATGTAGTAGTAGATATTATTTTGTCGTAAATCTTAGGCTAAACATGCTCCAAAATACATTGTTATTAGTAGTTTAATACTTAGACAATGTAATACTAGGTCGCGTAAGACTTAGCGGTTCTGCGATTGCATACGTGGTCTAGCTATCTATTTTGACAAACCAAAACATTTTTATTTATACAAACTTATTGTACAAATTGGCTACAAGCATGAATGAGACTTCTTGGATGGATGGATGTAAGACGGTCATCGGTAAAATTATAGTTAAAAAATGATATTACGCGAGCAAGCAATGCAATTAAGATGCGCATTTACTTCCTAAGGATCGTGTAGTAGCTATATGCCCCTTTCAAAATCTGAAACAAAATTACGATGTAACACAATAATAAGAAGAATTCAATAATTGTTTTTAAAAAAATGCTCTTAATTACCGTAATGAAGGTAGCTAGAGTAAGATTAGCGAAAGGTCCAGCGGAAAAAATATTTTTGATACGTAGCTGTCCAGATAAAATAACTACGTCCTTCCTCTGCTTTAAGGTAGCTCTCCACCACTGGCTTTCATAAGGCCCCAGACTAACGTTATCATTCTGAAAAACGAACCTAATATTAGAACGATGTATTAATTTTGACCGACAAATAAATAAAAAGGTTCAGTTTAAAAATAAATCTAAATGACACTTTGTATGCTTCCAAGGCTAGCGAATAAAATTTTGCTTTTGAAAATTTTAACTAACCTTAGCAAGTCAACAATGAAAAGTAGAAGCAGAAGTTATGTAGGTAAGAAAGTAAACTGTGATTATTTTTACCTTTATAAGTACATCATTACTGTGCCAACAAAATACGAACAGCTGAGCTATTCCGAATATTAAATACTCGGCCATCAATAGTTTTTGCGCCGCGTTTGTAGCAGTCTGTTAGGAAAAACAGATTTAAAAAAAATAAAATACAAACGCTTTACGCTATTATACAAATAAACCACGGTCGTATATTTTGAAGAACTTTGTTAGCTGTAGTTTTTTTTTTAGATTTCTCTTTTGGTCATGTTAGCAGCATTACACTGAACTTACAAGTACCTACTACATACTTGATATCTTATAGCAATGTACGATGCTTTAAAATTTTGTTATAATTCTCATTTTTTTTAATAATGATAAAGTTGTTGAGCACTACAATTTAGCGCTTATGATTGTTCCCAAGTTACATTTTTGTGGAAATAATTATACTTACAGTAAGTTGAAAGGCGCTGGCACAAAGCATTAAAGAACACATAAACATGTAGAAAAACATAACAGGTGACAGCAAAGAGTTAAACAGCCGCGAGTGTCTGGAACAGAAAATCACTAAATTACATGTTTGGCTGCCTGTAATTATTGTTTTATTTTTTGGGTAGTTTCAAATGTAGCGGGTTTCTAATAGGTCGGAGCTATTGGTTTGAACGAACAGGAATATATCGATAGTATTGCGAATGAACCGACTTATTTTGGACTTATTAGCTATTCAAGATTATACAACTTTTGAAAACAGCTACACCTCTCAAGTTATCGAGTTCAAGTAATCTCACTGCTTCTTGGTTTATAACAAATAAAATTAGTTGGGACGCAGAGCATTTTTCTAAAAAATATTTAAATAAGAGCTTAGGATATTTCCCTTACGCAAGTGGCCTAGTGGTGAAACCTTCACCGATGCGCCATTTTAAATAGGCCAAAATGTCATAAACTCTTATAAAAATAGAAAATACTTATTTTATTAAATAATCAACGTTTTTAAAATCTAGTAGTATTATTTTATGTTACTATTACTGGGATCTAGCTACGAATTTGCTTATCAGTACCTTGATATTTGGCACAAGTAGTCCTTATCAGGGGTTTCAATTATTAAATCAATCATATTTTATTTTAGGTAGTACAATTCTTGAAACAAAATAGCTGTATGCAAGAAACATGAGGAAGCTAAATAAAAAAATGGTTACATAGAATACCTACAACGCAGTTTTATTTTATGTATTATTATTTTTTCAGCCTGGAGGGTCCCACTGCTGGAGTAAGGCCTTCTTTCCCTCCTTCCAGACATACCGGTCTTCGGCTTTGGTGGTCCAGTGTTTATCGGTCAAGTTCAGCTCATCACGCCATGCCACTTTGCTTTGATTTTGGGTCCTAATCTGTTGGTAACCTTTGGCCAGCGGTCGTTTGGCATCCGAAAAATATATCCCACCCAATCCCATTGGAGCTCTCCAGCTTTCTGGCTGCTTTTTTAAAGTTCACATATTTTATTTGCAACCCTGGAGCTACGCAAAACTATAATAGTGACACTGTAAACACTGTTCTGTTACGAGCAAATAAAGAATTGAATTTACTTTTACTTTATTTAGGATAAAAATAAGTAATTGAATTTAGTGAGATGACGTTCAATTGGAGACTACCACAGTATTAAAAATTGCAAAGTAGGTATCAAATTAGAAAACGATTCTTTCTCACAATCACTATTATTTCTCCTAAGATAAAAGAAGTTTTTGCGAATCCATTTGTTTCACAACAAAATAATAGGAGAATATTTTAAACCTTGTTTCAACGCTTGGATTGGTTGTATCACATTTAAATAGCGTCACAATCAAGTGAGTTATCCTTAGATTTAAAAAATCTAATCTAAGGAGTAATCACTTGTGATGAGTTACGCATGAAAAAAATTGCCATAGTGACGAAATGCACTGTCAAAAACCCTATACTTATTACTTTCCATGTGGTCAACTTATTACTTCTGCCTGCTTGTTTGGTGCTCATTTCAACAAGATTACATTATAATTTGAGAACTGGTTAATTCGATCTTATTTATGAACTAGTCTTATTTATGAATACTAGCTTAGGTAAGGTTAGGTTAGTTTTAACTAACCTATTGTCTTACTCGTAACTAAGACACAACTAATTACCTAATTTAATAGTTTATTTTATTTAAAAAAACAGTTATATTTTTTGTTTTATGATGTTCAATAATTTGTAGTGAAATAATAAAAAAAACTTTTTTCATAAAAATAAAGCAACTGAGTGCGCAAGTATTAGTAGATACCTCTCGCAAAATATCGTAAAAATAAGATTTTAAAAATGAGTTAAAATTAGATTTCTTTCTTCTTTAAATAATATGACTTGTTTTATTTGTTATCGAGAATTATGAATAACGATTATCATCATCATCATCATCAGCAAGAAGACGTCCACTGCTGAACATAGGCCTTCCCCTTAGAGCGCCACACCGACCAACAATGTGCCACTTGCGACCGGTTACCCGCGACTTTCACAATGTGATCGGTCGTGGGAGGCCTGCCTAGGCTGTGTTTTCCGGTTTATAGTCGCCACTCAAGAACATTCCTTACCCAACGATTATCGGTTCCTCGAATGATATGGCTGCCCAGTGCCACTTTAGCTTGCAAACTCTGAAAGCTATATCGGTGACTTTGACTTGACTATATCCTCGTTCCGGATTTTGTAACGCAAAGAAACTCCGACCATAGCTCTCTCCATTGCCTGCTGTGCGACTCTGAGTTTCTCCAAAAGGCCAGTGATCAAGAACCACGTTTCATTCTGCATGTCATCACTGGCAACACACATTGGTTGAAGACCTTTGTCTTCAGGCACTGCGGGATTTTGGACGAGAAGATATCACGCAATTTCCCGAACGCTGCCCATCCGAGTTGGATTCTTCAGGCGACCTCTTTATCGAAGTTGGACTTACCTAACTGGACAGTCTGTCCAATGTAGTTATAATGGACAACTACTTTGAGCGCATAGTTCCCAAGCTCCAAACAACTACCGGTACCGGAAAAATATGGGCATTTGACATGGTTTTCGTCTTGTCCATGTTCATTTTAAGACCCACTTGTTGGGAAACGCTACTGAGGTCGTTGACGATACGATAATTATGAATAACGATTATAGCTTTTGAATAAAAATAAATCTTAATCACGAAATTCTTTTATTACACAAATTTGATTAATACGTAAAAGAACTCTTTAGTGTTGGAAATTTTACTTTCTCATTGAGAATAATGAAAATTTAGCGTCTTGTAATAATAATAATTTCACTTACTCGATTAGCATGACGTGCAGTTTATGCAGATCTCTAATAACTGCCGCAGCTTCATCGTCGCTGATTCCAACTCCATTCACTCCAAGCATTTGTTTACATCTTTCTCGCAAAAGATCCAGCTTCCCACCGAAAAATACAAGAATGACAACAACACTAGTGTCATACGATGCCATGACTGACGCTCCGTAAGCACATAGCAGAACATGCCATACGACGGTGATCCAACAGCCAGGAGAATGGTTTTTATCAAACGGCATCCAGGAACTAAAGATATGAGGGAATTCTTCTTTTCCATTACGCATGTTTTCTCTGAAAGTTGGAGAAGTTAAATATCTCATCAGAGGCTGGCCGACTGTAGTCAAAAATGTTGTAAAGACTAAACCCCAGTAAAAATATGTCACGCGTCTGCAGTATTTCGTGTATGCGGTAATAATTTTTCTCTTTGGCTCATCTTGATTTTCTCTTTCAAATTTATCTGCTTCGTTGACATAGTCGATTACTTCTCTCCATCTTTTTTGCCAAAACACAAATGTGTTTACTTTAAAAATGCAAACCACACTCAACATTGAAATCTTCAGGTTTGTCAATACGAGGTCTAAGTTTGATCGAATTACGTATAGTTCCATGTATTGGGTTAATACAAAAACTGTTACAATTTCGTGAATTATGATGTACATGACCTTTCCTAGTTTGTTTTTAGGTAATATAAATCCCACACGTTTTAAAATCCAATAATTTGGGGCCATGAGAGGCCTCTCTGGGTCTTCAAGGCTTTCAAGAAATTGGTTTATCATGGTAAGGGTGAATTGGAATATGCCGTAAAGAAATGATTTGATTCTCTTTTTTATCAAGCTAGCCCCCACCCCTGAAAATCAGTATCGTCGCCTGCTAGTGTGACATTTTTTCCTATTCACTTACAATGTCATTCATTTTTAAACTACTTGTGCTATCTTTGATTTTCCTATAATTTCAACGTAGGGCATACTTTGTGTCATTTGTTTACTGATAACGGTTTTTAGTATTTTACCAATAAACATTTTTAGGTTAAGTAGCAGCTGTAGCTTTTCTTTTGAAATATAGAATAATTTTAAAACGTTAGTAAGGAATTTACTTGCTGGCACAGACAAAAAGAGCTCGTAGTTAAAAAACACAAAAGTGCACAAAGAGATGCAAAATTGTTGCACCATGCACTAAGGTTTCATTTAGCAGCCTTATCGTTTAAAGTGATCTCTTCCAAGATACACGCTCTATGCTTTGTACGAATTACAAAATTTTGTAAATTTTATTGCTGCAATTAATTATAGAAATCTTTAAACTAGTTTTTTTTTTTTGAAACTTATCTAATACCAACCAAATAAGGCAAAATAAAATAAATCGTTAGCAATAGATATAAAGATCTTTCGATAGATAACTTTTTTATAACTTTGAATGAATCCTTCTACAAATTTAGAAAGTCGTAAGTTTTTTTAAATGAAAGAACTTCGTATAATAGGGCTTTTAGATGTCAAGGAACAAAAATACCATTGTGTAGGAAAACATTTAGAGTCAAATTATTAAATTTTCTTTCGTATTTTATCGAAACTTATTTCAGAATAGATTCACATCACTACTAAATCCATACCTCCGGCACTTATTACATTTTATTAGAAACCCCTAATTTAGATGTCTCTATTATAGTGTGATATGTGGGCGGAGTGACCGCTCGACGACGCTCCCTATGTTGAAAAAATAATGAAGCCATTCAAACACTAGCAGGGGGAATATGTAGCAATTACTTTTTAAATAAGATATTAGATTTTTTTGTGAAATGCCAAGCCACTCTAGCAAAAAGAGTAGTTTAAACGGAGTATTTTTTTTCTATAATTACGTTTTTCGTCTTATTGACGTTGTTTTTATAAAGATGTTAAGGCCAAAACCAGTTTAATATTGAAAAAAAATCCTAACAAATCCTCGCAGTTTAGAATCGGCCAAATCAAAATCAAAAAATATGGATATTTTTCTGAAATAAATTATATAATAATATAAATAATAATAAAAAAACCATTTAGGTCGCTATAGGTCCTTAAAAACCTATAATCTAAGCACAGAATTCTCCTTATAAATAAGGTCTTATGTCTTTGAATCTAAGCCTATATTCAAATAATAGGTTACCTATCTATAATAGATAGGTTAACTTAGTCCTTTTATTTATGACAAGCAAACATCCATAACGCATTGAATTCACGTGTCACCGCATCGGATCACTTCGCAACCGCTTTCCCTTTCAACCGTATTTCGTATTATAAGTGATTATAATACTTCGAGTTAGTTAGCTTATATTTTTTTTGTGTACTGTCGCCGCGAGAAAAAAAGAAAATAAATCCTCCAGCCACAAAATATAACAAAACAAGTATAAAATATAGTTCTCAAGTTGTGGCAAACTAATTCAGTCATTTGAATAAAGCTACTAGGTTGAACCATTGAGCAACACGGTACCAGCCCGAACGGCCCACGGCAAGGGGCTTGTGTAGCTCAATGGGTTGAACCGATTGAACCTAATGAATGCCCCTAATGCTTCGCGGAGCCCTAGGACTCCGAAAAGCCTTTGTCGCCGCGAAAATACAGGTCAAGACACTCTAGACACTAAGACGTTATGACAGCAACGTCCATAGCAATCGTCACAGAATTCTTCTTATATTGGCAATCGTTGACAAACCTGAATTTCCCTTCTAAAAACCATTTTGATCAAGTTGTTTTTTTGTAGCCTGGTAACAATGGGAGAATGGATCGTATTATTTGAAATAAAAAAAATTAATAAGGGTTTTAAATGTCCGACATAGTGGCACTACAGACTACACTCATATGAATAGCGAGGCGCAACCAAAGAATATTTTTACTCGCGCGCAACGCAATGCGCCTGAGATGGATTGTGGCAAAATGAGAAGATAGAAATATTTAAAGAAAAAAACCGGAAAAGTACCGGTTTCTTGTTTTTTCCCCCATATGTTTTGGCACCACACGTTGTGTATTTAGCCAGTGTCAAGTTTTCTAATATTTCAAGTGGAGTTAAATTTTTCAGAGTTAAAACTGACTGACTTGGACTTGTTTTAACTGTGAAAATTTTAAATTCGAATATTGCAAAACTTGACACTGGCTAAATACACAACGTATGGTGCCAAAATAAAAGACAAAAAAAATTGTACACTGTCAATGTCTGCTTTCACTTTCATTTCATAGAGCGTGGTCCGAAATGTATTTATTACTTGTATTATTTGCCAATTGCAGCTTAAATACTGATCTTCATTTTGCGCTAATAATTAGGTAGCCTCAAGAAATCACGGCTAAAATTGATTGGCTGATCTTAGTTTTAAGTTTATGAAAATTTACTTGCTTTCACTTTTATTTTTTGGTTTGTGTAAAGAAAACGCGATTATTCGAATTTGGCATGCTGAGCGAAACGTTGTACCATAATGGGCCGCTTTAATTGATGTGCCATTTTGCATTTTGACACTTCATTTCATTACATTCCGTTTCATTCAAAATAAATGGCGGGGCAAACTTAAATTAAAATTACTAGTAGTGCGCGCCGAACTGAGACATCGCGACCAAAGCTTTACAACCGCTTGATCGATTCAGCTCATATTGGAAATTGAAAAACGACTTGCTCATAAAATTTCATGAAGACCAGATCAACGGTACGCAAGTTATCGTCGGACACACAAAAATACAATCATACACGCATGCATACAAATGCCGATATGTCCCAGTGAAGTCTGAGAACTTCACTTACCTCGGTCATTTATATTATTAATTAATTATTTATAATTATTATTCCATTTATTTATTGTATTTCTTAAATTGAGGTTTTTTATAAAACTAATATTAAAAAAAAAATGCTATAAAAAACCTAAATCTAGAGTCCCGCCGACAGCGAGCCAGGGTCCAAGCTACCGGCGGTTAGGGCTGCAGAGTGAGGAACCTCCTGACAATGCGCGCCGTGTCAAGGATGGCTGCCTTCTGTATATGGCCGTTCACCCAAGCCTCTTGAGATATTGGTCGAGGCTCTTCGCTATAAGGCCGTTATACTTATTATTATTCTTATTCTTAATTCATTCCTTCAATATTCAACTTTGACAGATATTCAGCTTTGGCTGATAATTGTTTAACGATTCAACTTTGATTTATACTAATATTATTGTTACGATTGCCACGCTATCATGAATGAAATCATGTAATGTCAGAGGAAAACGGCTCACTGGATTTTGAAAAATCAGAAATGCCTAAATTAAACAAATAACATAACTACGGTTATATAGATTGTTTCTTTTGTTCTCGTCAAATTAAAGTTATCCCGCGATGGGTATGCTGTTGAAACGAATTTTGTACACAGTTTATGCAACAAAGTATTGTGATTCTAATTCTGATCCTTTCGACTATCTAAACGAGATCTGGCCCGTGTGGACAGACCTTTACAGCACCAGTGCAGTGCTGGACCGCACCCAAGGCGGCCTTTTATATTTATTTTAGAGTGGCTATACATGGCCTGACCTGACACCATGTGAAAGGGACAGCTAGACTTGAATCTCACGAGAGCAAAAGAAACAAACTATTAAGGTTATAGATTCTCCCTTTCGCTCTCCAAGAAACTTCTATATAGCCATATCTTTCACACGATGTCAGGTCAGGCCATGTATAGCCACTCGTACTCTTACCGATGATTTTGAATTTTACCATTTATTTCGTAGAATTTATATTCTCTTTGATTTATTTGTTTTGGTTTTGATGTACTTAATCTCTTGTCTCTAAAAAAACTTCTTGTGTATTTAATAAAAAACCGCAGAGAGTACAAAAATACAACCCGTTTCTGGTACAATGCAATGGTGAGCTGTGCCGTTGCGAAATGTAAGAATTCATCAGCAAAGTCAACGAAATGCAAAGATGGTATTACATTTCACAGGTAGTTTTACTACGCTAGTGCCAAATTATGCTTTACAGACGTCCCCTGTACTGTAGCACCTGTCCCCTGCTGCCTGTAGCATACCATTATAGTGTTCGCGTAAGTTGTGGGTCATCTTGAGCTGATAATTGCCAAAATATGATATTTTAACCTACTCAGGAAAAATTTTTTGAATATCACACACAAGTTTTTTGAATATTGTCTCGTGATCACGTTGTTTTTAAGGTACTGAAAAATACATTAATTTCAAAACATGACTTCCTTTTCAGATTTCCTCAAGATGAGCGCAGACGTAAAACATGGGAGATAGCAGTGAACAGGGAACCCAAGTGGGCACCTACAGATTCCAGTGCAGTATGCTCTGCGCATTTTGAAATTAAAGACTTCTATTTCACTGAAAGTGGCTTGAGAAGGCTGTCTACCGACGCCATACCCACCATTAATATATCTGTAAGTAGTTTGTTATTTATTTGATATTTTTTGTTTAATTTAACAATTAAAATCAATTACCAGACAGCAGACAGAACAATCTTAACTAAGTGATGGGTTGAATTCTGTGAATAGAAGCTTGCATTGTATTTGCATTACTTAGACAAAATAGCTTGTCCGTAGTAGTTATTGTGTGTGTTAAAAATACCTACATACACGGGCGCCACCAGGATTACTTTCAGGGAGGTGCATCTGCATCTAACACCATAGGTACCATCACATAATAAAATATAAATATTTATACATGCATGTTATGTTATGACAACAACCTAGACACTATTCGTTTTTATTCAAACAGTAATTTAAGACCAAAATAACTTGTTAAGAGCATGTCCGGCCATGCTTAGTAGGGTTCCGTAGGCCCATAGGACATTTGAAGTATTTATCATTTTTTTCTGCTTATATCAAAATGTCATTATCAGATGATGCCTGAAATAATTATAAAATAAAATTTTTGCTACAGTCTATCAACATGGAAGATAACAAGTTTCTGAGATGCATATACATATGTCTGCATATACATATATTTAGACTATCGCTGTGCAAAATTTCATACGTCTAAGTTTATGACTTTGGAAGTTAAAAGGCTGTAAAGGATTCAGACAGACAGACAGACAGATGGACATGATGAACTTATAAGGGCTCCTTTTAGTACTAAAAAAACAACTCTAGAGTATTTTATCTTCTCTTTCGCAAAATTAAAAAAAAATAACATGAAAATTGCTGTAAAACATTGGCAATGGTATTCTAACTCAATGGTATTTAAGAGGGAGGCCTATATTCAGCAGTGGACGTCTTCTGGCTGATATTGTATGTATGTAATGCAATGGTATTCTAAAGATATTAATTGATTAATTATTTTTTTAATTACTTCTCTGTAATTTTTATATTGAAAAAAATGTTGAAAAAGTGCAAATGAGTTGAATCAGGGGCTCTTAATAAAAATATAATCTTTTCTATGTATTTGCTTTCCCGCCAAGGGGGTGTAGTTACACCTGCTGCCGACGCCCATGCCTAGCTAGATGATCATATTTTCTACTAGCAGGTTCTGCAATTACTTACAACTTATTAATGTAACTGCATTTTTCCTGGATGTAAGAGTCCTAAGTAAGTTACAAGTATTGTAAACACCATTGTGTACTCAGTCGAAGGTGCTGTAGCAGAAGAACGTCACGCATCGCAGCATTCTTGAGAGCCTCACACATGCTCATCTCACAAATATAGGCATGCTGCGATGCGATTTAGTTTAGTACAGTCACTAACTCTACAAGTATCAAAATATTATGGTACACAATGTGCAGATCATCTCATCAACATCAATTATCAGCCAGAAGACGTCCACTGCTGAACATAGGCCTACCCGTTAGAGCGCCACACCGATGTGACCTGCTCATTGCCACTTCAGCTTGCATACCCAAAAAGCTATATCGGTGACTTTGGTTTTCGACGAATTTCCTCGTTCCAGATTTTATCGCGCAAAGAAATTCCAAGCGTAGCTCTTTCCATTGCCATCTGTGTGACTCTCATATAAAATAAAACAGCGGGCTTATCCTCTAACTTTAAAAACGTTCATGATTCTGATTGCGAGAGCATGCCATCCTGGTCGTACCAATTTAGTCGCACTATCCTTACTTATCGCACGTCCCGATCGCGCACTATCACTATCGCTTTCAGAGTTACGGGATAAGCCCGCTGTTGCTTACATTTTGTCGAGTGTCATTGACATTTTCCTATAGAACAGCTGACTTTTTTCGCGATTTCACTTTTTGTTCCATAGTAAAAGTTGTTCATAATGATGAGTACGTACACGTTTTAATATTGTTATCCTTACAGTAACACCATGTATATCTTGATGATATGTACCTATTTTCATTTCAGGTTTGTGAAGACCGCCAACCAACAATATCTGAGATATCACCCGTAGACATTAAACCCACAGATGCAGCAGAAGTAATACAACTCAAGTACAAAGTACGGCGGCTAGAAGTCATAGCCAAGAATAGGAAAAAACAGATCAACCTCATGTGGCAATCCAAGAAACGGATGCAGAAGAAAATGGACCAAATGAAGGCTGTAATAGAGCATTTAATTGAGGGACGAGAGATAGAGAATACTTGATAATTTTTAAGAGAAAATTGAACAAGTCCTTTGTTACTGTGAGAGACTGTTAGTGTAAGTGAAGGTAGCTAAGTATTTTTATTTATTTATATAACGAGTCAAATAAAGCCATAGATGTATAAACATGCAAATTTTAGGTCTAGCCTCAGATTACCTCCATAGATTCCACACTCAGGACGAACGAAGCGCACTACGCTTCAGTCCAATTACATAATTTCATTCTAATTCTAATTCATAATTTCAAAAAAACTTTCTAATACATTTTCTAGGTGCGAGTGCGGCATAACCGAGCTTCCCGCAACCTGCTCTTTCCTCCAACTGCAGTGCACATATATCTCGTAATGCAGTATCAATAAGGGGTAATCTGTGGGTCTAGAACAAAATTTAACAAAACTTATCCTGATTTTTTTAACTACATACTTATACATTTTAGAATTAGCGACAAACTAATTTAATTCATATGTCGTCATACAGTGGCTTCGATTCTATTGCACCACTAAACTAAACCAGTCTGACGTGGCTAAAATTATCTGGATCTCATTTCGATATGTAAGATACAAATGCCAATCATTTTACAGCTGTCAAATTTAGTTTAGTGAGAGATGAAACAGAATCGACGCCAATGGTGTCTATTCTGTTGTACCATTTACTAAACTAAAATTATTGCTTCCCCTTTTTTCACTTACTGAAATAAAAAGGAGCGCATATATGCGTTTAGGGAGTGGTACAACAGAATCTACGTCGTTGTCTAATTCAGCTTACATAATTTGTCTGGATAGATGGATTATTTTCTTACAGTTTTTTTTTTTAATTTATATATATGTTAGCTAATTTGGACAGTGAGATAGATTTTAATAGTATAACTGCAACTCTGAACGTTTCTTAGCATGGCTCGAGTATCAGACAACTCGCCAGTCCCCAATAAAATTCTACAATATTATATTATTATTGCAATTGTATATTTTATTTTCCAACTAGATACCTTCCTAACGGCACTGGCCACACATTTAGCCGCAGTTTTCTCTGATATCTTATCTGGCCATAAAAAAAACATTAGAAACCCATCTAATGTCCAAACCATCCCATCCGACAGCGCATTGCGATAGTTTTAATAAACAGTAACTATGACATGGCGCCATAGTTGAAACAGCAGTTACTAAGACAAAGTGTCCATTGAAGCCTTCGATCACGTAGTAACTGTTATTTACACTGCGCGAGCGCAGCGGGGGCGCTCCCACCAATAGCTAGGCAGTACCTTCGCCACAGAGTGAGCGGCGCGCGTGTTCCAAATTCGAAGTTCACGCTCGAAAAAATAACAAACGAAAAACAGTTTTCATTTAATAAATAAACGGCCAGAAAGAAATTATCGGTAACGAAACTTGATGTGTTTTTATACAGTGAAGGTGATAGTGTGAACAGACTGTAGAGTTAAAGTTGCAATCGGCGAAAATGTGACTGTGTTTTTATTTTCATATAAAATGGGTTTTAGTGACGTTCCGATTGCGTATTGAAAATGGAAATGCGTGTGCTGATGAGGATTACGGTTGTGTGTGCATTCGTGTTTGTGATAGTGAGATGTGAGGAGGCGGAAGATGACCAGCTCGAGAAGGCCAAAACCGCCGGCGGTCTCCTATCAGGTTTGTCCCACATCGTGTTACCTTTACATGCATGGTAGTACTTTCTAGTGCGTGCTTTGCTAGCTATTTACCTTCAATTAGGAAATCTTAAAATTCCAAGCTAAATAGACTGAATAAATATTTATCTATACTACTTAGGTACACAAGTTTGGTTAAATTGGCGCTGCCATCTCGGTATGAATTGACCCTAATTGCCTGTTTCGGCTCTAGCTTGGGATGCAGTTCTAAAACTAGGCTAGACGTGTTACTTGATCACACTGTCACTTGGATATCAGGTAAACGCTGTTTTCGAACATCTAAGCTTTTTAAAAATCCCTTACAAAAACGGTTGAGCCGATTTTTATGAAAAAACTAAGATCTAGCGCGATTACTATTACGATGAAATTAGTTGAGTAGTTTTTGAGGATAACGGTAATAGTCATACACACAATCGCTCACCTTATAAGCATCAACATCGTAGTAATCGCAAGCTTTTCGTTTCCATCTGTAAGACAAAATATTAATATTAGGGGAGCATATCCTAACTAGCGTTATTAATGCGAAAATAACTGTCTCTCCATTCTTGGATAGACACCAATGTTTTAAATAGACAAGATACTGTTGTAGCATTGAGATTTCGTTCCGGGCACATCCCATGCATCAAATATTCTTATTCAATAGGAAAAGCATCTAATCCAAACTTCGGTCTGTAACGTGGTGGTGGTAGATGACATATATCACATCAAAGGCAACTTTTTTTATGTCCACACGAACGAAGTCGCGGGTAAAAGCTAGTCCTGTATATTTAATTATGCTACTTGATAATGTGTTGTTGAGAGGAACTTATTTAATTGACCGTATCTTTAAAACCCAAGAATATTTTACCACAAGAAATACTGCATTAATTAGCCACTGACGATCGTTCCTAGCAATTTTGTTCCATGACTGGCTTTTCGTCATATTTTTACTCAAAACATTTTTTTTAAAATTAGAATTGGAAAAGCAAGTTCACCAAAAACATTAATGTTTTTTTATTTTATTTTTTCTATACAAATTTTAATATTTTTCTGGGTATTGTATTAATGATAGTTTTATGAAAAGTAATGGAAAAATGGCGTGAGAGGGTTTTTCTTATTTGAAAGCACATTATCACCCCAGATTTCACATTTATAGGACGATCGAAGCGCACACGCATAGGTTTAAGTTATAAAAAAAGCTCTCATTGGTTCATTGCTACAGGATCTAGTAGGTGTAACCTTGAGATAGCCAATGAAAACAGTCGCAGTCCTCGCAAACGCGCTTTCCTCCAACTTTGGTGAGTTTCTATCGGAATATCGATATCGCATTGCGGTATCTGTGTATAAACCACTTTGTTTATAAACCATATCTGCTGACTGTACCGAGTTTCTCTTCCACAAGACACGTTCGCGGTGAACTGTCCATTGTCTGATCATACAATGAACGAAAAATTCACTCGAGTATGCTATCGTGTCTTCATTGTATAGATATGTTTATAAAGATTAGATACGTCTTGTGTCGTGACATTAGGCTCTCGTGGATTAACTCTGAGCTGTTATTAGTTAAGCTACAGTAAAGCTGATACCCACTCTGTTTGATGAATAAGATATCTACAATTATTGACTGATTGAACTTCAATGAACATCGTTGACTGAACGAAGCAATGGAAGGGAGCAGAAGAACAAGAGAAAGTCTACAGAAGCAAATCAGCAAATCGGGATCGGCTTAACCGTTTGACAATACCGTTAGTGCAAGCTGTGTTTATAAATACTTAGATTGAACACTCACGCGAGTTTTAATCAAGAGAAATCGGCGTTTGTTTGTGTTTTGCGCTGTCTGAAGATAATTTGCGAACCGCTGATCCGATCTTCACGAATTTATGTGGTAATTAGGTAAGTAGTTTATTTCAAAACAATTTTTAAGCATAAGAATATGAGAAAAATCGATGAAGGGTTTGCAAAGTTATAGAGTTCGCGAGCACTCAATTTATTACTAGCGAATTATTAGTCTAGTCTAGAAAACAATCACAAAAAAGAAGTAGCGCGCTGCGACTCGCGATTTCACCTGCATGGACAAACCCGCAAACACAAACTCCATTCATTTTGCAGGACAAATTGTAGCATAAGTACGTCAGTTTCCGGTCAGGCGAACTTTACAGTAGTACGATAACTGTAAGGCACACCTAACAGTTATTTTGTCTATTTGCTACCTTTTCACGAATAAACTTCTGGGTCGTCCCTAATGAATTTTTCACGGAAGTTTAATCAACAGGACGTTATAGGATAATTTATACTAACTGGAAAATCGGTGTTACAGCTACTCAGTAAATCGATGGTTTATTTTATGTTTCGAGTTGTGCGACTGGTCGTTAATATTCAATTTCTCCGCGCTTTCTTATCGAGGAAAATGTAAAAGAAATCGCTGTGGCGATGCGAACGACCGTTGCGTTTAGTTTTAATGTTACTTTACATTTGGATGGATCGCGTTTGCTTATCAACTAATTAGCGTCGTGTTCATTATTGTAGGTAATTCGTTGTGTCTCAGAATTTGAAAAGAACACGTCGCTCTAATAGCCTTTACATGCGGCGGATTAGTTTGGCCATACCGCCGTCGTCTAGTATACGAGAGAATAATTTTTTTTTCTCTTATGGTCTGCTGTCGGGGTTTTTCAGATGTGGTAACACTATAAAAATATGTATATTCGCTCTAGCCATATTCGACTCTATATGCTCTAGATTTTAAAATGTCTCGAATTCAGTAATCGAGGTTCTAGTCTAATTCTTCTTCCGCCTATAAGGAACCTGCAAAGTATTCATGGGTTTAGCAATAAGCCTAAAAAATACATTTTTATGCATCTTAAGGGTGAGGAAAGATTAAGAAATGACCCCAGTGCCATTTGAATGTAAATAAGGAGCCAATTGTTATGTAATTTATACTTATTCGTTATGTTGTTTTGTTATTTTGTACCTTTTGTACCTATATATTAAGCATCACGATACGTCTATCATACGTGTACTACGTATGATAGACGTAGAAATCGTGGGATGCAATTTTATTAATGTAATTCTAAGCAGATCACCGCTATATTATTATATTATTAAATAAAAAAACTTACTAGATAAACTTTATTGACTTTATTTAATTGCCTTTATCATAGTAATTGTGTTATTCTATAGTTATTTTACAGCACCAAGACCTGTCTTCTTTATTTCGACGAATTTTGTCATGTTTTACGAACCTGACTGTTGGTCCTGACATAATATGTCTATTTTACACATTATGACACATTAAACACATTTATAATTATACAAAAGTTTCGGAATCTACAGATTTGTCCATCCAAACTTTAAAAAATTGCAACCGTATGCAATATTTACATGGTCATAAAGTTACAAATAACTAAACCTGAGACAAGACAATTGCAATCGTCAGCTGTAGGTAATTCCTGTAGTAAAGTTACGCAGTTGAAATGGCATTCAAATATTTCAAATGCGTTTACATCTCGACAGTCAGGTGTTTGGCTAAACAATGTCGTAACATACCTGCAAGTACCTATTAACTCACGGTTAAGCCTCCGGTAATGGTAACTAATATAATTTCGTAGAACCCACATTCCATTTAAACCGTGATTAATGTTCTGAAGATTGAAGACTGTATGCACAGCTTGTATGATTTAAATGTTACACACTAGTCGATTGCCAGTAAGTGATGTACCTACAATTATTATTATTAAAAGAAAAAAAAAATACCCGACTGTAAAATGTAGCCGGTATGCACTCCGGAAGATAAAGAGATAAAGAGGAATCTAACGACATGTCACTCGTTAAAATCCATTAAAGCCTTTTAAGCTGCAGGAGGTAATATCCTACACACAAACCTAAAGAATAACATGAATTACATACACTCCAAAACATTACCCTCTGTATTAGGAAGTCGGGTGAAAATGACCATAACGGAAAGTAAAAATTATTTCAATTTGTGTAATAAAGCTAACAATCACTAGCCTTCAATTAGTTAAAGATTAGATTTATTCATTAACCTTTAATTAGATAGCTAAGTAAGTACCTACACAGAATTCATTGACCTCTAGATTTCTTATTTAACCACGTACTTACTTACCTTAACACTTGTCTAAATATAGATACTACCCAATAAATTCAGAGTTCTTGACAAACCGTACAACTTTGTTTGCATTGTACTTACACCAGTTTTGGTAAAAAAAAACAGAATTTATGAATTACTTTATCATTTTTTTTTTCTTATATCACACACACTTCTGGGTGTAGGATAAAATAGGCTTTCCTTTCTTGATTCTGCCGCTTTCTTCAATACCGTTTCAGTAGGATGCATCCTCTCAAAATGTATCTTGTATGGTAGCAATATTTTTCTTGTATTACCTACACAGAAATAACCTGGTCAATTGTAGTTAAATAAATTCTTATTATATTCTATTCAAATACCAACTGCATTCGTATTTCAAAGAGAAGTAGGAGATTTCTCTTTCAAGTCTCTTCTCCGTTTTCTGACTTACCTACCGTACTTACTGGACTGTACCAATTTTATTTTATGCAACTGAGACGAGTATGGCGCTCGGCCGATGTTCAGCGTAACATAACAGTTTGTCCATAATATTTCAGTGTCACCCAGAATTCGCGCTGCAATTATCTGTATCAACCTAAGACGCCTGAGATTATATGTTAAATTTCTTTATGCTCAGTAATTTAACTTAAAATATTGCCCTTAGAATCCGAACATCCGTGGTTCTTTTACTACATTATATTAGTAAGAATCGTGGTAAATATCCCGTAAGTTCTAATAGTAATGTGGAAATTCTGCGCCTAAACCCTACAAGAAACTACACTAAGTATATTCAGTTTCCTCATTTAGCTAAAATCTGAAATACTTAAAGCTGTGAAAGAAGTAGTTTCCCACTGCAAGTTTTGGCCGTAAGCCGTAGCGAGTGGTTCGACAACACTGGTTGCGCAAGGCTCGAGATTTACATTACAAGTGCGGTAACGCACCACGCGTTTGTCACAGTAATGTAACCGGCTGAGACGTGAGAACTAGACAATGACGATGTTTTTGTTAGTCTCTAGTCTACTGGTCTCCAGCATTAAGTACCTGCAGGTTGAAATTACAAATTCCAAGATGTTATGCATGCTACTGCCTGGGGAAGGGAAGATTGGTGACTAAAATAATGATTGATTGGTTATGATGATATTTGAATGGAGCCACAAAAGAGAGATAGACTATAATTTTAATGCAAGTAGAGAAACAAAGAAGAAAAACCTTCAATTGTATATGATTTGTTTTTATTTTACTTATAACCATGCCCTGAAAGAGACACACAGATAACCATGTTGTGTATTTGCTTAGGATCTAAAGTAGGTTCAACCAGTTAAACTAACCTATAGTCATTCCGAAAAAAGTCATTTTTTTAATCACAGACGAATTATATGCAAGCGTAATAATATACTTAATACATTATTATTATATGCTAGTATATACTTATATATATTTAAGTAGTTCTCTGTTGTTTTGATACCTTACAATCAAAAACATCTTTTCGCATCACGAAACATTTTTTAATGTCTAGATTGCTGTGATTTCAAGTCATTATACTATGAAAATATAGAAGCTTGTCTAAAGTAAGTATTCTATAGGCAGGCCTACTATCGAAGTCTTTAAACTTTATCGAGGTAACGCACACAACACACATTGGCCACGCCATGCAATGATTGTGGAGACTAGGTGGACCGTGAGAATATACATATAGCAAGAAAACATTCAATACTGATAGATAACCGTAACAGATGATAGTTAGGCTTATTCTGAAAAGGTATGCTAAATCGAAAGGTGCTCATTGTACCCATAATTATGAATAACTTATGCTTTGGGACCATTGGATGGGACCTTAAAGTCGCGCCAAAAATCAGCAATTCTATAAAAAATTACAATACTGCGAAATATAGACGGTATTTTTTCCGCTATTGGCAGGTTGGTTCACTTGGTGCTATACTTCAAATTGTTTTTCTAATTATATTATATTGACGAATCCGAAAACAATGAACACATTTTGGCTTTGCATATCCTTTCATAATAACCCTGTATATTGGTATCTAGTACTGTTATTTGCATACTATACATTTATAGTATAGAATCTGTTATGTCACTAACACGGCGTGAAGACTTGGCAATAAAAAATTGCAACGTTAGTATGAGAAATGGTGTATTGCTGCGCACGGCATACGTGATGAATTCGAACAGAGTGACGAAGGCCTAATTTATCAACGTTAAACTGGCATCAAAATTAAATCAAATAACACATTTACTTATTTTTCCATATTTAAATTTACAATGTTTTATTCATACATTCGAACTAAGATTTAAGTACCTATAGACAATTTGAAAACAGTAAGTAATTGTAGAATCTTTTTTGAAATGTCTTTGAAACGATAGACGAATACTTAGGTACAATACATTTTTAAAGGTCATTGTCTTCCAGTTCGTCGTCGTCTCTCAAAAACCTTTCTTCCCCATCGGTTATCGGTTCTTCGAGCGACGTGGCCTGCCCATTGACACTTCTACTTGCATGTCGGTGTCATTGGTTCTTCGGCGAATATCCTCATTCTGGATTTTATCGCGCAAAGTACTATATTTACACTCTGAGCATAGCTCTCTTCATTGCCCGCTGTGCGAGTCCGATTTCCTCCAAAAGGCCAGCAGACTAGGTTGATTAGATAAGAGTCTTCAGAAGCCTATCAAATTTTTTTCTACTTGGATACTTTAAGAATTATTATAGAAAACTTCGGCCGAAAAGAGCTCGTTTTGGCATTTTGAGAACTGCTAGGACCACGTTTCAGCTCTTTATGTCGTTAGTGGCAACATACATTCCCAGTGATAACATACACCATACACCTGTTTACTTAAGTTTTTTTTATTCATCTCTACAAACTTCGGGGTCCGTGCCCTTTGTCAGCTTAAAAACATTTTGTCAACTATTACTTATATTTTTTTATATTCATTGTACAGTTTTTACAGAACAATAAAAATAATGATTTTAGTAGTATAAGAAAAAAAAACTATTACTTATAGTATGTATAATACTTTAGATTTGAAGACACATATTTTGTACATTTCGAGACTTACTTACTTACATTTTGCTACAAAGGAAACTTATTCGGAATCCAAAATATTTATTCATAAAACCAATAATAGAATTGGCTTTAATAAATTTGCAAAATTACTCACACTTACTTGATTTGAATTTCAAATCTGTGTCACGCGATTTGTAATAATAACATTATGTATTTGAAGTTGCTCGAACCTCGTGTGTTATTTTTCTTTTAGATGTTGCGCTATTTTTTCCAATTGCGAAATTATCATTATCCAAATAAGCTTAGGTAAATTGCACAGTAACATAATAATGCCTTAGCATGTATAAATGCTTATGTTAATATTATAATCCTATGATCCTCAAAGTTTAAGTCTATTATTATGTCCATAATATTTGAATCTGAACTAACCACAAAGGTAAAAAAACGTGTACATATAAAACTGCTACAAATTAACCTTGTATTCGCGACAATTTAATCACAATAAATACTTCCGAATGTCATGAATACGACTGTTATGAGTAAGTATGCATTTTAGTAGTTACTAATCTTATTTACGACGTCATTGTCATGCTTGCCCACATTACGGTTGCCAGATTTAAATAAATGTAACATTCGCTATTGCAATCACAAATGAGCATATATGAAATCCATTGTTATTCTTAACTTCATTCTATTCTTATCACATTTCACAACCTCTATTTGATTTGATATGCGGTGTTGCGGTTTTACTTTTTACCTCCATATAAATAGGTATATCTTAATGGTCTTGATGACCATGTAGCTACTAATAACTCCAATCGATTTACAAAGATAAGCAGCCTTGTAAACATCAAGCATTTTATCACAATGGTCGATCAAACCCATCATTATTACAATGGTGAATGTTGTAACAGCTCTGTCTATTCAATCAATTGAAATGCAACGCGATGTATAGGGAAAACGACCTCCACCCATCACGTCGAAAACCATGTCTATATTTTCACAAAAGTTGCACTAACAGTTGCAACATTCCTCTTTGTGACTTTTCATAAGCCTTTGATACCGTTCATCATCCTATTCAAACTTGTAACTATCGAATTCTTTTCGGAACTTTATGTTTTATTTATGCTGTGGCATCGTTTCGTCGGATAGTTTGTGTAGTTTTTATATTGTGACGGTTAATTTAAATTCTAAGCTTATGTTTGGTTTGATGTTGAGAGGATACCTCAAGGTTCCGTTTTGTGTACCTATATTTTACGACCGAGTTATTTCTATTTTAAGTTAGTTTCGTTTGTTTTACGATTGGAATTCGAGTTTGGTTTCGCTTAAGTTTTACTATTGTTTTTGTAAATCCAATCTCTGGTTACGGAGTTGCATAAGAATACATGAAGTCAGTGCCAACCATTCATTCAGGTGCAACGTTTCGCACAGAGCGCGAAATTCAAATTTTCTTGCGTTTTTTGTCAATTACAGCTTAACTACTCATCGTAGGTTCATGAAAACTAATTTTGCGATAATAAATAGATTGTTTCAAAAAATTACTCCAACCAAAAATTCAAGTTGAAAGCTAATAGAAGTACATTTCTCACTAAACCAAAAACCGAGATTAAAATCAGCTTATTGAGATTTGTAGCTAAACCAATGTTATCTAGGTGATCATTTTACCTGTAATATCTTAAAACAACTTATTTATTGGCGCAAAATTGATTTCAATAAATCCACGATGAGTAATTAAGCTGTAATCAAAAACGCAAGAAAATTTGAATTTCGCGCGATGAGTGAAACGTTGCACCTTCAGTGCCACTATCCACTACATTCAAACATGAATGACTATAGCAATGCAGATTGTTTGATCAGGTGTAGTGTAGTGTTTTATTTGATAAACCAGAAAGACTTCCGCCTTTTCAATTGTTGTTGTTGAATTTTGTTTACTAATTTTCCCCACTCACACAGGTTTTAAGTACTTATTATGAAATGGTCTTCAGTGTCGTTACACCGAGTAAATAATTATGTTTTAATTCCTTGGTACGCTTATATGCCGCTTATATGCTTATTAGCCGCTGTTTTGAGATCTATGTTTCTTTTTAAGTATATTTTGTTAATAAAAAAAAAAACATGTAGTCAAAACCAAATGTTGAGAATTATGTATTTTACTTATATATAAGAGATGACTTACATTAGTTGATATGCTCTACTAGCATTATAGTAATAATTTATCCTAAGTATCTTAAACGAAGTTAAAGCTTTCCCTTCCCTAAAAGTGTAAAAATTTTGAAACCCGATGAGTTGTTTTACAAACCATTCGCCAAAAAAATATAACATTAAATTACTGGTTAGACAGAAGTTAAAAAGGCCCTAAATTTAGAGTTTATTAAACAAGAGATAAATTTAATTTTGGAAATGGTAGGCTCAAATGTATGTGAAATCTATTCACATTATATTTTTTTTTTTTTTTTTTTTTATTTACAATATTGCTCCACGGACTCCGGGGTCCGTGCCATTTATCAAGTTTTACAAATATTTTATCAACTAAAACGGAATATAAATACTAAAGACTTTACAAAAGGAATATACCAACGAATATGCTAATAAAGAGCTAAGTGCTATTATAGATTTGCGTATATACTCCGAGCAGTCCAGCTCCCGCAAGCAGCACCCGTTCACGAGTTGACGCATGTGCCAGCCATCGCTCTCCTCAACCATATTGAAGGGAAGAGGGCGACCCGCCACACGACGCCGCCGCAAGAAGAAGCTTTTTAGTGAGCGTGATTGCTCTGGGGTATACACACAAACTTACAACAAAGGAAACAAAAATAAATAACTAATATAAATGTTACTTTTACAATATACACGCTATCTTTTACAATTCAATCGCCTACTCCTGGCCCAGGGCCTCCATCACCGCCGCGTTCCGATCTTTGATGGCCATCTGCAAGTTGTACTCTTTAATGGTCTTCGGTGACGCAGCCGACGCTCGACGCACGAATCGACTGATGGCATCGTCTTCAATGTCGTCGGCGTAGTAGACGAAGGTCCCGGTGTGCCGCGATACTGCAACAACCGCATGTGACACGCTCTCGTGCAGCTTCATTTTTGGCTTGGTCTTAATGGCGATTACCGACTCGTATGTTAGCCCCTGAGCTTCATGGATGGTAAGAGTGCGCGACCCTGTGCCTCCCCCATAACCCTGGATGATGAGGTTTTCCTTTTCTTCCTGCGTGTGCACTAAGAAAAGGGTGTTGGGGAGGGTGCTGGGTATTTGCGCCCCCTTGTACCGTCTCTGCTCAAGAGACCTAATACGGGGAGCTGAGGAATATATACCGGAGTATATTTCCCTCAGCGCATACGCGACGTCCATTGGGTTCCTGTGTGTGCAAAGCAACTCCTGACTGATATTTGTGATCAGGTTCGGGCGATGGTACCTCATTTCGAAAACATTTTCTCTGTCGATGTAAGGTAACTGATTGACGTCTCCGATGAGGACAAGTTCGCTAGCACCAGCAAGCCGTGCAGCCATTACAATAGCTCCGAAATGGTTCATGAGAGCTTCGTCCACCAGAAGGCGGCTGAAGCAATCTCTTCCGAAACCATTTACGAGGGAGGAAGCCATGGTTCGCACCCTGGTTTTAACCAGGTCTCCTATGCGATACGATAGTTTCACCCTCAGATCGTTTGCTGCCTCTGTTGTTGTGGTGATGATTGCGTCTCTGTCCACATCGAAGTTTCTGATTACCCATGTTGTCTTGCCACATCCTGGAACTCCGTTGACCCATTGTATCTTTGGCATCACCCAGTTTTCCCAGCTTGCTTCGACATCTGAGTTCCCTTCGACAGTCTTAGCCATCTCGAGGATCTTGTCGTCCAGCATTATCTTGGTGCACTTGGCAATGACTACAATTGGGTCATTCGATGGTATCGTGTATTTCGGTCTTCCTGTTCGCTCCGTTTCTGTCTCGTTCAGTGCCACAAAACCACTTTCTGCACTGTAAGCTGCCATATATTGTCCTTTCATGGTTCCCCTGATGACCTGGGAAGTGAAATTATTGTATATGGCTGCTTCCGCCTCCTCAAGTCCCTTATTTAGTAGACTTTCACTTCCTAGCCTGAAGAACTGCAGGATGTTATGGCAGTTCCTGAGATTTACTACTCTAGTCGCTCTCAATGTGGCTAGGAATTCAAGGAAGGCGTTTCTCGCGTGGCCTTGTGGCCCCGAGGCTAAGATGTAACGGGGCGAATCAACCTGTCCCATGTCGGCTCTCGTCCGGGCTGCCTGAGGTTGTGAAGCTGCTCTTGGGGTCACTGCTGTTGGGAGGGGTGGTGATTTGGGCGTGATTCGGAAAAAGCTCTGCGTCGCAGGGCTGAAAGCTGTTAAGAAAGTCGCTATGTGGCCTTCTCTTCCCTCTTCACTACCACTTGGATAGGCTGCGGCTTTTTCGACTGCTGCTTTTTGTTGTACCCTTTCGGAGCCAGATTGAGTGGTCGAACTCGGGACGGGGTGTCCCCAGCTGTCTGTTGCACTTGTTCGATCGTGAGCCTTGAGAAAACTTAAGTTTTCTCCCCTGTCTTCATACACGACGACCTCGTGGTATTCAGAGGCCTTAGTGCAACCCAGCCGGTCTGCGACTTCCGCTTTCGAGTATTCCACCATCATCGCGTCCACACTTATCACCCAGGGCGTGCTGTCTGCTTTTCTACTCAGGTACTCGAGTAGCGAGCTAGCTTGCGCAAAAGGTGACTGTGCTGCCCACTCGAAAAGTGCGATTGTTTTGTTTTTCGATCGCACTAGTCGGAATCGGTGACCGTCTATCTCGCACCCTGGCATAGCGTCGTAGGATTTCCGCTTCATAGTCACTTTAGCGGTACTCCCGTTGAGCAGACATGCTAGTCCAGGTGATAGGCGAACGCGTTTCTGGCTCCGTGCCAGGCAAAAGCTTAACCCGAATCTTTCTCTGTTGTTGTCCATGAAGAGAGCCACACTGCGCATTCGGATTCCTGGTACTCCCCTTTCTACGTTTTCGAAAAGTTGGTGAATCGATACGCTTTTTGGGAATGTTTCTCTGCTGGGGATCGAACTCTGCGTGGCTTCAGTGGACTGAGTATGTGTTGTGTGTATTGAGGAGGAGGAGGAAAGGGTTTGAGGTGGGATGATGGTTTGGACTGGGGAGTTGGTTTGGAGTGGGGGAAGGGTAGAATTTCTCCTGGCCGCTATACGGAAGGACCTCTCTACGAAAGACAGGAAGTGTGGTCTACTACCTGTATCTGCTAGGATGTTGTGAAGATCTGAGACCACAAGCTTTCTGTCTAACTGCGTTTCGAGGTCCTGCCGCGCGGCCATGAACCTGGGGCAATTGATGAGCACGTGCCATACCGTCTCGGGCACATCAGGATCGCACTCGCAACCAGGACTGTTCTTGAGCTTGAACCTGTACAGGTATTCGGCTATTCCTCCATGTCCTGTCAAAGCTTGTACCTGGAAGGGAGTCAACTTCGTAGCTCGCGTCACCCTATATGCGTTTGCGATATCGGGGAGGAACGTCTGTGTGACTCTTCCTGTCTCAGAGGTTTCATACCGGTCCTGCCACTTCCGGACTGATTCCTCACGGATTTTTCTTTTGACGTAGGACAGAGGGATCTCTTCGTAATCTCTGGAGGTGCCAGTGAGTGCCGCCGATTTTGCGAGTTCATCAGCTCTCTCATTACCGGCGGTGCCAACATGCGCCCTCAGCCAGAAAAGACGAAGCGATCTCCCTTCTGCAGTTATCATTCCAATATTTTCTTTTATACTCTTTGCCAGGGGGTGACTCGTTTTGGAATTCCGGAGCAGCTCAAGTGAAGATCGTGAGTCACTCAAGACGTTGACCTCGGAGTCTTTACTCGCTATCACCATTTGGGTCGCTTGGTAAAGAGCATAAAGTTCTGATTGGAAGACCGTGCATTCGGAGTGTAGCTTGAAGGTCGAATACTTAACTTCTCTGCCGTTCTCCCACCAAGTTAGGGCAGCACCAACTTGACCCTCTATCTTGCTGCCATCTGTATAGATTTGGGGTCCTACTAGCTGGTTGGGGGTGTTCTCTAAGAGCTCGAACTCTACAAGTGTCTGGGTGGACGGGTGTGGCTGGTCCAGGTATCTTACATTTTGTTCGAGCTCCACTTCCGGTGGGAGATATTCTTGGGAGAAGTTCTTCTTCGCTCTGTACAAGCTGGCTGCTTCCTGTATTCTCAGGTCGAGGGGGAGTAGACCTGAGAGGGCGAGTGCTGACTTAAGGGAAACAGTACGGTACGACTTACAGATTTTCTGAGCAAAACCTCTTTGGAGTGCGTTCAAGTGTGACTTGTTTTCCTCGAGGTCTACCGCTTGCGCCCATACACTTGAGGCATACATGATGATGGGTTCCACCACTGCAACGTAAATAGTTCTCGTGATCTCGCCGTTTAGTCCCCAGGTCACTTTCGCTGCGCACGCAAGTTGTTTGTAAATGTTCGCCACCTTTTTACACTGGGCGTTTACGTGTGCTTTGAAATTGAGCCTTCGGTCGATCAACAGACCAAGCAGCTTGACTTCTTCGACAAGGCCAAGCTGAACACCAGACATGATCAGGTTTGGGGGTTCGTACTTCAACTTCCTGGTGAAGAGCATCGCATTGGTCTTTTGCGCTGCAAAGTTGAGCTTGTTACGTTTTCCCCATTCTACGATCATGTCCAACGTGTTGTTGGCCTGCTGCTCGATAATAGATGATGAATGGCCTGTAAACACGAGAACGACGTCGTCCGCGAATGCTTGACAGTGTACTTCTTCTACCTCTAGCAGTCGTAGCAACGAGTCTAGGATTACGTTCCAAAAGGTTGGTCCGCCGATAGATCCTTGGACACATCCTTTCGTGGTTTCCTTCTCATAAGCTGCTCTAGCATAGTTGACCTTGATTTTACGGTCGTCAAGATATGAGTTCACCATCTCGTAGAGGTTTGTTGGACACTTCTTCTTCGCTAGCTGGTCTTTTAGGGCGGGCCACCATGCGTTGTCGAAGGCGCCTTCTATGTCTAGGGACACTAATCTATTCACATTAAGAATATAAAACCTGCACCTCCAGGTGTCTATCAGTACAGACGGACAACACAATAGAAACGGAATTTCCTTCGAAGAACAATACGGACCGCTGTGCGTGCGCTTGGGAGCGTTTTCACTAGCCTTTGTATTTGTATGCCAGTTAGGGTTATATGGAATTGTAAGAAAACCCATCTTCGCATTTCTATTCATTTTCTACAAATTATGTGATGAAAACAAACTGATGGGTCAGTAATAGTACGAGCATAGAGAAATTATACTAAGAGTGCTAACGTCCATATAAAGATGTGTAACCCGATTGTAGTACTTAAAAGGACGTACGATATCGCTAGTCCTATATTCTGCGACATGATCTTCACAATTTCTGCTTAGCTTGAAATTGAATCCCAAGCTAACTCTTTCGTAATGGTAGGAAGAAAAAACGCTACTTATTGTGAATATTTTTGCATTAGTAATATCAGTAAAATGATTTATTTTATATTTTATATTTGCAAAGCACGCCTTTTTCTCAAGGTACGAAATGTTGAAAACATTTTTTAGGTCATATATCTAATTTGAACTAAGTCTTATACAAATATGTTTCTATATTAACCATATTTTTATCGGCTTTTATAGCGGTTAGGACATAAGCTGACTAATTACGTAAGCGCCATCTAGTTTTAAGGAGATTTTTCGGGGCACACTTTTGTATAAGACTGTCATTCTGCTCTTGTAGATTTTCTTTCGTACAAGCAACAGAATGAAAGTGAAAAAATAAAGTATATTATGAAGAATTCCCTTGCCTTCAAGTTGTTGTACTCCTGCCTCCATTGTAACACGAACATGCCCATTGTTCAGTGCGGTAACGTTGGCATTACTTTGGCTCTTTTTGTACGGTTATCAAGATTCCGGTGCTATCCATTATCATTGTTATTTATTTATTTATGTTTATAAACTTTAATTAGGTTGTTTAATTTAATTGAAGTGTAAATAAATTTCGGTGGATGCAAGTGGCACATTGTCGGTCGGTGTGGCGGTCTAAGGGGGAGGCCTATGTTCAGCAGTGGACGTCTTCTGGCTGATAATGTAATGTGTAAATAAATTTGTGGGCCAATGAAATTGTTAAGTAAAATTAAATGTAATTCAATATGTTTATTAGATTAGGGTTAGTTTTAAGTTGTATATATATATATTTATGATTATTTTTACTCAGAGTTTATTTTAATTTATTTACTATTTAATGTTATTTAAGTTATAGAACATAAAATATGTTCTCTGTTGGCAAAAAACCTAATAACCTAACCATATGTTTTAAAATAATGTTTTAAGTGCATTTTAAAAACATAACATATCTTCCTAATCTTTTACAGGTCATCTTTCAACGATAGAAAGTGCAAAAAAACCGTATTTTTTGTTAGAGTTTTCCTCCCCTCGAAATCAGGGTTGGTCCCATAGTAAAAATTGTTCACAATTATTATGAGTACTATGAACTCCTTTCGGCTTAGCATAACCTTTCCTAATTACCCTGTATAAGTTGCTTTGTCCTAAAAGATTATATCTATCTATCTCATATATTAAATATCTTAGACTGAGACAGAAAGATTATAACTAGATGAGTGCGTTCAAGATCATAACACTCCCTCAACAAGATATTTTTAAACCAAAAAATACCCGACAGAAAAATGTAGCCCATATCACTCCGGTGTTAAACAGAAATCCAAAGAAATTACTCTTCAAAATCGGTCAAGCCGTTTTAAGCTACAGGAGGAACAGGTGGAAGGCTATAGGAATACATACTTATATACTTACATCCACCCGAAAAACATTACCTTCCTTCTTGGGCAGGCGGGTAAAAATGTCTCTGGATGTAATCGATACTAATAGGCAAATTCACGTATTATTAACAAAAAATTGAATCGTTGTGGTAGCCCTACTTCAATTTCAATTTCAATTTAAATCATTTTATTTCAATTTGGTACAGTCTGTACACTTTTGAACGTCAATATTAGTTTATAATGTAATAAATAATAAATAAATGGAATACAAAATTAATGTCAGATCTATATAAAGTCAATATTATTCTCTAAAGTCAAATGTTGTCAAGCTCGCTTATCCTTTAAAAAGTCGTCAATCGTGTAGTATGCTTTTTCTAACAACATACATGCATCGTGGCTACAACGTTATCGTAATTAAACGTTGAAAATAAAAGAACGGTATTCACAAAAATCCAAGCTAATCAATAAATCATACATGCCTATCAATTTACTCAACAAACCAATTACAATTACCAATAATTTTAACGGATCCATTTCACACCTTCGCAATTTTACCATCCACCAAACTAAGTGTATATTCATTACTCGTACTTAAATCAAATCTACTTTTATGTAACTCATACAGGCCTAGCAATCCGTAACTTTACCATTGCTTTGCTAACTGTAAAATTACTAATATCGGTTACAGTTGGGTTTTCAATCTTATTCAAACGGGATAAGATCGCGAAAATAAGCAAAACGTAATGCGTTCCGCTGTACGCCTTGCGTTTATGGTCATACGTTACGCAAACTGGTAACGTTGTTGATAACGAACCTTATGAGTACATTATAAGTGTTAAATTCCTTTAACTTTGTGTTGTAGGAATGTCTAGTTATCATGCAGTCTAATGTGTTTAGGAGAGGTTTGTGCAGTAATGAACATCGAACTACGAGAACGAAATCAAGTTTTTTCCATAGCACAAAGCTTAAAAGTCAGAAAAAAAATTGAGGTTGCCTAGCATCCTAGCAAGGTCAGAGAGAAAACAGCCCAGGGGCTAGTTCAAAGCCATCTCCCATCAAGGCGGCTCGAAGGTCTGATCAAACTGGACTTGAAAGCCGATACAATGATGTAAACTTGAAAATTATCATAATTTCCTGAGAGGGCTGGAAATGACTGGAATGCATGGGATTAGGTATTTACTTAAGTATAATATTAATGTTTTTAAATGTTGTAAAAAAATGATGTCAGTGAAAAAAATACTCAAAATTTTAAATGATTTGATTTGATTCAAATAATTTTTTTTCAAAATTTTCTTGTCTGTTGGAAAAATTTGATTTAACTAAATATCAATGAGGCGTTTTCCGAAAAAAAAAAAAATAGTTCTAAAATACTTACTAGATAGCGTTATACTCCTATCGTTTTACCTGTCATTGTAATTTCTGTCGAAATATTATATATATTATATATAGTCGAAATATTTTTTTTTTTACATCGTACATTTTGGCTCCACACGTTGTGTATTTAGCCAGTGTCAACTATTGTAATATTTCAAATGAAGTCAAATACATAGTTACATTACTTGAAATTGTCTAAATACACATGTGGAGCCAAAAAACATGAGAAAAAAAAAGGCACACGTACATTTTTTTGTCTTTCATGACAAAACAGAAAAACCTCAAGGTACATCTAACGCCATCTATTGGGTTCTTTTATTACCAGGATTTCTTTTTTTTTGGAAAACGCCTCATTATAATTATAACTCTTCACCGTGGCTTCTGCGGCGTTGCTGCAGTATTGCCAATGTCTTGCTTGCCTTGAAGGCAAACAATATCAAAAGGCGGAAAATCGCCGTTTTGGCGATACATACTGACAGCGACCGAACTGTGGCTCAATTTTTTGAATCGTTCGTATGATATTTCACACGAAAATATCATGCGACATTACTGACTTCCGAACGAAATCCCAACCAAACTCCACATTATTGAAATAATCATATCACTCGATAACGCAAAGAGTGGTTTGAACCATTCGAGTTTGCTTTCTATCAATAGAAAATCATTCATAACGCATGATATTTTCGTGCGAAATCATACGAGCGATTCAAAAATAAAGGCCTGTGAGCTGGAGTGGCGTACCTATCTACTAGTTTCACTGAGAAACTAAAGTTTTACTTAGTGAAGCTTGTAAACAGTTTTTACTTTGCATCTTCAATCTTAAGACTAAAGACTTAAGACTTCTTTTATAAGACATCCACTGCTAAACAAAGGCCTCCTCTGTTTAGGGTTGCCATTATCCCCACGCTTAGAAGGTGGCTTGGAGACCGCAGAACGCTCCCCGTTTACTAAGGGGGCGACTTAGTTAACTGCTCCTTACGTTTAGATCGGTCGTAAGTATTCATGATCATTTTTTCTAATTCACAATAGAGAAAAGTTGGTAGTTATGAGCGCGATCTAACAACAATCGTATGCTCTAGCAGCACGCTGTAGAGGGCGTGGACAGCAACTGTCTACGTATACAGCTGTTGCTTGTTGCAACGGTCGGTTTAGATTACTCGTAAGTTACTCGTATTGTTATTTGGTAATATCCTGCCGCTCCGTCGGCGCACCGGAATGGTGGTAATTGCCGTAAACGGTGTTTGGTAACTTGATGCGATGAAAGGAGTTGAAAGTAAGGACGACTTTGGCATGACATTGAAAATTTTGTTTAAAAATTGTACTTTTTTGTATCCACATATACGCAACAGTTTCTATGTTCCCCAGCCGTAATAATATTTTTTTGATAAAGAACAGAAATAACTTTTATACCTACTGTTCTTAATTGAATTAGTAATTTTTTTCCAGTGCGTTTTGTAAAGTCTTAAGTAAATGTTTCTTGGCAATTTTTCAACGTGATATTATTATTTAGCTCTTGTTCCCATCTAGCCTTATTTCGAGCTACGTATAAGTTCTTTAGCTTTGCCTGATTATAATTAGTTAACTTCTCGTCAGTGGAGTTTAGCCACATCATTCTTCGGCCATGAGATTTGGTTTCTTTTTTTTGGTCTACGTACAATTATTATTGTATGCTCGGTAATGAATAATCTCTCCATCAATTTAAAAGCATAATCATCACTTCTCTACCTTTATATCCACAACCATAGACACGCCTAAAGCCCACAATGCATTCAGCGTTTCATTATTGTACGAAATCACTGTAGCATTCCGATCCGCCCATCCGTTCCGATTGTCTGTTCGCATGAACTTGGCGACTGTTGCCTCAGCTGCGACCTATCATATTTTATTTGCATACCTACCTTGTAAGTAGCGTTATTGACAATGAGTATGACACGTTTTGTTATATTTGCTTTTAATAATAAATAACCTTTTTTACACTTTTTCGGAGGTATCAGGGTTTTGCGATTTTCAGTTTTCAAATAATCTTTAAATTTCTTCGATCTCTTAATTTAAAGCTTGTATTATTATTGTTCTAGATTTGTAGTGTCTCCAATAATTGCGCAAATAATTGCGATTAACATTAATATTAATATTTTCGATTTTCTTAAATTAACCGTCTTAGCTTATAGTATTTTTTTTTTTTTTGCAAAAAATGCATTTATAAATAAATAATAAATATCTGGGACATTATTGCACACACGGTCATCTGACCCCAAACTAAGCAAAGCTTGTAATATGGCTGCCAGAGACTGATATACGTACATAGATATTTTTAAATACATACTTATATAGATATTAACACCCAGCATAGAACAAACACAAATGTTCATCACATGAATGTTTGTCCTAGATGGGAATCGAACCCACGCCCCCAAACACAGAAGGTAGGTTCACTACCAACTAAACCACCGGGGCAGTGCATTATTGTTTTAACTATTTCGTGTCATTCGCGAGTCAGTAAATATTTTTGAGAATTGTGTAGTAACCATCCAATAACCGTTATTATATTTTGTAAAATTTTTGTTTCCGATAACCAGAACTATTAGTTTACCGTTTCGGTCGTCAGATAAGAACTATCTTATCTGACGACCGAAACGGTCAATCAGTAACTAATTCATTTTTCTGACTATAACTTCTGCTACACAATTATTTCACAATTTGATAGACCACATGTCGTGTTGGTAGTAATTTGTCGGCGTTATGGCAGATATTTACCTTTACTAGTGAGAGTAAAGCCACTCGAGCGTCCAGTTACTGTTTGGATAACATTTTTGCGCCGGCACTGGATCGTGTTACTCTTTATTATTACTAACGAAGAAAAGAGCAAGTCCCTGGCCTGATAGTAAGCGTCACGTTTGCTCATAGCAGTACAGTGCCAACCAGAATTTTGAACTTCTTCTGTCCAAAACCATGAGCGGCAATGCACTGCGCTCGTCACACTCAGATATAAGATGTTAAGTCTCTTTATGCTTAGTAATTCCACTGACAACATTGCTCTTCATTCTGAAACACAGTGCTGTTTAGCGGTTGAATAACTTGTGGTTCCACGAATAAGTACGTAATTAAAATGGCCCGAGCTAACCGATAAACGAAGTAGAATCTAAATGAATAATCTATAAATGTAATCTATACATTTAATCCTTGTTGTTAATAATCACTATATCTCGTTGGCAATTTTACCTGAAGACAGAGTGATTCAATTGGTGAAAGCATCAATAATGCTGACTTAACTAATTATAATACGTTTTTATCTATTTATCTAAGCATTTAAGTAAGTCTAGGTAAACATTTAAAAAAGTGTATTTATTAGTAATTGAAAGTACCTACGAGAAATTATTGTACGCTCGTAAAGGGCAGACTGTTGAAACTTTCTATTATATACCCTACCATATTCTATTATGTACACAGTTATACAATAAATTATTTCTGATTCTGATGGCTTTCAAGAATCACCGTGTACCCGCATTTGCTAATCACGACCACTCTGTCACTAATCCTAAAAGCAAAAAACGAAAAAAAAAAACACAAATGTAAAAAAAATATTTAAAAAAAATTATAATGTCAAAGTAACTCTCTGTCTGTCTTGTCTGAATGTTTGTTGAGCTATCACGGCTAAGCGACTGAACGGTTATTGTACAATTTTATAAGAAGTTATACATATATCCATATCACAAATATGGACATAGGATATTTTTTTAAGTCCACGCGAACGAATTCGCGGATAAATAGATTCCAGTGATAAATAGATTCTAGTCCTGTTACAAATGTCACGACAATGTATACTCCTCGGGGATAAAGTTGTCTTCGTCTCGGGCGACCTTGAATCCCTCGCTGCACTCAGGATTTTAGTCTCAAATCCCTCGCTGCACTCGGGCTTTAACTCTAGAATCCTTCGTTTTCCACGGGATTAAATATGTCGCCCGTGGCATATTGAGTCCCCTTGGTGTATAATCCACTATTCCTTCGTCTTTCCGAATGAGACGACTGATTTTTCATCTGGCATGATTTTAGTGGATAATAAATCATTATCACAATTAATATAGATTACGATAAAGAAAAATTCGCCACCTCAGAATAATTAACACACATAACTAACATGATCATGATAGTTAAAAACACATATAATATGTTTTGTAACGTTTGAATTTGAAGGTAACTTACATAGAACAGAACAACAAGGAGAGAGTTGGAGAACGATATTTTGATCGACAGCTGTTCAACTAATGTATTCGAGCGTGACGTGACCAGGTAGTCAAGAAAGTTGAGAACATCATAGATATTTACATAAAAACAAAAACATACTAAAAATTTGTAAAACCTGTTTACAAGTGGGCCAATAAAGTGATAATAAATGTGGTATGTGCTAGCAAACTACAACGCCAACGTAAAAAAAAACATTTAGGCGTTTTGTATTTTTTTGCAGAACTTGTATGGGTAATATGTTCTTTTGATGTTTAATGTGCAATTATGGCGGATTATTATATTTTATGTGCATGTTAATAGATAGATAGATAGTTTACTCTTTATAGTTCACACCAGAAAAAACATACAAATGACCAAAAAACAACTTAAAACTAGTGTAACAAGTGGCGGCCTTATCGCTTAAAGCGATCTCTTCCAGGCAACCTTAGCTTGGAGATGATTTGTATGGAAGAGGTATAGTTAATGTGCAGTGAGTGTGTGCGAATCCTATCGTTTTCAACTGGCTTTCAAATGCGACAGTTTTTCAAATTGAGAATTTAACACCATGCTATGCTTTCCTCAAGATTAATATTTTCGTAACCGCGTTGTAGCTACCACGCTCATTGTTAGAATTAGAACCCACGCCCTAAGGAGTGCGATCCGAACTCACTAGCCAACGAGCTATCTTAGAACAAGCTACAATCTAACTTCACCCGTTTTCAATTTTTCACTTTATCATACTTTACACACTTTGTGAACGACAATGACAATCATCTTTTCGATACCTTCCTAAATCTCTATGCGCTACTTGAAAAATTGAACCTTTAGAGCATGATGTATTGTTAAGTTGAGTACCTACTAAGTTATACTATATTTTTATTGAATAGATGCTTGCCTCCCACATGCCCATCATTCATGGCCTTAGCTTATTCGCGTTATTGTACAAAAACGCGGTGGGCGACGCACTTGAATGCAGATGTGTTAATTTTTTGTTATTTTCATAAAGGGTCAGATTTGTTTGTTCGAACGTTTTTGATTAGCACATAGCAACGTAACTCAGTGTAATATTTAGTGTAGTGTTATTAAAACATTCAAAAGTTTAGTGTAAGCGTTATGAATGTGTCAAAAATTAAGTGGTCAAAAGAACTTCAGTTCCCTGATGCTTCGGTAACATATTCAACTGTGCTTTCGCATTTTGATACGAGGTGACGGTAAAATGTTGATTAAATTCATTTTAAAATGTTAAAAATTACCATCAATTTTATAAAATGCTTAAATTACTTAGTAAGAAGCTAATGAGGATTACTATTTCCTACAAAATGTGAACGTAAGTTGTTACAGTGATGACATTGTAAATACTTGTTAGTAAGAGCGTGTTCACATATTTATGCTTTCTATTTCAATAAAAAAGAACGAAGGAAGCTCGGAATCGAACGACCTTGTGAAAATGTATATGACGTATGATCATCTTTGAGATTTTGATTTGATCTTCGATTAAATATATAATTTAAAAATCTTTAAAAAATACCACAGAAAAGAGAAAGATAAGAAGAAAATATCTGTTCTGTAAAAGACCTGCTCATAGTTTGGAACTTTATATATGAATTGATTTACGGTTAATAAGTTCGCCAAAACACGAGTAAAACTCGTTTGTCGAGGGTTCCGTTACTCATATATGTATTTAAATAAATAATTATAATATTTGTTTATTTCCTAACTTTTATCACTTTTGGATCACAAAAAGCTACGCACAATAAAAAAAGAATTTAAAACTAAAGCCCTTAATATATCATAAACCACTTGACATTATTACAACTTAAAATTTTTTGTTTTCTATTTCAGGCCTCATACCTAGTTTTATTAGGTATTAAAAAAACAAAAGTGAGTTTACAAAATAATGTGTGACCAGACCTCATCTAGATTTGTCCCAAATTTCGAATCGACATAATTTATGATTTCTAATAAAATCGGCTTTGACATACTGACATATGACTCTTACCACAAGGATACCTTTTTATTGTTTTGGTACAGAACCCTAAAAAATATAAACTTACGAGATTTTCAATAGATTCACAATGTTGCAAAAACCGTACCCTTATCTTTACGTACCACAAAGGGCAATGTTCCGATAAGTGTCCGTATTATTCGTTATACTTCTATGATTTACCTCAAGGACCTCTCAGATGAAGATGAGATTTAAATTATTATCCTCAGACGAGTTATTTTCGTAAATAAGATGTTTATTAACATAGAATTGTCATTGACGGACATCATGCTAATATAAATATATTTTGACTGCGTAGTATTAGTCTATTCAAAGTCTTAGTAAACAAAAACATATTGTTCTGTGTACAGTTCGTGGAACCGGTTTGAGGCCCTCATATTTATTGATTAGTGATAATATTTTTGTTTTGTTATTGGTATATATTGTGCGTAGGAACATTAATTGGATATTATAAATGGGGGTATCTAATAAAAACAGTGTTTTTGTTAGCATTAACGCGGTTTTATAGTTAGCTTTGCCTCTCTTTCGTTTTTTTCATTGTTCATTTCCCCTACATCATCATCATTACTAACCTAAGCTAAACTTTCGTCTTAGGCTAAACATAAGCTTCTCCTAGGCTAAACATAAGCTTCTCCTAAGGCACAGTGTTCAGCTCTATCTTTGGATCCAATTATCCACAACATCGAGTCGCAGTACGTGTTTTATAAGCCTGTCGTATATCGCAATTTATAGAAAAAAAATAAACATTTAAACATATCATATTTATATTTAATGAAATATTAAAATACCACAATATCGTAGAGGTTACCCAACTCCAAGAAACGAAAGCGTAGTTTATCTATTATTATTAAACTATTTATTACAGAATATACTTATTTAAGTTGAAAATATTACCAAATAATTTCTACGATATCTATTCATCGTTGCGTTCAGTTTCTTCACAAAATCTGCATTTTCGAAACTATTTAATGAAACTGTTATTCTTTCTGTGGTAACAGTAGCATCGCTTTTTACATAACTATGTTGTTACTTACATAACTTATTAATAAGAAAAACGCAGTAAACTATCGGACATGTAAGTGCGTATACTTAGTTAATGCTCTAGTTAGCAAATTTGCGAAATGTGGTCGAATTACAAGCTGTATTTTGATACAGAAAAACACGACTTACCTATTCATAGGTTAGTGCTAATAAAGTGTTATGTATTATTTTGTATGTTAGTAAGGTGGTTTGACTTTTAACTTCTACAGATGTAACGAACCCGTTCCAACTGTAGAGGTATTAGTATATTTATATGTATATAGGTACCAGGACAAACATTTCTGTGATGAACATGGATTTTTGTTCTTTGTATGGGTGTTTCTATGTGGTCCATGTATGTATTCACAAAAAATGTATATAGATATTCTATCAGTTATCTAGTTCCCATTCCCTTGATTAGTTTTGGTGCTAGATTGCGCAGTGTGTGAAAAAAAAAAGTTATTATACAGGGTTTTTAGGAAGGGGTATGCTAAGCCGAAATGGGCTCATAGTGCTCATGATTGTGAACAAATTTTACTATGGGACCAACCACGAAATCGAGAAAAAAAATCTGCCGGTCCATACATTTTGTCGAGTGTCATTGACATTTTTCTATAATAAATAAAAAAAATACATTTTTTATAAAAAAGTATCCTATGTCCATCTTTGTGATATACAGTAACCCCTTATCAAATTTTATCAAGATCCGTTCAGTCGTGATAACGCGACAAACATCCAGACAGAAAGACACAGTTACTGTCGTTTTTATAATAACTTTAGTAATATGTGGTTAGGATTAGGATAAATATTGAATAATAAGCAGAATGCATCCTTACAATTTTTTATTACATAATCCCGAATGTTATACAATCACACTAATTAGTTACCTCAGATTGTTATCCTTATCAATAGCGCATTGTTTCAAAAATAGTACCAACTGAAGTAAATTGTAGACAATAGTTTTCAATAGATGACATTGGGCGCACCTTGGCCTGGCCTCGGGCGGGCTTTGAACCTGAAACACTTGGAAGTAGGTCAGTAATGATGACAATGCAATATTTGTTTTCCCATTTACCTTTATTGGAATACGTAATTGAATTTTAAATAAATATGCCAGAAGATTCTTGTATTTTTTTTTTTTTTTTTTTTTTATTGGGTTTGTCGGAGGCTTTGTATTATTTTTGTCTTTCCCTTTACCTTTATTCCGGGAACTTAGTAATAATTTTACTAATTCAAAATTGGCCTTTTCAAAGGTTTTATTTAGCTGCTCGCTATTCAACATAGCATTTATAGTTCCTAAAAAAACCGTTTGTCATACAGATGAGCATAAACCATTCAGTATTTTGTAATGGAATCCTAAAAACAAGTATAGTTTGGCGTTTTATAAAAGCAGAAAAGTCAAAAAGTGAAAATGTAGGCATAGCAATAATACTTCACAATCAGAACCCCAAACATACCACTAAGCATAGTATCATATATATATTTCCTCTATGCCATTAAGTAACTATATTCCACTTCATGAGTCGTAACCTAAGATTCATTACCCGTACTCAAATATTCACGAGAAAACACCGCTCACTAATCCATGGCCATCTAATTTTTAACCATATCCTTACATGATAAGACACAGTCTTCGGTAACAAAAACTTTAATTGTAGTCTTCAATCATTAAAGCATTCCTAAACACACGCAGAGAAGTAAAATCTAGCGTTTGGTGCGCGTCTGCGAAATTTAACCAACATATCACCTTAAAGAATTAAGTAAAATGATTCTTATAGCGTTAAAATTAAGAGTCGTTACAATAGTAAAGTTGTTAATGGCAGATTTTATCAACGAGGCTGTGTTGCGGAAAATGAAGAGTCGAGCTACGAACTAACAATTCTGTCTTTTTAAAAATAGGTTGTTTTGTGTTACGATATTGTTACGATGAAACATTTTTATTCGATTCGGTTTTACTTGTAGCAAAGCTTGTAGTTATGAATGGGCTTGCGTTTGACAGCAAAATCATTCTAGTTACTGCTAGTTCGGCGGAATCCGAGCTAAGTAAGGCACTTGCCTAAATAATAACTATAATGGTATGGCCCGGTCGGTAATCGAACTCGAGTCATCTGCTCATAAGTCAGACGCGCTACCAACTTATCCAGCAGAGTCGCCCCATGGTGTTATGGATGATAATTCCATGATAGGTCGGTTTTCACATAAGTATCGTATGAAATAGTTACACCTACACCTGCTCTACGATTTGAGCATGAACTTTTGTACAGAAAAAGCAGCTTTATATATACAAAAAATAGAACAAACTAATTAAGAAAAAACAAGCCTTATCATTTTTCACAGTTATAAAGCGGTTTGAACATTATCGGACTAAATACGTAAGCGCCATCTAGTTTTAAGCTGTTTTTTAATGTTATTTTATATAAGACGGTCATTCTTCTCGAATTATTGTACTATGACCGAGGGTGTTCTACAAAAAAATCAAAATTTCACGAAAATCTGTTCAGCCGTTTGAAGATCATCAACTGTATTCTAGTTGTGGTGGATTTTTTAATTTTTTAACTTATATTTGTCTATTTTCATACAAATATCATGATATTACGATGTCTATTGCTGCTGCTAATAGTATTCTTCCATATTCTGTGATGGTTTGTCTCAAGAAAACTAGATTGTTTACAAACATAATATTTTGTAGTTGTTTTAAAATTATAGATTGTTAATGACGTCGTACATTAGTACCTACATTGTACAATTTGTAGGTACGATATAACACTTCACACCGGGAAAGTGTGTGGCGGTGCTGTGAATGCACGCACTTATTTACGAACTTTCTAGGCGTGGCGAAAAGCAACATGATATTTTATAGTTGTCTCTTTTTATCGTATAGTCCTATTTTTCACCCCTTTCTTACCTTGCAGTTTCTTTGTGAGATGTTAAATTCACTGTCTCCCTTTTGACGTGCTTTATATTTGGTTCTCGTGAATGTGGATAAATATAAATGTCTAACAAAAACAAGAAAATAAAACAACAGGATGACCTTACAAACTAGAGCTATAAGTGGCGGCCTTGTTGTTAAAAGCGATCTCTTCCAGCATAGTCGTATCTATTTAAAACACTGTAAAAAATATAGTTCCGATGAAGGAAAGTTGCTCTTTTGTTTGTTTTTGAAGTTATGTTTAAACATAAGATTTTTATTCTATAGCTTGTTTTTTTATTGTTTTAAAACTAGATATTATTGGAAATGATCTGCATTGCAATTGCTAATAAATATGACTTGTGTAGTCATGACTTTACACGGGGTAATATCATGACTTGTTTTTCATGTTGTTTTCGCACGAATCTTTACTACTTGCATGTTACATATTCCTATTATTGTATCGGTATCGTAAACCAAGTTATTTTTAATTCAATTTTTTTTTTTTAATTATGCAGTTTATTTTATCAGTTTTAAAAAAAAAGAATAGATTCTCTGAAGTAGCTGAGGTTTAATATGAATGCCTTGACCTTTCCTTATGTCGTTTTGACATTACCTACCGCTAGCGCTAAACAGTTAGTACGCCTCTTAAATTGTCTTAGGTTTTTCAAGAGAAACCTTAATCTTCATTAGAACCGTTGATTTATTAAAATAATAAATATCGTGCTTGTCGTGACTTCGTGCACTAAAAACTCTCATTAAACTTATCACGCAATATTCCTGAGGAGTTTTTTTGCATATTTGATTAATGACGTTAATAGGTAATTATTTAATTTAGACTAATTGATGTTTTTGTTAAAGGCAGATTCGCAACTTCCTGATTCTTGTTGTATATTCGAGCTCTAAGAATTTATATGAGGTTTGTATTTTCCAAATAGCTAGTAAATTTAGTTTATTTAAAAATGTTTGGTGCCATTTGAATGAATCGAAAACTTTTCTTCCTAGCTGGAATAATACTTATTCTTCTTAAAAATACACCGAACGTAAGCCGGAGTTCGTTATGCCAGTATAATAGTGATTAAGTAGATATCTCCACATCAAATTTTATTAATAAGTATCCTTAAAATCTATAAATATAGGGAACGGTGACACCAATTTGAAAAATGTAGGTTTCTCATTGGTTAGGGCTTCACGAAACTACCCCTTGTATGTTCTACAATTTTTTTGTAGTTTAAATGTTATGTTTTTATATTCTTTTAAAGTTTTTTCTATATGTTCCACTCAAATGGAAAATCCTAGTGAAAATAATTAAAATCATAACTCCTAAACTACGAAAATGTGTCTATGTATAGACAACAAAGGCTTAAGTGCTGTAACCTGTTTCTAATTACTTGTAAGTTAGAGTTAGTATGGTAGTTAGTTTCTAATGTTGTTTATAACTCGTCTATTAAAATTAATAAAAATATACCTAACGGATTAGCCACTCAACCTATACGACCTTACTTTTTACAAAACGTTTTTTCACGACCTTCTATCACCGCACTATAAATACCTTACTTTAAATCCATAATCAGCACCGTGAGCACGTGGAACCAGTTTGAGACAACTGTCAGCCGATAATTATGCAAAACGAGGAGTTTTCACGAGACCTCTGCCACTACAGTACCGGGTGTCGGAGATACGGAGCCACAGCGGCTCGTCTACTTGTTAACTAGTTGTCATTGACAACATTCCGAGGTTGTCCTTTACTTATGTTATGGTCGTAAAAATGTTTTAGGTCAAAGTTGAAGTAATGATATACAATTCGTCACAACATTGAAATGAAAAGGCAGACAATTTTAATGCGGCTAGATCATTTTAATTAATATAACTCTCCCTGTTTCTTCGCGTAGGTAGTCGGGTAAAAATAGCATCATCTCAGGTAACGAGCGCAGTCAATTATCCATCAAGTTTTGTTAAATACATAAGACGAAATCGACGTGTTAAAAATAATAAATATGTTAAATAAAAAGTATAAAATATATAGTAACAAGAAATTAAAAAAAATATATGTAAAGTTTACCTCTAATATTACTTTTTTTTTTAAACTTCTTATTACTATATATTTTATACTTTTGAAAGAATAAAATATTGTCTACCTACAGAGCTAGGAGAAATCCAAGTATAAAATTTAATATCTCAATTACTATTAGAAGTGGTAGCGCTAATTGCCTAAAGTTCAAGACTCATGACTTCTCTGCGACTTGCTTCCACTGACCTCGCGAACCTTCCGTTGTAAATGACATTAGATAATCATTATCCAATCCAGTTAGCGAGTTTAAATATCAATTACCACACTAAAGGCGCAGGTGAATAAGTCACAACCCGAAGAAGTCATACTTATACACTCTTATATTATAAATGAGAAAGTTTGTGTGTAAGTATGGAAGTATGTAAGTGTGTTTGTTCCCTTTCAACTCTGTAACGGCTGAACGGATTTTAATGAAATTTGGTGTGGAGGTAGCTTATTCCCTGGATTAACAGGGAGCTGTTAAAGGTCCCTGTTAATCCAGGGAATAACAGGGGGATTAATAGGCAACTTTTTATCACGGATAAATATTCGGTTTCTGTACAATAGCGGGTGAAACCGCGGGGCGCAGCTAGTATAGAATAAATAACAGTCACTGCGAAGAGGCGAAGATAATAAAAAATAATACGAAGGAGGCGCTGACTCTATCATAATGTGAGTAAACAGTGGATCAGCGACCAGTCGGGCCACTTTTACTTTCCGATGGTAGGCGGTGAAAGCTGAAGCGGCGTCGCAAAGGATTTTAGGCTTTATAGGATTGATATTGCTAATGTTTTTATTATTACTTTCAGGTTTAAAAGCTGATAACTTACCATTTTCTAAGTATTGACCACGAATGACAAAGGTTGTTTACCCAGTGCTTCATAGAGTATATGATTCTAAGAAGCACTGCAATCTTTGTTTCTCTTTCAATCTGTTACCTTTTCTCGACTAAAAGAGTGAAATAGCACAATCTTAGCGTGTTTTATTTTCAACCAATAGTACTATGCATCACGAGGAAGACAACGTTTTATCGGAGAAAAAATTTCTTCTGTCTCGATATGAAGCTTTAGAAAACGCAAATCGAAAGAAACGATCTGGAATACTTCTTTACCCCCCAAAAGCATGATAAAAGTTTGGAAATTGCGGAATAAATAAATATTAGCGCTTTTACGCTATAAGCTTTTTTTAAACTAAAAAAAGTTTATATGATGTTTAAAATTATACAGCATATCTAAACAGCCTCAGATTAAACCTCAAAATAAAAATAAAACCTTGGAAGGATCACTAAAAACAATTCAAATAAAAAATGAATATTCTAGTTAACAAGGCACCACTTAATTAGTATTTTGACATTATCACATTCAAATAATGGATTTACCTCATCTTTTAATTCGACCATCTAAAACAATAATCGTAACTAATATTATAAATACCAAAGTAACTCTGTCTCTCTGTCCGAGTGTTTGTCGCTTTATCACGGCTAAACGGCTGAACGGATCATATAATTATGTATTTATATGCAGAAATTCAGATCGATATATTATGTTCAGGCAGCTATATAATTATATAGCTTAAGGATCGGAGACGGACATATTATGCTCCTGATTTTTGTCGATCCACGCGAACGTAGTCGCGAGTAACAGCTTGTATCTTATAAATCCGATTAATTAAAATTTTATTGAGATTAACGATTGATATTTCTTGCGTCTAAGGTTAGGTTAGATAATTAAATTGCCACCAATGTTCGATAGTTTGAAGTTACAATATTGCTAAGTACCTACGTTAATAATTACGTTTGAAGAGGTGATAAATTTTAATTGAATGTCAAGTAAGTACTTACATATAATAAGTATCTAATTTGCATTTTTATTGAATAATTGTTACGACCTAACAAAAAAAAAAAACAAAACAATTTTGTGTAATTGTTAGTTATAAACCAAATCCACCGTCTTTTTAAGTTTTAAATTCATTATTCGATTTTCAGTTTTTTGACACATTTTCCGAACTAAACAAATATATATTTTCTTCCTACGCAATAACAATTATTTTATTGTCAGATTTTATCAAAGACGAGGCGGTTAGACTTGAAAAGTTAACACAGTAACAGAGAGTTACTTGAGAATGTTTGTTATACAACACTTGTATAAATTCAAACTTACTTAGCCTATAACACAAAACGAACAATTGGATTACCAAATTTTAATGCATGTTTTTTCATATAGTTAAAATTTAATTCTTTATTTTTCAAAGAGTCACATATCCATCCAACATAATATACTTATAGATAGATATGAACTCTACTCATTTTACTTATCATCATCATCTTAATCATTAGATCTTTCAAAATAGATGTGGCACTTTGAAAGAGTTTGAAATAAGTAGTACAGAACCAGGTTCTTCAATCTTGTCCCAAAATAGCTATAAATAATTTCCGGTTCCTCTTATATAAATCAGCAAATCCTTGACTTTAAAACTTAAGAAACACCTTGATAGGTCTGACGTACATACATACATGCATAAACTGTATAAGTTTATTATAGCATAAAGGAAAAACTTACAAGGAAATAGTGTTTATGAAAAAAGAAAAAGGGACACTTTTCAACCCGCAGAGTGTAAGGACATTGGGAAAACACTTAAGTAGGCTACAGCCAACCAATATCTGAAGTTAACTAGTAAACTAGTGAAGTTGCGTGGTACGAAAGGAGTATGGCGAGTACCTAATCCTTCCTGCACGAATCAGAACCGAAGCTAAAAAAAAAAGTGACTGGTGAAAAGGAATACTTAATCCGATTTTTTTTAACGATCTTTATCCATAATTTTAAATGCCATAATTAGTTAAAAAAAAAACACGTGTTAAAACATTTTTCTATATCGGCCTCAGTAATATAACATCTATAATAATTTTGAAAGCGGGAGAGAGAATTGAGCGAAAGCGTTTTTAAACGGTAGACCAAGGACGTGTAACATTTTTTTTAATGTAACCTGTTAGTAAACAAAGGCTTCCACGCGGTGTGAGGTGCAGGCGACGTCGACGTCGCGCCGACCCAAATACGTCTGCCTCTGCCGCATGCCGGCGGCCTCGGCTAGACCTGCCCACAAACCACTTTCCTTGCGCTACTAGTTTTATTACATAGCATAATTATACTTGAGTAAATACTCGATTAAGTTGATAATTTACACGCGTGAGAATGTAAATCCTAACTAATCACACTAATATTATAAATGCGAAAGTTTGTGTGTATGTATGTAAGTTTTTTGGAAATAAATAAATAAGTGTTTAGCATGGAGGTAGCTTATTCCCTGAATTAACACATAGGCTACTTTTTATGTCGGAAAAATATTCGGTTACTTTAGAATAGCGGGTGAAACCGCGGGGCACAGCTAGTAGGATTATAAATGCGAAAGTTACTCTGTCTCTCTATCTGCGTGTTTGCCGCGTTATCACGGCTGAACGGCTGAACGGATCGACATGAATTTTGGCTTAGATTTTTGCCTAATCGACCCTTAAGCTATATCTATGCAAAAATTCAGGACATAAGCTACTTTTTTTTTCTGGGTCCACGCGAACGAAGTCGCAGTTAACAGCTAGTATAGTACAATAAATTAATAATATACATATATTATGTATATCGTTTGTATTAAGTAGGAAATTTGGACCCGAGTGTAGGCATGGCTGCCTGGAAGATATCGCTTTAATCGCGATAAAGCCGCCAATTAGAAGCGTACTCGATAGTACTACTTACAGTATCTGTTTTTCTATAATTTGTGTGGTTTTTATCCAAGATAATTTTAATCAAAAAATCAGGGCTGCATTTTTCTAACATAGGTACACACGAAATTATTAAAATTTATTTTTTATAGTTATTTTAGGTTTTAGTTTTTAGGTAGTATTTTTAAGTTTTCTTTAATTGTCTGTTTTTTAAGTTGTACATAATAAATATAATTTACATACACACGATATATTTTTTTAGATTTTCTTTTACCATTGACGTCTATGCTAGGTCGGCATTTTTGCACGATCTAGGTCGCCATGGGTCCCCGGTTCAGGATGTAGTATGACCTTACTTACTGCAAACATTTGCACTAGTTATCATTCTGCATCATCACGTTTATGTCTTTCTTGGAAGTGGCGACATCGGAGGAAGATTCTTTCGTAATGTTTTATTTGTTTGTTACAGGTAAATTTGGTTTCCAGTAAAATGGCGTAAGAGCTATGAAACATATCTAGCATAATTATACACCATGTCAAGTGGATAAGGATTCTGTGGTTGAGACCTATGACCACGAATTAATATATTTCATGTCAAAAATTAGGCTACATAATGGTAAGTTTTGGTGAGCCTCCTGGCTTAGTTGGTTGAGCGTCTGCATTATAAGCAGGAGGTCCTATGGAGTCGATTTCCGGCCGGGCATGTGTTGGAGTGATCAGTCTGGGTCTAGATCACTAACACTCAGTGATCTATATATGTGTGTTTTATGTCATCCCTGCCACAGGGAAACCTAGTTGGGAGTGTCTGAAGCGTTATATAATCTGGTACCACTGCAGCATCACCATATGGAATTTAGTTGAAACAATCTTCACTGTATGCCTATGTAAAGCAAGCACAGAATTCGTTCTTTTATCTTCACGAGGTTTTTTAGGGATTTCGGGTCTACCTAATGGTTATTTTTATCTATTACCCATCATCAGGAGGTATTCTGAAGATTCGAGAGTATTTTACCCAATGAGTAATCTATCGTGTGAATTAGTCTTTACGTCTGGTAGTTACTTAGGAATCATTAATTAAGGTCGGCCTCGTCAATTATTTTTAATTATTAATTTCACAGCTCCACACAAACATTGAAAAGCAGGTATTAAACAAACAATTAAGCAAAAGATTTACTTAAAACCAAATAAGCAAATACCTATCATAAAACTACCGAATCATATCAATCAGGAAGCGAAGTGCGTAACAATAAAGCAATGTTTAATTAAAATTATCATGTAGGTAGTTACGTTGAATCGGCAGATAATTGTGGACCTTGACCCGAGGAATTTAAGCTTACCTTTGGATGATACGTTGACGTTCTGATGGTTGATTGTTTTCTCGACGGCTGCCTATGAAATCGTTGATAACATCTTTTCAGTAAATGAGAAAACACTAGTCAATTTCTTAAACAGTGTTCTTCACTGGTAGCAGTGGTTGAAAGATATAACATACTACACTCTTTTTACCAAATATTGTAGGATTAATTAAGCTATTCAAGTGATATGCTTAAGAAATAAACAAAACACCCGACTGAAAAATGTAGCCTACGTCACTCCGGGCGTAAAGAGGAATCCAACGACAATTCACTCGTCAATTTCAGTTAAGCCTATGCTACAGAACAATATAGGAAAACATAACAAACATAAGTACTTACATACACCCCAAAAACTTTACCCTCCTTCTTGGGCAGTCGGGTAAAAACACCAAAAGTGCTCAAAACTGACCTACCTATTATAGTGTGATTGTTTGTGTGTGTCTGTGTGTGATTAGGTACACACCGCAAAATGCTATCATATTTTGACCTATAATAGGTAGGTAATTCGTGGTCAGATAAGTTTAATGATAATTGTTTTTTTATAGGATTACTCAAATGTAAAAACTCTTTATTGCTGGCTGGTCTCATCTTTGGCGACATCTCAAACTAAAATTACAGTTATGACCTTATCTTAACTACATTACATTTAGAAGCCCCTTTTCCTTGTTACTTTTTAGTCATATTCCACAACATAACACTATTCTCCTTTATAGCTCAAATACAACTGTAGCATGTTTACAAAGCAGTAAATAAGCAGGTAGTTTAAGGACACACACCTACATCCTTCGGCAATGGAATGACTAAATGCACACAACACGATTTGATATGGCGTATAAGTTCTGTGGCCTGACTCATAAACTTATAGAGGCGCAGAATGCAAAAAATAATGATTAAGAAATTACACTTACTGGCTAAGTAACCCATATCCCTGGTATCAGATGTAAACACCTATTACTTTGGGTCTTTGGTCTTTTACTTTGGTCTCTTGCCAGCCGTCGGTACAAGAAAAGCGGTAATTTCCCGATCTCATGTCTCGAATCACCGATCTTTTATTAGGTACCAGCAGCGCTCCGCGGTTTCACCCGCTAACCATGATCCATAAATTTATGAGGGATAAAATACATCCTACGTATACCCCATATAATAGGGAGAATTCTGTGTCTGTGAAGCTGTTACCTGATGTTGGCATACATCATAATCTCTTCAGCAAGCTCTATTTACACAGTACTTTTTTGTCAACAGAAAATCGCAGTCATCGCGGCTTATAGATAATATTTCATATTATTTAATATTCGAAATAAGAAAGTTCGTGTGTAAATGTGCGGTTGGAACTCCATGAAGCTCAGTGGGAATAAAAACACGTTTGCACATTTTCTAATATTAAATAATATGATGTAAAAGCTGCCATGACGTTTTCCCGTTGGTTGGTTACTTGCATTCCTGTGATCCTGTGCCTAATCTGTCTAAGTCCGCTAGACTCTTACCCTTTAAATCTAGTCGAACTGCAGTAGAAGCGCCGGCGGTAAGGTCGGGCCGCGTACAGGCGTGCAACAGTAATTCCTGCCGAGTGCCGGTCGCACGAATAAGGTTTTAGGGTCAGATGCTGCATGTGATGCAAATATGACTTTTGAGCTGGCTCGTTTCGAAGACGTGCTTGAGATTGTTTCAGAAATGTTTGTCTTCTTGCATTAAAGTATTTTGTGAAGATTATTACTATTTTAAGTATGTACCTACGTGTATTAAAAAAGCACCTCAACGGCCAAAGTTCGTATATTTATTGATTTATTTAACTAATACGGGTCAACCAATTACATTACCTAATTAAAAAGTCAAAATTAAAATCAGTAAAGTAAAATCTGTTCAACTTAAGGGACTTATTCGAGCAAAAGATAGCGCTACACTTTCCCATGCAGATGAAAAGAGATGGCTATAGCGCGCGCTAGAAAAAAAACAGATAATCGCTAATACTAACTAATATTATAATTACGCGAAAGTAACTCTGTGGGTGTTTCTCGTGTTTGGTTGTCGTAAGCGGCTGAATGGCTCGACCTGAATTTTTGCATAGATATAGGTTAAGGGTCGGAGACGGACATAGGATACTTATTTTTAGGTATCGAAGGCGCGGGTAACAGCTAGTTACAACTAAACCAGGATATCAATCAAAATTCTGTTCAATGGTATCCCAATAATGCGAATTGAACTGCGAGTTCCTCCGAACTCGCAGTTCAATTCTAGCGTTTTTTTTAAATCGTTGTCTTTTCAATGATTATTTTTTATCGAGTAAATGTCATATAATCAGATTTTATCTTTCAGCTACACTAGACGGTAGAACCAAAAACATAACATACATAACTAATGTGGTGCACGGAATTGAAAAATCACATTTTTTCAGTTTATTAATGTCGTTTTTTTCATCAATTAGCGTGTTTATACTAAAGAATTTTTCACTGTTATAGACTTTCGTAGTTGTTTACTAAAAATCGTGGTAAATATCCCGTGAGAACACGAGTATAGTAATGTAATAAAATTCTTATTTATCGATTTAAAAAAAAAGTGATCAAGTGCAGCCCTATATCTACGAGACTACGATCATTTTCGCCCTCAACATTGTTTAAGAAAAGCTCTGGTAGAGTTGATCGTCTCATGTTTGATTTTGGCTTTTTTGAGGAAATAAGATGTAGAAAAATTAAGGCGATGTCTTTTCTAAACACAACTTTTCTTACGTAATAATAATTTCTAATTTTAATTAAATAACAGATCTAAGTTTAGTCTGCCCCGATTTGTAATTGCGGATTTTGTACGAGTTTTAAATTAGTTTTCTCCAACATGCCCAAAATCTTATCCTGTTTATATCAAACAACTGCTTACTTATTTAAATACCATCATGTATCACACTAATATTATAAATGCGAAATTTTGTGTGTAAGTGTATAAGTAGGTAAGTATGTAAGTGTCTTTGTTCCCGTTCGACTCTGTAACGGCTGAAAGAATTTGAATGAAATTTGGTATGGAGGTAACTCAAACCCTTGATTAACATATAGGCTACTTTTTATCCCGGAAAATGATTCCTGTAGGATAGCGATGAAACCGCGGGGCGCAGCTAGTATAGCATAAATCATTATTTTGGGACCTGCATTCATAATATTCTAAGAAGTGACAAAGATCAAATAACTAAACCTACCTACCTTATTATGAGGTCATCACAATGTGCGAGGACCGATAAAGCGCAACTTGTTTTAGGCGCTACTTTGATGCAAGTATAAGTCTTAAGCTGCGCCGGAAACTGCAACGAAACCATGGCATAAGCGGCGCGCGGGTAATGCCAAATCCACGTAAGTTTTATCTGGGTAAGAACTATCCACGACTATGGATTAATTAAGTCATCATCACCAAGAGCCAGAAGTCGTGGGGAGGGGTCGGTGCCATAATCCCCACGCTCAGCGGTAGGCTTGAGGAATGCAGACTGCTGATCATTTACTAAGAGACACTGCTATCGGTGGTTCATAACTTATCAATTATATGTTCACTAGGTACCATCTAGGTACTAATTTTGTTGGTAGGTTCTTATCACGTGAGTCTAAGCCTAGTAGTTGCCTTTTCAATTATTATTTGGCGCTATTAAAAAATTAAATTACAATTATCTGCACTTCGTTTAATTATATCTGATAGTCGAGTCACGACTACAATTTGATTGTGCTGTTTTGCTCCTGTGTTGTTATTTTTGTACTATTTCTGTCAGTCATCTTCCTTAAATTGAGTATTGTATTTTGTAGTATTTAAAAAAAAAGTAATTAGTAATGAAACTAGAAACAATCTCTTATCTAATAATCGACTATCTATATATAATCTGACCTTGTGGCTCAGTGGGAGGATTTCGATCTTCTGAGCTGTTGGTTGTGGGTTCGATTCCCACCCAGGACAAACATTTGTGTGATAAACATGGATGTTTGTTCTTTGTCTGGGTGTATTCCATGTATATATTTATAAAAAAATAAGTATTTATGTATTCTATCAGATATAAGATTCCATAGTACAAGCTTGCTTAGTTTTGGGCGCTGTGTTTGAAAAACGACCACCAATATTTAATATTTAACTCGTTTCTAAAACCACGAGCTTCTAAATTGTCACTTTGAACTCGGTGTATGAAGATTACAAGTAAAAGAAAAAACAAACAAACATCTCCCTAACAACAATCATCGCCTGCTAGGCGTACATTCTACAAAATGTATTCTAGTGATAAATGGTTTGCTGTAACCTTGTTTACTATCCCACAATGATATATACGATACGTAAGATGCGAAGATTGAGCAACATTACAACTGAATCGGTAGATACTAACTAAGATTCGGAGCATTACTAAGTCTGAATAATTGTATTAATTGTGTTTCATTATTTTGTGTACGATGAAAACTAATATTTTGTTTACATGCTTTTGTATTCTAGTTGCATATTATTTACCCAATAGCACATTATCTGCTACAGAAATCATTGACATCCGAGTCAAGTGCTCTATAAATCCATTTATAGTCAGACGTTCGCGTTTGGTCCATAACAACTTCAAAAATAAATTATTCATTTAATCTGGATGAAGACTAGAAAGCATGGCCGTCATTGTGGCCGTAGCCGCACGCTCGCCTCACATTCGTTGGGTTGTTCGAACCCGGGCGGGCCCGTACCAATGAGTTCATTGGAACCTACGCACAAATTTACCACTGACTTTTCGGCGAAGGAAAACATCGTGAGGAAACCTGCATATTTCCGGAGTAGAAATTCGATGGCGTATGTGAATCCGCCAACCCGCCAGCGTGGTGGATATGCTCTAATCACCATTCGAGGGTAGGCTGATATCTCAGCAGTGGGATGTTTAAATGCTGAAGCAGAGAAAGACTAGACAAAAAAAGATACAACTGTAACTAAGAATAATTACTAAAACCCGTCTATAAACGATTAGCTCACGACGGAAACAAATCCGTAATTGCAAATAAATATATACGCAATCGCATTTTTTATTACAGGTATTTCGTCATTTCGGAGTGATCGTAAAGTGCGCAACTTTGCAAATCTAGATCAAAATACTGATGATTAATTAACTAGATAAATACATTTGCTGCAGTGAGCTGATTTTGTAAGATCTAGTTCGATGTGCAACTTTGTATGCAGTACACACTCACATGCTTGAAGTGGGAAAGTAGGATAACATACTTATGTGTATTTTAAATACTTACCTGTAGGTATCTGTTCTTTTTTTCATGTTCAGCCTGTTTTATAGTCAAGAAAAAATATATAGTTATTTCATTAAAACTATAAATAAAATCCGGAACGAGGAAATTCGTCGTAGAACCAAAGTCGCCGACATAGCTTTCAGAGTTTGCAAGCTGAAGTGGCAATGGGCAGGCCACATCACTCGAAGAACCGATAGCCGGTGGGGAAGAAAGGTTCTTGAGTGGCGACCACGAACCGGAAGACGCAACGTAGGTAGGCCTCCCCTAGGTGAACCGACGACATTGTGAAAGTCGCGGATAACCGGTGGATGCAAGTGGCCCGTTGTCGGGCCTAAGGGGGAGGCCTATGTTCAGCAGTGGACGTCTTATGGCTGATGATGATGATGATATTATGCTACTATTATTTATTATTTACTTAGTTAAGTTTATGCAACTAAGCCTTTGTTCAGCAGTGGACGTTCTGCTGATGATGATAATGATGACTGTGTCTCCACTGGTCTCATTAATTTCTCTCTACATTCTCTTTCGCACAGAACATGAAAATAAAAGCATAATTTTCTTGATAGCTCTTGATTTTTCATTTTGTTGGTTAGTTCGGAGCAAATGGGTTCATATGACACCTACTTTGTTAAAAATAATTATGTCCAATTTAGGAATTTATATTTAGTCTAACTGATTGATTTATTACTTGATTGTTTAACTAATTTCTAAAAATGTTCTGAAAACCAACAAATTATTCCAAAATCCTATACCTAAGTGCCGTTTGTATCTAATGACCTAGTGCAGCATCAGTTCAAGTTCAACCAAAGGTGATTAAGCATTGTCATAATAATAAGGAGCCCGCAAACATGATCACATGATGACTTAAATGATCTTCAAGCTGAAGACCCTGGCATCATTAGGTCATGGTCATCGCATTTTTGTATTGTCATATGTATACTTAATGCAAAGCCTCAAAGTAAATGAAAATTCGTCAATTTTTTAAATATTTGGAATCATTAGACGACAATGCCCGGTTTCTTAAGAATAATGTGTTGCCTTTTTTTTCTCTTAAATTTTGGCATTACTTTTGGAAATATTACAAAGATTGATGCTGGCTAAATACTGTAATGTAACATCTAACATCTCAGGCTGACGAGCGCAGTGCATTGCCACGCATAGTTTTGAACTGTCGAAGTTCAAAATTCTGGGTGGCACTGGACTATTATTATGGGCAAGCCTGACGCTCAACACGAGGAGCGACTTGCTCGTCTCGTCACCGAGTAAAAAAAAAGGTGGTTTGTTTTTTGAGTGTTGGTACCGCCGAAGAGGAAAAAAATTACCTCTACGTTGGTACTTTTGGCATCTAACGGCCTCTTTTTGACATAACACATGGGCATGACATGACCATAAAGGAATATAATACGGACTTTGCCACGATGGCGCCACTAACAGTTAAACTTTGCCTTGTTTAATAAAATCTTAAAATTATGTAAACTATACGTCATGGAAATCGGGCACAATATGCACTAATTTACATAACCGAATATAATACGAGATCTCTATAGCTAGCAACTTACAGTCATCAACACAACACGTGTGACAAAACTCGTAAACATAATTTATACAACTGCGTCTGCTAATTCGGTAAACAGTGACGCAAGTTATTTCACGGCGACGTTTCCCAAGCAAGGCGTAAAATCGTCTTGATGTCTTGCTGAAATCTCGTTTAAATTTGTATCGCTGCGATGCTGAACAATCAAGATTTGGAAACAAATTTGCAGTATTTAGGTAATGAAGAGAAATCTAAGGTTTGAGAGGTAATCGAATTATGGTATTAAGTATAATTAAGTTCTGTTTATTTTTTTTATTTATCATTAGCGAAATTTATTTACGTACAGCTATTTATTGACCGAGCGAAACGACAGTCTTCGAGTCTACGGAAACAAATTGGCTGTTGCGTGTATCGTCTTTTATCCGATCTTCATGAAATGTTGTAGGCAAGTTTAGTAGTTAATTTCAGTACGATTTGTAAATTTGATTTTGACCAGAATCTCTTCAGAATTTTTGTTATTTTGCAGAAGGAGAAGGAAAAAAACTCGAAAAAAAGATAATAATAATATTTTTCTAATGAATTTCCAGTCTGTATTTTTTAATAAAAAAAATGTTAAAAAGTGCGAACGAGATAGCTGTACTAGGGAAGCGGGCTCATAAGCTACAGCCAAGCATGCGCGCCAACGATGCGAATCGCGGAAGCATCAGAAGCGCGCTGGACGCTGACCATGCTTTCATAAGCAAAATGCACGTTCACCCGACCACAAGCGGGACGACATCTTGTAGTTTAGTTTCGCGTTATAGATGTTCTACATCCCACTTCTGTAGCATTATTGCCTAGGTGAAGAAAGAACTAAAATTTAGCTACTTATCTCTTCTCAGCGAGTATTTGAGTCAATCGGCTTGACTTACATAAAATATATACTCACAATGACCAACATGGCTTCGCCTATAATTAGGCACTCTTAACTTACAAAGAAACATCATTACCTAACACTTCAACAAAAATCAACGGTGCCTTTTGAAGGAGGAAAATGATCACGATTATAATTAGTGAGTAAAAACTAATTTCGGTGGTGGTAGCAAAACGCACGAGCCACCAAGGCCGGTGGAATCCGCTTGTTTTGACATATTAGCTCGCTTCACGTGAACTCTGTAGCAGTTAAGGTACCGTGTCTTAATATGATGTGCCAGCGCCGAGTCGTGGATGCCCGCGGGACTGACATACACGTGAACTTGAGCACTATTTATTTCAGCTGATCTAATTTTACCGACATTAATTAGCGTTATCTAACCTAAAAATCACGGTCATCAGATCAACGGGAGAAGATAAGAGGAAAGTATTTGCTAACGTTGCATGGAAGAGCTCGCTTTAAGCGATAAGGCCGCCAGTTGTTACACTAGTTTTGAGTTGTTTTTTTTGGTTTTTTGTATGTCATTTCTGGTGTGAACAATAAAGAGTTATCTATCTATCTATATTTTCTTTCTCTTTTTCATTGATTTCATAAAGCGTCTTTGCAGAAGCTTATCTCCAAAAAGGAATCTATTTATTACAAACCTTTAAGGTTTTCCCTTCGCAATATCGCGTCTTTACGTGCGTTCTCTTTCTTTCTCTCGAGTTTGTTAGACGGCGGTCCACCAAATCTGGACTGTGAGGTTTATAAGAAGTTTTAAAGTAAAGCAGCACTGCAAGGCAAGACGATGTCGCCGCGCGTCACACCTATATAATAGCATTCCTTGATCTATGATGATTTTATTATATTAGTTGTTGATTTTTATTTATGGTAGGTACATATATCTAAGTTGTATTATCGTCATGTCGTTGGCTGGACAGGTTTTTGCTTTGACTTTTCATACGTTACCACACAGAATTCTCCTTATAAATAAGGTCTTTGCGTTACCAAAACTTTCTGTATCTAAATACGTACCTAAGCAGTTTTCGTGTTACTGTGATAAAGTGCTACGATATCCAAGTTAATTTTTCGTGTTTTGTGGTACCGTAGTGGAATATTAAGCAACGAATAAATTATTCAAGATTAACATTTCCGTTATCGCGTAGGAGAGTTGAATAGTTTTAAAAGATCTTCAATGGATGGCAAGAACTCTATATACACTTTTGTTAAGTAAATTGGATCCCTTTATAAATGTATATAGATCACATTTTACGGTAATATTTTGAATGCGAAAGCAACTCAATCTCGCTTTATTTTGTTATCGTATCTGGTTGGTATCGCTGAAACGATATAAACAAGGTAAAGACCTGGTGTCTAACATAGAATTCAACAAGAATATTTAAAATCCCGGAAAATACGGACAAACTTTAAAATTGGTAGAACCGTGCCTCGTAACTTGTAAAATACTTGGAAAGGTTTTAATTTTATGACGTCTGTCGGTTATGTTTACTTTCTCAAGTTTGACGTCTAAAGTTTGTGCTATACCTACTTGCTTATTTATGTAGGTTTATTTGCGTAAGTAGGAGAGGTAATGTAGAATGGATTTGTGCCCCCCGAAGTGTATATAAGGTTAAGAGCCGCAGCACGCTTGTCCAGAAGATCTCAGAAGATCAAAATACCTAGTCGCTCTTCGTTTGAATATCAAATCAAAATCAACATTCTTTATTTGGAACAAAGAACAAATAACTTAATGGCTAATACATATAGAACGATGCTTCCCCCAGCAGTTAAACAACTGTGTCGCGCGTAGTAACGCCCACCTCCTAAATACCTATATGACGTGAGTTCCAAAATCAAGAGAGATAATTAGTATTTACTTAATAATATATTTATAAAATTTTTAGATTTGGATAGTAAAGTTATTCTAAAAGTACTCAACGACTCAGGGTGTGTTATTGTGCTTGTATGTGCATTTGCGTATTGTGATTTACTTCAAAACTGTGATTAAATCCTTAGTGTCTTGATATCCCCAGATTATAAGAATTTGGAAGACGAGGCAAGTCCATCGGGATGGAGCGACTTTCCTATCTAAAGGATAATCCTATTCTAAAGGGTGGGTGGAATCAGCTTGTGCACCTCCAGCCTCCTCGCGAGTAGATCGATGGATTTACTCGATCTCCGATTTTTCGGAATCCGATACTATATAAGCAGAGATTTTTCACCTTGATAGAATGCCGAAAATTTCCTACTTGGGTATATCTTACCTTGTATAATAAGTAAACAACTAAACTTGTATCATAATCGTAATTGACGTCAGGGTCTATTTCTTTTGTGTTCTATTCTCTAATTTGTCCACTCTTTTGTGTAAATTGTAGCCTTCGAGCACTAAATTAGCGATTGTTTTAAATTGTGTAGTTTGTTTGTTGGCCTCCAGTTAATCAATGTGTAGTATTGAAGTTTGGAGGAATATTCCCACGTAGCATAGTACTCGGGCCTTTGCAAAGTTAACAGTGTCTAATGGATAAACTTTGTCATAGTCACCTAGCAAATAAATGTTCAAGTGTGATCACCACAAGCATTGCCTAAATCTTTCTACTTTTATTATGTACTCGTTACTCCTTAAATGCTGCTTTGAGGCATTACACGCTTTTCCGCTCGCACAAGAAACTTTTTTTTTTTATATAAAATTACTGAGAGTGATATTGAATAAGGATTTTGCAAAATGTTCATTAAGTATTACTAAATTCTACATGTTTTCAATTTAATTTATGCATTAAATCAAATGAGAAATAAAGACAATCTTGCCTTTCATTAAAATGAAAACTTGTATGGATGAACATGAGATTTATTTTAAAACACATTAAAAACGCGGTGAAATAGATTGAAAACAGGTTTCCTGCTCTTAGGTGTTTGGGCCAGAATTGACCTAATTTAATGACACATAAATTTGACCTGATCTGTGGCCTACAAATTATTCTTCAAAGTTTCATAAGTACCTACGAATCTTTTTCTATCTACGCGTTACAGTTTTATGCTCAATCCCACAAAAAACGTTCCTTGCTAAAAGTAACCTATTGACTGGATTCAGGATACGAGTATTATTATACTCAAAATACTTGCTTACCAAATTTTGTCCACATTCACTACGGAGTTAGAATACAAACTTTCAACACATACACACAAACTTTCTTAGTTGTAATATTACTGTGATTGATAGAGGATACAGATGATAAATATCTAGTAATTTTTTACTCGACTCTGAACCACTTTCGCTTTGTCTACGCCATGGGTCTTCATACGTTGTTTAACAATGTCGATCAATAAAAAAGTGTTGACTACTTTCTTTTCGGTTTTTACGTCGGTTAAGATTTGTCATATAGTAAAAGCTGTTCATAGTGAGTACAATGAGCTCCTTTCGGCTCAGTAACACAATAACACTGTATGAACTCGTAAAATAACTACCAATCAGTGATATTTTACTAAAGATATGTTTTACTTCTAAATTCAACGGAAGATCAGCGCTGTTTGCTAAACAGCATTATGCATAGCATAGCATTATTAGCATTATGCTGAGTTGGGGCCACTTTTGTGACACATAACATTAATTAGCTTTAGTTATATGCACAGATCACATCCTAGTTTCTGCATTCAGGACGCTCGAAGCGCACCACGCATCAGTCTAAATACACTTATAAGAAATAATTCTGATTGGTAGATTGTAAGGCGCGAGTAGGCGTAACCTTGAGATAGCCAAAGAGAACGCTTGGTCGCACTCACCGCGACCCGCGCCTTCCTCAAACTTTGGTGACTTTTTGTAGGAACAACAAATCCCGTAATGCGGTATCTAGTGTGATCTGTGGTTATATGATATTGCCCACCTGCCTACCCTTCAGTATAATTAATGTTAGTGTTGTTGCAAAATAAAATTATTTTATTTCTTCTTCGTCATTCTTTCAAAATAGCGCTCTGAAATCGGCTCCGCTGTTGTCTGTTTACAGTCGCTAAAGAGTGTAAAAGAAGATGCGAAAAATTCATATTCTTTATTAACCACTAAGTGTACAAAGGTCTTATTATAATATAATGTGCACTTAAGACCTAGTCGCACATTTCGAGCATTGCAAAATTACGAGGACGCTACATATCAAAGTTTTTAATATTATAAAATTAAATAAATAGTGTCGACAAACTTAAGGTGATGATGAGATCAGTAAATTAGAGAGTAAAAGAGATAGCTGTTATATAGCTGAAATATGTCCGAAAGGACACATTTTAATTTCAAGTGCGCTAAAGTCTTATCCTTAGTAAAAAAACTTAGTTTGCAAATAAGCAGACGGGCCTGATGGCAAGCGAATTTTCGAAACTAAACTGACAATGTTTTGACTTACCATTTTGTGTTTTGTTTTGTTTTGACAGCACCGGAGTTAACTGCCAGAACTCAGAATCAACGTGTCAGTTAGAATCAAGTACACCACAATACCTGTCTATATACATATACATAGACACATAAGTCTGTAATTTAATTACGTAAAATTATCTGCAACGTTTATCTATCCATTGTCCTGGCTCACTTCCGGAGTTAGATTGATATAATTACGACAATAGAGATAGACGATATGATTATTTTCAGTTAATAATGACTTGGCGAGTGCTTCCAAAGAGTTTCCTGTGCGTTATCTTTGTAAAGCTATTGGATGTCAAACAAGTATCAAAGAAGTCTTATTATATTTTTAAATTGAATTAAATTTTAATAGTTGACTTATTTGAAATAATAGTAATTAATAAGTAGACTCAATTGAAGACAATGTCAAAAATAAAAGATTGAGGGCAAAAAGTCATGAGCGGGAATTAAAGTTGAGAATGTTGAAAATTCGCGAGCGCGATTGCCTGTGAGGCAAATGAAGCGGGCTCTTGAATCACTCGCACACATAAAACCTAGTGCCTTAAATGTGGACGCAAATTGAATTTACATGATTTATCGCCACCTACATACAGCGCACTGCCTCGAGAACAGAGTCAACGAATTGCGGATATGTTTTTTTATTTACTCGTTTATTATAATTCTGTATGCTATTGTCTGCTTATTTATAGTAGCCGGAAAGTTCGTACGTAAATAAATATTCGCTGTTTTAGGTAAAAATAATTACGAAGAAATCCTCGACGCCCTTGAGTTTTTTGTAGAACATTACGAATACGTTAATTGAATAAGGTTGCCGTTTGTTTCAACAGACAGTAAAGTGATGAATGCTTCGGTACATTTTTATGTTTTATTTTGGTCGAGTTGAATTTGGAATCGGAGCTGGTTGGGGCCGCGTAATTTGACAATACAGTTCGATAGATTGGCCTATGTGAAACATTTTGTCCAGTTGGTTTCTAAACTGCATCAGCCTCGAAGGGTGACTGTGCCATACCCACCACACTGGACCAGTGCGTGTTGGCAGATCGAATTTCTTCTCCGGAAATATACAGGCTTCCTCACGATGTTTTCCTTCACCGAAAAGTCAGTTGTGTATCCGTACGTAAGTTCCAACGAACTCATTGCCCGTCCCATTTCGAACCCGCGACCGCACAATTATGCGAGCGTGATCCCACTGAGCTACCACAGCTTATCTAAACACAAAATATTAAATGATCAATAAAAAACCTAAACATATTATTTTCATCGTCAAAGACTTTTATTTGGGACAGCAAAAAGAAGCAGTAAATAATAGTAGATTGCATCCAATAATTATTTAAAATTTTGCGTAATTACACCTCGAATCTAAAATTTGTTATGTTTGATGATGTGGCAGGTACTAGTACTGCATAAACACAATTATTACGTCGGTTCATAAAGATTAATAAAGTCAACCCCTTCCACACCCGTCTCTTCCGTTTCTCTTTCTTTAGTTACGGTCCAGATCTCTATTAGGTGCAGAGTCTAGCTCAAAATATGAAGTCTGAACAAAAATACAGTTAGGAAGTCATTAGGAGTTCGAAGAACTACAGTTCGATGGCTCGAGAAATAGGTTGAACTGGTCTTTCTACATTTTGGAACAGTTTGCTGTGTTTTTGTTAACACATCTGTATAACACGAGGTACAGTTAGTAATGTTTTATGACCAGTTATTGAATAAAATGTTTTATTTTAATGGCTATATTTACAAAAATAAATTAACACTGTGGGAATTTCACCGTTTGATTTAGACAGATATTAATTCGTTCTCAATCGATTAAAATACGGTTTTATAGAGCTCTTTTACAAATAAGTGCTGTTATAAATATCATCATTTCTATATAAGTAAATAGATCAATAATAATAGGAATAAACTCAAGTATGTTTTGAATGAGAACTTTACGACCACGATCGCAGTGAATTGATGCAAGTTGCGTCGTGATTCGTGACAGTTTTTAACGAAACAGTCAAACTTACCGTGGCGGTCATTGTGAAAAATTTGAAGCAACACTTAAGTTGTTTATACATTTCAAAAATGAGATCTATGCCGACAATATCACACTATAAATGTGTATGTGCGGTTCATAAGGCGGTTCTCAGAGTGCTGCGCGGCACGGGGAGAATCGCCTAAATGATGTAGACTGGGACGAGCGCACATAACGATATTAAAAGGGTTAGGTAGTTAAATCATCATCAGCCAGAAGACAGCCCCGGCTGAACAAAGGATCTCTACCTTAGAAAAAGGAATATACAAAGGGGAAAAAATGTACTACGGAACTCTAAAAGCATAGATAAATGTAAAACTCTCAAATTATTTGAAAGCTGGAGCCGTAAACGCTTTGAAAGTGTTAGTGCCCAAATAATCTTGCTTAGGGATGAGTTTCAAATTGTAACCTTGAGATGTTTCGTGTCTACATTAAACTCTTTATTTTTTTTTATACCTCAAATTAGGGTCTTTGGCCGAACGTTTTTGTACATGCTGTGGTTTGAGGCTACTAAAATATTCGCAATAAGGGAATTTAGTTATTTTCGATCGATGCTTAATATTTTACCTTGAAATCGTTTGAGATGACTTTTTAATTGTTTGACTTTCCAGCGAATTGGTTATAATGTATTGAAAGTAGAGGTCAGGTTTGAAATGGACTATTTAGGAAATATACAACTAGTAATTTTCCACGTTGTTAGATAACAGGAAAATCTCTTATTTTGGGTACTGTGGGGTTAAAACGTCTTATTTATCAAAAGAAAACAACAAAATATTAAAAAAAAAAAAACATAAAATATACCTTATTCTTGTTTTTGTACACAACTAGCTTTTACCGGCGACTTAGTTCGCGTGGACCTACAAAAAAAAAGTAGTCATGTCAGTAAAATTCAGCTCGATCCGTTCAGCCATTTAACCCTGATAACGCGTCAAGGACCCAGACAGAGAGACACAGAGACAGAGTTACTTTCGAATTTATAATATTAGTTATTAGATAATATCACAAATAAATTTAGTAACATCATTTGTCTCTAATCAATATATTTTAAATCTGACTTGATTTAAAATATATTGATTGAGCTTTACTCGAACTTTATCCACGAAACCCTATCCTAATAATATAGGTGTCTCGACATGCTCTTGACAACTTTGTTTATCTGCAAGGTTAGGTAACCATAAAAAAAATGGAAGAAGTTCACATTATTTTTATGATAGTAATCGTAATACCCACACCCGCATACTTGCGCATTTATCTACCTACTTATTTATGTAAATGATAAGTTACCCGTCGTTAAAACGGACCGGACTTTCGATTTTTAGAAGTCTTTTTCTTGAGTCTTATTCGTTCAACTGGTTTTTGATAAGTTGATTGATACGGTTATTTTAGCTTATTGGTGAGACGTCACATCAATATATGTGATTATTTGATTTAATTATGGCGATGTCTCGCCAATTAGATTAGGTTAGGTGGTGAGTCTTACTATCTAACCTGTTAATATAGGTATGTTGAAAAGGAACGCATAGAAGTCCAGTAAAACGAGTAAAATACACAACTTGACCTCTTTTTTTGCTAATTTGCGCGCTCCGGCTAGGCCACTACCGACACGCGTAGCTCACGCCCTGTCACGCGTTACGTTTGAAGAAGCCTATAGAGATCACGAGTCGTGCCTTTTACACGCTGAATAGACTTCGTATGCAATCCTTTACAATGAAGTGAAATAACAAAATATAGCTATACCTACTTGTATTAGTACTATAGCGGCAAACCTATTATTATGTCATTATTATACAAGAAACAATTAGTGCGAGCACTCCAATCGGATCTGTTTAATTTGTTGTGTTCGATGATCTATGACTCTATTGTGATTTATCTTTGATTTGTAACAGGAACTAGATTAAATTTTGGAATAGCTCACGCTAACGAGGACGGCTAACGAGCTGTACGAGGAAAGAGCAAATACGGTATACTGCACAATTACTGAGCTGAGCCTGAAAGATAATATAGCACTTTATTAGTGAGCTTAACAATACTTGACTTCAGTGTTATTCAGTTTTACTGAAATCTGACGTGGTTTTGACACATTTTATTTAATTTATATGCTGACATAGGCCTTAGAGGTCCCAACAATTTACCATTTGCATCCAGCGGTTGCTCGCGATTTGCAATGTCGACAGTCCACCAGTGTGAGGTATTAAGCTGTTTCTTCTTGTTCGTGGCTACCACTCAAGACACTTTCTTCCCTATCGGTTATCGGTTCTTCGAGCGATGCTTGACGCAATGATTTGAGCGGCCTGCCCAATGCCACTTCAGCTTGCAAATTCTGAAAGCTATTTCGGTGACTATGGTTCTTCGGCGAATATCCTCGTACCGAATTTTCCGGATTTTATCGCACAAAGAAACTCCGAGAGCTTCCGAGTTTTATGTAATTTGCGTTGACTAGATAGATTTCTTGTAAATCAAGAAATTAAGTCGTGTCTCTTGAAATCGTCATTGGAATTCCGGGCAAACCTTTTTTCTGTCTTTTGAGTTTATTGCCGAGCCGTGTGCCAAGCGTGGGGATTATGGCAATTACCCCCCAACAGAGGGAGGCTTCGTCCAGTAGTGGATGTCTAAGAGCTGATAAGAGCAACGTTGGATTTCAAAGGGTAAATCATACTAATTACCATAAAGTTTATTACCTTAAAATTACGGAAACTATACGAGTATTTCACCATATTGCTCAAACCTATCAGAGCTAGAATTTCACTAATAGCACCACACGGAAGAGTCGTGATCTTCAGTCGTGACTCGTCCTATAGGTCGGTCGAACTGTCGATCTGTCTGTACCTGCCCTAAAGCGACGCATGTTACAGTTTACTGTCAAAATGGTTAAGCGTCTAATGAGCATGGAATGGACGTCTGAGACCCGCCTGTTGGGTTATACAGATTGAAAATGTAACGCCTTTTTATTTATTTATTTATTTATTTATAAGTTGTTGAAACAGAAAAGGTGATATATACAAATATTTAAAATTTAAACTAAAGTGAACTGTAATTATAACATAATAATATACACCCTAGATTTCGCACTAGGTGGACCTGTGTCGCGAAATCCAGTGTCTTTCATTCCTTACCAAACAATATATTTTCTTGAAAACAAAACCAAAAAAGCTAACCAAGAATAATAGTTTCTAAATCTAAATTAAAATTAAATTCTGTAGGCATGATTGATAATAATGAATATTAGAATAATATAATATGATATTTTTTTTTTTTAATATTAGAGATATATATATATATATATATATATATGTATGTGTGTGTGAGTGGATGTGTGTGAGTGTGTGTGAGTGTGCGAGGGTGAGTGTGTATGCGTGGTTAATTGTGTGCGCTAGTAACTGTGTGTGATTTATGAATATGAGAATTGGTGACATCTCTGCGTAGCGTCAGCCTCTTAAGAGTCGGGCTCGCAGAGATGTATACGTAAAGAGTGCAAGATATCTGTGAACCAGTATTGCTTCCAATCTCCATATATATGGCGCAGCGCTAAGTAATGGGTAAAATACAGGTCAGGGAGTTAGGTCCGTAACGAGGTTGCACAAAGCACCTTTATATTTATACAGAAGAAAGTTGTGCCTGAATTGCCCCTAAATAAAAGGAGATCCAGACCTTCAGTACTAACTCAGTGGTATAATGAAGCTCTCGATCTCGTTATAGCCCAGAGATTTTAAAAAGTTTCGTAGTTTCCGCTTGAAAATATACCGGGAATCGTCTAAAATACTCAAATTTTTGTCTAAGGCTTGATAAATATACGCCCCTCTAAACGCAAAAGAACGCTGCGCAAACAAAGTTTTAGCAAATGGCAATTTCCAAGCATGATGACGTGCGGGTCTCGGTGGGTCGGAGACAGTAAGTAGTGCAGTTTTATGAAATCGCAGTGCAGTAGCCATGATGTACAACCCTCGTACATTAATATGGTCCATATCCTGATACAGAGCGTCACTAGGGTGTCTTAAAGGCTTCCGGTAAGCAACTTTTAACACGGCTCTCTGAGACCGTTCAAGTTTTAAAAGCAACGTTTTGGCTGCAGATCCCCAGCATACGATTCCATAGCTTACTATCGACTGGCAAATGGCTAAATATACAATTCTAGTTGTTTTACTGTCGGCAGTTACACTAAGTTTTTTAAATATGTGAAGCAATTTTCTTAAGCGAGTGCATAGAGCATTAATGTGTTGAGACCATGTCAAGTTGTGATCAATGGTAACACCTAAATATTTTATTTGGTCAACTTCTTCAATTTTGTCGCAGAGGCATGATGAAGCACTCAGAGAGTCGCACTGGTGAAGTTGTAAATGAATCGGAATTTTAGGGCCAGAGCGGTCAGAAATTCGGAAAGCCATAAACTTGGTTTTATTTGTATTCAGGGTAAGGAGGTTGTTTTGTAGCCAGCTGGCAACAACAGTTAGGCCTTGTTTAGCTACTTCAGAAACCTCATCCCAGTCTTTGCCATAAAAGAGTAGAGCAGTATCGTCTGCAAAAGCGACGATACTAGTTTGACTCAGGCTAAGGTTACAGAGATTGTTTATGTAGACTAAGAAGAGGGTTGGACCCAGTACGCTGCCCTGGGGTACACCAAAGTCGATACCGGCATAGCCACTATAAGTATCACCAATACGTACTCTCTGATTGCGATCACTCAAGTAGGATCTAAACCATTCCAATGAAAGTCCACGAATACCAAGCTTTTCAAGTGTTTTCAGTAAGATAGGCCGCGACACTGTGTCGAACGCCTTGGCTAAGTCCAAAAAAACTCCTATACATTTTTTGCCTTTATTAATACTATCAACAACAGAGTCTATTAGCGTAACCACCGCATCCTCCGTTGATTTGCTACGACGGAAACCGTATTGGTTTGGTGACAGTAGGTTATTTGATTCCAAGTAATCCAAGAGCCTCTTGTTTATAACTTTTTCTAGAACCTTCGATAGGGTTGGAAGAAGTGAGATAGGTCTGTAGTTTGAAACAGAGGATTTGTCACCAGCTTTAAAAATAGGCACGACTGTAGCAGTCTTCAGGATATTTGGAACTATACCCGATAGCATGCTTATATTGCAGATATGTGCAATTGGTTCAGCGAGAATGTGTTTGCAGCGCTTCAGTATTTCGTTACTTATGCCGTCCCAGCCTGAGGCAGAAGAAGATTTTAAATCTGACAATATCCTGGTAACTTCAGTTTTATTAGTTGGGGACAGAAATAACGAGTTAGCTGGTGTTGGACCATTATAGCAGGATGACTTTACCAGCTTTTCCTCAGTCGTATTTAGACGTTGCAGAATTTTATCTGCAAGGTCATTCCCGACTTGTGAGAAAAAATTATTGACTTGGTTCGCTGATTCTACTTGGGTTGTGTGTGTTATTAATAATTCAGAAGGCTCATGATGGGGGGAATTAATATTACAAATATTTTTAATAGTTTTCCATAGTTTTTTACTATTTCCACTAGATTCTTGAATTGATTCCCGTTCGTGCTGCTCCTTAAGCTTCCCCAAGAGAGAGTGACAGAAATTCCGATAAGTTTTGTACTTATTTTGAGCAGTTAGGTCATTTTTGTTACCCTTAGCTTGCGAGTGTAAAACATCCCGTTTTCTAAGGCAGTTTAATAACCCCCTAGTCATCCAAGGCTTACATAGGAATTCAGCACTACGCAGCTTAGTACGAGAAGTATTGTCTTTAACGCAGTCAGTAATAGTGTCTATGAAAAAATTTGATGCCACAGTAACATCAGTTTCATTATAAAGAGTAGTCCAGTCATATTGTTCAAGATCCGATACCAGTTTGTCGAAGTTTATTTTATCAATAAACTTTGATTTTTGTTGTTTAGAGAGAGAAGCATCTAAGACAGTCAAAACGGTGTAGTGGTCAGTAATGTCAGAATCACAAACCAGAACCCGCGCCGGAGTTCTACTTCTAATAAGTGAGTGGTCCAAGCAAGTAAGGCTGTCACGAGTAGGTGAAACATGTCCCGGTATAAAACCATAGTGTGACGTAATATCCAAATAGTCAGGCGCATTATGGTCCTTGGAGGTAGGAGTAATATCAATATTCATGTCCCCGGTTATCAAAGCAGGACCCTTTATGTTCCTAACAGTATCTTCTAAGGATTTTATAAACCTCTCAGTGTTCCTAATAGAAGGGGAGCGATAGATAGCTACAATAGTAAATGAACCTCTAATTTTTATAAGTAGGCAGTTAGCGTCAAGAAAAATTGGTTCTTCAATATCTACAGAAATGTTTTCTCTAGTGTAAACTACTATCCCATCATTTTGGTTTAAATATTCTTTCGAGTAATGACAGATATAGCCGGGTAGGTTGATTGGATTAAAACTGTCATTTATTCTGCATTCAGTGAGTACGATCACATCTGGCAAGAGTTCCAGTCTTCTTATAAAAACGGAGAGAAAATCAAGGTTTTTACGAACACTTCGGATATTTTGGCTAATTACCAAAAGTTGATTATTTAAATCCCCTAAGATACGTTTACAGTCTTCCGGTGAATTCGCCAGGTAACTTTCAATAAGTGTAGTGTCGTCTATATTTTCAATTAATTCTATACTACTCATAGTTAAGTATGAAATATATAGGTGTAGTAATTTGTAAACTATACAAATTACTAGGTGAAAGGGTACGACGGTTGATGACAACTACTACAGCTTTATTGATCAGAAGCCAACGAATAAACAAGATTTCTGTAAACACATTTTGTAAATAGTTCGTAATATGTCTATAATATAGTGACATTTTTACGAAGTCTAGGGATTTTGATATTTGGTTAAGGCGGGAGAAAGTATTTATTATGTGTATTCTATATAATAAAAGGATCACTTTGTGTACCAGCATGGCCTTAATATCGTTTTTCAAACACGAGTTATAATAGGTCATATCTGAGAAAAAAATCTGTACCGGTTTCTTATCTAAACCATAAGTACATTGTATCAATACAGACCTACGAAGGTTGTTGTTTACTCGTCTATGTGTTCCATTGATACAGTTATAGCCTAGCCGGCAACAGGCGCACTCCCAGGCGTTCTTGTTAAAAATATGTATCGTAATAATAATTAATTTCGAGTTCAAATATCCATAATATGAAATAATAAGTTCTTTATTTAATAACACAAACGAATATTTGACCTGCATTTTATAATATATGCAATATAGCATGGAAAATGGATTGCACAGTACATGTATAAGTGAATATGATTTGTAAAGATTGCTCATAATTATTGTTTTATAACAAGTTGATGTGAGGAGAAGCAATGATGGATTTCTCAAGTTAACTAAGCGTTTTGATGTGTTCTGTGTGGTGTGAAAATTAGAGTGTGATGTGTGTGAATGTTTAGGTTCAGTATTTTTAATCATGACTACAATGGTTACAGAAAATTGAACGAGTTTAAGTATTAGGGTAAGTTTTACATATATCTTAGGTTCTAGGGTTATATAACAATTATTGGTGGTTTTATAGGTTGTGGTTATTTTAGCATGCATTAAAGTAAAAAATACCACAAAAAGACACAGACTGAAAACAGATAGTCATATGAAGGGTATTGATTTTAGATCTTGTAGCTGACACTCGTTTCTCACAAGTATGTATTGCGAACCTTCATGTTTACGTATAAAAACTCTTCCGCGGGCCACCCAGCAGTGGGCAAATGACTCTTCCTTGCTAAATTTACGGGCCAGAAAGAATAGTTTTCGTGTTTTCGCCGTTAGCCGTTCCGAGATATAAATGGGAACAGTGTCTACTCCTGTCAGTCCAAGATGAGAGGAGTCGATTGGTTCTGTAGGGTGCGTCTTATTATATTGTCTTGCGGCTTTAATAATATCCGATTTAAAGACAGTGTTTTGGAACTCGAACACGATTGTCGACTCTTTTTTGTCGGGTTTGGTGGGAATGCGGAAGGAATCACGCACGTCTGACTGAGTAACTGGACATCCGATTTGTTTACATAATTTGTTCAGCATTGAGAAAAGCAAGCTTTGCGACTCCGATTTTAGTTTAGGAACATTACGTATTTCCACGCTAGTTTTGATAGCATTGATGTCCAGGTATTCCAGTTTATCTTCCAGAGTGTCCATTCTAACTGACATAACTTGGCGTTTTTGTTCTAGACCCGCAATATTGGTATCAATAGTTTTAATTTGTGCCGAGATATTTTCAACAGATTTTTCTATTTTCGGGATTGGTGTGTTTTGGGCCTTTACTTCTAAAATAAGTTGTTCGAGGGCCGTCATTCTTGAGTTTTGATTCTCAATCAGGTTCGTAACCATGGCTTTAAGCTCCCCGATCTCATTGCTTACACTGCTCTCTGAGGAAAGTCCACGTCTACGTTTTTTGGATCCCGGACCAGCCTCAGAAGTGCTATCTTTCAGTTGAGACAAAATGCTCGATTCAGAAGATGCTTTTTGCATAGTGTTTTCTGCAGCCAGGAGACGAGGTTGAGGTGGCAAACGTGACATTATTACTATTATAGGCCTAAATGTTCCGTCGGCAATTAGTCACCGTGCGCTCGTTTAACTGCAAGTTCTTGGTCAAGGTTAGGGGGGAGTGGCTTGTACGAGTGCACAATTTCCTAGCAGGTGTAAGTCTGTCGTCCTGTGTCCGTCTCTTTTACGCGTAAGCTTTAGTTGTATTGTTTACACCTTTCATCCGCAATAAACTAGGATTGAGTGAGTGCAAATATCGTCGTTGTCACTCACCGCGTATTTTGTATCAATCGAACAGCGACGCGGAGCACATGAACGCGACCACTATGTTAGGAGTCCGGAACGAAAAGCCTTGTAAGCCAATGTAGACCTTTGATCTATTAGAGAGAGATTTATTTTTGTGATAAGCCTGCTTTAGGTTGATGTAATGATATAAGTACTCTTATAATGACGTGGATAGTTAATCATTGGCTGGTTGAATATTTCGTGAATTCTCTCTCAGTTTAGTTGTTCAACACGACACTAAAAGAGTAAGTACTGTGGGTAGTAAGTATTTAAGAAATTGAATAAACATGGCTAAATGATGATAACAGTCCTGCAATTAAGTACGAAGTAGGAGGACTTGGTAAGCTTGGTCGGTGGTAGGTCAAAAAGTTAGTTCAATAGTCTAATTTCCGTTACTTCTGCTTATGTCTTACTGTTTTCACTCCCGACTTCGAGCTACTCTATACTTGTATACTTTTCTGTACGAAGAAAATTTACAAACTAAGCACCTAAGATAACAACTGTCTCTTGTCATTTATAAAAAATACGTAAGTAGCTAGGGAAAGTAAAAATAAATGCCTACCATTGACGTAAACTAAGGCGTTGATGCTTATGATTGTTCACCGCTTACTAAGAAGTCACAAACATAGGTACGGACCCTAAAATATCTGTCAAGTTCCTGTCACGACGTGCACTTAAGGAATATATTAAAATTTTGTAAATCCTTACGGCAGCCGCTAATAATGGAAATAGTCCTATAAAAGGTTTTCAACAGTGTGACTCGTGGATATAGCAATTTTTAATTGGATGTTTTTGAGATGGCTGTAGTTGCATTACCACGGTCGCACGGTCGCGCGGCTAAACAATTTGGTTTAACAGTAAACAGTCACGGCTACTTTAAACCTACTGGCGTGTAAAGGCCCGATTGCCGTATTCTCGTATACTGAATCTGGCAGTGATATAAGTTGTAACAAACGTCAAGCGCCATCACCAAACGTTCACTCCATAACGACTAAATTTTCGGATCAGTATAAAATTCGGAGGTACTTTTTATCCCGAAAAAAAAAACGGTTCTTAAAAGCTAAGTTTTATCTGTTGTAGACTTTAGTGCAGACTGGCATAAGTCTGCTATTCTGACAAGTTGAAACAATAAGCTCTAAAGAAAGGAAAAACATGTAAATTGCTGAGCAGATACACTGTTAGAACCTACACCGCCTTTCGTTACGTAACAAGAAGTCTTTGACCATTGACCTGGTTATGGGTTAGTAATGATAGGAGGTAAACTTACTGCAGACATTCAGCTGTATTAGCGTCTATACTGTAAAAAATGGGCTTAAAATCATACACGAATGTTGCAATTCAAATTTCCTCATAGCTACATATATATATTATGTGAGGTGAGGAACTCTATAAAATGAATTATTCCGGTCTGTCCCCTTGCGCTGTACCCTTAAAGGGAAAAACAAGTATAAAAAATTCGATTTGTCCTCCCATTACCGACGAAAGGACAAATTGAACTTTTTTTTTAATGGAAATTGGTAACGAATATTTTTTGTTTTGAATGGGTTTTCGTTTGCCCACATTCTTCCCGTTGGTAAGCAATAAAGTGGTCTAGGATGGAGCATGCTTACCCATAAGGTACTTGTTTATTCTAGATTTAAAGACACCAATATTGTACTTTTCGGGAAACACAGACTCTGATAAAGAGTATCACATCCTCTACTGCGTACGTGGGGAATATCCACCATGGTGGTGCTTAGATTACATTGTACATGATACATTGTACTAATTCCTTTCACATGACTGCCCAGGAGGCACATGCTACCAGCATTTGTAACTAAGTATAGTACGTAGTCGTGTTTTTGCAGAGCATTTTTTTCTCGCTTTCAATAAGCAAAATAAATCTTTACATTTTCAAACTACGCTGTCGAAACTCCTGAAATTGCGATAGTACCAAGTACCTACATCGATCTTTGATCATCCAACGTTTCGTCAATGGTTACACTAACAGAAGAAACACTGTTAATGAAGTAAAAACGGAATTATCCGTGCGTGGTCATGGCGAAAGCCAGCGTTACAGTTCCATACAAATGCTGGAGAGCGTTATGCAAATTGATGCTTTGGAATGGACGATTCCAAAATCGCTTCAAACTAGAAGTAAAGGAAGCGCTGTGGTCGTGGCTTTTGCAACTGCGACTAATTTCTATAGATGAACCGAAGGAGTTACGTTAGATGATAACCAAGCGCCTAGTTTGGATATGAAAAGTAGGCTTACAAATTTTATACTTATTTATTACGTTATTAGGCTCGAATAATTAAAGTCAAGCTGAATATAACAAACTAGCCCTTGCCCGTGGCTTTAACCGCGCCGAGCAAAAAATAACTGGAATATTATTTATTGTCTTACAGTTGCATTCATAACCATTACAATGTATAAAAATTAAGAATGCTTTTATTATGGACTCTTCAATTTGCTACAATTTTTAACAATATTATTGGTATTTGGTGTCTCCCTCAAAAAACATGTTCGAATAGTGTAGCTTTCCACCCAGGATGGAATTTTCAAATTTTCAAAATCAGTACTTCCAGCCATGACCCCCTACAAACAAACAAATTGACAAAGTTTATTTCTATCTTAAATTAGGAAAATATATAGATTATAATATAAGTAATATATAGTAACGTTTAAAATAAAAAATACAATTACAGAACTGGCAAAAAATTGAAACAGGGATATTGAGATAAAAATTATGTAAAAAGTGCACGATAGTAGTCGAAATAAATGGATACCTACGATCAAAGCTTGGTGCCTATATTTTTTTGCTGCTTCATCAACTTTTGCGTTATTTAAGCTATTTATACGAGTATGTTAATTACGTCAATCATGCTCATTGATTGGTCGTGATTATTGATCCTTTATATGCCTTAACTTCGTTCTAGGTATAAAATTATTTTGTATTTCCCATAACCCACACCCATAACCCATAACCCACACGTGCAATGCATAAGTCTGAGATCTATAATTACCTACGCTGTTTTCAAGAGGATTGTTTATTTATATTGTAATTTCATACACAACCTGAGCTACAACGTCGTAAATTATCAAGTTTTTAGTAACTCTGCATTCTTTTTGTCAGATTTTTATTTATGTCTTTAATCATGTTTACTTATTATGTTTTATCAAGTGCTTTTACGCTTATGGTATATTTTTTTGGTGGAAAGCACCAGCATTTATGCTTGTGCAATTATTAATTTAGTTAATTTATTTTCATATGTGTTAAACATGGTATATTTTTTGTACAAGTCAGTGACAAGACTGACAAGTCGCTAGTACCTATACCACAGAAGATATTTTTTTTTATTTACTTCTCTTCTGTGACCTGTACACACAATCGTCCCAGAATTTTGAACTTCTTCAGATCAAAAACCTTTGCGGCAACGCATTGCGCTCGTCACACTGAGAAACCTCTTTAAGCCCAGTGGTTTCACAACAAATATCGTCCTTCAATCTGGAACACAGTAACGTTAGCACACTACTGCTTGGCAGTTGAAAAACTGGCAAAGGTATGGTACATCCCCATGTAGCTTCTGAGAAGAGTATACCCACTAAAATATCTTGAATAAGAAATGTCTTTGCTTAATAAAAATTGTTGATGTGTTTATTCCCACTTAGCTCAGTAATGAAGTTAGAACTATTAGAATGAAGGTAGTATATAGCCCCATAGGCAAGGACTGACATAGACATATATATAGGCATATTTTCTCACAGAAAAAATAAAAATAAAAATAGCGGTTCAAAACCGCAGGGCGCTGCTAGTACCTAATACGAGTTGTTTGCATTAAACAATCAGTCCGTTTAAATTATTCAATAGTATATTTGTGTCAAAGCATAATAATTGAATTCAATATTTATTGAACATCATAAATCTCCTGAGCATTTAGCCATGTATTAAGTCTAATTTGAATTATTATCCACAAGAATAAAACATAAATATGGCACTTGAATACCAGGAAATATACTCGTAATTGCCTATTTAATTCGCCGTAATAAATCTTTTGAAAACACTAAATACGAAGTCCTAACCGCACACTATCTCATAATCACTCTGCTGGTCACACTAATTCAAACGAGTCATCGTCATCAGCCAAAAGACGACTACAGTATCTGTGGATTGTAATCCATCATAAGCTAAGAGCAATTTTCTTATCAAATCTATCATCAAAACATTCTGAATGATAACATTTGATTTTAATATCTGACGCGACAAAAGAGATTACAAAATTGTAAACAACGTTTCAACCGTACAACACATGCTACGTTTAAACACATATATGTATTTCGTCATTATTCATACATGTGTTTTTATGACTTTATTATTACGTCATAATCTCTGTGTTAGTTAGAGAACGCTTTCTCTCATTAATTAATTTTATGTATATAATTTTAGTGGAGAGTTATGCCTGCTTACTTCCTTCAAAGATATATTTTTTATTCCCACGTACGATGTGAGAATTTCTTTATTTAATCGCAGGAAATAATTGGTTTTGATGTTAATTTACTGTGTAATTAAATTATATTCGAAGTTACTTACATAATCAAATACATACTTACGTAATACTAATTGTATATACAATTTCTACTAGTCTTTTTCAAGCAAAACTTTATTGATAACTAGCTATTACCCGCGACTTTGTTCGCATGGACTTACAAAAAAGAAAAAGAGCCTATGTCCATCTCCGATACCTAAGATATATATGAAAAAATTCAGCTCGTTCTGTTCGATTCGCGTATAACGCGACACTTGCGTAGAGTTACTTTGGCATTTATAATATTAGTTAGGGTTAGAATAATCGCTTGATATTTTCTTGATGGGTGATAGGTGCGAGCTTTAGAGTCCTTAGAAAGATACGTATGTAAGTTCTCACGAAAAAAATTTTTTTTTCTATTGAGTGACGAGACTGACAAAGCCGCTCACCTCACCGGATGGTAAGCGTTACGATTGCCTATAGCTTAGTGTCACTCAGAATTTTGAACTTTAACAATTCAAAATTCATCGTATTGATACACTGCGCTCATCCCAAGATTATTACATGTCATGTTAATTATCTTTACCTTCAGTAATTTCAATGCGAAACATAGTAATGTTTGCACACAACTGCTTGGCGGTTGAATTACTGACAGAAATGTGGTACTTTCCCAGACGGACTCTTCAAAAAAGGTCCATCACTACAAGGTAGGTAGAAATGATCATGATAATGATGGTCACTGTATCAAATGTTTCATAGGAAGCAAACTGTAGTCGTCTTTAGTAGGTATTTGTATACCTTCACAAATTCGCAACATAGTAACGAAAAACGCTCGGGCACTGAAAGGCAAGTCCGAACTGAGATCGTGACCCGTCCATTGCGAGACGAGCGATTCCTAATTGTTATGATTATGTTCGCAAAAACTGTTTGTATGTTTGTAAAAACTTCTCAACGGTCGGGTGGCGCGACCCCGCGCGAGGTTCAACATTCAATAGGAGTGTAACGATAGAACTATCTAAAAAAGTGGTTTGAAACTTTGAAACATCGACCTTTTGCATTCAGAATCATTACCTATTGTAGTTGTACCTACTGTTGCGTAGAAGTGTTCTTTTAGGCGCTCAGGTTTTTTAAAATAACATTAAGCACTGCTTCAGTCACATCATCATGTGTGCCCCTTATACCATATAAGATTAACGAAAATGAAAAAAAAAAAAAAAAAAAAAAACAGCTTCGTATTTTACCTAAGTACAATAATTACCGGTAATAAAATCACGGGGTTTTTTGTGATATGTAAATAATGACTATAAGCATTATTTAATGTCGTTCAACTGAATTTAATGACCATTATAATTAAGGAAACATTAAAGTTTCAGACAAATTGGGAACTTACAGGTTTTCGTACAAAAGACATCAACGCGTGCTCATACGACTCGGACGTTTATTTTTCAATGGCGGTCAAATAACTTGGGTTATAATTATATTTACCGAACAATTTACCTGTTTACTGGTAATCAGTTTCTATTTCTCATGAAGTGCAAAGTGAAAGCGTGGACAATGCATTTCTGCACTATGCCACTGTTATTTTTGACGTTACATAAACCATTTGAGTACAAAATTATAAATTTGGAACGGACAAAGTGCACTGACATAATGTTTGGACAGATGAAGCACATTTCGACGCGGAAGTTAACATTTTTGTATTAATTTTCCTTTCTATTCTTTTACAGGTACTTATAGTTTTATTCATTAACTGCGATTGGTAAGTTTATGTAAGACATAATTTTCGTCAATTACATACATTATGTCAATTACAGGCTGGATTTTTCGCTAATTATAATTATAGTGTTAGGAAATTCGACTCGAAAATGTAGTAATAGAAATGAGGTAACGGTAACTCACGAGAACGATTATTTAACTCGAATCTTGTGAAAAATTCAAATAATAATAGCTTTTGCAATTCGTTGAAATATTTAGTTTTTGCGACTGGATATAAGCGTTATTATTAGTTTTTTTTTAATAATAATATAATACGTTTTAAAACTTACCTAAAACCCTTGTACTTACTAAGTAAAAGGGTAGTAGATTAAGTGAATGAACTGCGTGCATGTTTATCAATTTCTGACACATTTTTTTTATCTCAAAGAATAATAATAATAAATACTGGGACATTTTTGCACACACGGTCATCTGACCCTAAATTAAGCAAAGCTTGTAATATGGCTGCCAGAGACTGATAGATACGTACATATATATTTTTAAATACATACTTATATAGATATTAACACCCAGACATAGAACAAACACAAATGTTCATCACATGAATGTTTGTCCTAAATGGGAATCGAACCCACGCCCCCAAACACAGAAGGTAGGTTCACTACTAACTGAGCCACCGAGGCAGTCCATTGCTTTTATGATGTTTATTACTCACTGGCTGCGCCTCGGGGTTTCACCCACGTGGTTTATTTTTTCCTAAGCCTCCCAAATATTGAAACGAAAATAACAAAAAATAATAATAGGTAAGCCATTTATACATTATTTAGATGACAAAGTAAGTTAAGTATATAATGGACTGGCTTTCTATTCTATATATTACCTAGTGTTTATTCAAGAAACATACCGAATACCTAATTCTTACATTTTTATTTAATCTAGATCTTACTCGACTGCCCAAGAAGAAGGGTAATGTTTTGGGGTGTATGTAAGTATGTTTGTGTTTTTCTATAGTATCTCTTCTTTAGCCTAAGCGGCTTCACCGATTTTGATGTGTGAGGTGTCGTCGAATTCCTCTTTATGTTCGGAACGCATAGAAGAGATACAATAGGAAGGACATACAACAATAACCAACGGATAGGCTACAATTTGCAGTCGGGTATATTGTTTTTCTGTTACTCATATTACTTGTTTCACACAAAATTCGATGCACATAGATTATCCTTGGCGTAATCGATACATAGTAATTAGTAATAATAACAATTTTCATTTCCTAACTTTTCAATCAGCGTTAATCGATGTCGAATCGAGCCCATCTCGTGACGTAATTACTCGATCGGAAATGGTATCGATTGTTTCATAACGATTGTTGAAATCGACTTGTTACTGCTTTGTTATCGAATAGGGTATCGGTTCAAATGTCGAATTACAATAGACTTGAGACAGGTGTGAGATTGATGTATTGTGTACGTAGTAGTTGATTTTTAATGAATGGAATCATTGTGTGTTTTGTATAACGGCAAATATATGGCATTAGGAAATCTATAAAATTACGATTGTGAAAGTACTTTACGATTATTGCGACGGCCTTTTTTCATCTTCATGTAAAGTTCTGCCAGCTCCATCATCTCATCTCTGTTATCTAGCTTTAAAATAGATTTATATCTTTTGGTTGTCATAATCAGAGGGTAACTATAGCTGAGCGAGCGCAGTGCATTGCCGCGCGTAGATTTGAACTTATGGGTTATTGTTTAAAATTCTGGGTGGCACGAAAACTGATGAGCAAGCGTGACGCTTAACTTCAGTCGTATCGCTTGATTGTGTTATCACTCAGTAACATACAAAAGTCATAGATAAAGATATTTCTACCTTCTACAAAACCACAAACAAAAAAAACAAGTTTCTACAAAAAAGTTGGAATCAGTTAATAGGCTCCGAATGAATGAGAACCGTTGGCCCTCTAACCTAGTAACGACTCCGTCTACATAACATGACGCAATTTAACCAACATGTTCGATAATATCTATAAAAATAAATAGCTTCTGATTCAATAAATTTGAATATAAATTGAACCTGCTATAGGGAAAGTTGGAAGTTGTAGTTAGTTGTTGCTCCATCCTCGGCCACATCGCCACTTACAATCAGACGAGTTTACACAAAACTTCTAGGATCTATTTCCAATTGATGGGCATGCAATACGATTCGATTGTTTATTTCTGGGAGCTAATGTTACACACACACAGTAAACATTCATTATAAAATACCGACTTACTCCTATGAGTGCTAGAATGGAAGAGGATCTATTCTAATGTCATCGTGTCATAGATAACTTACCTCGGGATTCTGAAACGTTTGTTAACTTTGACAACAGATTAATTCTAATGCTGCCTTTGTCTGGCACTAAGAAAATGACAAAGACAGCAATAGTCTTAATATAGATATTAGATATTTGCCACTTTAGTCACAAATATTTTAGAATATTAATGTTATGTATTAGTGACGAATAATATACATAAAGGTAACAATTAATTAAATTAAAATTACAGGCTGTGTGGGTCATAAAAATAATAAAAAGCGACTGAAAATTAATTCTATTACACTCCGGACATAGAGAGGAAGCCAACGACACCCCTTACTCTCGTCAAAATCGGTCTAGTCGTTTAGGATTCAGAAGGAAATAAAGGAACACACAAAGTACATAGGTACTTTTACCTACATTCATACTTAAATAATGAATTTATTGAAGTCTAAACTGTATTTAGAGGCAGTCGGGTAAAAATCATGTAATAGTTAGGTTTAGTTAGTTTAGCCTTAGTGAGTATCATGTAGTACGTAGTTTAGTTAGTAGTTAGTTGGAGTTCAGAACAATCTAGTAATCATCATCAACTATTTTTTTGTCATCCAAAACATAGCACAGCAGCGTTCAGATGAAAATGATGTGCGTGGTTATCTCTGAAAGACTGACGAGGTCGAACTTTGAACTAAAATAGTAGAATGTGACACAACAAACCTTTTTGTAATCGTTGGTAATTTTTCAGTTTACAAGTGAAAGATCTATCCACGAAAATGCTTACTCACGGCGAGTTTTGTACTTTTACTTTCGAAATAAGCTGTAGAAAGTTAAGGAAATTGATAAAAAGGAAATGATAGGGTATGTCCGGACTACGTCGATGATTATTCAATGATTGGTTTTAATTTTATGTTGTAGTAACTAATTTCACTCTGATGTTTTTATGTACGCTGGTTTCAATGTAATTTCGTAAGTAATGTTTTAAACTTATTTTTACTACCACAGGAAGCAAGTACTTAATGTTTTTCATGTGTTCTGTTTTTATGTAAACCCTTTTAAGTAACCGCTTTGATAAAATATTTTGGACTGCACATTTCGTCATATACGTCTTTATCTCTGAAGTGTTGGCTACCTTTTTGGAGTCGGGAATTTTAGTTTTTCTTATCTTATTTTATTTTCAACTGGTTGTTACCCGCGACTTCATTCGCGTGGACATTAAAAAAGTATCCTTTGCCCATCTTTGATGAACGGTAAATCCTTATCAAATTTTATCAAGATCCTTTCAGCCGTTTAGCCGTGATAATGCGGCAAACATCCAGAAAGAGAAGCAAAGCTACTTCCTATAGTTCGCTAGGTGGCGTTGATCCATTTTTGTGCATTATTTGACGTTTTGTATTGACTGACAGTTGTAATGTAGGGAGTTCTGAATCGAGCGAGACCTTGGACGAAACATAAATCCATGAGCGAGACTATTTATTTAGCTTCTATCAAAAACGAAGAAAGACTGAAAAGTACGTAGAGAACAATCATATTTTCGTTTCATTTATACTAACTGCGTAAAAGAAATATTGAACCGTTACAAAACGACCGTAAAAGAAATACGGAATAAAGATAAGTAATAATCGCGTAAGCAAAGAGAAAGGATCAGCCGAGCTCTGCTCCAAATGTCTTCGAGTCTTCGTGAGACTCCAATAAACATGATTGATTGTCTCTCAAGAGAGGCTAAAACTTAAATACAGTGTTGCATCTCAAAGAACCGTGTTATTAATTAACTAAAAGTAATAATATTGCTGCCGATAACCAGTGGGGATGAAAGGTTCTTGAGTGGCGACCACGAACTGGATGACGCAGCGTAGGTAGGCCTCCCACTAGGTGGACCGACGACATTGTGAAAGTCGCGGGCAGCCGGTGGACGTAAGTGGCATGTTGTCGGTCGGTGTGGCGGTCTAAGGGAGAGGCCTATGTTCAGTAGTGGACGTCTTCTGGCTGATGATGATGATGATGATGATTAAAGTAAGGCAAACTAAAATGTTTTTTTTTACATTCTGCATTCCTCTACAGATAACCAACTCTAAATGCGGAAACAAGCTTGGTTATTGGCAATGCATCAACTCTCTAATCCTTCAACTGAACCTTCAACACAAATCTCCACCTTATTACAGAATTGTAGAGATCAAAATCAAACTCGAGAATAAACTTTCAGTTCCTTCGATTCAAGGGTTAATGAACAAGAAATTAAAATGCAAACGTATAACGTTCGAGCTAAGGTTTAAAATGCCATCTTATTTGAGTATATCAGGATTTGTTCCATATTAGGCTTAGTAATTTAAGGAAGGACGAAAGGTACCGTAACAGTTACATAAAATAGTAAGCGAAGGTGGCCACAGAATATGTAAGTAGCAGGAAGTCGTCACGAGCTCTGCTTAATCTAAGTTACTTTATTACTATGATATATAGCTCTCTGTGACGGGTCAAAACAGGTGCGTATTCGTTTAATTTTCATTTGAATCAACATCATCAGACGTAAGATGTCCGCTGCTGAACATAGGCCTCCCCCTTAGAGCACCAAATATTTTTTATGTGGATAATTCAACTTTTAATAAAACATCAATTAAATCTAGCACTTCTACTTTCTTTTAACCAACTATGGGTGATTTTACTGAAAACAAAAAACAATACTTGCCAGCCTTATCTTATAAATCCTACTTTTTTCTTATCAGATTTTATTACAGTCGTTTTGGTCGTAAAGTCGCGGAAAGGTAACATCATCAGACTCCCACTACTGAACAAAAAGCGCCACACTAATAAAAAAAATGCCATTTGCATCCATCGGTTGCCCGCGAATTTCACAGTGTCATCAGTCCAACTAGTGGGAGGCTTACCTACGCTGCGTGTTCCGGCTAGTGGTCACCACTCAAGAACCTTTCTTCCCCTTTGATTATCGGTTCCATAAAAGGAAAGTTAACGTAGGTACAATCAAATTACTTTCGTATTTCTAACTTTAGTGTAGAATCGGATGTGTGATTTAAAACTTTTGATAGCCTTACACACACCGAAACTCTTATCAGTTAGTTAATTAGAAAGGAAATCAAAACTAGCTCCTTATCCAAACGAACGACTAAAACGTGATCAGCATGCGCACGCGCCGGCCGGGAACCGTTACGTTCGGCACGGGAACCCGTTACAACGAGCAGCGACGGCGTTATGTCATGCCGCTTCATGTTTATCAAACGGGGAAGCCTGTTATATAATACTTATAACATAACGCATCATCAGAGACTATGTAGCTTCTTTGAGTTTGAGTTTGTTTGTAGGAGGTAATCTCTGGAACTACTGGACTGATTCTGAAAATTCCTTTACTGGTAGAAATCTGTTCATCCCCTGAGTGACATAGACTTAGGTTTAAGTATTATTTACAGCGCGGGTGAAACCACGGCTAAAAGCTAGTAAGCAAATAAAGGTAATGCATCTCTTAGGTTTATTTAAAGAACTTAATACAAGTGTAAATTAAAATTCATCGAATAACGTTCTTAAAAGACAGGCTATCAGGATATCAAACAATCTTGAGTGTCTTGAGTGTGAGTGTCTTTGTAACACTAAAATACTCCACAAATTAATGTATTTTAGTTATTTCTGGTGAAGTACTGACAGTGAAAGGGAAAACCAAAGCTAACAGCCATCTCTCTCCAAACACATTCCTCAAATGTTCCCTCCAATTTGACGAATTCCCGCGACTAGTCTTACTTTCATACGCCGTGAGTCCTCTCAGGACATTTTTCATATGACTCGTGAATAAAAACGTCGACCAAATTAGCAGAGCTACGTTTATGAACAAGATGAACGTGCAGAAGTCTCTAATATCCATTGGCTCTGGTATCATGTACCGCACTAAAGGGTTCAATATACGTATAGCTGATATAAACATGCCCAGATCTTTGAACAGCGACGAGACGAAGTAGTAGTTATAGTAGCAGGAGTAGATCATAGATACCATCACGTGACCGAGGAACAGAATGAAAAATCGCTGGTTATTCAATCCAATGCAGCGTGATAAGAATAAGCAATGGTGATCCCTGCGTTCTATGCAAGCATTGCATGTCGTACAATGCCAGCTACCATCAGGTCTGAACATCTGGCATATCGGGCAGTACACGCCGTTCTCGTGAGATCTCTTCAAGCTAGGATCTGTTAATATGCTCAGAAACATATTTCCAACAACGTTCACAAAACACAGCGATGAGAAAAACACGTGCAGGCAATTTTTCACAGGTCCAACGTTGTATACCTCCACGAGTTTTGGACGAACTATATTCATTTCAAACATGAAGAAACATGGTGTGAAGACAAAAGCTATAATGAAAGTGATGCATTTCTGGTAATGTCTTAGAGAATTAAATATTGCTTTTAAGGCATTCATTTTAGTTATGCAGTTAAATAATTAATAACTTGTACACGATTTTCACGATTTATCATGACATGGTTTGACAGAATATGTCGTTTTGAAATGTTATGACATTTTAATTTCAATATAATTATGTAGTTTCCTAGAGGATTTTCTTGCAAGCGCATCGACCTCTATTATATCAAACAGCTGTAAAAAGTAGAGAGATGTGCAAGCGTTAAAAGAGTTTAACCAATGATTTCTATTTTATTGGTAAACGCAGTATTAGGCATAGACATTTATCACAATTATAATTACAGTTATAATTTATTATTATTTTAATTTTAAATGTGATTCATATTTAATACTAACTGTTACGCGCGACTTCATTCGCATGGACCAAAAATAAAAATTATGCAAAAATGTAAGCCGTGATAACGCGACAAACATCCAGATAGAGAGACAGAGTTACTTTCGCATTTATATTATTAGTTGAGATTTTTGTTAGGATTAGAAGAATCATACACCGACCTCGCCGGCGTGGTCGAAGAATCCCAGGACTGTCCGAAGATCGATTAGTTTCTCGCCAAATAATCAAACAGATACTAAGTGTACTGCCAAGTGTTAGTGGCTTGAGCATTGAGCATCTTCATTTTCTTTGGATGTTCTTTAGTCTTTCAATGATCTCTGGGTAATCCAATTGTTCGTTTTGTGTAGAAGCCCAAGTAAGCCGTTTGGGTAGTTTGAGTTTGTAGTCTTTTGTTTAGTTAGTAAAAACAAGCCGTAACAGTACAAAAGACAACATTTAAGTCACCTTTCAACTAGGATCTTCATTGTTCTGAAGTTACTACAATCTCTATAAGCGCCCTAAGCCGCGCACGACTCTGCCCTTTACCGCCCTTCAACACAGCCTGTACCTTGCAAGTCCTACGTTTTAACTCTTAACTGGTAACGTTATAATGTTCTAGACGTTTTCCAAACTTGTTTGTGCCGCTTAGAAGATAAATGACGGTACTTCATTTTATATTTTTGCTCTATTTGGGTTTAACAATAATTGGGGTGTGTTATTGGGTACTTGGAGGTAGAGAACAAGATTAATAGTTGTACTAAAAGTATTAAGAGGTAATTATGGTATCGTCTATGCCATACAAACATATTTCCCTGTTTTCTCCCTGAATATTGACACGACAAAAAATATTTTAATAAAATTTTAGTTTTACCACTGCCATGTTCTTATGATTTATTATTTCCAATAAAGTAAAATAAATAAAAACGAGCAGTGGTAGATATTTTTATGGGGAGAAAATAAACTGTAGTGTCATTATTCAGAGAGGAAACGGAAATACGTTTGTATGAAATTGACGGTACCATAGTTATAGTTATGTCTTTAGTACTGACAGTAACATTATAATACGTAACGCTCAGATTAAAAACTACGTAACCGTATTATTAGCAGATTGAACGTCAAATTATCAAACGGCTGATCAGCAAGACTTCCAATCAGCAAAGTCTAACTCTCAAAATGTCTGGCCAGTCGGGCAAGACAATATTCATTTTAACGCAATACTTAAATCACGAAGAATATCATCATCATCAGCCCTTACGACACGAATATTTTGTTTTCTGTATTCGAGTCATTATAGTTATGGTGTTTCTTGCTCGTATCAATCGCATCAAACCGTGAGTGACGAGGAGGATCACATCAGATACTTTTGTACCATTCACCTATTCTGTTCATACAGGAGTTATTTATTCTAGTATTTATATTGTGGCAGAGGTAAAGCCACTGCCTACCAGCTCGTTAGCCATAATAGTCCTAAAGCAGGTCACCTGCACAACGTCGCGTGCGCACGTTACGTGACCGCCACAGTAACATCGCGATCGCGTGCTCAGGAAACCCGCTTTCACTGCTTAATATACGGGGGTCTAAGGTGCGACGCCATTGTTTATATGAAAACAATAAGTTTGCACGACTGCACAAATAAAAGTTTCGTTTTCAGGATCTATGTAAGTTTGTATGTAATGCAAGTATATTTGTGTTTTTTTATCTTTTAGTTGTTAGTATAAAAAGCTCACCTCCTGATTTAGTATGTGTGTGATATCGCTAGAATATTGCCAATAGAGTTTTGGGGCTCTTATCTTACGTCAACTGGACCCGTTCGAACAGGACCCGTGGGATCAGATGACATTATGCATATCCTATTCAGCCACGTGCTTCAGAAACGCTTTACAAACGCTGCTTAATAAGTAATTTGTAAAGATGTCCTAAGGAACGCCTATGTTGATCGCTAGAATCTATATATTTCATTTTCTCGTGTGAAATAACCAGTCGAGTTTTAATTTCATAAATTCCGAGCTATAAAAGGACGCCTACGAATTTGAGAACATTGACCCTCAAACTTTCTGATTTCCTAAATAAAGGAATTCTAGTTCATTTATGCTCGTTTCTATAACAACATATTATTAAAAATATTTTTATCCCAAATCAGCACGTCGTCGATCTGAATCTCGGGTTACAGATGGACGGACCATTTACGAGTAAGTTTTGAAAGAGTTATGCAAGAATACTATAAACTCTTTGTTAGAACTAGGTACCTTTATTTATTATAGTAAGCTTAATTTGCATAGCCGTTTGGAAACTACTGACTCCTTAAAAGATTGCTGATGGGTTGCGCGTTCTTGATTTCGGCAAGATAGCGAAGTTTACATTGTACTTACAAGTACAGTCCAGAAACGAGATCTGGATGGAGAGACTTGTAGTGCAGGGCTAAGTGAAAAGCAAGCGAAGTCCTGGTCGATCAACAAATCGCTGTACCGGTCGTAAAGAAAGCCAACAGTACAGTATGCTCGCAAGAAATGGGTAAGCATTGCGAGATGAGGGGCACTAGGGTAGGGAAGATGAGGGCGAGGAGGCTACCAGCCATGCAACCACCACCACTCTTTCAAGAGCACACGTCTAAGAAGAGAGACAGGTAGAGTCAATCGAAATTAAGTAAACAATAATTTTCTTATTTTTTAGTGTGCTGTCTCCTCGATGCATTCTTTCTATTTGGGACGAGACAATCACGATAAAAAAAAATTACTTGCATGGATTTAAAGTCCCAATGTACTGTTACTTTGATTGAGCATGAAATTAGCATGTTAATTAAGGAATTTCGTTCGAGCTGACATTATTTTGAATAGCAACAACGCTTTCTTGAATGATTGGTATGCTAGTAAATTAAGATAATTAAAAAAAACACAAGCAGCTGAAGCAAACACAAATGTTTTAGTTAAAGTCTTCAATCGTGAGAGCTAGTTCCCATTCTAGACTAAGTGTGCTCCCCGACTCCAACCACACCGTCACTTAACAAAAACAGAGTTTGTAAATCAGTAAATGATGATGCTGAATCAAATGATAAGACAGCCAAATAAAAAAGTCCCTCTCTTCACTCAAAACAAAACCGTCCCGTCTCTACTTCGTGTAACATTTCCCTTTTCATATTCATACCTAAAAGCTTCCCGGGTCACAAATTGTGCAATACTGGTCATTACTAGCGAAAGTGCGCAATTAGGTAGACGGTCGGACACGAGAAAGTTCGTACAAGTTGTACGGTATAACACAGATATAGCCACTTCGGATCTAAGTGTGGCCACTTTATGCATAACTTAGGTATATGTTATGTAACTTAACTTGTTTGCGAGATTTACTTATTGAGCTTTTGTTGACGCTATGTTTACGTTTGTCACTAGCTGCGCTTTACGGTTTCAGATGCGTGGACGATTCCCCTGAAACCGTAAATTTTAAAATAAAAAAAGATAAAGCCAATATCACATTCCGGTTCTTAAACTATAATCATGCAAAACACATTGATTCTTTGGGTAGCCTATTATTTCACAAAAATTAATTCCCAAGTGTTCACTTGACAACTAACGATTGGCGAAGACATGAATCGCCGTTTTATCATTTTAGAACTACTGAGTTTACAAATAATTCATGTTATAAATGAGTTACTTGACTAATTTTCATGATATAACATTTTACTTGACAAACGCTTGATTTATAATTCGTGTTACTTACTAAACCTGTACTTGTTATATAAACGTTTGACCTAATGTACATTCTACTAATTTAAACATAACAAAAAAAAACACTAGGTTAGGTTTGGCCGGCGAAGTGATAAGATGTGTGTAACGCAAAAAGGTATTTTGGTGCTAATCACTAGGTTAGGTTATGTTTGGACTGCGACAAACAACGCGCGAGCTGAGCGAGCGAAGTGAGCGAGCCGCGGTAGCGGCCGCCAAAGCGCTAAAAAGCAACTGTAACATAATGGCTACTAACACTAGGTTAGGTTATGTTTGAACTGCGACAAACATCGCACCAGCCAATTGAGCGAAGCGAAATCTACCCATTTTGCACATGTGTCGCTGTAATTTATAACTGAGCATGAAAGTATTTTATTAGGTTTTTGTCAGTGGTTAAACGACATCTTTAAAAACGCGTCTTTATAAAACGAATAAAAATATTAAATGAGAAATACATAAATGATACAATATAATTTGACACATTTGTGAAGAGTAGAAGTTATAATTATTTTTTTTCTAAAATGATTGTTTATAAAATGAAGCATTTCCGGAACAAGGTATTTGTAAAAAGAATAGTATAAGTAACGTGGTTTACAAAGTAATATTTTGTCAACAGTGTTTTGGTGAAATGTAAGTGCACTCTTTAATTGTGCAATTGTGAAATGACGAAATGAAACTCTTGATTGACGCTGAACTTTTCAACCACGATAAAGATTACTTGAATATACTCAAAGTGGTCTTCAAAATGATATTAATAACATCATGTCTTAAATGAGTTGATCCCTTGACGCCATCTCCATATAGATAAGTGCATTACAAATGCTTGTCTTGACATTTTGATAAGATTTGGGATCAATAACGTAAAAACTATAGTAGCAATAACAATTCAGCGTGGTAATACCGCCAGCATGCTGGGTACGCTGCCAACTGGTAGAGGACTTGAACATTTGGATTATCTATAGACCTTTAATGGTCTCTGGATGATCCAACTGTTATTTTTATGTAGTAGGCTAAGTAGTTTATGTAGTTGTAGTTTGTATGTATTTTGCTTAGTTAATAAAGGCACTTGCCCGATTTAAAAAAAAGTAAACTAATATATAAAAATAAACTTCTTTCTTATGTGTAATCAGAAGGCCTGCAGCAAAACAATAAATGACTGAGCGTTAACTATTGTATGACGAGAGTAAAAGAAAAAGTAATGGCGCCTTTTAGACTAACCGTTAAGAACTGTAGTAGTCGGGCTCTTTTTCAGTTAGTCTAGGGAAGTACCACACCTTTCAAAAGTTATTCCACCGCCATGTTTTGAGTTTACTGGGCATAAAGGGATAATGTCAGGCTGACGGATACAATGCATTAAAGGCATTAGGGGTTTGAACTGTTGAAGTTCAAAATTTTATGTTTCTTTGCATAGTTACGGGCAAGCGTGCCATCGCAAGTTCGAGATTCTTGTCTCGTCACTTAATTAAACCGTAGTTTATATCATGCTCATGAGCACAGATAAAAGACTCCAGGCCTCATAGCGCTTATTTGGTAATTGTAGTCGGAGTGCGATTCCCGTGGGTACATATAACAGTAAATAGGCATTATAAAAATCTAAGTTAACATCCTCCCGTTCACTATTTCCAAACACCAAATGCGACTGCATTGCGATAGAAATAAAAGCCATCATTGTACCAGAATGCACGTGAACAATAACATTTTCAAGTCATTGTTCCACCGGAGTATCGATCATGCGCTATCATATATTGTATTATTTGTAATGGAGCCTAATAGCCTAAGTGGTATTGCCTAACGTGGATTACAATGTGAGGTGTGATACATCTTGATGCCTGCTAAGTGGACGGCTGTTTCATGATGTATCAACTACAATATATTATCAATTATAAATTACATTTCAACACCTACTGGGCTAGCTTTTTGGTTAGGATACGTTTGGTTTAAAATATTATCATGGATAATCAAGATACACCAGAACCACACATATCCGACTTAACTCCTGGCGCCGCGGTGGATACATATGCAACCATAACATAAATAAGTCTTTTCTCCTCAGAAACCAATGAATTTAAATCTCGCCTTTTCTCCAAACCTTGCCTATTATTTTTCAGTCACTACTTGCCGATCCTGGGTTACTTGGTAAGTAGTGACTGAAAAAGAAAAGAAAACCTTGTTTGGAGAAAAGGCGAGGTCATTTGAGGCTCAATTTCCAGCCAGACGATGAATAATGAATTTTAATATCTGGTTTGGGCACTGTTGTTCTTTGGGCATATCTTTGTGCGTGCCCAAGTCATCCCCGACCCAGGAAAACAATTTTTTTTCTTTATTGTTTTCTATTTGTTGACAATATTAAATCACACGGTTGCCTACGCTACGTTTGATTAGATTATCCTCCTGATTTACCTTCATATAAGATTGTATATAGATATTAAATATTAAAAATAATTCCATTTTCTTACATCATGAGTATTTGTAGTAGTTCTGCGAACAGTAGTTCTCGCAAGCACAAACGTTTTGCACAATCTAATAACTCTAGGAATTACTAAATCAAAAAATATAAACAGAGTTAAAAAAAACTAGTTCCCAATTACCCATCTCCCATCGGTAGTACCAAATTACATATTACAAGAACATTTTGTCCAATTTAAAGGTAATTGTAGGTACTCGATACTGACGTGACCACCGCGTATCGAATTGATTCGATACCTCACTTAGTTATAATCGATTTTGTATCGGTATCGATACTTCATGGCTGTGACGTACCGCCCTTTTTGACCTTTGGTGTTTTAAATTTAGAATGATGAAATAGGTGATTGCTAAAGAAGAAGGCTATCGAGTTTTTTTTTTAATTATCTTCTTAAATCTTTTATTTATTAAAAGATTATTCTCAATCGTGCGCAGATATTAAGTTCATTACTGTCGTAGTATTTCCTTGAATACCTCTCGCTGTGATCGAAAAAGTAATATACAAGTAAAAGCCATTTTTTTTTTCATTATTGTAAATAGTAGCGGAATAATGGTTCTTTTGTAGCTGTGTTTTTTTCTTAATAATTCTGTTAATTATACCATAATGGCTGAGCTGATTTCAAAGAAACGGTATGACATTCAGTGGATTTCAGAATTTGGCCACAGGGTGGGCTTCAATATTTTTTTTTGGAATAGTCCTATTCCAAAAAAAATATATATATATAATTATATGTATAATTTTGACAGTTTGAAAATATATATGAACAATTTTAGACTTTTGAGTGACAAAATACCAATCCGTCATTATCATCGTCGTCAATAGCCGGAAGACGTCCGCTGCTGAATAAAGGCCTCCCCTTTAGACCGCCACACCGACCGACAACTTGCCACTTGCATCCACCGGTTGCCTGCGACTTTCACAATGTCGTCGGTCCATCTCGTGTGAGGCCTGCCTGCACAGCACAATTAGTCATTACTTACATAAAGATATTGTGAAAGATCTTCGTCTTAACTTAGCTTGGGCGATATCACATTATGCTAGTTTCGCTTATCCTTCAAAACTTTTGTCACTAACATGGTACTATTTTTTTTTGTATTTTTGTGTTAAATACATCTATACGTTAACGTATAAGTTTTTTATATTTATTATATAAAAAAAAAAAGTTCCTCGCATGTCCAAACTAAACAAAGGGCTTGTCTAAATGTTTGTTCATGATGTTTATGATTGGCGTGAATCCACGGTAATTACGTACAAAAACACCCGGAACATTTCAATTGTTTCAAATAGCCGGCAACGGAAACGTTGCATCTTCCTCAAATAACTAAGTGATATAATAAACGTAAAAAATGGTTAAAACAATGCGAAGAGATTAACGTGACGCATCACATAATACTTAGATGCTTTTTGTAATGCTTATGAAAAAACATCACACATCGTTGCACGTTAACATTAACTATTATGGAAAACGCTAGGATGTTAATACAACTTAGCAGCTTATGTATGACCAGAATGCTGGGACCTATTTTGGGCAAAAACTTAGCATTGTCGCAATGCTGCCGCGTTCTGGCCACCTTCCCTGTTTCGAGGGGATGGTTTTTGTATTATTATTTTTTTGTTTATAATGTAAGTTGTTTTAATTTTAAGTATGTAGGTAGTTTGTAATATTTTATTGTAAATATGTATCTACAATTTAATATAACCACCATAAATATAATAAGAAACAAATTGCACGCAAATTAAGATTATCCTTATTTAAGCAGTGGACGTCTTCTGGCTGATGATGATGATGAAGAAGATTATTCTAGTGAGTATACCTGATCCACGACAAAATATAATACAGCGATGGCTGTTAAAACTTAGCATTATACAGAGTTCATGAAAAAGTTTTCATGAAAATGAGTTTTTGACCTGTCAGATCAGTTGATCAGACGGGATGTTTTCGCGTGATCAGTTGGAGTGATCCAATAGGGCAGGCATAATCCAAAAAACTAAACATATGTAAATAGTTTAGTAGTATGAGTCATCTCTGCGAACCCTGACTCTTATGATGACTTGTGTATCGCAGAGATGACACACAAATATAGCCAACACTCACACACATTATTTTTTACTTTATTTCTTTGTGCAGACCCGTTTATGTATTATGTATATATGTGTATTGACCTAAGTTGTGTATTATTGTTATTTTGTATTAGTTAATTTGTATTGTAGTTTTCTTTTAAATGTTTTATTTTATATATATCTACCTGTTTTATTGTAATGTATTGTACTTTTGGGAAGACGCTGCCTACTGCAACACAGCTAACGCTATAGCAGCAGGCAGGGTTAATACATTTTACGTGTACCTATAATAATTAATTCAATTTAAAAAATGTATTTGTTTTAGTATTGTAGTTTTACAAAGCACGAGCTATAAGGTATTATTTCAGTCTGTGCCCCTGATCTATCCCTTTAGGGGAAGAAACTAATGAGTTAGTATAAACCAATACCATCCATTAGTTGGTTATATTTTTCAATAATTACGATTAACTCGTCACCAATAAATAAGAAACCAAAGTAAATATATAACAAAAATCTTGCTACTCGATAACAAATAGTTGGTTTTTTGTTATTGTTCCATTGAGCGACTCGGTACCGGCCCGCACGGCCTGGAGGCCTGTGTTGCCCTAAGCATTGTTCAGAAAGAGCTAAACTTATGTAAAAGGTCAACGATCAATCTACAAATATATTTTAAAAATTAATTGTGCCACATTTATGACGGAGCACCATTTGAAAACGGCTGGAGGCTAAACTGATTTGATGCTTCTTTTTTTTGGGTTCGTAATTGTCTGGACAAGTCGCGGGCATCAGATAGTTTAATTATAAAAGTATGAAAAATATGTCAAGTCATATTATTTTGACGTTTATCGGCTATATTTAAATGAGAGACATTAATGTAATTCTAGATGGCAATATCCTAAGAACTTTATGTTACCAATTTAAAAGTCAACGTTGGATGACATTTTGTAGGTAATAAGCATATCGTTTTCCGGTGGCCGTATATGGCAAGACCTCGAATTTGTGTTTGTACCACACGTTCATGACCTTAACCTCTGCAAATACATACATATATTTTTGAACACACTATTTACGAAACTCTTTACCTGGTAACGAAATAATTCGGAAAATCTCGTAATTACTTAGCCCTTGACAGTATTGTCAATATTGACACTCAGTAAATAAGTTTGTAAATATAAATATACTCTTCTTAATAGAATTAGGACTTACTGAATGATAAAACACATACTGAATGGTAGTGAAGCATGATTACTTGTTCATGTATAATTTATTTTTAATTTAAGTACGGTGCAACGTTTCGCTCAGTGCGGCAAATTCAAATTTTCTTGCGTTTTTTGTCAACTACAGCTTAATTACTCATCGTGGGTTCATGAAAACTTTTGCGACAATAAATAGGTCGTATCGAGAAATTACGACTAAAATGATCACCTAGATAATATTGGTTTAGCTACGAATCTCAATAAGCCGATTTTTATCTTGGTTTTTGGTTTAGTGAGAAGTGTACTTATACTAGCTTTCATATTGATTTTTTGTTTCGTGTAATTTCTTGATACAACCTATTTACTAGCGCAAAATTCATTTTCATGAACCCACGATGAGTAGTTAAGCTGTAATTGACAAAAAACGCAAGAAAATTTGAAATTTGAAAGAAAATCTGAGCGAAACGTTGCATCTTAAGGAACCAATTATTTTAACGTTAGACGTTACGTTAAGCTCTACGAATATTTTAAGAATATATTTTCCTATAACTACCGCATTTTGGCGCCGACGTGGAAAATTCATGTTGCCAATTTGTATTATTTTGTTTGGAATCAGAAATAATTATTGGCAATATTAATAATGAATACTAAGGGCAAGGCACTAATGAAAAAATGTGTTTAGGGTTAAATTAGGCAAACAGATTAATTATTTGAATCCTATCAGCTTTTAGACGTCTGTATGGACATGCAATATGGTGGACGAAGCCACCATATTTGGGGTGTTGTGTTTGCCGTAATCCCTATGCTTGCCAGGCAGCTTGGGGATTGCAGAAAGTTCACAGCTTACTAAGAGGGCACTGCTGCCCAGGTTCTGGTCGCAATATTAGGACAGCATTTTACTGTTGCATGACTTAAACAAGACTAGAACTGAAATTTAAATACTTCTCTCGAAATGTAACAAAGCTGGCAAAATTAACGATCTGTGGAGCCAAAATAAAAGAGAAAAAATATGAAGGTCTTTTCTCAATGGCCTCGTTAAACATTAAATTATATAAAACTAAAAACAAATACTAATAAAGAGCAAATAAAGATGTTACAACAAAAATACAATTAAAAGTAAACTATAAATAACATATCGCCATTATAGTTATAGCCATCTTTCAAAGCTAAGGAAGCCATAAATCATGATTTCAATAGCGAAACTATAATAAAAGAATTTGCAAGAGTTCACGCGTATCATAACATTTGGTGTGACGTCACACGCCGTGGGTGGTGTCAATGAACTTTGACTACAAAATTTTAAACTCCACCTTTTACTAAAGCCTATTTGTGGCTTGGTGCCTATTGGCAACCTATTGGTTCAGAATAAATAATAGTTACGGACTTGGTCTTGCATAGCAATTATATTTCAAAGTCTTACTACGGAATTCAGGCGTGTTTAAACTTCCAAAAATAAGTTAGTGTACCTTAACATATGTAAGTATTTTTAAATTTATTATGTACCTCTATTTCTTCAATAGTATCTGAATAATATGTATGTTTTGAAGATACAAAATACTGACTTGTTTCCGTAAGCTCATGAGACTGTGCTTCACTTGTTCAAATCCGAGTTTTAATATAACTATAACAGCTATAATTTAATCTTTTTTTTTTGACCGCAACAATACCATTTTGGTTGTAAAAATCTCAAAATAGATAGAGTAAACATAAATTGAATCATTTTAAAATACTTCATCGTCCAGCGACCAACCCACTGAAGTGGAAAAACGCAGTCCTAGGAAAAAAACAACAAACACGCACAGGTCTTTGAACTGAAATCGAAGATAATATGAAAGTTAGTTTGTTTAATTTTGTATGAAGAAACATTATTTACGCATTCTAGGACGCATGCGAGGGCTCACCCATTTTTGAGTTCCGGACGTTTGTGCTTGGGTAATATAGGGTAATGGGGCCCACGTTGTTTATGGTACGGTTATGCCCATACTATGGTACGGGCATACCGCGGGAGAAGGAGAGGCGGAGGCGGGACAGTAGCGTTGCGTTTCGATTTTCGAACTGTTGCTGTTGTTTTTTAATGGAATTGAGTTTCGCGACGAGCAAGTCGCTCGCCTGATGGCTAGCACCAGGCATGCCTATATTGCCTATACTAGTTACGTGACACCCAGTATTTTGAAAACCCTGCGTGGCAATGTACTGAGCTCGATACACTTCAATCTTGAACACAGTAATGTTTGTAAGCTACTGCTTGGCGGTTGAATAACTGGCAATGATGAGGTACTTCTCTAGGCTGCCTCTGCAAAAGAGTCAAATTTCTGAAAACAAAACATTAGAAACTACCATTATAATGTATACTTTCGAAGCTTTGCCATAGCCCGAGTACGGTATTATACATCATAACCGCAAATTACCTGATTTTTTCGGCCATAACCACGGTGCGTTGTTCTCGTGAGACATGGCTCCAAATTACACGGAGCTAGAAAACTAAGAATCATAGATTTTTATTTCTATATGTTTCAGAATGGCCATAAAATGTACAACTTTCCGCGTGTTGCCGGCTGGACGTAGCCATCAGGATCGCGTTCGTGAAAACGGCTCTATTTTGATAAAATTTGTGTTGGTGGTGTGAATGGATCTAGCTAGTTCTTATATCTGGGTATACATGTATGGTCTTGTATGGAATAAAACCTGGTCGCCCGAGAATTATTTCGCACATACTAAAGTAGAAAAGTATATATCCATTCCCAAAGAAATAAATACTTCTACGGTTGAATAGATTTAAGACCTAAATAGGTTCTCGATCAAAAACGTACGTAAGCTTGTTGAAATGATTAGTAAGCATCCTTCTCAGTCACAGAATTCTCCTTATCTCATTGTTCTCCGTATTAGAATCATGGATTTAGCATCATGTTTCGTCCAAGTTTAGAATTCTTGTATTCAAACTTCCATCCAAATATGTACTTGTCAAAATGTTTGTTATCAAGGTAAATATCGCTGTAACGAGTAAATTACATCATGCTCTTATTTGCTGTAATTTTCGAAACAGGGTCTGCCCAGTGCGTCAGATCTTAAACAAGGCGTACCATGGCATAATAACGCATAACACGACATAACAAGGCATAATATGGCTTAACAAGGTACTTGAACACGATCACTTTCACCTTCGGGATTGCTTTTACTTCCAAGGACGACCGCTTTCTATAACAGTTCGATATGGGTATTTTATCGCATGGTACCTGCTTTATGTAAAAGTAGTAAGAGGTTGTTTTGTGTATGCTTGGGTGTCCGTTTATATATATGGGAGATGAATGAGAGAAAATTTGAGATGGATTATGATAGATTGTTTTAATCTTTGTTACATTTCTTTACGCTTAGAGCTGAAGAAGTTGCTTCAGCTCTAAGCTTCTACATGATTCATGTGAGCACGATTTAAAAAAATTGTTACTAAAACAGTAAACAAACTATTTCAACTTAGGGGCCGGGACGTAGATGGACCGCCGTGTCCCATTATGAGTGCCTAGCGCCTGATTGACGCAACGCGTAAGCATTGAAATTCGGCGTGGTAATGCCGCCAGCATCCTGGGTACGTCGCCAACAGATAGTAGTTGGGTAGAACATTTGGATTATCTTTGTACTTTCAATGGTCACAAGGTAATCCCACTGTTCGTTTTGTGTCTACTACACAGGTTAGTAATTTAAGAATTTTGTTTTTAGTTTGTAAATGTATTTGAACTTTGGAATTCGTAACGGATAGACATTGATATAACTTAGATTACTTTTTCACGACAGTCAAAATGACTTTGTCTTTTTCTATAATGTGTACATCAAACCCTAAAAAAAAAAGGAAAAAACTGGCAAGTCGTGTTTGTGTTCGTTTTATATTTATCATTAATCATTATGTAAAATATTAATAATGCTCTATTTATAAGCACCTTGAGTTCATGCCAAGAGTAAGTCGTGCCTCTGTAGCCATTATAAATTCTCAGACACAGGTTTTTCTCAGTAAAGACTAGTATTTCCTTTTTTAACTTAAACATAATCTAGATCTGAGTTCTCGCCTCACTCGCCTCACCGGCCACTCCTGTTGTTTTAAAAAAATATTAAAATAAATATGTAATGGTTATGGGAAACCATAACTCATTATATAGTTTCCTCTTAATAAATTGGACGACTAAATATATATCCTTTGCTGTGTTTTGTTTTTTTTTAGCGTTCAGAAATAATTCTTAATCTTCATTTATTAATTTACAAAGGTTATCTATAGTTTTAGTTCAACAACGGCTGCAAAGAAACGAATCGTATAACAATTTATTAATTTATTTTAACCCGACTGCTCAAAGCGATAATGTTTTTGGGGTCTGTGTTAGTATTTATATAAGCATTTACCTAAGCGTGTAAATATGTATGTTTGTGTGTTCCTATAGTTATTACCTCCAGTAGCCAAAGCGGCTTGACCGATTTCGACAAGTGAGGTCTCGTTGGATTCCTTTTTACGTCCGAAGTGACATAGGCTATATTTCGTTACTTTACTTTTTACTGTTTAATTAGATTATAATTTAGCCAAGCTATTGACACTAAAATCAAAATATTTTTATAAGATCTAGGCAGTGATGAAAGTTTTCTCCCGAAACGCTAATTTCATCAAGAAATAATAGATACATTCACTAACTAAGGATACACGGGAAACGAAGTGGCAGCTATACAATTTCAAATACCTACTGCGCCAAAGTATACGAATAAAGTATTATATATCTACGATGTAAACTTGATTAAACAGCTTGTACAAAGTTTCATTTAATGTGCATTTTCCGCTTTAAAACAATAACGGAAAATATAAATAAAACATAATTGCAAAGCTGAGGCCAACGACTTTCAAGTTACCTATATCAGTAGATAATTTAGTCTGTATCTATACCTAAGGCTCACCACACACCAAGACACATTTGTAAGAATTTTTGTGCTACGTGATACGTTTTTAGTGAAGTAATGTGGTGGGTCGTACTCGTATTAAATTGTAGATCTACGATAACAACATTAATTTGTAGTATTGGTGTGGTATATCCATACCACTGGCTTTACGGTGAAGGAAAACAACGTGAGGAAACCTGCAATATTTCCGGAGAAGAAATTCGATGGCGTATGTGAATCTGCCAACCCGCACTGGGCCAGCGTGGTGGATATGCCCTAATCACCCTTTAAGGGTAGGCTGATATCCCAGCAGTGCGATGTTTAAAGGCTGATATAGTAGTAGTAGTATTGGTGTGAGATACGCCTAACATGTTTTAAAATTGATATATTTTACTTTGACATATGAATCACTACATGAATGTTATTTCACCTCTATCCTTGTTAAAATATTGTTAAATTTAACTCGGCGCCTAATTTTTACACAACTGTGATCATCTAGGTCTTGAAAACCGGAGTCCGGAGTATCACCATGAGCGCTTCTGGTACGGAAACGTACTTTATCAAAATGAGAGCGCAAGCTACGACCAGACTTTTAGTCGGTAGAAAGTCTGTCTCTTTACCCGGCTGCTCTAAAAGAAGGGTATTGTTTTTGGGGCATATGTAAGCATGTGCGTATATAAGTATGTATGTGTGTTCTTCTATTATGATCTGTAGCCTCCGGCGGCGCGACCGAAATTGACGAGTGTGGTGTCGTTAAACTTCTCATCAAATTCGGAGTGACAAAGACAATTTTTTATGATATTTTGTTTTTCTTTCAATAATATTATTTGTTCTCTTCTATTTTGGATATACTCATATTGTATTTAGCCAGTGTCAAGTTTTGTTATATTTCAATTGAAGTTTGTTTAATATTCTACAATTAACAAGTCTCTGCCATAGTCTAAGTCAATTTTAAATCACAGTCCAGTCTAAGTCATGCTTACGGTAGGTTTTTAAACTAAAAATACCGTCGTCTGCCAAATAGTTCACGATTCCATAAATACATGTACATTCATAGACTGCCAAACTCATAACCCTCCTTTTCCGTAGTCGGGTAAAAATATATAAAGACAAGTCTTCTAATTTAAATAAGATTGAATTCTACAATGTTAAGGCAGTCGTACACTTGATAGTAAATAATGTTGCAACTTTAACCTTTGGCGCTTAACGTTCTAAAGTGTTTTACCTAGTTGAAGGTTTCTAATAATTATTATTGCCAATGTTGAAATACTTAGCTTTAAAAAACGGTAGTTTGTTGAACGTGCTGAACACGTGAATATATTTTAAGTTATTGTAGGTGTTGTTGAATGTCGTGAAGGAGCTTTAGCGGGAACGTGAAGAAGTCATGTCGTGTCATTGTATTATTTTTCAAAACTTCTGTTATTTCGAGTGTTAATGTGTAAAAATTGTGCATTTTTATCCATTAAGTGTTCGTAAACGTGCACGAGTGTTGGTGAATAGTATAATGTTGTGAAACGTGACTCTAGTAACCTCTAGTAAAGTCACCACTTTACTGGGGCGTGACATGGACTAGACCGTGACTTACTTTACTTGACTTAGACTATGTGACTTATTTTAATTGAGTGACTTAATTAATATTTCAAGTGAAGTCAAATATATATTTGACTTCACTTGAAATATTACATTACTCGACCATGGCTAAATACACAACAAAAAACCAAACAAAACAAAAGCGATAAGACAAAAACATAAGAGAGAGAAAAAAGATGAGCATTAAAAAATAATAGGATAAATGAATTTAAGGAAAACAAATGAAAGTCGAATTGGACCGATCACAAATTTGAACAACACCGAAATGGACCAAGTGCACCTAAAACGAGTCTGCAGTTTTCGCGCTCGCGCATTTTAATATTATTATGTGTGAATTTTGATAAAATATATTATTGTGTTTGTTACGATAAAATTGGAAATGTTTTCAAGAAACTTTCGTTTGTTCGGATTTGAACTAGCAGAAGATCGAAATATAATATTTAAAAAAATAGATTTAATTTCTATCTCATCCGTCAAATTAAAAATCAAACCGGAAACGTCTTAAAAATAATATATAAGATATTATAGAGAGATACAATATACAACTTCTAGAAATTCACATAACTTGCAACAAAAACTTGATCATGTATATCTAAACTAATATTGTAAATTCAAATGTAACTCTGTCTCTCTGTCTGGGTGTTTATCGCGTTATCAAGTCAAACGGTGGAACGGATCAAGCTGAATTTTTGCATAGATATAGCTTAAGAGTCGGAAACGGACATAGGATACTTTATTTTTTGTTGATCTATGCGAACAAAGTCGCGGATAACAGCTAGTATAGTTATATACCCCTCAGCAATTTTTTTATATATAGCTCTAGTATTTCTATTATGTTTATGCTAAACTGAATTCTAGAGCGCAATTCTTAAGTTATGTTTATGATCTGCTCACAGGTGTCCCCTTCGAATATGCAACCACATTCGAGTCCTTTGATCTAATATCCGGCCTGTGCCATGTGTGACCTCGATTATCTCAACTCTGTCCTTTCTTAGTGCAACCAGTTATCATAAATATGTAAGAAGCAGGTCACTCCGGCTAACCCACCGTATATTTTTCCGGGATAAAAAGACAGGGTTAAAGATACCATCAAGAAGAACCATTAAGTGGTTTTATTATATTGCCTGGATAAAATCAGTTGTAGCTGTAGACCGCCACTGTTGGCCACATATTAGGTACTTACATTGACGTTTATAAAGACGTGACTTGTCTTATTAAAGCGTGTATTTTTTATGCTATTAAGCGACAAAAAGTCGCTCGCCTCATACTAAGCATCGCGCTTGCTCCTTAGAATGTCCTTAATGCGTCCGGCCGCCGCCTGGGTCGGTCGGGCCGGTACCCGCGTTGCTCCAAACGCTTGCCTATAGAAGTTCAGCGCCAAAGAGTATATCATCACTACTTCCAAAGTGAAGAATGAAAAAAGACGATTGTATGAAATATGTACAAGAACTGAATACCGATAGAGATAGTGCGATACAGTCAAGAGGCCGACATAGCAAGACAGCGGATAGCCGCCATTATTTCTAGTATACGTTTCATACATCATGTTGAAGTCTCTTTTTTTTCTAGGCACTTTCGCCGGACTGTGCCTTGAACATCACTGCCATAAAACCATGTGCGGGAATAAGATGTTAAATCTCTAAAGGCACTAATTACCATTACAGTTAAGGTGCAACGTTTCGCTCAGCGCGGCAAATTACATTTTTTATTTTTGTCGAATATAACTTAATCACTCATCGTGGGTTCATGAAAATGAATTTTGCGCTAATAAATACGTTGTATCAAGAATTTACACTAACCAAAAAATCAAGGTGAAAGCTAGTATAAGTACACTTCTCACTAAGCCAAAAACCAAGAAAAAATCGGCTGAGATTCGTAGCTCAACCAATATTATTTAGGTGATCATTTTAGCTGTAATTTCTTGATACGACCTATTTATTGTCGCAAAATTATGAAATATTAGTGTTTTCATGGACCCACGATGTGTAATTAAGCTGTAATTGACAAAAAACGCAAGAAAATTTGAATTTGCCGCGCTGAGCGAAACGTTGCACTTTAAATTTGTATATTAAAGATATAAGTTTTACTCCAGCTGTATACTCGGCGAGACGGTACATTCCGTACTAGGTATATACGAAAGCACGCGCTGTACACCGGCAGCGCTTTATCTATCCGCTAAAGGGTACAGCCGAGAAGGTACTCGCCCTGATAGTTATATCGATCTCATTACGCCTTATCGAGTGTATCCGTATCGATCACGATAGATCCAATCTCGTGATCTTGTTAAACGCACAGTAGCCGGTAACCAATCCGCTTGCGTCAGACATCGCCCACGCTCCATGCGACACTCCCTGGAATTTTGAGAATTAAGTTATTGAAAACAATTTTATTGAGTGAGATTTACAAGCTTTGCTTAGTTTGGGGTCAGATGACCGTGTGTGCAATAATGTCCCAGATATTTATTTATTTATTTATTTAAGATTGTTATTTTAATGTTCTAATTTAAAAACACCCACGCAATAGTGGCTAAATGTTTCTGTTAAAAATTGGTTAAAAAAAACATTTGATAGATTTGGTTTCCAATTTAAAATATGTAAGTATTATGTACGTATCTATGTACTTTTAGGGATATGAGCTTGAATCACATTGATATTATAACTGCAAAATTTATCCGTTAGTCTGTTTGTTATCTTTTACGAATTCATGGTTGGTGTCTTGAGAACATTTTGCCAATTCATTTAATTCATTATATATATGGATATTAGATAGACTGAAAATGAAAATGAACAATAAGAAGCCCAATATTTCTCCTTTTGACATGAATATAATAGGAATTCATGCAGTAGACAATTTTTCTATATATTTTTTAACAACTTTTTTTTGTCTTGGTCTGTCTTAAAGCTGGGACCAGAACCACCGGAAGCCGGGCAGCAGCTTCCTCTTAGTGAACTATTCGAGATTGTGGCAATCCTCCTTCTTTAAGGAGGAGTACTTTGATCAGCAGTGGATGTCATCTGATGATGACGTACACCTTTTAAAAAAAAATCGTCTAAATAACTGTCGAAGGAAAAGAGAGCTTCATGAAGAGGGATATAAAATACATACATATGTACCAGAAAATTGTAGTACAATTATGGAAGGCATTAATTACAAGTGTATAAAATATTTTTTAGATAATAACTTATCCCACTATTCAATAAACTAACCAACTCAAGTACAATGCTTCAATTAACTTATAAAGTGATAAGAACACTAACATTACTAACAATCCCATTGTTTTAATATTATTTACCACCTTTATATACAGGGATATAAGGAACGGGTATGCTAAGCCGAAAGGAACTCAAAGTACTCATCATTGTGAGCAACTTTTACTATGGAGCCAACAATGAAATCGAGGAAAAAACAGTTGTTCCATACATTTTGTCGAGTGTCATTGACATTTTTCTATGGAACAGCTGTTATTTTCTCGATTTCAGGGTTGGTGCCATAATAGAAGTTGTTCATAATGATGAGTACTATGATCTCTTTTCGGCTTAGCATACCCTTTCCTCATAACCCTGTATACGTCGGTCGAGGGTCAAGACCTCGTCCTTATGAGTTATAATTATAATACGTGTGAAAATTGACAGTTATTCAGAAACTGCAATAGACGATTTTTTTTAAATATTTTGTTTGACGACTCTCTTGGATAAGTTGGTAGCAAAAGGTCTTGCGTTCGGTTTATGGTCTAGTCGATGTTTGATAGCTCTGCTCTAGGCATTACGTCATGGCTCTATGTCTTTCTACGTGTATTTGTGTGCATCCCTGACAAATGAAAATCTAGTATTCAATGTTTTAAGAATGGAATATCTCGATAAAAAACCTTACAGTGTGTACTTTTGTTAGTTAAGTTTTTTTAAGTTTGACACTTCTTATCAGCGAGAAAATTGATAAAGCATACTGATATTTAAGAAAGGTTAGAAAGGTTCTTGATTGGCGACCACACACCGGAAGATGCAGCGTAGGCAGGCCTCCCACAAGGTGGATCGACGACATTGTGAAAGTCGCGGGCGACCGGTGGATGACAGTGGCACGTTGTCGGTCGGTATGGCGGTTTAAGAAGGAGACCTATGTTCAGCAGTAGACGTCTTCTGGCTGATGATGATGATGACTGTAATCTAAAACGATTTTTTCGTACACGCTAATTCAAAATATACATTGAACCACAAATGGTTTATAAACACGGCTATTTTTATCTATCTACCTTCAAGGCTTTGAACTAGATACTTCGAATGAAATTAACAAATTAATTAGCATTTCACTCGCAGTTACGTCAATGAAGTCTCAATTACCAACCACATTTTCATACCCCCTGTTAAACTTTCTTCGTGATAATTCTTCTTCTTCTTAATGGATTCTTCTTTGACGTGCCATCTGTTCCGGTCTTTTGTTAGTCTCTTCCGCTTCTAAATCATACCTAAACCCATAGATAGTTGAAGGCTGCTGTAAACTGGCCATACATCCTAAAGAATCGATAGCTCATTGATGGAATAAACGATATAACATCGTCCAGCGAGCAAGTGATTGTTTGGGTTATTTCGTTTTTCCCCAATAGATCTTATCCCATGACGTTATTTTCTTAAATAAACTCACTTTCTACTATCGACTCGACCCACAGCTATTTTTTAATTTTTCTATTCTCGAGTCATCCTAATTTGTATTATTTATTATTAATAACGTCATCCCGTGCCGACATTTTCTATAAAACTATATTTTGTTGGGTACAGTTTCCAAAAAGAGTATTTTAGCCGGCTTCGTCATGTGAGTGTCGCAAGAGTGATCGATGTCGTATTCGGTGTCATATCGCGATTGGCATGCGATGTTACCCTCCTGTGGTAATAGTTAGCGCTTAACTGCGCATGAGTTCTGTGTTAATTGGCGCTATGTAGGTGTGGTTTGCAGGCCGAATGTTTATTGTTTTATTGGCTTGGTCGTGTTGAAAGATTAAAAGCAACTTTTATTTAATCTGTGTCAGATTATCTATATTATAATATTTATTATTGATATTATAATTCAGAGGAATATAGCCACAGTCGTAGTAGAATCAGTTAAACCTTCGAGGCAAAAAAATTAAAAAGATCGAGCCAAAAACTTTGTTTTCTGCTCTTCTGCAGAGTCTGCCTGGGGAAGTACCACACCTTTGCCAGTTGATCAACCGTCATGCAGTAGTGTGAAAACATTACTGCGTTCCGGATTGAAGGGCAATGTTTCCAGCGTAATTACTGGGCACAGAGATTTAACATCTAATATCTCAGGATGACGAGCGCAGTGCATTGCCGCGTATGGTTTTGAACTGTTGAGGTTCAAAATTCTGAACTGTTATGAGCAAGCGTGAAGCTTAACATCAGATGAGCGACTCGCTCGTCTCGTCACCAAATTACATTAAAAAAAATGGAACTGTCAGTCCATACAAAACGTCAAAAAATTTACGAAAACGCATCAAGGCCATCTACCAAAGTAAAGAAAATATTTATGTATTATGTTACTTTTCACGATTAAACGGTTGCACTGATTTTGATGACAATTTAAATGACGAATCATGAGGACGTCATAGGTTACTTTATTTTTCAGAAAATTGTTTTGCGTCGTGTCGCGCTGATCAAAGCTTATTACAGTTATGAATAGATGCGATACTTTCAATTACACAGGCAAAAATTTGATTTGGATTTTGGATTTTTCCTGGCTTTTAGAGTAATATACTTGTTAGCTTGGAAGCCAAATAATAAATTTTCGAACCACACAATTATTTCTCATCGTAAAGTAGAAACTTAGTGACCGAGCGAAGAGAAGATATCAGCGTCTACAGGAACAAGTCAGTGTAACTTGTGTCGTGTTTAATAAATATATAAAAGCACCCCACTGTCTAATGTTTAATTTGACATGTCATGATTGACTCATTACTTATGATACGATAGCCATATTCGTTCTATCTGCAACACAATGACTGACAACCGCCAAACAAGACAGTAATACGATTACAACTATTGTTTCACCACCTTACTTTGCATGTTAACCATTAATCAGGAGCAAGAGCTGTTGCAAATTATATTAGGTACCTACTGATTGATGTTATGAAAGTGATCACTCTTTTTATCCAACTGCTCAAGAAGAATGGTAATGCTTTTGGGGCGTATGTATAGTAAAAATTAACGTGTGTTTCTATATATCCGCTTGTAGCATTTAACGGTTTGGTCGATTTTGACGCCTGAGGGGTCAATGCATTTCTCTTTGAGACTTGTTTTTTGCATTATGAAACTCCCATAATGCAAAAAATTGATTTTTTAAAATTTTCTGTTTTCTATAATCCTTGTCATCATCATCAGCCATAAGACGTCCACTGCTGAACGTAGGCCTTCCCCTTAGAGCTCCACACCGACCGACAACGGACAACTTGCACCCACCTATAATCCTTGTATATCAGTACGTTACTAGATATATCTAGATCGTTAAGACAAATGAAAAGAGAGACCCATGATGTTGATGAGATCTATATGTGTCTAGTGATGACTATTCTATTAGACCATTTTCTAAAGTAGCTCTAAAATTGTTGTCATCTTTTTCTTACAAATTGAAATGAAAAAAGGCAGATATTTTTATTCCTGTCACATCAGCAGGGCTAGCACGCGAACTGCAACAAAATCTTCTCTACTCTTCATGTCGTGAAAAATGAGACGAACGTATACAAGTAATCGTAGCCGTGTCCTGTTCTTGCATAACAAAAAGATTTTGTTATGGTGTGCATGCTGACCCTGCAGTATTAGCTAAGTAGGTTGTACCTGCGTCAGAATCGACACATTTTCTACTCAGGTTTCTACTCGGTTAAATGGATTTGACTTAATTTAGTGTAGTATCAAACTGAACATTACGCGGATTTTTTATGGCGGGAAACCGAGGTGTTGAAAACTGTAGAGTACACTCTGCCGATGGACATTTCCTTGTTTTGGCTTTGTTAATTTTAGTTTGTTTCGTCTTTTATTACGACGCTTGTATTTTGCGACATACAACCTATCCCTCCCACCTAAATAAATAATTTATCATCTTTCAACAAGCAACTAAACTAATCATAAAATAAGTCACACCGCATTCTCGACTAGATTCGTCGCCCACACGTAGTAGGTACAGTTTAAGCTGTAACGTCGCTTGCGTCACAAATTGTCACAATAGCTTCAGATTGTATCGGAAATTCCATGTCGTTAATATGCCGATATTATACTCTGATATTATGAACGTGCAGTTATTTTGGCGTTGATTTTACATAAAGTAAGAACATGACTGTGACTGTGTGTATCATGTATGCGCGTGATCATACAACTGATAAAATTAGTAATTCGCGCCGAACAGAGACCTCACGACCTCTATAATTTCACAACTCCTGGACTGATTCAGCTCATATTCAAACTATTTTTTTTTTTAAATGAACTACTTACCTTCAAAATTTTATAGAGATAAGAAAGAAAAAGATAAGAGTAACGGTTCTTTAGTTATCGTCGAATAAAATATACATACAAACATACATTAAACTGCCGATTTGCTCCCGTAGACTTCGCTTCGCTCGGTCAATTGTTTAGGTACACTAGTTGTGTTTTTTTGTTTATAGATCAATCTATAGACATTTTTACTACGCATTTTATTTTATCTAAATAGATTGTCTTGACACAGCTACATAGTGATAAGATCAAAACTAATATTGTGAAACCAAAAATCCATGTATGTATGAATGGAAATTGATATTAAGACATTGGGTACGTGGACGGACGCTCATTTCATATTCAAAAATCTGTCCTACGCGTAACCAAAATACTGACGTTAAAATGCATTGCCATTCAGAGTAATAACGCTTGAGCATTTGGATTACCTTCAAACCTTCAGTGGTTTTTTTTTCAATTCTTTAATCCATTACAAAGTACATTTAAGTTTCAAAGAAATGGAGTACCGCAAAACTACAGTTAGTTTGTCGCGGCATTCAGTCCACATTCGCAACGCGCTGCCACATAAAACACAATAACATTAAAAAATGGTTCAGTGGTAGTTGTCTTGCTACCTGTCACCTGTTTGTTTTATGAGAAGGCAGTTAGTGGTAGCGGTAGATAGATAGATAACTCTTTATTGTTCACACCAGAAATTAATTATTAATTTATATAAATAAATTTATTAATTTTTGTTTTATAAATTATTAGAGTAACAATTGGCGGCCTAATCGGTAATGTGTATTTGGGTAGTCGAGTAGTATCTTTTAATTTGTATGAATTTGTTTATTTAATAAAAGCACTTTACTAGTAAATATCATAAGTAACAATTATTTATTTTTCTTTTCAGGTAAACAATATACATTTTTATTCTACGTACGTATTATATACTAAAGTGAAATCGATGCACTATATCACGCAACCAGGTATGGTATCAATAAATGTTTTAGTGTATTCAATCAATGACCTTTTCAGGGACTTAAGTTGAAATACTTACTTATTTATTTGTAGGTTATTAATGAAGTGACCTGTTTGTATTTGTGTACTTCCTTGTAGAGTGAGCACTTTCTGCACTTAGAGGCCTGGCATTGGCCCAATTTGCGTGAATCGGCTGCAGCTAGTTTAGTCACTTGGTATCTCCAAGGAAGCGCAAATTGACAGCTCAGGTCCCGATACAGGTCTCCCGGAGCGTCCTTAGTTACCAGAGGCAAAGATGATTTATATAAAGGAGAGTGCCAATGGTCATACAAAAGATGCATAACCCGATTGTAGAAACTGACAAAGACGCAAGATGTCGCTAGTGCTTCAAACTGCGACATGATCGTCACAATTTCTGCTTGACTTGAAATAGAAACCAAAGCTAACTCATTCGTAATGGTACGAGGAAAAACCATACTTGTTATGAACATTTTTGCATTAGTAATATAAGTAAAATTATTTAATATAATTTTTAATTTTTAATATATTTATTTGCTAAACACGCTGCAATTGAGCTGTAATTGGCAAAAAACGCAAGAAAAGTTGAATTTTGCGTGCTGAGCGAAACGTTGCACCTTAATGCATCCCGGAGAAGTGTACGGTACCGGAGGTTTTTTTTCCACACGGGTGATATCGCGGGCCGCAGCTAGTTATAGATAAAAATCTCAACAACGTAACAATAACAAAATGTATTTCTATTCTCCTTTTCTTCCCATAATTTAATGCCGGCTTGTCGCACGAGATTCTTTAAATATAACTTGGTTACGTAAAAATCAAAGAGTTTCCGGTGAAAGCGATGGAAGTGTCACTCAACTGACTACACCTACAACTGACTCAGACTCAGAGCGTAGTTTAATGCCAAATTATGAATAACAATGGAATGATTCGGATGGTGAGAATGTATACACTATTGTTGTGGCAGAAAATTATATTTACGCGGGGAACTATTACAATTGTGTTTGTAAGGTCTAGAGGAAGTACAGGCTAGCATGAATGAATTGGTTTGGAAAAATAAAAAGTAAAGTTTGTTTATAGATCGCGTGCGACAATCTGCTCTCGCGTACGTATATACTAAGACAATATTGTGGTGCGTCGCGGTCGCGTCAAGTTTTATACGTTGAGTTTTTTTCTACCTCTAAGATTTCCGCGGTTGTGCTCTAAGGGTGAGTCTGGAAAGCTCGAACTAACTATATTGTAAAATCGGGCTACTTTTTTAAGTTAACATGGATACGATTGTTACAAGTTTACAAGTGGAACCTCTTTCTGAACTACCTCCATTTACCTCAATTCCTTGTAAGTTTTCCAAGGGATCGAAGAGACTTTTAAATTTGTAACATTATTGCTTTCTTAGGTATAATCCTACGTAACCCAGATTCACCCCAAAAGCATCATATTTTATATTTTGTAGGTAGGTATGTAAGTGTGTTTGTTCCCATTCAACTCTGTAACGGCTGAAAGGATTTGAATGAAATTTGCTATGGAGCTATCTAACACCCTGGATTAACACAATATATCCTATTTTTTATCCCGGAAACATATTCGCTTTCTGTAGAATAGCGGATGAAACTGCGGGGCGCAGCTAGTAGTATCATAATTTAAGTATGTATGTTTAGCGGCAATATCCGGTGCTGTGAGTGAATGTCGTTGGCCGACGGAAACGCTGTAATTTCTTAAATGATAGACTAATGCAATGCGATATTAATTAAACCGATATAAACTGGATAGAATAGTTATACCAAGTACCAAGTTATATTACATGTAAGTACTGTAGTAAGAAAGAATTTAATTCTATTTTTTCTTTGCATGTTCTCTATTAAGTAAACAAACAAAACATATTACCTAAAATCCTAACTAATATTACAAATGCGAATGTAAATCTGTCTATCTGTCTCTCTGTCTGGGTGTTTGTCGATCGACTTGAATTTTTGCAAAGATATAGATTAAGGGTAGGAGACGGACATACACTACTCTTTTCTTTATTGGTCCACGCGAACGAAGTCGCGGGTAACAGCAAGTACTATATAAAACGAAAAGTTGAATTACCCAGAAACCGTTGATGTATTAAAGAAAATCCAATTGCACAAGCCTACTGCCAGTTGGCAGCGTACCCAGACCGCTAGCATAGCCACACTGTTAAGCGATGCATAACCGTTGCGCCAGATAAAAGCCCAGTGGTCACGCGTCATAAAAAAAAAACTTTTTTTTAATCAATGATAATAGCTAATTTATCAGGGAAAGGTGACACCTCAAGACCAAGGTCAGAAAACGCAAATCGTTGGATAAAAAAGTAAAGCACAAACATATGACAATTTACTCAGTCATTCAATTCGTTTCAGTTATTCATACAAATTCTATCACGCTATGTATGACTTTGTATAAATGTATGTTCAATTATCCATCCACTCGGAACATCCGGTTTTATTCAGCGCTTCTATTCGGACCATGAAATCGGATTCTTGTGTATAATGCAGCTACGATAGCTTGGAACTTCGAAGAATCAGTCGACTCCACTACTACTTTCTTCTCTTTGGCAGAGCAAAAATAATCGCTTGTTTAGGGCACCCAAACAACTAGCCAGATCTACAGGAAACTAGGTTGCTGGATAGCCTGGATGAAGACTAAGGATACTAGTTAGCCGAGGAAGTTGTAGCAAGCTACGGTGGTGTCCTAGATTATGTCTGTCGTATAATAGAACTTCCTGTATGTACTCGTAACATATATTATATATAGATACCACATTCATAGATCGTTGTTCAACCCAAAAAGTTAGAGAAAAACGCGGGATGTGGGGACTGGTTACGCATAATGGCGTCTGTCGATGGACCAGTTAGAGTATTTTTTTATTGGTAAAGTCCGACGCGTGGTGCGTGTTGATTGTCCTGAGTGATTGTGTGCCTGGTAATAACGTACACAGAAATAATGCTTATTGTACTAGACGCTTGACCAGTAGGTACGTGATTTAAAAAAAAAACCTGCGGTAAAACACTAGATACTTATTTTTGATACAGTTTGAAGATGAACTTCCGCAAAGTAATGTCTGATTCAATCAACTACAAATTATGTTTGAAGTTCGCATTACCAGTAGCCGTGGAAAGCCGTCCGTCCGACTCACATAACATAACACATAACTCTTGAAGTGCATTGTTGTATTAAATGTGGCACTAATATTCGTGAATGTGACGGTTGTGATTCAATCGGTCATGCTCGGTGACAATATACACAAAAGTAGGTAAATGTGAGCTAGTAAAGGCTGACTGGCTAGACCTGTGGCAGAGTTTTAATTCATCTAATGACCTCTTATAGGATTTAAAAATAGCTAAAAACATGGTTTAGGCATGTTTTATTTTATGGACAAACAATTGATACCTACATAATCTACTATGTAAAACATAGTAGCTAGATAAATAAATAGCATTTTCCATGACTCGCCACTAGGATTCACTGTGCCGGGATGCTATGGAACAATCTAGAACACATATTTAAAAAAAATACCCGGCCGGGAATAGAAGCTAGGGCCTTGTGCTCGTAAGGCAGAAGCGCTACTAAGCCAGGAAGGTTGTTCAAAGAGTGATCGTAGCCCAGTCAAGTCAAGGGACTTAGTATGGAGTAATTAATTCATAACATTATATATGTTATGTATATATATATTACATATAAACTTGTGTTTGGTATAGTTTGCTGACGTAAAATCAATATTAAATTAAATAGTCTCGAGGTACGGAACATAGAAAAAGCATATATATTTGAGCCATAAAAGATTATCATCACCGAAGACTCATTGCCGTGCTTCGGATCGTCATCTGAAATAGACTTTAACTTAGCGCAAATAGAGACGATATAGCAAAATGTAAAATTTAAGAATATTCCGGATAAGCATCATGTTTAATTATTGTATATAATTATATATTAATATGAGAAGTTATTTCTACAATTATGTACAGAAACAAAAACTTGTTATTAATAATTAGTTAATCCCAAACGCTAAATTGACTGGGCTATTGGTTTGATTGTCCGTTGCTAGCATCACTGTGGTTAGTAGAATCACGCGACCAATATAGGTATTTGCACATCCATCGCAAACAGTAATCGTAGCCAAAACTTCGGTAGCGAATTTCGAAATTCCCGTCTCCTAATGATTTAAAATTAGGTATGTCTTCGACATTCCTAATCCGCTCAGTTACTCAACTGTTATTTCAAGCTAGAGCTAGACAAGATTACAAAACTACTCTCATTGCCTTTTTTTGTTAATTTAGAACGATTAATGTTTAAAATCTTCCTTTATCTCCATTTGGGTTAAAGTTTAGGGTAAAAGCTCTGGTATCTCCAGTTTGATTTAAAGCCCTCGCTACATTGCCCGACCTGACATCGTGTGAAAGAAATGGCTATATATGAGTTTCTGGGGAGCGAAAGGGAAAAGCTATAACCTTGAAGTTTGCTTCTTTTGCTCCGGTGAAATTCAAATTTAGCCGTCCCTTTCGCACGATGTCAGGTCAGGTAATGTTTAGCCACTTTTAAATGATGTAGATCAGGTTGATTCCCCTTTTTACAGTTCCTACGAAGAAAAGTAAACTACACGCCATTGGAAAAACAGACTACGCACCTATTGCATAAAAAACTACCTATTTGTCCTCACTTCAAATAAAAATTGTCTTTGTTATCATTACAAAAGATAAATCTAGCTGTTGTTTGTTCTAGAAATGCTGTTTTTAAAGTATGTTCGAAACATTTTCCTCTTCACATCCATATTATCTCAATTTTCTTGGAAACCCGCCAACCTTCCTCACTAATTCACTTACGACACAGCCTAATCAATCTTACTTTGACACACGCATAAAACAAACAGTTCTCAAAATAGATTTTATCGACTTTCCTCAAACTGTGTTCATTGTAAGGGCATGAACATAACTTTCGCTAGATGTTGCTTTTTACTGCTGTGAGACGAAGCTATTAATTGAGTAACTTTTGTTTTGTTTTTTAAAATAAATCATCTTGAGTCACTTCAATTTTCTAAAAGGTCAATTTTCTATGACGTTACGTCATAGTAAAACGTTTTAGTAAAAAAAATCTTTTTATATATTAAGTGGATTCTTTTGTTGTAGGAGCCGGACTCTTTTGTAAAGTTCGCCTGGCGCCTACCTTCGCTAGTTTTTTAACCGCCGAGCAGTTGAGTAGTTTACAAACATTACTCCTTCGCTATCCTCAATTAAAGCAAGCGCAGTGTATTGCAGATTAAAATTCCGAATTATTATGGGCGATTGTGATGCTCACTATCATGCTAGCGAGTTGCTCGTCTTGCTACTCTCTCGACTAGTGTAAACTGTAGCTGAGACAAGTCACGAGCGAGTGTTTCGCCTCGCATGGTCTCGGTCTCATTTTTTATGTCCGAATCAAAGGGGCTAATTATTTCCCGCGAAGAGTACAATTTTAAAGTGTATTTCACAAAGTAGGTTTTCTTGGCGCCTCCTATAAAACAGTTTGTAATAAATCTGATATCGAACGATTGTGTCAAAGCGCAGTGGTTATATACCCAGTCGGTTTGTCACCGATCTGTAGTCGGATCAGGCGCACATTTCCCACTGTTGATTTATTTTAGTTTGGGTGGTCCAGATAAGGTTTCTGTGTAGTCAAAGAAATCAATACGAAGTAATCTGTGTTTTAGTATACATTCCCATCATTTACGCTGCATTAAATCAATACTACGCGCTATTTCTGTAACTGAAGCATACAATTAAATTTTTAGCACAAAAGTAGTCAATTAAATTGGCTGCATCAGGCCCAGACTCCACCGAAGCTGAGACCCGAAGAGATGTTTAACGGCTAGCATGTCTGCACCGCAGCCGTGCGGAGACTGGAGCGGAGATTTGTAATGAGTAGAGCGGAACTGAGCTGCGTGCGGCGCTGTACTAGCGAGGCGCGGAGAGTGGTTTGTGCGACGCGGTGCCGCTCGCCGCCGGAAGCCGCTCACAGTCATGCTCACAGTCTGCGCGCTGTCGTCACCTTGCGAGGCACTCACGTCTCTGTTTTGTTAACGCTATACAAATATGAGATATCGCCTCTCCCCTCTAACCACGCGCGTCTCCACCGTAGCTGAACGGAGACGAGATGCGGAAGTAACGCAATCCTGTTGGTTGTTTATAACACATCTCCTCTCTTCTCGTCTCCACTGTGGTGGAGTCTGGCCCTTACAAATAGGTATCTAGATACACCAATTATTTTTTTAGAAATTGAAACTGTTATAGTTTACTTTCAAACTAAAATTAATAACACTCCATCCAACTTAATACATGAATTATGGTATGGTATATCTTTATTTTATTTAATGCTAAAGTTTATCTGATAACTCCTTTTAAGGTGCACATAACTACCGGTAGGAGTCGATTTATGACATAAAGCTTTTGCACACGGGTCAGATTCCTAGAACATAGGATTTCGATTAGGTCTAGATAATAAATTAGAATTTATATTGGGAATTGATTGCAATTATTTGTTTCCTATTAATGAAGTTTTTTTAGAATACTTTATTTGGTTTAAAACGCTCTGCAAGTTTTGGCAAAAATAATTATTTGAAAAGAATCACACTAATATTATAAATGCGAAAGCTTATGTGTAATTGTGTAAGTATGTTGGTAAGTAGGTAGTAAGTATGTAAAGGTGTTTGTTCTCGTTCAACTCTGTAGCGGCTGAACGTATTTGGATAAAATTTGGTATGGAGGTTGTTCCCTGGATTAACACAAAGGCTACTTTTTATCCCGAATTGTTTTACTGTTTCTGTAGAATAGCGCATGAAACCGCGAGGCGCAGATGGTAAAAGATAGATAAAGTTAACTCAAAAAAATTTAAACCCCGAAATATGTATTTCATATTTTTATTCTAATTTTGTTAAAAAGCCATAACCAAGAAATACTAGTGTATTTCTTGGTTATGTTATATTTTTAGCGGACCGTATTTTGATTGTAATATATAATTATTAATATAAAAAAATTATTTGTTCAGTTGTATGAATAAAACTTTAATTTACTTCACTTATATTTTAGAAGACATAAAGTTAAATAATATGTTCTGTGGGGTATCCACACGAGGGCTGATGTCAAAGTTCATTTACTAATCTCACTTTTAATCACGATTTTGTATTTATGATGACATCACTCATCTAGTGACCACTCCTGAATGTATATAGACAAATATATTAACATTTTATTTAATTCAATCGATTCATGCATTCAGTGTGTAGTTTGGAACATGCAAACATACACTCTCTTTATGGCTTTGCTGGTGTCGGGTAAAAGAACTACATACTTTTGAAAAAGAGGTGTACATTTATTTTTTTCATCAATATTAGTTCATTTACATTTTTTTTTGTATTCTGGAGCCGACATCTAACGAGGCCATAAAGTACTTGAAACTACATTCTACAGTAATATCATATATTTATTTATGTTTCCGTGACCTATTTAGTTTTGGCATTATCAGAATATTATTAAATATCAGATATTCTGACACCAAGCTCGAAGTCCATAGCCGATCCATAGTTATAGTTGCACACCTTTTATGGCAACATTAGATGGCTTTGTAACTAAATAGAAGTAATTAAAATGCTAAGTTAATAGCCCCAGCGCTACTTAATGTTCTGACCTATGCTAATGTGAATCTTAGAGTAGGTATTTTTGTTTGTTTAGCAACTTCCTGGTAAGCTTTTAAGGAAGTTACGAGTAATTTGAATTTGAAATAAGTAAATTAAATAAGGAATTACAATTGTTTTTTGTTACCATCGAAATGTCTATAGATATTAATGTCGCATCGGGACATCCATCAGCGCTGAAAGTCATGAGGAATCAAGTCGCGGATCAAACCTAGGTCAAATTAGCACAGGACCAAACATATGGCATGGCAGGAAACACCCGTTTATGCCCAAGGTAGGGAAAGCCGCAGCTGATGGTGAGTCTAATGCAGTGCGTCGTAGACTTTGACAGCTCTTCAATTGCGCAAAATATCAATTAGTAGACCTACCGCCTACGTAAGACATAAGACACTATCTTATTAAAATCCACTGCTTAAGGCGAAAATGAGCGCAAAATACAAGACGTCTTAGTGCCATATGTGTTCTAGTCGGGAGTAAGCAGAACTCAATCGGATAATTTTATTTCGGATGGCAAAACAGAAGATAACTGAGTTGCCCTCGCTTGCTCCTAAAGCGCGACTAGCCAACTAAAAAACTGCGTGCTGTATTAGTTCACTCTTTTCTACTGACCATAACAAGTGGCAGGTGGAGTAAGGCTGTGACAGAGCGGTGACCGAGGCAAGGTAGGCGGAGCGTGGTCGTCCACCTGCGAGATGGATAGACGATATCGTCACCATCGAACCTGGATTAGATTACCACAGGACCGAGGCAGATAGCATCGCAAAAGAGGCCTATATTCAGCAGTGGGATAAGTAAGGCTGTGGATGATAATGATGATGATGAACAAATGACAAACGCATACTTACTAGTTAGGTACAGAAAAACTATAAATACTAGATGCCGAGTAGGATGTCGTCGATTATTTCGAGTAGTGCGGTTCAAGGGGATATCGATTACGGACGCAATTACTCGGATCACGGACTGCATCGGCTGTGGCGCAATGTTGCTACCTGATACAAGGATTGAGACTGTTGCTGTTCTATCTTTATCGATAAGTACCTAAATCCTTAGAGCCCATAAAGACATGAGATTTAATTATGGTAGGACAGTGTGATTACTAGTACGTTACTACTTGTATTACTAGTACGTTTGCCCCAGTTCCTCAGTACAATTTCAATATGTATAATTTTTAGACTATACTATATTAGCTCACCATACTTAGTCAAATAAATTGATATTGTGTGGAATCAAAATTTTGGGCCAGTAAATTATTTTATAATTCTAAAAAAAAAGATAGAGATATAGAAAAAAAAGAGTTACGCTCACTAAACACACCAAAATGTAATAATGATCGACAAACACAAAAACAAACATACATATAATTATGTACTAACCCTGACTTGTCGCCGTAGACTCTGAGGTCTTTGCTGTGGTCAGTCAATTACGTTTTCAGGATGAATATAAATATGACGTATATAATTACCGCACTAAAGAGTTTGTTCGACGCGGAATTCCAAACAAGATCTGTTGATAGAAAGCCTTCTATGTATGTAGGTCATTTAGATTCGGAACCGGTCAGCCGAACAAGCTGTGGGAATCTCATTATTTCAAGGCCGAAGGGGATGTAGTGGCAGAGCTGCCTATCTGGTAGAGTAAGGTGTTTGACTTTTTTTTTATGTTAGCATTAAAAATATTCCATTAATCTTTAACCGGGTCTACTGGAGTCTGGATCTAGAATTGCCTATTAAATCTAACATGTAAAATGTTCTGTGGTCCGTTTTGTTTCAGGATTAGTTTAAAGACGGGGGACAATCTATAAACATACGATAATACTATGTAACCGTATTATCACTAGTAGCTAATAAACAATTGTTATTATTAATATATTTTTACCCGACTGTCCAAGAAGGGCGTAATGTTTTTGGGGTTTTTGTAAGTATTCAAGTATGTTTGTGTGCATTTTGGCTTGACTGATTTTGACGAGCGAAGCATCGTCGAGCGAGGTTGGTTAAGGTACCTTGGCGTGAGTGACATAGGCAACATTTTGCAGTTGGTTATTTTATTTATCTGTTTTTATTTTAACTAATATTATAAATGCGAATGTAAGTCTGTCTCTCAATCTAGGTGTTTGTCGCATTATCACGGCTAAGCGGCTGAGCAGATCGACCTGAATTTTTGCATAGATATATCTTAAGGGTAGGAGACGGACATAGGCTATTTTTTTATTGGTCGCGGGTAACAGCTAGTAATATATAAATTACACTGATATCCGTTCTTCTAATAAGGTTCTAGTGGCGACATCATTTCCCATTTCTAGCTAATGAACGTTTTGCAATGCGAATCATATTTTGTCATTTCTCAGAATGACCGACTGCTCCCCACAAAACTAGTCTCTATTTGATATCTAGCTGACTATTTGCTAAATTCAGTACAATTTACATACTCGCTGATATTTCGGCACTACAAATAATGACTAGATGTAGAGCTCGCATAATTACAATTGTTATAGGTTTTGTAATAGAGATAGTTGAATGCAGTTCGGCTTGATAATCTAACGACTGTTGTCATTGGCATCGGAGAATGCAATTGAGTATTTGTTATTCAAGGGCCACTTGTATTGTATTATTTTATGGATATTTTATGGGATGCTTAGCAAAGCTTTTTATCCTATTAAAAATACTAGTAGTTCGAGTCGATCTGAGACCTTGTGATTTTTATAACTTCTGTACCCCTAGACCGATTTTGCTCATTTTCTAACTTTAAAATTATATTGAATCAAACTTATTTTGTGAAGATCAAGGGTTCTCAAGTTATTATCGGAGAAATAAACATACATACAAAAGCCGCCGCCGACTTGTTCTCGTAAACCTTCACACCGCTCGGTCAATTCATATCATAATTAACTCAAAACATGATGGAAAGCTTGTCACACTTACAACAACGCCAAGGCGCATGACGAGCCAGCAAAATTCTTCAAAATTCAAGTCATACTAAATTAAAATTGTTATACATTTACAATTCTTCATAATATAGATACATTTTACATATCAAATATAATAAAATTCGTCCAATTTATTAATTAATTGAAAATTATACTACAAAATAAATTTCAACTTAGAAGTCTAATACACACATTCATATATATATATAGGTCTTTCTCTGGGTTTTGATAAATCCCGGGCTCGGAAGAGGTCAGCAAAAATGACAACGTTTAGGTTTTTTTTTCTTTTTCTTCGTCATATCAAAGGATATGAAAACGTAAATTTCTCTAAAACATCTGCGATGTTATTATTAACAAATAAAACATTACTATTTTTGGAAATTCACTCTCAGTGATTTTAGGCATCCTTTAATGTGAAAATGCGCTAACAAGACAACTGCGAGCTGAGGTTCTGAGGCTCAAATATTTATGTGTAAAACCTAAAGTTATTTAGGTTAGGTATTTAAGGGTGGAAATAAACTCGGGCTATTAAGGGTAATATCGGATGGACAGAAATAAACAAAACATAGACCATCTTTATTGAATGGCTGATAAAAATATGACTTGATAAATCTTGTAACGAATTCACGCTCTCGTCAAACATATTACCAACATAGTTGTTTTTACCAAGTCCATTCTATCCTAACATCATCATATTTTTTACTGTACCATTGCCAATAGCGTGTCAGTTTGGTTCCATATCGAAATATCAATCTAATTATGACAGAGCAACTATTTGCATTTTACATCTCGCTTAGGCTGTTTTTACACTGCGGTATTGTAGTGTTTTGAATCATCACCATCATCTATAGCTTTCTTTATCCCACTGCTGGGTATTGGCCTCTCTCTTGTTGTGATATTTGCTAATAGGGTCCAGGTTTGACCCGCGATTATTAAAATATCTTCGACACATCTCGCTGCCTGACAACCAACGCTCAATAACGTTTTAAATATGTAGTTGATTTTAAAAAAAAAGTGTAAATAAATACGGTTTATTTATACTCAAATTTTATTTAATTAATTTCTAACAAGAAAAGCCTTTCCTAAGCAGTTGACGATTACGTGCTGAATATGATGGTAATGAATGACGATGAGCGGAAGTTGTCGTACCAAAAATAATTTGAAAATTTACAAATTATGCAACAGCATTGCCAGTATTACTTTTTTGCGTGCATACAATATTTGTGTAAGTATTGACATTCATTCAATTTAACTGATTGATGAAGCGATCTTCATATTAAAATATTTGACATTAAAAATAAACGAACTGAAAGGTCGCTTTCGCAAACAATGCACTATACGATGATTAGTAAAATTTTTGTTTATTCGAAAGTTTGAACGGGATTCAAATGATTTGCTAGATGTATTGTTTGGAAAAAAAATCTCTTGCATCATTCACTAAATGCAAACCAACCATAATTTCGATTTTAAAAAGCAAACGCCAATTTAAACTTACGCAATCGTGTCTAAAAGCTATACGTCTCATTTTTATAATCACAGGACGATTCACTATAATATCATCTAACTTTAATTATTCGGTGTAAGATATTCGCCGTAAGAATTTAAAACTCATTACGATATTTATATAAATGGTTTATTTGATCTTTATAAATGTGCACTACCCCTTGATCTTTTGACAACATACTAATCCCTTCATTCAGCCTGCGGTGTACTGTATGTAAAGTGTACGCTCGGTTACATGTTTATTTATACACCTTTGTTCAGTTGCGATGTAACCCGCCTACATCTACAAGGTTATCTTTTGTTCTATGAATTAATGTTAGGTTGAAGATTACAATGTTAACAGGTTTTTCTGGTATTTTTTTGGGACCAGCTAGGTTTGATAAGGACTTAGAAGGCTAGCAAAAAAACTTTTGCCGCTGATGCGAATAAATAGATATGGACCCAGAGTACTTCCTTGAGGAACACCACCTCAGTAAATCGACCGATTTTGTGATTCATTTTTTACATGGATGAATATATATTATGGCCCTAGAATACTAGATTGTAGAATGAAGTTAGCGTAAATCTGCCATTGTTGTAATTATTTATGAGTATTTTCGATATATATAACATTGACGCGTATTCATTGATACTTCTTGTCCCGTAAATGTAGCCTTATCAAAACAGACAACTGCCTACACTGATATCAAATAAATTACACGCGAATGTTTCTAGCAAATCTAATCTAGAAGATCCTTATACCCATCTAAATGATCTTGTTCTAGGCACTGCGAGTATGATTCAGTATGGTTCAGTTAAGTAATCCATAGCTTTAATGTACGATACTAAAATTGCTTAACGTACCATTCTTGCCAACTTCCTTCAGAGATCGAAATATAAAATTATAGCGTATCATAAAAAAATATTAAATTAGGTGCGAGATAATGTTTAATGTGGTTTAGATTATAGCTTAAACCAATTACTGGATTTGTTGAGTGGTCATTATTTAAATACGAAATCGGTACAAATTATACGGGTTTTAAGGTGACGGTGACCTTAGTGATAGTTGTTATTTATGAATGAAGGTGTTTCAATTATTGCTCTCGAAGCGCTTGAAATAAGTATTATTAGCATAAAATAGCTATTTTGTTTAAAATATTGTTTTGTTACAAAAAGGTACTTCGGCCGTAAAACCCCTTTTCGTGAATGTTCAACTCAATCAAAACTTCGTTATGCCATTCAATTTAGATTGCCTCAGGTAATAACAAACGTTTAGCGTTCAGCTTTAATTTTCAAGCAATTATGATCATCAATTACTGAGGCATTGACAATAAATCTATACTAAGAAGTGGGTACTTCTTAATATAGACTTCTTCTGTTATTTTTATCTAAGCGTAGACTTTTGCAATCGTGTTAATTTAGTTTTAATCATCATCCACAGCCTTTCTTTACCCACTGCTGCTGCTACTGAGACATCATTATCATGCTTTATTATCGTTATCATAAAAAATATTTTTCTTTTTCTTTATACCATCTGAATCTGTAGGTACATCATTTGATACTTTGTCAGTGGTGCAGAAATAATGACAACCACAATTGTATGCTACTCTTCTATCATTACCATGTCAAGTGCCATCATTAATGGGTTGCAAGGTAGTTAAGCCAAATGACTTACTGTACAAAAAATAACCTCTACAGACGACCTTGTCATAACCATAACTAAAGTGATTTTAGTTTTGAAAATACAGGTGGCTTCGAGTATCAAATTACAACGTCAAAACGACAAAGTGCCTGACAAATCACTTATTTCCTGAGCCATATTTCATTACAAGTATTGTGAATAGGAGACAAACTGAATAAAAGAGCTTACGGATGTACTATGATATTGTGTTTACGAAACACTAATGAATATGGAAGAAAAACAGTCCACAAAATATTTGAATGTTACCAAATTCTACTGACGTTTGAATATAAGTAGGTGAATGAATAATCTATAAGGACAAAGATAAATCTACAAAGACCCTCAATTCTATTAGGTTTCTCTCAAAACTAAAAATTTTAAAAATTTCTGTTTTTTCCTGGCAATATTTTTTGAAATTTCAATTATTTTTTATTAGATTTAAAAACGTTTCATAATTTACTAGCGAGTGGTAAGCCATCGTGTTGTTAGTTTGCTTCCTAGTTCATTCATAGAGATATACTGACTGATTTGGAGTTAGCGTTTCATGAGTTTGGTGGTGGATTACGCCGGATACTCCACATTCAACACTAATCGAATAGTAGCTATTCAACACTTTACTTTGGGATGATGAATGTGAATGATGAATGACGAACCCTAGCCTGTATGAGTTGGGTTTAACGTTTAATTTTTCGTCAAGTCAATTGTTCTTCTGTAATAAACTTCAAATTACTTTAAACAGATTTGGCGATAACTCTAAGGATCGTGCTTCTTAGCTTAAATGTTATAATCAGTGGGTTTGGCTGCCTAACGTGTTTATAGATTATGTTAAGATAAAAGTTGCGATAAATCGATGTTTGGGATCATGTTTGTGCTTTGTAAATAGATGTTATCAAATAATGGCTCACGGATAACTGAAGGTAAGGAAACGTTGGAGATCAAATCTAAATACATTATGGTCATAAAACAAAAACCATTGATTAAAGTCAAATATAACTTTACAAACATAGATATTATGATACAGATCAGGGGTCTCTTTTGGACCGAGTTACTTTTTGAAGATCTAATCCTAGTTTCAAAATGTCGGAATAGCGCTAACTGTATTGGGCTTCGTTTTGGACACATCCCGTTACAAGTTTAAGTGACCTTAACAAATTATATTAACGTATGTTAAATTAACCTAATTTGTTAAGTAGTGAAAATGAAATAAATGTTATTTATTAAATTCGATTCTCTCAGTCAAGTTCAAATTTTTTCTTAATAATAATAAATGTAATTAAATTAAATTGTTGACCGTTATTTAACTTATATCTGAAACACAGTTTTTACTACCTATTTTAACAGTTTTAAACTATCTCCGTACCCAAAATAAAGAATTTTAATTTGTGTGATTTGCTTTATACAATAGGTTCCAAGTAAATTTAAATAATCTAATTTCCTAGCTTATAATACTTTAATTGGTATATAAATATACACATTAATGTATCCTTCTACTTTACTAAATTTTCTTAAATTGTAATAATGCCTTGTCCACACGGCTTTGCTCGCATAGGTTACATAATTTCACAACCACATTGTTGACACACAACACACTGTGGGGGTTGATTTTCTAAAAAACCTGAGACTCCTTTTTTAATTTTTATGTTTAAGTAGTAGTCTTATTTTCTATTTCTATACAAACTTTGTGGGTCCATTTCACCACGTTAGAGGTAGAATTTCACAAAAGGTTTTTCTTTTGTTCACGATAATTTGAGGAATGTTGGATCCAAATTTATACGTCTCTATCATAAGGTTTTTTTTTACTCGGTGACGAAACGAGCAAGTCGCTCACCTGATGTGCCCATAACAGTTCAGTGCCACCCAGAATTGTAAACTTCAACAGTTCAAAACTATGCGCGGCAATGCACTGCGCTTATCAACCTGAGATGTTAGATGTAAAATCTCTGTATGCCCAGTAATTACGCTGGCTATCATGGTCCTTGCGTTGATTCCTATAAAAAGACTTGTTATTTTATATGCATACATAATATATTAAAATATACACGGACAGGGTCATAGATTAATAAGTTTCCGGCTAGGAACTAGTCCTTATATATGAATTTAAATTAATCTAGCTAGGTTGTAAGGGTTACTAAATGTATATTTTTTTGTTATAAACTTTATTCTTAGGTATTGTGCATTCCGTTTTGATAAGATTGAATTTCATGACCGTTTTAGTATGTAAAAGACGGCACGATATTCAACTATTTTCATTCAAAACGTTTATATTAATTATATCAAGCATATTGTTGACATAAACCTTGAAGTTAAGTGCACGGTAATTTTATTTGTCATAACTATACAATATAATTCATGTTAAACAATATATAATAATCATTTTAATAAGGTAGGGTCACGAGCGAATAGGAATATGCGTGGGTAGAGATATGACGGCATTATGCTTGTAAAAAATATTTACTGAACTATTTTTACGATGGTCTCACGATGTCAACACTCAGATTACATTAGTAGTGAACAAAACAAAACGGAAACTAACTTATGATAGACAGACAAAAAAATCTGAAATACTCAGTTTCAGAGTAAACGGCCTACCTGTCCAATGTCCGTACAATAAGCACCAACTGTTTCCCACCCCTAAATGTTATCCGATTTTTATGTTTATTTTACATGTTATCTACACCGTGAATAGCTTTTAATTGTGAACAGTTTTCCCCCGAATCGTTAATTTCATCAAAAGAGTACGTAAATTCACTATCTCTCTCTATTGCATGCTTGGGTAGTAGAGAGACAGCAATACAATTTTCAAATAACTACTGCGCCAAAACCTCGCGTCAGGACGCCCCTGAAGAAGTCGGACTGATCAAGAGACAAACACATTCTGGATGTTCCGTAATATAGGTAAATAACAAATGACACATTAACGAAAAAAATGGGCGTCAATTTTAATAATAATAATTTTAAATAATGTCGTTAATTTTCATTATCATGTCAATGTAACATTTCCACTTTTCGGGTGGTGGAATTTAGAAGCTTTAGCAAACTAGCTAAGGGCATAATTATTTGTTGCCCTACACTTAACTTGCGCGCTTCGAGCACTGCGCGTGCGCAACGATAGCGCGACTTTCTTGTATCAGCAGTGTATACTACCATGGTCTACTTTGTTGTTGCATTACGTCTAAGGTCATTTAAAAATAAACTACTTCTTTCACATGATCTCTTCAGGTTAGATGAGTAAATATTAGCTCTTAAACTCGTCGCGTATTCATTGATTCTCAAACTAACATTTTTATGACTGCAATTTATTATCGTTCTTTTCTTTCTATCTATTGACTAATAATTTATCGGTGGGCATTTATGAATGACCCAGTCAACTAGTCATAAGACTACATTATGTAGTCAGATTATCGGTGGGCATTTATAAATGGCGCAGTCAACTAGTCATAAGATAACATTATATAGTCAGATTATTTATTTAATAAGTTAGCCAACAATGCAAAATAGCTAAACAAACAATGTATATTTTGGATTTGAAGTTTTGAGTAATAGTTTTAATGAGATCTCCGCCTATCACAAATCGTACTTCAATTTCGAAATCGACACTGTACTGGGTTTATTATTATACTGAGTACTGCGTATTAGATTTACTTTGGCTAAGGCGTGGCTTTTTCGCAACATTTCAATAAGAGGTAGGTATTTCATGGTTAAAGGTTATTTGTGATTATCCTACTTGTAATATTATAATGTAGGTGTGATAGAGATCATGATTATTATTGAGGATGGGTGCAAAACAATTACACATTAACAAGGCACGACTTAAAAATAATGTATTATAATTCTAACTAATATTATAAAAGCGAAAGTAACTCTCTCTCTTTCTTTCTGTCTGAATATTTGTCGCGTTATCACCGCTAAGCGGCTGAACGGATCGACCTGAATTTTTGCACACATATAGCTCAAGAGTCGGGCAGTGACATAGGCTACTTTATATCTCGGGGAAATGTATGAACTTTTCCATGTGGGTGAAATCGCGGGGCGCAGCTAGTAAATTTATATGTTCAGCTTGTAACGCTATTGATGTGGAACTCCTCTAAAGATTATTTTCAGGTTTAGATTTAAGTATATCTATTTACCTGTCCTTCTTAGATTGGTACACACCAATCTAAGCGCGTCTGTCTTATGAGCAAGAAGTCCCGGGTTTGATACTCGGCCGGGCAGATATTTGAAGAATGAATTTAAATAATATAGCCAGTGTGAGAAATTTTGACCAGACACGTCGATGACTCTTTAAGATTTATATTATCCACTCTATTATGTTTAAACTATAAGAAGTCAAAATTAAAACTAGACAAAACAGAAAGCGCAGAATATCAGAAAAATAAAAGAAAACTGTTAGAAAGCTGCCGTGTCGCAATCGCAGTTCGCTATCAAATTACCATAAGTATGCTTTATCATCAACAGTTTTGCGTATGATCTCAACAAATGACGATCAACTTAGGTATTTATTGTAAATCGTGCTCTATCAGAAACGAAGCTTGCTAGCCGGGAACTAACGAAAGAAATAAATTGGTAATTATAATAATTAGTGTGATTGTTGGTTTGTTTGTTTCTCTTTTACGTAGCAACAGAGTAATTAAAGAGTGAAATAATAATTAAAATTACTGTGTATTCCAGGTTTGCAGCTAGTAAATAAATAAATAGCGCTTCACACTCATAGCACCACACTAGGCCCTGAGCCTGAGTCTACGGCCCTGGTGCCATAGAACACAAATAAAGACACGGACAACAAACACCCAGCCGGACTCAGACCGGATATCTCTATCATGCCCAAAGAATAAACGCGGACACGATTTCTGCTGTTAGCATTTTATTAGATCGATTCTTTATTATGGTTTTGTTATCGTTTTAATTTTTCTATTTCCTTGTTGATTATTATATATTTTCATGTAAATAAAACTCCTCCGATACTAGTTTAATCCCCAGTTTATTCCCCAGTTTGAAACATATTACTACCAAATTTGGTATTAATCTAGCACGAATTTACTGTTGCTGGAACAAAAGGTAGTTAATATTTCGATAAGCAATGTTTATAGCATTTGTCGGGAAAATATAGGTTTCAGCTAGACACATCAATATCTTAAACTATTTCAATAAACTGATGTGTCACTTGAAGAAAAAAAATAATGATAATCAGAGTGTGACTAATTTGAATGTTACTACAAAGCGGAGTTCTAGCTAACCTTTTGCATATTTTAATTTCATGGCGGATGATTTTAATCCTAGATAAATGTTGCAACTATCAATTTGCAATCGCTAGCACTGAGTGGATTAGTAGATTTCGCTTATCAAAACTGCAGCACTAGCTGCACAGATTAACTCCTATAGAATCCGCACTCAGAATTAATCAATTTTCATTGAAGAAAAAACGAAGAAAATAACTGAAAATTGATGAAAAATAACATGGTATCTGATGATATTATCGTCCCTGAGAAAGAAAGACCTATTGGATAACTATTAATAATTTATATTTTCATGAATAATTGTATGTAGACTGACGGTTAGTTTATAAGGCTGGTGCGGCGTCTGAATCAGGTCAATCTGAATATCTTATAAAGCGTAAGTATATAACACCCTCAATAATTACAAGCGGGTATATATTTGAGCCAAGCCGAGGTACGCGCGTGTCACGCTTTGCATTTCTTGATAAAGGTCACCGAATGTGATCGAAACTATAGTCGGAATAACCGACTCTATTTAACGTGAGTATTCCCATTTTAGTAAAACAAAATATATATTTTAGCCTCTTGGGGTCGAAACTATAGGACCATGGGGACCGCGCACAAAGAAAATTTATAATGCTGGCCTTTTCCTTGCACAAAGGATTGCAATCGCTATTCTGACAGCATTTTGGACACGATGCCTACTGGTGGCGGTTAATAAGATTAGAGATTTAATTTGTTTTCGATTTCCTTGTGCTTGATATCTTACCATCATCATCATCATCATCAGCCAGAAGACATCCACTGCTGAACAATAGCTTCCCACTTAGAAAGGGGGAATAATCCCCTCGCTTTGCAGGCAGCTTGGAAATCGCATAATAAATCTTACCTTAGTCAAAAAATATGTTTAATTCTAGAGTTTACCTGAACCACGTCAATTAGGACATCCTAAAATCATAAATATCTAAATATTACGTCCATTACAACATAAGGCACCATTCGTACACGGCGCGCAGACGCATAACAGACGCACGCGCTACGCATACAAAACGCTGCGTAGTGCTAGTCAGAGTTATTACTTCTAAGAATGTTGCATACATTTTCATAAGTCCCCCATTTCTCTCAACGTGGTCGGAGTACAATATTTGTCATACTCGTACGGTTTCAAATGGTGGTTTTCCTTAAGAGGGAGAAACCGTTTTTCGCTATCTCTCTTGTACATTACATATTTTTAATAACACAGGAATAACGATTCGGAGGGTTGTATATGGAACGTAAGTTATCATAAAAACAAGAATGTACTTTCGTAATAAAAATATGCATTAATACTTACTTACCTACCTTGTAATTGTAAATCAATTTAATTAGTATTAAAGATCGTTTAAACCATCTAGGCTGTGTTCCCTATAGATAATCAGTCCCTAATTAAGGGTGATATTAAATAATGATTGCAACATTTTTTAAATTAAAATGGTAACGAAATTCTATAATATATAAATATATTTTTGATATTTTTTATTGTATCTATTGGATGAAATATGCATAAATTGAAGGGAAAATAATGTTTTACTGTACGTTTTTACACTTGTGACACGTTTCGTGTGTGCGTGTAGTTTTAATTTTTGATGTCCAAAATATATAGTTTCCATCTATCTATTTAATAACACAAAATTAAATGTTTCCGAAACATTTTCAATAATATTCTTAGTCAAAAAAACATTATATGATGTACGTGCGAAAGCGGTTTTTTTCTCTTAACCAGAAAAGTGATAAAAATTTATCAGAAATGCTATAAAAAGATAAGATATAGGATGTTTGTGGTTCCGTGTCGAGTGACACATTTGGAACGTCTACAAATTGCAATAAGTACTGGTGCTGAGTCTGGGACTAAAATATATGTTTCTAATATGGAGATATTAAGTAGTGATTCACGCCGACATTTTAAAATTATCTTGCAGATTCTTTTCTAAAATTGATGAAATTTGGAAAAATCAATTAAACACTATAGATATCTGCAAAAAAATAACTATAATAGTAATTCTTTGGTTTTAACATGGTTATAAATGGATGAACGTTAAACACGTTAAATCTGCGTCATCTGGATGAACGATTAAACACGTTAAATCTGCGTCTAAGGATTACTTATTCTTTGACTTAGTAGAAGACAAAAAAAAATACAATCGAGGTCTCTTCAGACTACACTACATCATGAATGTTCCCGTACTGCTCTCAGCTTAGAAGAGCCTAGAACAAATATTTTAAAAAAACATAATACTGATGTCGTCTTTATTTTTTACCTAGGATTATTTAAGTAATACTCGTAGCACAAAATATATAGACGCAGAAGACCCATCCGGATCCATACAAAGAGCGATTACTGCCTCAAGCACACATCGACACGTAGTTCGGCGATTTCTGATCAAACTGGTCAAACGGTTCGACCTACTTGATTTGAATCGTATATATACACACTATGTGTGCGTGCGCTTTTTATCGTTCGTTGTGTGGACCCTGCCTCTGTTTTTCTATTTATTTTGTGCTCGTAGTAAGTCAATAGAATTACTTGTACAGTGTACACCTACACAGCTGCGCCAGAAAGGCACTCCGTGACATTAGAAAAATAGATTCCACACCGTAACTGGAACAGGCTCTATTTTTGAATTGCTGGTATGATATTCCGCACGAAAAAACCACGCGAAATGAAAGAAGCAAATTCGAATGGTTCAAACCACTGAACTCGATGCGTTAGCAATGAAAGAAAGAAATATAATTTTATCCTGTAACAACAGTAACATGAATTAATGTAGAATCGTAAGTGGGCAGATGAGCAACATAATATAACTATAGCTAATCAATGTTATCTGTTACAGAAATGGCCTCAAATCAGCATAATGCTGTTTACCAAACAGCGCCGATCTTCCGTTGAAGCCGTTCAGTGAAGTCACGAAAGGCTTAAAAACAGTTGCAGGTTATTTAAAAATGCAGCTTTTGTTTGGGATTTCTTTTGAAAGTCAGTCATGTCGCATGATATTTTCGTGCGAAATATCATTAGAGCGATTCAAAAATCGAGCCCCTGATCCGAGTCAATACCAACTGCGCATTACGAGAGAAAGTTGATTTAATAATATTAATACGAATCGGATTTATTTTATCAACGGGTATTAACTGCACTTATTATTTTTTTGTAGATCCGGTCCAGTTGATTTGACAGAGTTGATACTTTTTGTGATGCTAAGAGTAGGGTAATATTAGAGATTATTGTACCTTTTTCAATTTGTTTATTCTTTACTTTCTTTAAATATCAAGCTTAGCATAACTATGTTTCGCTGTACGCCATGACACACAAATACGCGGACATCTAGTGTCCAAACCCAGAGCAGATACATAAATTCGTCATTAAAACATTTGCCCGCTCGAGAATCGAACCTGAGTCCTCCTACTCAAAAGACAGTCACACTACCAGCTAAGCCAGGTTTGTAGTCAATAACCCAGGACGGTCATCAAAATGAACTTGATTGATAATATAACAGCAAATATCAATTATATCAACTATCAGAATGAAATTAATCAATGTAAACTAAATCCTAGAATATAAAAGACAGCACCAAGCCAAATTTTAAGAGGACAGTCCTTCCGCGAGGTTTTGGCGGAAATGATACTTGAAATTGTATAGGTGTCGCTCTATTTCTCATGCGTGCGATAGAGTTAGTGAATTTTCCTAACTTTAATATGAAAAAGGGTAAAACGTTTCGGGGTTACTTTGTTCTGACCCCCTAAATCTTAACAAAATCTTTTGTTGTCGGTGTTAATGGCTTGGATAAACCAGGATCTATGCCGCTATGCTTTGTTTTTTCAAAAAATGTTTATGGCATTCTAATAACTAGTTTTTTCATCGTATTTTCGACGAAAAAAAAGTCACTTTATGTGCAATAACAAAGATATTGCGAAATTAAAAAAACAAACAAACATACAAGCATAGTCTTCCAGGGTGTAGATAACATGTAAAAAAATCATTGAAATCAGATAACATTTAGCGGTAGGAATGAGACTACGCACGTATGGAAAAGACGGCGGTATAATATAAGCAATAAGATAAACAAAAAAAATAAAATTACTTTAAATTTAAAATGCAGAATTTGGATCTCAAAGTTTCTTGTACTTAATAAATTCCCGTGAAACAGCCTGTATTATTTAAAGACGTTACTTATTATTGTTTAATGCTGTACTTATTTTGATTGTGCAACTGCTTTCGCGTTGCATCGGTAACTAGCGGCGGTTCCGGCTGTTAACCCTCGGTCTGCGCTTTCTTGCACATTTATTAATCTTGTAAAGTTAAAAAAGAATACAACAAAAATGAAATGAAAGCGTAGGGTCAAGCAGACAAGCACCTGCAAGACAAAATACAAGAAAGTAGGTAAATTCACTTTAAAAAGAAAATGTCTCACTCACAGCTGTCTCTTATGTTTGGTATCAGGTAGCTGTGTTTGAAATATTTTTGGGAAACTTTGGTTCCTGTTTTTCCCATTATCGGGGATACCATGAACACTCACAAAAGTACGTACAACCATAGAATAATTACAACTAACACGTAAACCCAGGTTTCAAATTCATAATCCAAAAATCTGCTTCAAATCAAACACGGGATCTCCTGCTCGGATCGCAAATTCGCTACTAACCCCCGAATACTGAAACGTTTGTTAACTTCGAAGACAGATTAAGTCTATTGCTGCCTTTGTCATTTGCTTAGTGCCAGACGCAGCATTAGAATTAATCTGTTGTCAAAGTTAACAAACGTTGCAGTATTCAGGGGCAAGCTAGGTGAAAACAATGTTGCAACGAAGAGTAAGTTAAATTGGTACTGCTTTGAGCTTTGTTTGATGTTACAGCATTTAAACGGATTTAAATTTCGAAACTGCTGTGGAAGCTGCTGCACTCAAACGTATCTCTTGAAGATTTCAGTCAAGAGTATCTCCTTCGTAGAAAGAGACTAGATCACTACGCTAAGAGAAATACCCACATAATCATAAACAAATGTTGAGCTAAATATAATTCTTTACTTGGCACAAAATTATAGTGTTAAAGCCGCCATTATGCTGGGTACGCTTTTGACTGGTAGTGCTTGGGCATTTGGATTAAATTTATTTTTTAAATGGTTTCTGGGTAATTTTACTCCTCGTTTTGTGTAGTAGGCTCTAAGTTGAGGAAGTTTGTTTTAGTCTGTATGTATTTTGTTTAGTTAGAAACGGCATTTGCCTGGAAACTTTGTTATGAAATAATTATTTTAACTGAAATCGGGAAATCTAATAGACAAATCAAAACATAACTGATGGATAGATGCACTCTATGTTGCTCACACCAGATTGAACATACTTAGGACAAAACAGTTTTAACTATGGAAACAACTGGTGGCTTAAGGCCTCGCTACATTACCTGACCCAACATCGTACGAAAGGGACAGCTAGACTTGAGTTTCACGGGAGCAAAAGAAACAAACTACTACGGCTATAGCTGCTCCCTCTCGCTCCCCAGAACCTCATATATAGCCATCTCTTTCACACGATGTTAGGTCAGGTCATGTATAGCCACTTTTATCGCTGAAAGCGTTCTCTTCCGGGCAACCCTAAATTGCAGAATGAAACGCCAGTACGAACAACTTTCAACGCACGATTTAAACTCAGTTAGTTCAGTTTCTATCTAACCTTTACGGAACTTAACCTTATGCTCTTCTCATTATTAACTAGTTAACTTTCTAGAAAATTACTGGCTTATAATCGTGATTTACCAGTGTGGGTACACATACATGCGTAATGTTGCAACTCAGTGCACAGATGACCCCATTGCCGGTCAGTGCACGTTGCGAATAGGGACGCAATTTAGTGATGTGACTACATAATATCGACTATTCAATAAAGATTTTTTAAACTATAGACCACGTGGAATATACATTGCCAATAAAAATGTTTTGAATATGTTGACCATTATTTTCAAATACACGACCATCAAAACCCAGCCATGTTGCTATTTTTTTACAAGTTTACAACTCATTTGTCAAATGCGCTTCCGTGAGTAATGGCGTGTTTCAAGAATTAGATATTTCACAAAATAGAAGTTTAGATCTTGAAAAAAAACATTTAATTTTTTATCAATTCAGAGTTTAGTTTTAATCTTTACGTTTGTCTCTACTAAGTACAAGATTAAATGACTTCACTTGAAAAGTTTCAATACTTGACACTGACTAAATACACGAAGTGTGAAGCCAAAATTTAAGAGAAAAAAAATTATTAAGACTCTGACATATCATTAGAATCAACACAACATTCAACACGTCAGCCCTTCCCATCACTACCACTCCGCTTCGCTGACCACCTGGCCAGCGATTCCAGTATAATGCGACTCACGTCTGCTGCAATGATGGTTGTTTAATACACCATTATGTATCTCTGATCTGAGTTTAGGTACGTCCTGAATCATCTTGACGACATTCATTGAAGAGGTGATAGGTGGATGAAGTTGCCGCTGTAACAGTTTCACGGCGACGCATTGCTCTCCTTACTTGAACATTATAAGAAGTAATAACACATTATACCTAATATGTAGTACATAATAATAATAATTTTAATTTCTTAAAAATTGGACAAGAATTGACTTGAAAAGACTTGTAAACTGCTACCGTCTTGCTTACTTTAGGTCTGTGTTTCATTGTATCACCATCATCCGCCAGAAGACGTCCACTGATGAAACTAAGTATTTGGGTTGTAAATCCAGCACTTTGATACCCAGTCCCTATCTATTGTATAACTAACGCCTACGTTAGTTATCTTTGTCCAAACTGTCACTGTAATATATTTTAACTACAGACAGTATTAAAAAAACAAATAAGCATATATTTTGTCCCATTGTGTCGTGTCGCAGAATATGTTATTACCCTTTAGCGTAGCTCAGGCATCGTGTCATATAAATCTTTACTTAATAATGTTTGTTCACATCATTCTTCAATAGATTTATGTTTGTTCACATATTTTACTTACAGATTTATATTTCGATCAATAAATTCAAAATAAACGACTAGTTCGTACATTAACATAGCTAGGAATTTTAATGTTGATTTATAACTTTTGAGTTTATTAAAAGACTTGAAATTACTAGAAATGGATTGGAAATACCCAATATCAATATTAAAGCACCTATTGATTGAAATTGAGCCACTGCTATTCTGTGTGATAATGTCGCCAGCTTGTTGGGTACGCTGCCGACTGGTCGTAAGTTAGACATTTGGATTATCTTTAGACCTTCAATAGTCTCTCGGTAATCCAACTGGTTGTCGTTTGTAGTGCTCTAAGTAGTTTGTAGTAGTTGTTATAAAAGCACTTGCCCTATCAAAATCATCTTATTGAGCTTATAACAATCCCGACCTTGTTGGCTATGGACTTGGCTAAAATAACTTTCAAACTATTTTTTGTTATAGTAATTAGCTGATTTATTAATTAGGTATTTACTTAATTCATAAGCTGCTAGTTTTTGACCACGTACCTCTAGTTCCCACAGTAACTATAACTTACTCCATTCCACACTATTTAGCAAAAACTTGTGAGTATGCACCATTGCAGAACTACATTGTGTAGGTATACAAATTGAGATAAATATCAGGCCGGTTTGCCAAATAACTGTTTTATGAGATTAAAATTAATTAATTAACCTGGATACTTAGAGATTGCAATTTTTCTTATCAAATGTATGTTTTATATTTAGGTACACACTACACTGTGAGAGTTTTCATGTGGGAATGTAATTTGTGAAGTTTTTACGTTGCCGCTTGTGTGGAGGGATGTAGCTCATGTAGCAGTGCTGACAATTTTATCTGTTGTATTTTTATTTGAACAATTAAGTTGATTCTGTTGTAACATTTACTAAACTAAACTAAATTTGACAGCTCTAAAGTTTTTGTTATCCTTTTCCCATATATGGAAATGACAAGAGATGCAGATAGTTTTAGTCCTGTCAGATTGATTTAGTTTAGCGAATGGTACAACAGAATCGATACCATCGTCGTTCTTTATAAACACGTTAAGAAATTAGGGGTTTCTTTAATCATCTCAAAGTAAAATGTTGATTACCTACTTTCCGATTAAGTAAAAGTCCCAAGTTACTTTTGTTTTTGTTCGGTTGATGTGACCGTTAGCTCCACTGCGACATTTTGAAACTAGTATTATACCTTGACTCTTTAACTGCCGAATAGCTTATTGGGAGCTTACTTAGAGATGATGAAAGAAGTCCTAAGTAATAAGCTACATTAAGGCTCTATAATTATTCGAAAGCGCTATGTATAGGGTTTTGTTCTTCATTCAAGGGCATTTCCGTTTACCACAGACAACATAACTGGTTGACAGTTCATACCGATCTCATTAAAATGCTCTGATGAAAATAGCATACTGTCGTCGTCCGGGTAGATTGCATGAATAAATTTTGAGCCACTGTTCGTAGACCCGCGTCCGGCGTGTGTGTTATAGCAATTAACAAATAGGGCATACTAATAATAAGTGAGTATACAACCAGAGATCGTATCTGTCAGTACGTACGGTTGCGAAATACTGAATTTTCCCAGCCTTCGGCCCTTTTACTGCACTGCGATGAACGCAGACTCAGATACTGAGATTGCAACATCTCAAACCACAACTGATAGACTTCACTGTACCATTTATGTAAAGATATTAAGGGCAGACTTTGCTATCAATTTATGTATATACTGGTATGTCCGGCTACAGATATTCTGGGATATTATTGTACTCATCATGAACAACTTTAATTTTGTGACCAACCCTGAAATCACGAAAATAATGTTTAATAAAAAATTTAGGGCTGATCCTATAGTAAAAGTTGTTTATAATGATGATTACAATAATACACAAGAAAATATTCGTCATCTTACCAAATATCCGGTATGCGTGTAGTACAGTATTAGTAGTAGTAGTCATTCTAATCATAGGTACATAATACAACATTGATTTAAAAAAAAAACGGTGTTGGTACTTACTGGAACGCTATTATTGTTTTCTATAATAATGCGGGAGAAGTTGCGGGCAGAAGCTATTAAGTTATAAAATAAAAAATATATTATTATCGTACACTCACAGCATTTTTCCCGCCGATTTAGCAACACTTAAGTTGTCTCATAATTTAAATGTTGTTAAATTGGCGGGAAATTAAAGTTACTTCACAACTAGCTTTTTACAGGTCGTCTACTTTTACAGTAAAACTGGTCTTTGAAGAAACATTGGTTCAATCTGTGTACTAATTGTTTCTCTAATTAAAAATTCCAGTTTTTAATCGCTTCACGGTGTAAAGGAGTTAAATGTTAAACGTTTAGTATCTATGTCTTTGTTCGAAATTTCTATTCAAAGTTAAAACAAAGACATTTCAAAACCAATAGTGGAAATGATCCTTGGCACAAATGTAACGGAGCGACAACTGTAATTATAACTTTTAATTATAATTAATTATTCGTACGTGCATTACTAATTATTAATCGGTGCAGTTACCAAGTAATCGGGCGCTAAGCCCTGTCCAGAGGTTGCTATTAAAATATCACAATAGAAATTATAGTCTATCTTTGAACTAAATAGGTTCAAATTATGGTTAGATGAATGGATATCTCATATCACTCTTAGAGTAATGAATATATCATTATTAATTACTTTAAGGTTGTAATAATAAAATTTCCAATAATACTTTGTTTGAGAACTTTGTTTTATTATGAAAGTAACTACCTTATCAAATTGTATCAAGATCCGTTCAGCTGTTAAGCCGTGATAACGCAACAAACGTTCAAACAGAAAGACAAAGTTACTTCCTATAGTTCGCTAGATGGCGTTGATCCATGTTTGTGCATTTTTTTGACGTTGCGTGTGGACTGACAGTTGTAATGTAGCGAGTTCTGCATCGCACAACTGAAGTTTTCCTCGAGACGAACGTATTGATTTTTATAGCTCGAAGCTTTATTGGTCCTGATACGACTGCGGCTATATTCCTCTGAAGTATATATTAGATAGAGGTAGATAGGTTAGGAAGATAGGATATGAGCAGATACAAGACTGCAATTTCAATCGATTTGGGACAACTGGCTTTAAAATAAAAATCACAAACTCTTTTAAATTTAAAAATTCAAATCAGACGACCTTTATTGTCTCTGTAAACATAACACGTGAAAAACAGCTTTCTTAGCCAATTAAAGTTCTGCATGTAGTCGATATTTGGGCCAATTTGTTTTGGTTTTAACGCCGCGCCGGCATTCTTTGCATAATATCGGCATAATATGGATATCGCGTGTATAATGTCACTTATTGAAACAACATAATGTCAGTTCATGTTATGTAAAAATTAATAAATAAAACACCGACGTAGTTACATAACTTTTTGTTTATTAATCATCTGTATCGAAATCAGTTGAGACATATAAATTGATTGTCATCCGTAATCACACTAATATTATAAATGCGAAATTTTGTGTTTGAGTATGTGAGTAGGTAAGTATGTAAGGGTGTTTGTTCCTTTTCAACATTTTTTTGAAATAAAACAGGAATACTCACGTTAAATCAAGTCGGTTATTCCGACAATAGTTTCGATCAAACTCGGTGACCTTTATCAAGGAATAAGCGTGACACGCGCGTGACCTCTTCTTGCCTTGCACTTCCACTTGAAAACCACGTCAGTTTTTATTGCATTAACATTTTTCGTATAATAATTTTCAGGCTATGATTATATCACTGAGTGCCGATCTGAGTGTAATGATAATGGTCAAGTATTTTTTTAAATAGATTGGCTTTGCTTATCTCGCCTGCTGATGCCTGCTGAACTCTGTTAGTGAAACATATCATAAATCTCAAGTAAACTTCAAAATGTAAACTCACTAATGGGAAAATATCCACAGATAAGCATTGAGTTACGTACGACGTAATAGAGATGATACCGATAATGTCCGATTTAATAATGGTCACTTTGCTTAACATCACTTAGTCGTTATAGCTTGCTTGGTTAACATGCTCGACATATCAAGCACATATATTTATGTGACTGAGGATTTGTTCAAACAAACAAACAAACAAAATATCTTTATTTACCTTAAAAATAACAATACAATATAATGATTACTTGTAGTCCCCGCACTAGGGCTAGCCTGTATCGCGGGAGACTGGTATCGATTACAAAATACTATTAACGAGAACTTAGTACTAAGTATATTTATTCATATTGGAATATGTGGGAGTGCGTGTGTGTGAAAGTGTAAGTGATAAGGGGTGTGTTTGTAGGTGTATGATAGAATGCGTGTGTATGTGCGTTCTAACTGAACTTTGGCTTAGTGACCACAATAAAATGTGACATTGCAATGTACTACGCCTACGGTGTCACCTCCAGTTCGTAGTACATATAATAAGCTCAATGCAACTAAAGATGAAAACTTCAAAATCAGTGAGAACACAATTCAATGCGTTCTACGAAGTGGAAACTACAATCTAGCTTTACTACTAACATTAGTTATTTATTAAATTCTTATTATCTTACCTCAAGGAAGTAGAGTTATTGGAGTTCTACAGGTTTATTAAAATGACGTCACAGTATATTCCACACCAGTATCGCAACACATTATTAATTCAAATTGGCTAACAAAAGTATTACGAGTGTCATCGGCTTTCTCCCTCGCAAGGCCGCGCGTGGCAAGTGGGATTACTGCTATTGTTTTTGATATGACTGCCAGTGAAGTAAGAGCAGTAGGCGATGTTAATGCAATGTATAGAATTGTGAATCTATCGCATTTATGTATTCGTAGCTAGGAGCTCAAAAAAAGGAAGCAGGTTGTTTGCTCTTTGTTAACAAACTTTCTATCTATCAATTCAGTCAGAACTCACACAGATAAATATTTAGGCAGTCATCCAAAAATTGCGTTCAAACATGTTTAGTGCTTATAAATTGGTGCCATTTGAAATGATCATACGCTCGGTCCTTACGATTTAAATAATAAGTCGAAAAATAAATAAATAAATAAAGCTTCACACTCATACCTTGTGGAATTCCCTGTGTCGAGAATGCAAAGAAAAACAATATAGATGATGACATGGAAAACTAACACCCAGGCTCAGATCTTGTATTATCAGAAATTATCAAACCTCATGTTTATAAGGCAGATGCGCTACCAACAAAGCGCTAGTATCATTCTGATCTCTCTACACTGTGAGTTTATGGGTTAAGGCTGTGCCATCGGATTGCTACTTGATTGCCAGCAATTAAATCTATTGTCGTTACATGCGATCCATCGCTTACGAACCGTAATTGGTGGTCAACCGTATTGAAAGATACAGTATCGAAGACACGAAACAACATTTTTTACTTTAATACGTTTATTGTTCCATAATTATACACCTGAACATTAAAATGAATTATTACAAATACATGTCTAAATACAAAACGAACACAAAGAAAAACACAGACATTAGTCAAATGTTGGTAACATTTAGTTGCCTAGTCCCCTGCGCGCAGGATCTCTGTGCCCAAATGTCCCCAACACGCTCGCGGAGTTGCCACGCTGTGTGGCCAAGGAAATTTGCTGGACCAGGAACCACCCTGACCGAGGATACCTTCCTCTTTCCCTCGTGCGACGTCCCAGATCCAGGTCAAATTTGCTGGCCCCAGAGCACCATAGTCCCGCTGTTTCGACAGCAAAAGGGACAAAATCATACGCTGTCTCCAGGCAGGCATATTTGAGACGTTTACCTCTGGCAGCCGCCTGTTTCTTTAATTATAATTGTCTCGATTATATAACAGCAATGTATAGTATATATTGATGCAAAGATTTAGGTTAGCGGTTGTGCGGACGGATTCCCTATAACTACAGAATCTATCCCGGATAAATCCCAATGGACTTAAGTTTTGAGTTAATCACAGAGCGGTTTATTCGATTAATCCTTCATCGAAATCATTGAACGAGATCTTAAGCTTTAAATTTATACCTAAGTGATGAAACCCTCAGTAAATTTTTCATAAGAAATTGTTTAGTATAGCATTGGAATTCAATTCAATGATTAGAAGAATTGGAATTGAATTCAAAAATTGGAGTTCAAGTCATGAATTAGCGTCAAAATGCAAAGGCTGTGTCTTTAAACTCTATTCCATTCCCATTGCCATTCGGAAAAGATTTGAATCGAAATCTAGTCGAGTCGAATCGAATCATTCTGACTGTAGATGACGCATACTGAAAGTGTCGATATCGAATCGAAACCTTTCTGTTAGAACTGAGAATGCCGCATCAGGATGCTGCCTACCTGTCATTGCCATCTATATAACGGATGAAGTTTTAATACTGTTCTATTTCACTTCGGCAGGCGTGACGGTTCGTCTATGATGAGCTTACTCTTGGACATGCGGTAATTGTTTCTAGTTAAACATTGTCGGCGTGTCGACACATGGTGGACATCGTAATCAAACGTAGCGTATATTTTTTTAGAACTATTGTATTAGCAGAGAACAATTTAATCTAAGGTAAAGAGTTTAAATTACAAAGAGATCTGATGAGAAAACACATAGGCATTGTAGATAACTATTTTATGTATTTTTATGAAGGCTAGACAAGTTGAAGTTGGGTGTTGAACTGAAAGAGTAAGACCACCTGTTTATTAAGCCTATCTTCGAGTAATATTTAACGTTTGTTACCACTGTGGGTTTAGTAGAACTCGCACGATTAAAATAATAAGAACTGAATTAACGAACGGTAAATATAATTTGGAATTTATAAACAGATTAGCCAAAACAATGCGAAATAGAAAGTAACAAGGAATTAACAAAACAACAAGAATATTTGATGAATAAAAGACGAGCGCGCGGTAAGCGAGTACACAAGCTCGTAGCAAGGCTAGCCGTCCTTGTGTGTCCTCTGGCGCGGGCGGCGAGTCGGTGCAGTCGGCCGGCCACAGCGCTAACGTAGTTAGTACGCGCCTGTGCAAAACCAGATCAACAAGACGCGGAGTGTACCATAAGCGGTAACGATTTAATATAATATATTTATTTAATTGTATCTAGTTTTGCAAAGGTGGCGTGTGATAGTACGCCACATATTCCCCCTGGCCAGACCGTGACTACGGTCGATAAAAATCAGGGAACCGGACTCTTCTACCGCTCCGTGTCGTTTTCTCAGCTGGTAGTGGTGTTGGTTCCGATTTGTGTGCCGGGAGAATTTCTTTTTCCGGTTTCGTGGTAGTTGTTGATGGCAGGCTTTCCTTATTCATGTACGCTGGTTTGAGCCTATCAACAGTGACGTTGGCCTTCTTGCCTTTTACGTCGATGGTGAAGAATTTAGGCTGTCTCTTGATGACCAAGTATGGACCGGAGTAAGGAGGTTCAAGCGAGCCACGTACTTTATCCTGCCGCAGGAACACATGAGAAGAATGTTGAAGGTCACGTGGGAAGTAAAACGGTGATGTAGTATGCCAACTCGTTGGCTTGGGTGTCAACCGTTGTATGTGGTTTCGGAGACGCGTAGCGTACTGCGTGATGTCATCTGAACTGAAGTCATCTCTCGGTGACAGGAACTGGCCCGGTAAGCGTAGTGGCTCACCGTAGACCAACTCTGCAGCTGAAGTCTTCAAGTCTTCTTTCCACGCGCTGCGCATACCCAGCAGCACCAAGGGAAGAGCTTCGGTCCACTGCGAAGTAGTGTGGCACATAATGGCTGCCTTGAGCTGACGATGGAGTCGCTCAACAATGCCATTTGCTGCAGGATGGTATGCTGTAGTGCAGAAATGACGCGCGCCAACCAGCGAGGCAAGAGTGTTGAAGAGCTGGCTGGTGAATTGGGCACCGCGATCAGTGGTGATGCGTGCAGGGCATCCAAATCTGGCAATCCACCCAGAAACAAGGGCAGTAGCGCAGGTCTCCGCAGTGATGTCTTTCAGTGGGATTGCTTCAGGCCATCGAGTATATCTATCGATGACGGTGAGGCAATACCTGTAATCAGAAGCAAGAGGTAATGGCCCTACGATGTCCAGGTGTATGTGAGAGAACCTGGAGGAGGGAGTAAGGAATGGGGAAAGGGAGGACTTAGTATGTCTGGAAATCTTTGATTTTTGGCATTGCAAGCAACGCCTAGACCACACTCTACAGTCGTTTCTAATCCCTGGCCACACAAATCTCTCAGTGACCAGTCGGACTGTAGCTGAACCTCCGGGATGATGTAGCTGGTGAATCATGTCGTAGACTTGTCTGCGAAGCTGTGGAGTGATGAAAGGACGTGGCTGTCCAAGCGAGGTATCACAGTAGACTGACACTTTGCTATCAAGTATTTCCATCTTTCGTAGTTTCAAGCTGGAACCACGAAGAAGCAAGTCTTGCAGTTCTGGATCCGTTTCCTGAAATCGTGCAAGTACTTGGTAGTCGATAGCTGTCGTGATTTCCTCCACACGGGACAATGCATCTGCGACAATATTCTTCTTTCCGGGTAGGTATCGTAAGTCAGTGGTGAATTGAGAAATGTAATCCAAATGTCGATACTGTCTGGGAGAACATTTCTCTTTAGTCATTGAAAAAGCGAACGTCAACGGCTTATGGTCGGTGTACACAGTAAAGGTTCTAGCTTCAACCATATGTCGAAAGTATTTAATGGCTTCGTACACAGCAAGCAGTTCCCGGTCATAGGGACTGTACTTAGTCTGGGCACCGGATAGCTTGTGCGAATAGAAGGCTAATGGTTGCCAATCTGCACCTCTGCGCTGTTGAAGGACACCACCAATTGCTAAATCAGAAGCATCGGTGACAATGGCCAAATCTGCTGAGGCCTCCGGATGAGCGAGCAAGGTAGCCTGCGACAATGAAGCTTTGATATCTTCGAAAGCACGCAAGAGTTCAGGAGTCATCACAACGGGGTGAGTACCTTTGACTTTAGGTCCGGAGAGGATGGCGTTCAACGGCGCTTGAAGTTGAGCCGCGTTGGAGATGAAGCGACGATAAAAATTTATCATCCCAAGAAAGCGACGAAGCTCTTTAACGTTCTTAGGAATAGTGTAGTTCTGAATTGCTTGAACTTTAGTATCCAGCGGTCGAGTACCAGCAGCTGAGACGCGATATCCTAAGAAATCCACTTCGGACTTGCCTAGAACACACTTCGAAGTGTTAATCAGCACTCCATACTGCTTGAGTCGATCGAACAACTGGCGCAGGTGACTCTTGTGTTCTTCTATAGAAGAAGAGAAGATTAATATATCATCTATGTACCCATAGCAGAAATCAAGCCCCAGGAGGACTTCGTCCATGAATCTTTGGAAGGTCTGAGCAGCATTCCTTAGTCCAAAGGTCATGTACTCAAATTCAAATAATCCAAAGGGAGTTGTAAGAGCAGTCTTGGGTACATCCTCTGGATTTACGCGAATTTGATTATAGGCCTTGATAAGATCGACCGTAGAGAAGATGGAACATCCTGAGAGCTGATGAGAGAAATCCTGGATGTGACGGATTGGATACCTGTCAGGAATTGTCCGGGCGTTGAGTGAGCGATAGTCGCCGCAGGGTCTCCATCCGTCGTCCTTCTTCCTTACGAGGTGAAGTGCAGACGACCAGGGACTTTCAGATCTCCTAGCTATGCCACTAGCCAACATAGATTCAAACTCCTTCTTAGCTGCCTGCAAACGGACTGGATCAAGACGTCGTGGTTTGCTGGAAACAGAAGGGCCTGGAGTTGTCCTGATATGATGGAGTGTAGAGTGCTTTGGAGTTGACGGTACACCTGCCGGTCTTGTAATCTCAGGAAACTCACGTAAGACGTGGTGAAAGTCCGACTCTCCTGTGACAACCTTAACAGATCCGATGTCGTCAGGTGAGCAGGTGGAGATAGCTTTGACCGAAAGTGATGTTACTCCATCCACGAGGCGGTGGTGTTTGCAGTCTACTAGAAGTCCATAGTAGCTAAGAAAGTCAATACCTATAATAGGTCTTGAAACATCAGCGATAGTGAAGCTCCAAGTGAAAGTACGTCGAAGTCCTAAGTTCAATTGCAGCTGAGTGAGACCATAGGTATGTATAACAGACTTATTTGCAACAATGAGGTCATACTTCGACTTGGTACAGGGCGTCCTGACAGCTGATCGCGGGAAAACACACAGGTCGGAACCAGTGTCTACAAGAAACTGCGTTTTCGTGACGCGATCGGTGACGAATAGACGGCCTGGTTGTGAAGGGCAGTCGTAGGCCGCTACTTGCGACTGCCCCGGAAGTTTTCCGAGCTATAACTGCAGGGCTGCTTGCACTTCTGCGCTTTGTCTCCATAAGTGAAGTGGTAAAAACAGTGCGGGTGGTTCGGTGGTGGCTGACGAGGGCGAGAACGAGAGCGGGAACGGGTACGTGAACGGCTCTGCGAGCGTGAATGACCTCCGCTAGATACTTGTTCGGCCAATTTTGCGACCTGGCGAGTCAATTCACATACTTGCTTGGCTAGGTCGTCATAAGGCTGCGTCGAAGTGCTCGCCACTTGAGGGTGGGCGTATGGTGTTGCTATGTCGTGAACCCTATCTGCTAAATCCGCTAATTTTTCAAGTGGAAGATCTGACTGTGAAGCTACTACCGTTTGAATTCCTGAAGGCAGGCGGCTTGACCAAACAGTGGCCAGAAATTCCTTCGGTACAGCTGGACCGGCGAGGCCTTGAAGATGACGCAGGAACGTGGAAGGCTTTCTATCGCCGAGCTCCTCATGCATCAGCAGCTGCTTCACTTTCTTTTCTTGAGAAGCGGAAAGTCGCTTAATAAGCTCAGTTTTAAGCTTCTGATACTTATCTGTAGCAGGTGGGCTAGTTATGACGTCCTTGACCTCGGCAGCGTACTGGTGGTCTAGTTGAGCAACGAGGTAACAGAATTTTGTCTCATCCGTCGTTATTTTAGACAAAATGAACTGGCTTTCTACCTGGGCAAACCAAAGAGCTGGCTCTTCCGGCCAGAACGGTGGGACTCGTACGGCTACTCTCAGCACCTCCGGAAGATCATCTGCTCTGCCACCAGTTGCCATCATAAAATAAAAAATAATCTGCTCACCACTCGCAACTTGGGCCATACACCAACACGAACATTCCACGTCGTAATATTATAGGGGACGACTCCTGGATTCTTGATGCGCACTGGAATACCTTGTTAAGCAGTAGTAGTAGTCCTGGCTATCCAATATCCTGTTCTTCCAAAATCACTAACTGACAATCCAGAAGGTTGATGTGGGTTTAGTAGAACTCGCACGATTAAAATAATAAGAACTGAATTAACGAACGGTAAATATAATTTGGAATTTATAAACAGATTAGCCAAAACAATGCGAAATAGAAAGTAACAAGGAATTAACAAAACAACAAGAATATTAGATGAATAAAAGACGAGCGCGCGGTAAGCGAGTACACAAGCTCGTAGCAAGGCTAGCCGTCCTTGTGTGTCCTCTGGCGCGGGCGGCGAGTCGGTGCAGTCGGCCGGCCACAGCGCTAACGTAGTTAGTACGCGCCTGTGCAAAACCAGATCAACAAGACGCGGAGTGTACCATAAGCGGTAACGATTTAATATAATATATTTATTTAATTGTATCTAGTTTTGCAAAGGTGGCGTGTGATAGTACGCCACACCACCACCTTTTTTTTCTTAATTTTTTCATGTTTCAATTAACAGAGAAAATAAAATATGTATTGGAAGTCCCGATCTAAACACAATCTTCACCGTCCATTGCAGGCGCTGCGCGGCGGACAACCACACAGAGCAGTGCGAACGCGACGCGGGATTCACAGCTCCTGTCGCTTCTCGCAGCGAGACGGCGGCAGCTGCTCCACGGGCGGTTGGCAACGCATATCAGTACGATCACATCTTTAGCGCAGAAAGCCAACAAGTGAGTATACGGCGAGACTTTACAGCAGTGCGAATGCAACGCAAGGGTTGCTGCAACTCCTAACGAGGTCAGCTGCTTCATGTATCTCTGATGATAAGGCCGCCATTTGTTACACTAGCTAAAATGTTTTGTATTCTGTCCTACTATGTACAATCTGGTGTGAACAATAAAGAGTTTATCTATCTATCTATCTATGATAATAAAAAATAGCTAGGTACGCCATAACCATTACCTGCATAGAGGAGTCAAGGTTCATATCAAGTGTGCACCTGTTTTATTTCCTCTCTCCTAGAAGTGAAGGGCCACGCACAAAGCGCTGGGAACGTTGCAATGCGACTAGACCATTATGCTTTTGTTTATAGACTATAGCACTTAAGAAATTGTTCGAAGAAGTGGGAAAACTTATGTTACTGAGAAATATTTAAGTTCCATTTGAAGAAATGTCGAAACAACGTCATTTAACTAGAGTGAAATTAATGTGAGACCTGTTTCTCGATTTCAGAACAAACACTACATTCGCCCAGTTAGAAATAAGAGACGTAAACAGCTCTATAGTTAAGAAGGTAACTTTGGATAACTCAAGCACCGAATTCACGCCTACCCTCAAATTCATCACATCCGATGGCACAAAGGAGACCCGTCATGAAATTAAACCTCACGAAATAAGACATCTGTTCATTCCAAAATCAACCCCAGAAGTCAGGAGTCGAACAGGATTTGTAAATAGTAGAAAAATAAACAAAGCAGTGACTATTCCTGAATTAGGCACTAAACCTACTATAATATACGTCCCACCTGATAAATTAGAAGGATTAGATAAAGAAATAGAATTAGATCCAGATGAAGAATTTCAAGTAGATGAATCAAATCACGGTTTATATTTACTGAATTATTCAGATACCGAAAATGTTACCCAAGCAACGGCAATAAACGTTACAGCGACTGAAAGTATCGCAGTGAAAGAAAATACAACGCTTATTGATACAACACCCATTGCAAGTAACTCGTCTAATGAAGTTACTACTATTAGACCTAAACAACAAGAAGACGATAAGCCTGAAACAAATGCAATAGCAAACAGTACCGACACTTACACTAAAGTTGAAAATGAAAAAGTTAAAGATAACACAACTCTTTTTATGTCTCAAGAAATTTACAATCATTTTCGGCCTTTAGAAACTGAATTACCAGTGGATGATATGGCACCATTCATATATTTTGGCCAAAAAATTGGAGGTCAAATTATTAGCGATAACCTAACAAACTCACCATCACTATCAGCTTCTACGAAATCTGTGAACTACATTGCAGCACCACTTGAAAAGAGAAAATTCAATTCTCGTTACTCTGCTACAGAAAAATATAAAAATACAAGCGCCGACGAAGAAGAAATCAACGAAGACATGGACGTATCTGTTGTCAAAAATATCATAGAGAAAAATAAAATAAGAAATACAGTCAAAGGGCCCGCGCCAGCTAGGCATGTAGGGCTAGTCAATGCCTATAGGAAATACCCAAGTAGTACACCTGGTACTACTAAACCATTAAATATTGCACAACTTAACGTCACTGAGCCCATTATTACTAATGTTACACCAGGTTCGTTTGATAAAAGTAAAGAAGGTAATCGAACGAATAGTACTAATATAAACAAAGATGTTAATAATTTTGCTGTTAATAATTCGACAAAAGAGATTTCAAATCGAACGCTTTCGACTGCAATACCTCGAAACTACACAAGAAATTATTTGAACTTAAGACGAAAACCAGCACGAATAACTGCTTCCCCTACTGAATCGGTTATACCTACAGTTGCAGTAAACGCTACTACAACTGAAAAAGCTTCAACAGTGTATACTGCAGTGGTCACATCGGTCTCTATAACGTCTTCCATGAAAGGTCCAAATAAAACAGACGCGATTTTCAAAGATATAGGAGAAAATGTGACTACAACTGCAATTTCTGAATTAAAAAATGAAACTACTACAAAAAATGTTATTTTTAATGAAACTGAAGCAACAAATACTACACCAGTATCATTAACAACTTTGAATTTGCCATCATCATCGCCTAAAACATTTAATAGACACAGGATTCGGATAAGAACTACAACAACTGAAAGTAGTCTTGTTGGCAATCCTATGATAAGTGCATTATCCAGTGAACAACCTAAAATACTCAACAGAGTAAATAATGAAACTATATCAAGGGTCTCTGACAAGCCTTATCCGCTTCATCAATTAGAAAATACTTTAAGTCCAGCAAATGTAACAGTGAGACCTACCAGGCGAAGACGACCTACTACAACAACAACAACTACTACTACCGCTCGGATACCTATAGTAGAACCAATAGCTCCTGTAACTCCTCCTACTGCATCAATTGACCCAAAATTTGCAATAGATCCGAGTATCCAAACTACAGAAGCTACTCTGAATACTTTTGTAGTAACTTCTAGAACATCCACTAAATCAAGCTCGAGGCCTTTGTTTGTGCCAAATAACACGGCAAAGCCTAAAGTAAACGTGACACTCGAAAAAGAAGAACCGGCTTCCAATGAAGAAGTTGTGATTGAAGCAGAAAAAACGTATACAGCTTCGTACGTTTTGGCTGGTTTGGGGTTTTTACCTGTAGCTGCAATTATAGTGTTTGTGTTAAGAAGTATTATGAATAAGAAAACCAAAGAAATAGATGCGGAGTATGAAGGGTATTTTGACGACGGAGGAGATATAAAGAAGGAAAATACGATAACTCCAGTAGCAAGGCCACCGCTGCCGACACCGACGAAGCCTGACCAGAAATGGGAATTCCCGAGAAACAAATTGAGGCTACAAACTTTACTAGGGCAAGGGAATTTTGGACAGGTTAGTAATATTTCATATCTGTAAGAACACAAGTAGAACATAGTTATTTAGAGATTTTATGTTCTTTCAGGTTTGGAAAGCAGAGGCAGATGATCTAAACGGCCACGATGGACTGACAAGACTGGTGGCAGTCAAGAGCATCAAAGAGACTGCTTCACAGAAGGAAAAGCAGGAACTGCTTCACGAAATCTACATTATGCAGAAGATCGGCACTCATCCTAATGTGGTGACGTTGCTTGCATGCTGCACAGAACAAGGTATGGTTTTAAGTAGAGTATCTTTGCTTTACGGTACAGAGTTGATAAACGATGGGCGTTCTGCGATCCCCAAGCCACCTGCCAAGGAAGCTTGTTCAGTAGTGGCTGTGTTCTGGCTGATGAATAATCTTTGCATTAAACAAAAAAAAAAAAAAAAAACGAAGAACTAATACTATAAGTAGTACTCGTGTTGTGAACTAGATTCACAATGCAGTGTTTGTAATAATAATAATAATAATGTCCTTTGTAATGTTTGTAATGTCCTGAAAGTAGACGGCTCTCAATAGATAAATTCTTGCAGAAGATCGTTGCACCACTAGAAAAAAGCTCGGTAAACATCAAAACGTTTCATGAGAGGAAATATAAAAAAAGTGACCTCTGATAATTCCGGAGGACAAGAGTTATTGCGTCGTTGCATAAACTTAGTATTTTTTTATGCAACAATCGCTGCCCTTATGGTAATCTACACGCTTGCACTGCGCTCTTAACCTTGAGATATTAGATATTATTTTGAGATCTCTTTATGCTCAGTAATTTCGTTAGAAAAATTGGCCTTCAATCCGGACTCAGTGTGTTTGCACACTACTCCTTGACGGTTGACTAACTGTGTTTACTTGCTTTATTCCAGAACCATATCTCCTAATAATGGAGTACGTGATGTGTGGCAAGCTACTAACGTACCTTCGTGAACGGCGCTCCAGACCTGACCGGTTCAGCGGCAGCGGGGCTCTGACGTCACGAGATCTCACCGTGTTTGCCTACTGCGTGGCGAGGGGGATGGACTATATAGCTTCTAAAGGAGTAAGTATTTATAATAATATTGAAAATACGCATTTGTATGTCGTAACTAGTTAACTATAACGGTAACTTACAAAAGTTCAGTTTGATTTTTGGATACACGATCGTCAACACTATAACCTCTATGCTTCAAATTTCCACAAAACCAGTTAAATACAAAATATTAGTCAATTGATTGTATCCCGATGGTCCAACTGGAAATAACGAATATAACAGGAATTAGGGTAATTAGGGTTCAAATTAATCCAGTAGCTCCGTATCTCTACTTCATATTTCTTTAAACTTCAATAAAAAATAAATACCTGCATGGCTCTATAGTATTGAAAACTTTTCTTATCAAAAATTCTGTCTTCTTCTAGATCGTCCACCGCGATTTAGCAGCCCGCAACGTCCTCGTAGATCACAACAAGCTTTGCAAGATCGCTGATTTCGGCATGTCTCGTTGCGCGGGCGCCGCGGCGCGAGCTCCTCGCGGTGCGCTGCCCGTGCGGTGGATGGCACCGGAAGCTTTGTTATATAATGTATATAGTCATCACAGTGATGTATGGGCGTTTGGGATACTGCTGTGGGAGATTGTTACCCTTGGTAAGTGGACAGAGCGTTTCATTAAGTGCAATTTTGTACTTGTTCTGGCAAGGATGCCAAACAGAGGGTTGGTCAAGAGGCCAAGTAGTGGTTGTAGTTTGTCGTTTGAATTGTTCTTTTCACTGCAGCTATATTTGGATTAGGATTTTTAATTATTTTAAATTTAATTTAATATCCTTTATTTCTCTACCTTAGTAACTAAACTTCCAAAATTACATTAACTTTCATTTCTGTGTTAGGCAGTTAACAGTGCTATATCGAGTCTTGTATTTCTGAAGCTATAATTCATAACCCATTGACTATCGTGATTCCAGGCTCAACGCCGTACGCCGCGATGTCCGGTCGAGAAGTCCTGACGGCAGTGACGGAGGGGTACCGGCTGGAGCGGCCGCCGCACTGCAAGCCGCAGCTGTACCGCGCCATGCACGCCTGCTGGCACGCCGACCCCAGCCAGCGACCTTCCTTTGCCGAGCTTAAGGTATTCATTATTGGCATTGGCAGTTCATTTAGGCCAATGCAAGACGCCCTTCTTTCTCTGTTGCCAAAATTACGCAGAAATGTCACAAGTTAGTGTTCTTCATAATGCTTTCAATCAAAACTGGTAACCATTAGATCGCCTGAAAGTGTAAATAAAATTATTGCTTTTGCTGCCAGTAGGACTGTTTTGCATTTTCTTTTAATATCTAAATATTGGAGTTTGGCTTGTGGACCACGTCATATATTATTTTGTTGCTCATGACGGACCATAAATGATAATAATCAAACAGATCAAAGCAAGAGTAGCCATGCAAACGCGCGGTGCGGTTGAAAATATTAAACTTGTCTATTCGTTTTTTTTTTGTGGTACTCGGTGACAAGACGAGCAAGTCGCCGCAAAAAAACAAGACCTGATGTTAAGTGTCACGTTTGCCCATAACAATTCAGTGCCATCCAGAATTATGATCTTCAACAGTTCATAAGCATGCGCGGCAATGCACTGCGCTCGTCACCCTGAAATATTAGATGTTAAATCTCTGTATACCCAGTAATTACGCTGGAAACATTGCACTACACACACTACTGCTTTGCAGTTGAATTATTAGCAAATTTGGTGTGGTACTTCCCCAGGCGGACTCTGCAAGAGAGTTTTATTTTTATTAGTACGTGTTCTGACTGAGTGTATGCCAGGTCATAATCTAATTCAATATAATTTACTTTTTCAGGGTCAACTGGCTGAGTTGCTGGACAACGAGCCAGCGGAAGGCAACTACGTAGACCTGGACTCTTTCTACCAGGAGTCCTCCGTATACAGCGACCCCTCCGCCATCATACACGACGAGGATGGCCTCTCCGCCGAGTACGACCGCGAGCGAAGGGTATTTAGAGAGTAAGTGTACTTTGACTTTGAGGGAGTTACTCTTATTTAGGGTATAGAGAGTGAATATGTTTCCATAGGCTGTTGAGTGTGAGTGTTTGTGCTACGAAAGCCAGAAAGTCAAATGTAGTAAATAAAGGTGCTTCAATAATCGATGTCTTAAGGTTGCTAACATCCGTATTTAGTCTATAATACATAGTACTAACCTAGTCTGGGGTGTTTAGAAAGAACCTTATTCTAATGAAAAGTGCTTAAAATCTTAGTGGCTCTGATGCAAGACTTTCAAATCCATTCTGACAAGACTTTGGTATGCTTGGTAATGCTTGGAGGCTTGACTGCTTAGAGAGCGAGTTAATGGCAGTGACAAAAGTACTGGTATACTCTGTTTAAAAATTTAAAATTATCCTTATATTTTCAGGCTAGCGACCGGCCCGTCGAAATTCGAGAACCGAGCGTTCAATCTCCGTGACGAAGAGTTGCGAAACAAGTTCGGCATCGGAACACCGAGAATGGGTGGGTTCGGGATCAGAGACCTTCCATTCAACGACAGAAACTTCTCCGACGGAGAGTTCAACGAACGAACCTTCACCGATAAAAACTTCAATGACACCAACTTCACCGAAAGAAAGGACGGGAAACTATCCACCTCAAGCTTTCACAGAGATCGAGAGAGGGAGAGAGAGAACCCCATAGTTAGCAGAAATAGTTTTAATGGGTTCCCGAGGATAGGAACGAGAGATAACCATTTTCAAATGAGCCCTGATGGCAGGAACAAGAGAGTATCGGAGTTTGAGTGCGATATTTAATCAGGGGTCAAGTAATTTTGGATAAGACTTAAAGATTGATGTAGAAAAAGACTCCATAACCATTATGCCTAAGTTTTGTATTTCGATCTGAACTAAAATTTTGGCTATCGATCGATATTTTACGTAATTCCTATGATTATTTTCGTAAAATAATGGATGGACTCACTATATATACATGTTATTTATTTTCATATAAGTTTGTGTATACTATTAAAAATATGAAAGTGTGTATGCACTAGCCTAGCACCGATTTTACCTATGTAGGTACTCGCTTTACTTGTGTGGGTTACATATAATTGTGTGGTGCAAATGTGTAATTTAAATTTAAAATTAATGTAAATTTCACATTTCAATTTAATAAAATTGAAACCTGTGCAAACTTGTGTGTGGATATTAATGTAAATAATTAATTTATAACAGTATTTTAATTGAGGTACGTATAGAAAATATTATTATGTTGTAAATAAATACTTAGTAACAAAATAAATGACTGTTTTATGTGTGCATATTTTTTATTGTGTGCTGTTTTGTTTTTCTGTGCATTTTTTAATATTCCATAAATGTTATCATCAAGTTATATTTTTTTAAATGCACTAAATGTAAAGTATATAATATAACAGTGTTAGATCACTGTGGATGGTGCTTTAACTAAATGGCTTCAGTTTCCGTTTATATAAATATTATGGTTTAACAAATTTTATTAATGTTGTCTCTTAATTAAACTGTGGAATTAATTAAATTATTAATTGTAATATACAAGATTCATGCACTTACTCACATTATTCAGAATAACAGGAATTAGATTTTCTTTTCATAATTATAATATATAATTTTGTTTAAAAAATACCTATAAATTACCTACTACTATGTTCCATTTTGAAAATATAAAAATGTTGGAAATAGCCCACCTTCTTGTATATATTGTTGTTCTTCTTGTTTCTTCTTCAATATTTTTTTTCTAAATCACCTATGCGTCTATTAAATGTTTGTGTGTTTCTTGTATCTCAGTTTGATATACCCTCTAGTCTTTAATCAATTGTATTATAGTATTGGTTTGAAGTAAGATGTATTTTGTAAGTTTGAAAGATATATTTTATTTTAAAATATAAACCACAAAATTATCCTTTGTTTTATTAGAACAACGCTCAAACAAAAACTTACCATACATTTCGTAATAATAGATTGTGTTAATTTATTGCAAAGCTAAATTCGTTGTTAGCATACGAAATATAAGAATTCTAATATTTAGTGTGTAAAATATTTTGTATATCTATTTTACTGTGGTTAATTTCTGTGTCAACTTCAACTAGCAGTAAAGAAATGTATAGAAAACTACATTGACGCTTGAAGATAATACCATAGAGAAATTATACGATTAGAATGACAATCTCATACAAAAAAGTGTACCCCGAAAAAATATATAAAACGCTTACGTATTTAGTCATTAATATGGTCATAGAAACATATTATTGTGTATTTAATGTTAACTTCAAATCAGATTGCAATATACGAAGTAAAAAATATGTTTTCAAAAATTATAACGCCCTTCCTTGAGAACCTAGAATGTTTGCAAATACAATGTACAATTAATAATTTTACTAATACTAAAAAAATATATGCAAAAATATTCTTAACAAAAAAGTCCGTACAATTACGGATGAGTTAGCATGGGTTTCTATTTGATGTCAAGCAGAAATTGTGGTGATCAGTTCCATACCTTAAAAGAAAACAAGGAACGTACAGCACATCATTGTCCGTCCGTCCGTCTGTCTGCCCAGACCTTTTTTTCTCAGGAATGTTTTATATCAAGTTCAAATCAAGCATCTACAACCCAATAAAAAATACGGCCATTTAAGCAGCATGTTTTGCCGCACTCGCAAGTAAATCAAAACCTATAGGGCACAAGTGCAGGAATTACCACATAAACCACACACATCACATAGCACCACCACGTGGTGATACCACTTTTTTTGTTGCGATTACACGATTAAATTTGTAGTTGGAGAAATCGCCGTGATGTATATCGATGTAAGGGCGATATTTTTTTCAACTTTAAAGTTAAGTTTGTACGGAAGCCTCGGTGCGCGAGTCAATATTTTACTATCCGGTTTTTTACTACCGAGCTTTTGTCTACCGAGAGAAAGTATCACCAATTGTAACGACCTAGCCGCATTTCACACTTAAAAAAAACCGCAATGAAACCCAGACTAGCCTTGTGGCGGATTTCCGCCTTCTAATCTATAGGTTATGGGTTCGATTCCCACCCAGGACAAACATTTGTGTGATGAACATGGATGTTTGCTCTATGTCTGGGTGTTACTATGCATGTATGGACAAAAAAAAAGTATTTATGTATTCTATCAGTTATTTGGTTCCCACAGTACAAGCTTGCTTAGTTTGGGGCTAGATGGCGCTGTGTGAAAAAAGTCCACTATTATTTATTATTATTAGGGCTCAACTTATAAATTTTACAAGTATAGTATATTGTAGTACTAGTAGTTCGCGCCGAGCTGAGACCTCACGACCCCTATAACTTCACAACCCCTCAACCGATTCAGTTCAAATACGAACTTAAAAATTGTATTGAAATGAACTACTTGTATACACAATTTCATGAAGATCGGATCAACGGTTCTTAAGTTATGGTCGGACAAATATACATACAAACATACAACTGCAGATTTGTTTCCGTAGTTTCTGAGATCTTCGTTACGCTCAGTCAATAAACTATAGAGTAAGTATAAACTATAGATTTTACTAAACCATTCACTAATCCTCATCCCGTATAATCATACTCTCTTGTGATAAAACTCAAAATCAACTAAATTGTTTTTGAAACGTTCCTAGAAAATTGAACACTCATTACAGGTTGTAAAGTGAAAATGGTAGTAAAGGAGAGAAGGAAACATTAGGTCTGCGGTAGGAGGTATGACTTGTTACTTTCTTTGTGATTGCACCATTGTTCTTGTATGTCACTTTGTGCCGCGGTGAAAATGTACAGTGGTACCGTAATTTATTTTAATTTTTTTCCGGCAAATCCCTTTATTAGCTAAGCAAAATACATAGAAACTACAACTTCCTAAACTACTTAGCCTACTACATAAAATTAACAGTTGGATTATCCAGAGAGCATTAAAGGTCTATAGATAATCTAAATGTTCACGCCCACCAGTTGGCAGGGTACCCAGCATGCTGGCGGCATTACCACGCTGAATGGCAATGCTTATGCGTTGAACCAAATAAACGCCAGTATTAAATACAGAAATACAGAAAATTTTATTCATGAAAAAAATACATATTAAAAAATATAAAAAATAACAATATGAAATAACATTATAGTCACACGTCGCGTTAACCAGGTGCTATGATAAGTTTTTGAAAATAAGTTGAGCTCCCGGTCCCCAAGGGCCCAACGTCTCTACTCCAAACGACTAAAATACGTAACCACTACCGAGGTTAGCATATTTGCGCCGCTTGTGCTGCTCCGCTGAATGAGCTGTAAATACACTTATGCCCGTCTGCACTAAAGTCAATAAAGATGAAACTTAGATAAGCATCACCTAAACTAAGTCGGACTTAGGCATGTCAAAGGAAAGGGGTTGTCTTACGTATTTCGGAAGTTTGGTGCGATGTATATTTCAATGTTAAGTATGTCCTAGAGAGTTAGGTACGAACTTAGGAGCTGTCACCGTTAACTGCAGACGGGCATTAGGTATGCAACAGACAATACTTAAAAAATAAAGTGTGGCGCAGAGAAGGTGCGTACTAGCATGCTTTTGTTACCTTTAACATTTAAGCTATGTAGTTATTTTACGCTTTACACCAGGCTCCTCTGTGTCGTGGATGTCATGGAATATCAAAACTAGGACAAGTAAAGCCCAGACCCTACAGCAGATATTTAAATTCACAACTTAAACATCGGCCCAGCCGGGTATCAAACCCGGAACCCACCGCTAATAAGACGCGTTACCAACTAAGCCAATAATGCATCAGGATTGTTTAAAACATTCGGACTTTTTTATCCCCTTCACATATTCTAGGTTCTTCAAAAGGTGAAAGACAAAAATAAATGTATTATTATGTATCCAAAATTGAAAAAAAAAACTACCATAAATCCTTTTTAACTTCAGCTTAGATAAGTTACTAATGCTAATAACAAACAAAATTTTTCAAACAGTTGCAAGCAGCCTGTATCTTTAGAATAGCAAACGAAATGCCGTTTGCTTACAGCAGGAATTCTTGCGGTTTCCATCGAAAGTGCTGTAATAGCTACCTCTAACTATGATAGGCAAGTTACGGGACACTATTGAATGAAAATTACATTCTATCAAATTTTTTGTGTTGCAACTTGTTTTCAACATCATATTTGGTCTGGCGCAAGTTTCTCAATACGTACACACGTAGTTATATTGTATTGTATTGTAATGTATACGACATCTTCTGCTATTTTTTGACAACCCACCGGATTTAATTGGTAGCACGTCTGATTATAAGTATCTGCTCTGGTTCTGCTCGACAAGTGTTTCACCTCTACACGAGGTATCATCAGAACGTATTGACTCTCCGAGCGCACGTTTGAGAATAGTATCCTACTCTGATTTATTCCCTAGAGATACACTTTCCCTGTAGAGACATACTTTTAATAAAACTACGCTTTTATTCCTGTAAGATACACATATTAAAACCCTTACCAGATTATCCTCTTAGGTGTACTTTTCGGTACTGCTTTGCATAGAGTTATTCCCCAGCTATACACTTTCCTCGTAGAGACACTTTTTTGTTGAAGGGAAATTGAATGCACATACAATCTATTTTTAAAGGTACTTAGATAATATTTAGATACGATATCTGAATTCTTCGCTAATGTTTACGTACCAAACAGAGATACTCTAAACCTCCTTCAGGAGGAGGTACCAAGGTTTGATACCCAGGAGACTCTAAACCTCCTGGAGAATGTTTAGAGTCTCCTTGGTACAGTACTTTAAAGACACAAGATCATTCCTATTGTACTAGATATTGCAGCTGAAAAACACTAGAAATTTGTTGAAAATACAGATTGCGTCATTCAAAGTCATTTAAAAAAAAACTCAGTTACTGCTAATTGCTTACCGGTATCGTCACCCCACCGATTCTTGAGGAGTTACGTTTACCGATTCAATACATTGACTCAACGACTATTGATTCCGCGGCAGAAAGCTCACCGACCGATTGCTATTTCAACTTACTGATACGTGGACAAAAGTGTTAAAATAAGTTTTGCCCTGTCGCCATAAGCTTCCAGTTGTATTGAATTTTAAGGAGTTCCTTATATTTCATTCTATGTTTTAGATTAGTTAATTCATTCAATATTTAAGAGTTTAGCTCTTATCAGTGGAGTAATTTACATGCTTGGCGGTCTTTTGCCAGCGTTTTCACCGCTTTGTACAATATGACATCTTCCTTGTCTTTTATCTGTCTATGAACGTTCTCCTTGGTATTCCCGTTCTTCTCTTTCCTTCTTTGGTGGTTTTCATCAGTGTGTCACCGGGCGGCCAAATATCCTGCCTCTTCTGGTCTCTGTAGTTGCTAGAAGACTTCTTTTCTCGTTCACAGTTTCTAGGACTTCCTGGTTTGTCTTTTTATAAATATGTCTAGCTTATTTTTTTATACGTCTCCAAAACCACATACCAATAGCTTCCAGTATTAAATTTCTTTATCTTTTTGAAGGCCAGGGTAAATTCTTTTGGACCCAATTTCATTCACATTCCTTCGGTTTGCACGGAGTTGACTGAAAAAAAACTTCAACAATCCTTAGCGTTTCCAATACGTAAGAAGTATCATGTGAACGATGAAAATAATTATTTTATCATAAGTTATTGTTCACTCCATTATTCTATGGTATAATTATAGTAATTAATTCCTGTCTCTTCACGGAAAGAGCAATTATACGAGTACGTCCGATATGTTCACGCTCTGCTTCCCAACCGGTGGAAAACTGCTTCTGTTCTAAGTATGAGTTAACAAAAGATCGATAGACGGTATTGGTCTTGGTTGTTATCATTATTTAATCAGGAGTTTGCAGAATATTGAAAAAGATAATCGCTTTATTAAATTCAAATTCAAAACATCTATTTTTCGGAGACATGGGTAACGTAGGAATGGTAATCATCATTAACCATAAGACGTTATATTGATGAACATAGGCCTTCCCCTTAGAGCGCCACACCGGACGACAACGTGCCACTTGCATTCACTGGTTGCCCTTGACTTTCACAATGTCTTTGGTCCACCTAGTGGGCTGCCTGCCTACGTTGTCCTTCCAATTCGTAGTCGATGACTTTTGTTCTTCGGCGAATGTCCTCGTACCGGATTCAATCGCGCAAAGAAACCCCGAGCATATCACTCTCCATTGCCCACTGTGCGACTCTGAGTTACTCTAAGAGGCCAGTAAAATCGTCTAAAAGACCATGTTGCAGTTCCATATATTAATATAGTTAAGATAAATGTCAATATAGTAACATAATTGAGACCACCATGCTCTAGTACCATGGCATGCAAAATTGTTAGCAACATTCGTACTAGCATGCATTCCAATCATAAATAGTATTAATATATTTTTTTATGTTATGAGTGACCATCAAAAAAAAATAGCCATAATAGTAATATAAAAATATTAAAACCGAGTGGTCGAAAAAAATAAAAAAATCCACACAGTTGCGGGTCTACTACTACTACTAGTTGGTGGTCTACGGGAAATAAAATGATGATGATGATAGTAAAATATATTACCTCCTATAGACTAAATGGCTTGACCGATTTTGACGAGTGAGTGTAGTTGAATTCATTTTTATGTCCGAAGAGTTATAGGCTACATATTGTAGTCGGGTTTTTTTTTTCTTAATACAGTAATACTGTTGTATTATTAAATCCCTGTACGCCGATGTTAATTCGCTGGATAACATTGCCCTCCAATCCGGAACACAGCACACTACTATGGGGGGGTTAAATATCTGGTAGTAACGGTGTAGTATTTCTGCATGTGGATCCTGCAACAGTCCTATCACAATAAAAGTAGCTTAATACTACAAAAGTTTTAAATAATTCCTTGGTGATTGAAAAAATAGCTATTAAGTGGGCGCGATATAAATAACAATGCTCGAAAACACTCCATTACGATGACTGTAGTACTTTACCATTCGTTACGCATAGTTATGATTTTAAAAAAACGGTAAGCATTTTAGTATAATATAACGACACTGTACACCAAAAACTCATATTTTACCATCACATAAAAAAATATATATCTTACTATAAGGTTTGTAAAGTTCAAAATAGTATGAAAGTTCGAAAAATATAAGAATTTTTAAAATTGTAATATCTTAGATAGCTTTCGTAACGAGTTGATAATAACAGTACTGTGAAAGCATCATTCAATACAAATTGTAATATCATCCTGCTTGATACAAGCGTAGCATTGCGTTTTGAAAATGCGCGACGCGCTTTTAATTTCTATGCAATAAGGTTTAATATAGTATACAAATTAGAACTACTGGGTAAGTTTGTCAATATTTTCCCAAATAGCGCCTTATGCAACCCCATTGCCCGTATCGCTATGTCATCGCGGACTTATCAGTTCTGACCAGAACTGACCTTTACGTCGGTGAAAGTCTGAGTTCCGGAATTATCTCACAGTAATACGAGATGAGAGAGTATGTTTGTGTGTGTGGTGGCGGAATCTCGCACGCCATTTGACGTCCAAGCGAGCATACTTGCGCCCGCGCAACGCGCCTTGATTAAGACATCAAGACGCGAGAAAAAAAACAATGTTCTTTTTTTAAAATAATTACTCCAATTTCGAGCGCGTAATCGTTTGTGAAAAACATGTTCTTGACTTAAAACTTTTAAAGTGTAATATTTGAAAATGGCCAGTGTTTTGAAAATAATTTTCGTGGCTTGCATAGTGGCTTGCGTAGCCGAGGACTTGAGAGACTTTGAATTCGAAAGAGATCCTGATGAAGTAATGATTGCACAGGAATCAAGACACTATCAAGCCATCGTCAAACCACCTGTCCGAATCGTGAAGCCCACTGGAGTGACTAATTCTCACCGACCTCAATATAATCTAGATTCTTTGGAAAATGAGAGTTTGGAAGATTTTTTCGAACCGACTTCTATGAGAACTGTAGTGAAAAACTACAAATCATCGAGTAAGATAAGAGCTAAAGAAGGGATGGTGAAGGATGCTGTGCTAAGAGCAATGGAGAGAAAGGATCACGTGGGGAAGTTTGCCCAGATCCTGCCCATCATCAGGGCTATGTCGGGGTCGCAGAGGCTGGCACTGGCGTCGCTGGTCGCCAATCAGGTCACCACGCCGCCGGGCAGGGCGCCCCTTAACTTAGCTCAGGTATTGATTTATTTTATTTTTATATGTACTTATATGACATTACTCTAAACACGGATTAGTTTGTACAAAAATAAAAGAAATAGGTACCCATATAACTCAAGCATAATATTTTCTCCATTAAGATGTTAGGTAAGTAAGTAGGTAGATAAGTATAGTAGTAAGTAAGGTACATTTTACTTTAATTCGAAAGCAATCAGGAAAAGTGCCACAACTTTTTAACTAACCCCGTCATCACTTACTCTTTCTACATCATTTACTCTAACTACATAGATACTGAAAATTCCCAATTCAGAGCATCCTAATCCTAAAGTTACTCATTTAGTGGGCTCTTAATGCAGCGTGAGGGCTGCTTTATTAACGATAGGATATTTTTTTAAGCTTGGAGCTTATTTCAATGGTGTAAAAATTTAAAGCAAAACAGTTTAAGCACGTTGCCGATACTATTAATAACAGTACTAAAGTTCTAAAAGCGAGGTAAAGCGACTCTAGTAAAGAATTATAAAAATCTTTCTTAACACGTCTGTGAAAAATCGGAATATGACTTCATGTTTAACACAACTATTAATCGTATCTCAGGATTCTACGTGACAATTGGCAACAATAAGCCTAAAATTAGTTAAACGGAGAATTACCCGAAAACCTTTTCAAACTTTAGTAAAAACTAGACATACACGATCCTTTAGGAAAAAATATACACAGCTTCGTTTAGAGATTAGTAACTGAATCGATATAATATTGTCTTGTTTAGTGAGCACATTCTTGTGTGCAGGTCGTATGTTGAGGCCTTTACTATAAAAAGTAAGTTAATTTTTGGTTTGCATCGAGCTAACCTTAATGGATATAGTTGTTATATAAGAAATATAATATTTCATGCTCCATTTTTTAAATAAAGTTCTCATCGAAACCCGGAAATCAGAACAATTCTAAAATGTACGCCATGTTGTGATTAAATCACGAAATGTATCCGAACTCAATAATAAATTGCGCAACCACAAATTAAAATTTAAGTTTCTCACGAAAGTTTTTATTATTTTATAACTATTTATGTGAGTAAAGCTAACTGCACAGTTATGATAATCCTAAAAAGTAATACGAGTGTAATTATTGTATAATTGATTTAGTAGATATTCTAAAGTTAAAGAACTATGTAACTTATTCAGAGATGTAATCGTGTATCGTTTTGCTAAATTGTTTTTTTTCTCTAAAAACAAACTGTGTTAGTGACCAAACATTAGTGTCACTTTTTCGTGTTTTGTCTTTAATTTTATAACGAGTAATTAATAAAAAAAGAATGTTATATATACTATATATTTTAGAAGAGAACAACATTACTATCTTAAAATTATAATTCTAAATTTAGCATAGAGCAGCACCGGCCTCCGGCTGGGCCGTACCGTATTGCGCTGTGCCTGATACGGAAACTAAGAAATTAAGAATCCTAACCTCGTGATTCTCAAACGTTTGTTAACTTTGACAACAGATTAATTTTAATGCTGCATTTGTCTGGCACTAAGCGAATGAAAAAGACAGCAAAAGACTTAATCTGTTGTCAAAGTTTACAAACGTTTCAGAATCCAGAGGTAAATCTGTCACTTGTAAGCGAATCTGAAGGAAATAATGTATTCTGAATTAAACGAAAAGTGTTGTCATATGTAATTAAACGATAGTAAAAACTGAAAATATATCAGCTATCCCTAGAGTACTGTATCGACATTAATAAATTAAATATCGACAGTTTGCAAAAGTACTTTCGTAAAGTAAGGCCTGAATCAATCAACTGCCTATAAAAACAAGACTAGGCGATATTCGTTTGAAACCCTCCGGATTAAATTTACCTAACTGAGAGCCAGACCCTATTCTAAGCCCAGCGTGATACCATCTTCAGCCAAATTACAACGAATTTTTTTTTTACCTTTCATTTGATTTTTTGGTTTGTATGAAAATAGTCATTAATAAAAACCTATTCATCGTTCAGTAACAACACTAAAAATAATATTAATTATCTAGCACTACGTCTACCTATCCACGCTTAACAAATAGTTTAAAACTAGCCCATAAGTATACTTCAATTATGTTATGGGCCTAAATATGTTGCATTAGAATTTGTTTGCATAATAATTTCACTTTTAAAATATTTAAAATAATACATAATTATTTATAAAGAAAGTTGCAAAATTTGGTCATAAAATAACAAGCAAGACCAATCTCACTCGTTTGTTAATGTTACGGACGCCTACTGGCCACATTTTGATGTGGTTTTATTGGCTTTTTACCATAATGCTCGAATATCTATAGTATCTTCTGGTTATTGCCGCTGAAATAAAGCGACAAGAAGAAAAAATAAAAACTTTAAAACATTATTTCTTAAAAAAAAAAAAATATAGAAAAAAGCATTATTGGTAGAGTCAGAGACAGTAGGGACAACATGTAGGTATACCGGGAGGGGCACAAGTACTGTGCTAAGGGCTCCGGTGCGTTTGGAGAACCCGGAGCCTTTCGTCAAGCACAGGGGGGTTTTAGTGTATATTCTTTATAATTATCCATTAAATGTGGATAACTGTATGTATTTATGAGTGTGTGTGTGTGTGTGTCTGTGTGTTAGTGTGTGTGTGCCATCAAACACTGATAATGAACTCGGCTAAGCCCTAAAACAACCGAGTATCCTGTGCAGATCTCCCTTTAGTCAACAAGAAAAGTAAGGTAGTTACTGTTTAAATAACTATTAGTTTTCCGAGTTTCTCTTCGCTCACTCAGTCAACAAAAATGTAATAAGATATAGTCATGTTCACTATTCAGTTTCATTTTATTGCATTTGCAAATTCTGTTGACACGTATACAACTTCTGTGTTCACGTATACCCTGTAGTCATAGAAGGCAGATCATAGATATATCAATTGTAAAAAAAACAAGTCAGTGCCTGTTGCTTGCAAACTTACAACTATCTAGGTTCTAGATTGACCCAGGGGTTCACCGTGCTTAAAAACTTGAACGTTCATTTGTTTAATATACAGTTTAGCTTATTAGAGTATACACATCCACTGTACATCCCATCTTTTACGTCTCCAAAAATCCTCAACTTCATAAGGTTGTCTGGAAGAGTCTGTCACTTTCAGCGATAAGGCCGCCTGTTGTTACACTATTTTAAATTTTTTGATTAAATTTTGTAAAATCTGGCGTAAGCAATAAAGAGTTAATAATCTATCCATAAAGCTTGTGAGAGGCATACCTACTAGAATCACTGAACTGATTCTGTTCTGCTGTTGAGACGAATCAGATATAAATAACTAGAAAAAAATATATATATATTGTTTACCGACAGAACCCTAAATTTTTTTCCCATTATGTGGCCACACAGAGCTCACAGATAAACTATTTCTTATTACTAATTAGGTGACGGTCAAACGGTAACCTATAGGGAAAGAACCAGTCCACTTGACACACAAACAGCCAACAACGTATTGGATATCTGCATTTGCATGTTTTCCATACATTAACGTTTCAATATAACCGATGACGGCAGCGCACGGTCGCGTGATGGACAACTCGGCCGAGAAATCAATCGAGATTGTGAGCAATACGTAGTGAGATTCATCTGAATAGAAAGTTAGATAACAGGGCGTTGCTCCATCATTTGTAGAAAATATTAGCTGGTGCCCGCGAAGCTCGGCTTGTGGCCTCGCTAAACTCAAACCTTATCCTCACAATTACGAACACAACAGAAAAGAAATCATCAAAATCGGTTCAGCCTTTCTCAAGTTATAGCGTGACCAGGAGAAATAACTGTTCATATTTATATACGATTGATACGATTTGATACGGTCCGTGCGTTACTATTCCACGGAAACTGTTTCTTTTTCTGGGATATATAAAGTATAAATTTGGAGTATAAGCTACCACATTATCAGATTTCATGTTCTTCATATTAGCTTTTAGACGTGCACTGCTGGATAAAGCCTCCTCCATATTGGAATAGTTATTTTGAAAGAATAGAATATAGATATATAGCATAGTTGGATCTTGGAGATCGCAGAATGTTAACTATTTACTAAGAAAAAGCTGCTGCCCGTCTCTTGTAGTTCTAGTCGCAGTTTTAGGATAAAACCGGGGATTTCATGTAAACTATTGTGGAGTTGAGTCAGGATGATCAATGACCGCCCCAGTGGGTTCCCGCTCTGTCGTGGCGGGGGGGCTTAGTAACCGTGGATTGCTCACCCACGGTGAATCGAAGAGGAACCCGAGGCGGGGCCGCTTCTCTGGGCTTTCTACGTAAGCCCACGTTGAAGCGGCCACAGTTGGTATGCTGGCTGTATGGGTAGCACCGCAACCGAGGCGGGTTGCAGTGGCGTCGTGCTGGCGACACTGCAGCTGAAGATTGGAGGCCGTGGCGGGAGAGGACTGTTGGTGTGTCGTTGACACTTTCCCTACCTTCCGCGACATCGACGGGGCCGCCACCGGCAGTTGGCGGACGCGGTGGAGTCGCAGAGGAAGAGGAGTGTCGGTATGGTGGATCACCGCTCTCCCTATCCTCTGCGACCGAAGTGGCAGGCGGCGGGGCCACTCAACTGACCCGTCGCAGGGGGACCTCGGGCGTCCAGACACGGGGTCGTCTGGCGCCCATCGGCCGGCTTGGTCCCCGGGAAGGCGTTGCGGCCGCCATGTGTCCTGGCGTGTCGCAACGGGGGGAGGGTGCTGCACCCGACCCCGGAGAAGGGTCGGTCGGTCGGAAAGGTCGAAGGACGGCCGCGGCGGGTTCGCGGTCGTGTGTGAAAGCGTTCCCGTGTTCCCGCCACAAGCGGCGGAGGAGGGGCACCGTGGAGTTTTAGTGGGTTGGATTCCCACATAGCCGCACTGTCTCCCCGTGGCAGTACGGTATGCGTGCGGATTACTCCACAAAAAAAAAAAATTTTTGATCAATGAACATACAAACAATTTTTTGCATTTAATATAATAAACTCGCAGCCCGCTATCCTATAAAACCATATATTTTCTAGTAGGAGTTGGCTTTTTCAATTCACAGTATAAGCTACGCCTATACCAATTTTCTCTACCAAAGTACTTATACATTACCTATTATTTATGTATCACTGCTTTCTTAAAATGTTCAAAGATGAATGCTCCGGCATCCGATACTGGCCACAGTCGAACGATTATCAACTATTCTCCACGCTCGTAACTGCTATAAATATATGTATCAGTTTGAGTGCCTGACTCCGTTCCAAGATCGAAGTCACTGTGTAGATGAGACGAGAAGAATGACATTGTACGTTGTATGTACACGGAAACCAAAAAGCTGGATGAAATCCGCATGTCAAGCCAAAATTCTAAGAGTCTTTCAACTAGTCAATCCTGCGTGCGGTGCCGAAGCATAGACGTTCACACATGAGACACAAAATTAAAGTAGCACAGAGAGCAATGGAGCGGTCCATGCTCGGCATTAAACTACAAGATCGAGTAACACGAAAATTTCAGGGCGTCGGAACCGCAATAACGAATCTAAAGTGAAGCTGGACAAGACGCGTAGCTGTAGCGTAGGTGAAGTGATGAAAGGTAATGGCAGCGTGGTGGCCGAGGCAAGGAAAGCGGGCTGTTGGCATCCGGCAGCGAGATGGGTTGACGTAATTGTCATAATCGAGGATCAAATCTCTTCACGTGAAGGAGGTTGATGTCATAGCAAGTGAGAAGACTTTACCCAACAATTGGATAAATAGAACTTTAGATAATGATGAGCATGATGTACCGATTCTAAGTATGAAATGCTCACGTTCTAAAAAGGGACAAAGCCCATTTAAGCTACACTTAATTGAAGATACTTAAGCATAGAAGATCCTGAGAGGATATTCTGCTACTCTTGGTCCTTTTCTATAAGTACAGCTGCAACTGATTGGTATATTACGAGTGCAAGTCGGATTCGCGCCCGCTTCATAACAATCTGAAATGAGCATGAAACTTTCACTGGACATTTATGGTATTGTCTACTAGAATCAGAAGTAAAAATAATTAAGCAAATTCGGAAAATAACCGACTGAATTTAAAGTGAGTATTTCGTTTTTATTAAAATAAAATAATAGCTCTTTGTAAAACTACGTAAAGATAATCTGAAACATTAACTGGAACGCGGCGACAAATCTAGAAATGTCATTGCAATATCAACCTATACCTGCTTTTTGTGGCTCGGGTCAACTCGAGGTAATTGTACAGCACGACGATTTAACGCAGTTACGAAATTAAATCGAAGTTAATGCGAAATTTGATACATTTGATAAGAAACTATTAGTGGAAAATTATGAATTATTTACGTCCTTATTTATTATATCTTTAATTTTTAATCAAGGAAAACATGAGAGATTATAGGTAAATTACTATCAATGTTAAATGAAAAATCCATATGAATTGTGCATAATCACACTGATATTAAAAATGCGAATGTTTGTGTATAATGTGTAAGTATGTAAGGGTAAGTATGTATGTATAAGTGTGTTTGTTCCCGTTCAACTCTGTAACGGCTGAACGAATTTGAATGAAATTTGATATGGAGGTAGCTTATACCCTGGATTAACACATAGGCACTTTTTATCCCGGAAAAATATTCGATTTCTGTAGAATAGCGGGTGAAACCGCGGGGCGCAGCTAGTGGATGATAAACTCTTGACCATCACCGAGTTACTTGTGCAATGGAAAATTCTTAACAATAAAAAGACAACGAAATAAAAAAAAAACGCTTTTAACACTTATAGCTGCCTCCATTAATGCTGCGGGATTTTAACACCCAGTATGGCGGCTACTGACTGAAAACACGTGAATTTCTGGAATAAATTATTTTGAACTTTGAATTTGAATTTTGAATTAAGTTTATCTGCCTCGAGGATGCCATGGAAGCATGGAACATGCTCAAAACATGGACAACTAACACCCACCAACAGTAGATGTTTGAAACATCTGCCCGGGAGGGAGCCGAACCCGGAAACTCCTGATCATAGCGCAGATGCGGTACCAACTAAGCCTTGCTGGCACTATCACATAAAAAATCCAAGTGTCTTACATAAAATAACTACTCTAAGTAAATGATTTTGTTTAACGTATTACCAACAAACAAACATTTTTCTCAACTAAACGTGCTTCAAGCAGCAGCGCATTACACGCTACTTGCCTACGCGTGAAAATGTACACTTGAAAACAAAAAAATGACCCCGTTTTGTATGTCGTTAAAACTCCCGTGTCTCGGCAATATTACGAGAACAATGATAAGATGTTGATTTTCACATTGCGTTCAAAACAATTCATGTATTTACACAGCATATTTTTTAGGCAATAGTTTTTTAGCGAAAGTAATTTTTACATTACCTAGGCAATTCTCCAAATAATGAAATGGATATTATGATTTCGATTTTTTTATGGATATAACTGTTTGGCTGCCTTATTTACTTTTTAACTAAAGAATTAATAAATATCAGCAAAGCATTTATATTAAAGATTAGCGATAAATAATAATGATCGATGATTATAAATAATTCTTTCAAAATTATCCATAGAGCATTAAACTAAGTTTATTCAGTAACATTTTAATCAAATCTTTAGTCATAATACTTTATGCAAATAATGTCAATTTTTAACCGACTTCCAAAAAAACAGGACGAGGTTCTCAAGTCGACTATTTCTTATGTTTTTATGTTTGTTATCTCAGAAATCCGTCATTTGTGAACCAATTTGAAAAATTCTTTTTTTTAAATTTGAGATGTTCCGGATTGGACTCCCCTAATATTATTGTAGGCATAAATATAGTGAGTTTGGTATTTTCATCAACATGTCAAGCATTTGGATTCAGAAAATATCATTTGGTGAAGTGGAACTGATGAAGAAGACCACAGATGGCCACCGGAACTCCTCAATGATATGTATTTCATGGGCACCAAGATAATTTCGATTATGACAGTTAATTGACTTTAACGAAGCAAATAATACATGGTTTAGATTCTGAGTCGGCTTTTTTTCGGAAATCAAAACAGTCACAAGCGATTCACAACAGTTGAACAAGCCTTTGTTAAATCAATATTATAGTTGATAATGATAACAAAATATGTATAAGTAAAGTTCTACTATTTTTTTGCATGATTATAGAATGTACAAAAAGCAAAAAACAAATTTAATTCCTATAGTTCGCTAGATGGCGTTGATCCATCTTTGTGCATTTTTGACGCTTTGTATGGACGGACATTAGTAATGTTCTGGGAGGGAGTTCTGAATCACACAAGCGAAGTGTTTTCCTCGAGACGAACGTATTCATTTTTATACCTCGAAGCTTCATTGGTCTTGCTAGGACTGCGGCTATATTCCTCTGAATTATAATATTAATTAGGGTAGGATAATAGTCAGACAAATATATTTTACGATTATACTGCACGAATCGTGGCTCAAACAAACATACCCATTATTAAAATAAAAAAATGCTGTAATCACGTGTAATCAGCAAAATGTTGGTTAATTCAGTCTTTGACAGCGGTAACCGAGCACTGAGAGTCTCGGGAAAACGAACCTGGAGCCCGAGTACAGAAAACATCACATCTAACCTAATTGACATATGAACTAATGCCTGACATAACATTAAAAACATAGAACTGAGAAAATAATTATTAATTAACATAAATAATTGCAACACGGTACAATGACATACAAACTATCAACAAAAACCGGATAATTCATCGTGTGTGCGGTTTGTACCAATTCTCTCGATACCATTGTGTCGTAAATAAAGTGGAGCATTTTTGTTGGCACCAAGTGTATTGTTATAGATAAAGTGGTTGGACTTACGGATTAAGGATTAGTGATTTGTTGAGAAAGAAGTAGATTAATCTATATTTATTTAATATTATTATTATTCGCAACTTGCTTTGTCTTGTTTGTATTGAGTTGATAGACAGGGATCTAGGGATGATCCCAAGTGATCTCAAGTAATTTTTAGGCTGTTTTGTTTTCTGTGTAGCAGAAATAAATCGTATCTTATGAAGCAAAATACGTGCTCGGACTTATTACTTGCTTATTTACTATAAGTCCTAAGTCTAAGTCCTAAGTCTTGATTGGGTCGTTGAAACAATATCAGTGTAAAGCAATTACAATGATATTACCGTTTAGGGGAAACAGGCGTTATTGTTGTTAATTCTTTTTTCACCCGACTATCAAAGAATGTAATGGAGAAACTAGGAGGGTAATGTTTTTGGGTGTATGTAAGTATTTAAGTAAGTAGGTTTGTATGTTTGCGTGTTCCTATGTTACCTCCTGTAGCCTAAAAGGGTTGACTGTTTTTTGACAAGTGAGGTGTCGTTAGATCCCTCTTTATGTCCGGACTCCGGAGAGTCAGAGACTATATTTTGCAGTCGGGTTTTTTTCTTTTAATAGTAATTCTTGTTACCTTCTTACGTTTCAATCTATAAATTAAACACTTACTACTGTAAGTAAGTTGTATGAAACTTTTTTCATGTTGAATGTCACAAAATTAAATTTAGTTTCAAGTTAATGAAATACCGCAAAACTACAGAGATTTGTCGCAGTACCCACAAACGATATATTTAACGAAAACTACACTTATGAAAAGAATAACCAAGGCGATCACAAAACGAGCTACACGTGTACAAATAACTAACGTAGAAACATGATTTCGCACATTTCTTACCAATAGGTACATGAAGTTATGGACCAATGTCGCCTGACGATGTAATTGATGATTTCGAAACATTTTGCGAAAATATTTTTGAAAGAAGTTGCTGTCGGCGCCGTACTTTCGTTTTTATTTCACACTTGCGTCAATGACACTTTCGCTGTGTTGGCTTATGGTCACCGTGGTACAGCAGTACAGTATTCAAAGAGCAGTAGCTTGACAGTTAAAAAAAACCTAGTCAAGATTGAATTGGGCCATGCTGCATAGGATTCGTATTAGATATTCACGCAAAACAAACAAGACAACTAAGTTTATATAGAAAAAAAAATATACCCAGACAACCATTTATGAAATCCGTTATTGGTACTGTAAGCTGATGAAAATAAGCCCTAACTCCATAAATCTGCTGTTAGTACCTGAGGAGTTCCGTGCTCCACCTGCTGTAGCCATCATCAGATCAGATCGCTGTCATAATATTATGTTGTCATCGGAACTTGACAGGCATGCAAAATTTCAACTCAATTGAGGATGGGGAACTGGTCTAAAATTGAGTTGCTCGATTTGACCTTAACATACAAACATTGCAAGTGAAATGAATGCTTGTAAAAAAAAGTCTTATCTAATCAACACAATAAGCACTTGATCACCCCTGACATTGTCTAAAACTTAAGAACAAAATAATTTAATGGGGACATGTCAGAGTAAAAAAAAACTCCTTTTTATGTGTGAAAAATTATTTAATTGAATGTATTATTTAATATCCGGTTTAGGGTACACATTTAATTCCGTTTATAAGCTAGAAACTCGTGATTTACGGACTGACAGACAGCATAGTCACAGATTTTGCCTTTGGTTACGGAACCCAGAAAGGATGTATTCAAAAGCTACATTTTATTTTACGTTTTTCCATACCACTAATTTATCGCGTCATCAAGTACTGTACATTGCTCATACCTAGCCGCCCGCTGATGTCAAAAACTCAGCTCAATAAAACCTACCTCAAAAAAAAATGTCAAAAGTTGAGTTACTGCTTTCCATAATGTATAGTATCTTGAAGACGGCGGGGCGGAGGAAGGCGATGCTCTGTTACGTCACCAATCGGATCAGGTTCATGGCATCGAGATTCCATTCATAGCTACAGTTTGTTGTGGATTAATTTTCGAATCGAGATTTTTATACGCAACTTGTTTGAATTTCTAAAATTGGTCTAATGTAAGAGTTATTGAAGTGCAAATTTCTTGGAGTAATGTTTAAATTGAAAATCTTTGCTAGGACGTTTTTGGGGTTCAGTACTCAGAGGGTGCCATAACAAACGGTAATTTATCCAAGCTTTAAGCTTGGTGTAATTTTAGTTTATAATCTAAAGTAAATCAATAAATTGTAAAAACTGTCCAAGTGCGATTCAGACTCGGGCTAAGAGTTTCATCCATGAAGTTTACATTACGGTAATATTTAAAATAATTTTAAGAAAGTGCGAACGAGACAGAATAAATAACACATACATAAACAATTACACATAAATACTCGAAAGAAATACTTGGAAAATAATACAAAGCGGTAGCGGAAAGAGTCACGTTGGCGCCAAAATTGCGGTATTTTTCACGACCTCTTCCACTCCAAGTTCGACCTCTACACAGTTAAAGTGAACCCACGAATCTGGAGCTAGGTTTTCTCACGGCCGTGAACTGACCCGGTGTAAGAATCGTTTGAATGCCATCTGAATAAATAATTAAGAATTCTCTTCATTATCTCACAGGTGATTTATTACCACTTGTAACGTAATAATGTTATCGCATTTATGATTCGTGGATGTATTATGAATTAATTGTTCGCAGCTTTGTTAGTATTTAATTGTTAGTAATTATCTAATTAGTTAAGTTATAAGTTTGCAATGGCTTATCTCTCTTCGTTACCACTTAATAGCTAGCCCTAGTGTCAAAATCCAGCTTTGCATCTGTAAGGGATATGGTTTTTTTTATTTTTACTGAATACTGGCTGATGCCGAGTTCGTATGCGATAAAGCTCCGCTTTCGGCCTCACTAAACTCTCCGTTTAAATCTTGTCCTAACAATTACGAACACAACAAAAAAGAAATGATCTAATGAACGGCGATTCGTTTTTATATATTATGTTATTAGTTTTAAAATTAAACTAATTAGCGGACCGGTTAGTCTTCGGATGGGTGACCATGGGTAATTTATCTATAACTGAGCGCTATCGTGGGTAAAGAGCTTGCTTACCTAATTAGGCTTATCTAATCTTGTACGCACTTTCGATTCGGATCAGGTGGTACTTGGAGCAAAATGCCCTCCTTGGAAAAACGTTCTTATCGTCATTATGTATCTGGGAGCCAAACGTCCTCATTTGACGCCGCTTCTGTTGTACCTTTTTCCTACATGGTGTACTAAAGATAACAGTCCGTTTTTTTAAAATAAATATTACCTTTCTGTTACCTTTTTTTGTTAACATTTTGAACATATGTGAAAGAGATATTCGGCTCTTCGGGATTGTGGCGTAAACTGTAGGCTTCAGTAATATTTTATAGTTAATAATCCTTGTCGTAAGCCATGACATATACTTATTTTATCAAATCTAAATTATACCATGCTCTCATTCCAGGTGAGATCAATGTTCGGCAGCACACCAAACACGACAGACCTCATGCTTCCAATCCTGCTAGACATGGCCAACATGATCCGACGCGCCGTCAGACCCGGCAAAGAAACCAGAGAAGTCATACAACCACACCCAGAGTTACTCAGACAATACACTGAAGGCTTTAGAGACGTAACACTTCCAAATCTAAGACATCACATTGAACGAAACACTGGTGACGTCAAAAAACATCCAAGACTACTTAGGCGACCACACACTGAAGAAATTGATGACGTTAGCAAAGTTACACCAGCACAAATTTTAAGACGTTCATACACTGGGGGTAAACGTGGTGATAGTAGTAGAATTACAAGTGACTTAAAATCTTTAGAAAGTGAAAAACACATTGGTGATATAAACAAATTCTCGACTCCGCAATTACTTAGGCGAACATACATTGAAGACGTAGAAGATGATATGTTTGACATTGGCGTTGAACCAGCACATACGCAGTCTTCGAATCATCACATACGTCAAACTCAAAGAAATACTCTAAGTACTACTACAGATAAAACTACTAACGTCACTAAGCTAGTTAACGTTAGAGAAAATTCTAATATCACAAACGAGGTAGACAATGTAAGTTATGACCTTATTTTAGTAAACTTTATTATAGCAGGCGAGTAGAAATTCGTATTCGTAAGTACAGGAGAAACTTGCCATTAAACCTAGTTGTTGCCATTATAGTAAATAACAATATACATGTATTGTGGTCATTATAGTGAATAACAAAACACACGTATTGTGGTTGGTAGCAGTAATTGATGTATTTGAAATAAGCCTGGTCACATAAATGTACGAGTTTTATGTTATGACCTAACCAGAAGGAAAAGTACAAAGGTAACCTAATATTGTAAACTGCTTTTGAATTGGCACATCGGCAAAAATAACGATTGCAGATCTGAAATCGTAAGCTTTAATTATGTAGAACGATCTCTTTGTCGGACATTGCGCTTTTCAGTCTGATAAGGCCACTTTGAGTCAGTAGCCGTCGAACTTTATTTTAATTTTTTTACTTATATTGTGGTTACCATGTTGTATCCGTACCGGTAGTCGTTGTGAACGATACGCTTGAAATTGTTGACCATTATAACTGACTTGGACAGACTAACCAATTAGGAAAGTCCAGCTTCTACAAGGAGATCGACCGATGATTCCAACTCGGATGGGCAGCGTTCGAGAAATTGCGTGATATCTTCTCCTCCAAAATCCCGCAGTGCCTGAAGAGAAGTCTTAGTGTCTTCAAGCAATGTGTGTTGCCAGTGATGATATGTGGAACTAAAACGTGGTCCTTGACTACTGGCCTTTTGGAGAAACTCAGAGTCGCACAGCGGGCAATAGAGAGAGCTATCCTCGGAGTTTCTTTGCGCGATTGAATCCAGAACGAGGATATTCGCCGAAGAACCAGTCACTGATATAGCTTTCAGATTTTGCAAGCTGAAGTGGCAATGAGCAGGCCAAATCACTCGAACAACCGATAACCGATGGGGAAGAAATGTTCTTGAGTGGCGACCACGAACTGGAATACGCAGCGTAGACAGCCCTCCTACTAGGTGGACCGACGACATTGTGAAAGTCGTGGATGCAAGTGGCATGTTGTCGGTCAGTTTGGCGCTTTAAGTGGGAGGCCTATGTTCAGCAGTGGACGCAATTCTAGCCGCTGATGATGATGATGACCAACCAATTAAAGTACATATTTTTTGAGTAAAGCAACTGATTTCTACCAGGGACCCTATTCGGAGATATGTCATTTTATCTCGGTCACTCTCACTCCCATTAAATTCTAAATTAGAGAGACAGTGACCGAGATAAAATGTCATTTCTCCGAATAGGGGCCCTGCTCGATCACCGTCCGAGCCGGCACCGATGATTGGGCACCAGCTGGTTGCCTGCGCCATCGCGTGCTCTCTCGGTTCATGTTTCATTATTGATGTGCTTATTTATAGTTTAAGTTGGCGGCGGGACTAACATGCCAATGTTGACCAAAGTCACCAAATATATTAAGAAAAATAGAAAAATATTATCATTCTAACTATACCTTATAAGATTGTAAATCAAATACCAGCACATCGTCTCTATCACAGAATATGCAATATGCATATGCAATATGTACTATTTATATCGCTGAATATTACCAATTATGTGACGAGCTGAAAATATTGACTAGGATAAAGCATAAGCATTATGCTTTATCTTAGTTAATATTTTCAATAGGGATGGTACAACGTTATTAAACGTTACCTCTTAAATCGTTACCTTCCAGAGAAACCTCACCAAGCCGTCATCCAGTACAAATGAACCCTCTACACCAGCAGCTCCTAAAACCGAGCCGTATAATATATCATCTCGCTCCATGACTCTAGACAACGGGACCCAGGACCTGATGGCGGACTCCACCAACCAGACCCTCGCGCAGGACCTTCCGGTCGCGGAGAAACTGAGGGCTTTAAACCGATATGTTGACAGAAAAGGTATTCAGATTCAGAAGGTTTATTACTTCCATAAAATACAAGGTTTTATCATTTTCATCATTTTAGAACAAAGTAATTTAATATTAATTTATTCCATATTTTTATGTTTCTTTTATTTCCTGCATTTTGTCAAATCATGTCATATCACGGGTCAAACCTGGGCAAGATAGGCACAAGACCGGAAGAACTGGCGTACAAAGAGAGAGGCATTTGCTCAGCTGTGCGCGATTGCGGGCTGAAAATGATTATGATGATGATTGTTAAGCTGTCAAAAGGAGACAATAATTTGACACTTTCCATACAGCGAGAATCATTTGGTAGTAGGGGGTACTAAGTAGTTTCATCTAATAGTAACTTAAGTAGCCTATGGTGCCTTAAATCTAATGATTCTAGGGAACCTCATCCGCCGCGGCACGTACCCGCCCAAGTCGTACAGCGCTACGGTGACCCGGCGCACCATCGTGGACACAAGCGCCATCAGCAGACACCGCCCAGCGCCACCCAGGAAACTACCTGCCACTAACGCTGAGACCACATGCGAGCTGTTCACGAACACACTCTGCTTGCATGCTGATGATTATCCTACGTGAGTGGTAGACCCCTAAAGCTTATTTTAGTCAAAACCTTACTCTGTCTAAGTTGGTTATACGTCAAATAAACAAAGTTTGAGCTCCTAAAAGCAATGCTGGTACAGAAATGAAATGTATTTCACAAATATACCATAATATGCCCATTAAAAAAACTCCAAAACGATCCATCTTAGAATTAATGGTGAGTACCTTTTTTCACGGGTGTCAACGAAAGTAATCTTTCATAGCGCAATTGACGAAACAGATAGTCAGACGCTGTACTCAAAGTAACTACGGCTAAGAGAGTATTATAAGTGGCCACCTAGTATATAAATATACCAAAATCTATTTTGTAAAGCGGCTTATATGATTGACCGAAAACACTTTCATAATACCTTCATGATCATCGTCAGCGAAAAAACGTCCGCTGCTGAACAAAGGCATCCCTTATTGGGTGTTGCCATAATCCCCATGCTTGGTATGTGGCTTGTGCATCGCAGAACGCTCACCGCTTACTAAAGGACGCTGCTGTCCATAGAGCAACGCTGTCCTCTGGCTGATTCGGGCTGGTACCGAATTGTAACCCCCGGAGGGAAAGTACCCTAAATATTGAAGATAGCATATTACTCAAAGGACACGTTACTTTATTTTTAGAAACAAAAATAGCTGCATTCAAATACTTTTCAAGGGTTGTTTGCCAGAACCAAATGTAGAAAATAAATACATGTATTTTCGTGATACCGATCTAGTAACAATATTAATATCATTATTAATATTTATTATTATTAGTGCCTAAGTTTGGTCCATCCTATACAGTCCCTGCATATTTCCGGAGAAGAAATTCTGCACTGGGCCAGCGTGGTGGATATGGCCTAGTTACCCTTCGAGGGCAGGCTGATAACTCGGCAGTGGGATGTTGAAAGGCTGATGCAGAAATACAGTCCCTCTAACATAGTCATAGTACCTTAATAAGCTAAAATTAACAAGACTCTTTTTAAGATAGCTAAGAGTCTTAACTTTCTCACATAGTCTTTTTTAACTTTATTACTATAAGAACAAAATCTAAAATACGATTATCTAAAAATCTAAATATTAAATTGCGTCACTAATTAGAAAGATAGCCGTCCCGTTTAGTAATGATGACTTTTTTTTTGCTTTGATCGAAGTGATCGAACTCTTTTTGAATATTCATTTGTGTTCAGTATAAGCAATACGTTGCATAACCTCAGCAGGACAGCTCCGGTGTGTCGAGAGCAAAATTAAAGTTATTACAAAGACGTTAGGCGGCGAAAGTGAGTCTGTAAAGCTAACAGTCACCTTATGTTATAACTTATTTTAAGTCAAGTGGTCTTTTTTTTGGATCAGAAGATGTTAAGTTGTTTTTGTATTGCTAGGACAATTTTTCAGAATCCGCCTAAAACGTATCACATCTTTACCAGTTATTTAAGCGCCAAGCAGTAGTGTGCATACATTACTGTTTGTTCATCATGTTCCTGCCCTTATTTATCTAGTTGAGTTTATAAAGATTGTATAATTTGTATGAGCTGCAAAATGTGCAAGTAAGCGGTTTTTATATATGTGGAAAATTTCAAGTCCGATAGCTTCAGTAATTGCTGAAAAAATTGTAAGAGAGCTGACCTATTCTCAATGTTTTTGATTCCAGTGAAGCAATAGTGCAGTCGATTCGCCGTAACAAGGCCGCAGCCGGGGCGCTACTCGCTGACTTCAAGGATCCAGGGGAAGGCGCGCTGGATGGCGTTTCTGCTGCGCAGGAGTCAAAGTATACTGCAGACCATTATCTTATCTCAAACAGGTAAAAAAATCATTATACTCATTTGTTGTTGTTTTAGTGTTAATTTTTCTTATAATAATTAATTTATTTATATATATTTCTATTATAAAACATATAATTGGATTGCTATACTGCATATATAGGTCTTATTTTGGTATAGAATAATGATCAATAATGTGAAATTAAAGAAATAATAATAATAACTAATCCAAAAAGTCTAATCCAATTTATTCCATATACTTATATTTATTCCATGGAACATAGTACTCTCTGGTTTATTCTTTCTCTATGACGCCACCATTTGTATAGGTAAAGTAGAATATTATAACTTTACTTAGACGTCTTTGTTATTGTTAGTCTGGTCTTGAGTTTTCAATTTTCGGGGGTTTGCTATATAATGTGTGAAATATATTATAACGGTAAATATTGTGTAATTTAAGACGAGGCGACACTGCAAGCCGCGACTTTGCCAGTGCCGGCGAGGCTGGTTTCATGTGCCCCAGTACCGTGAAGTACGCAAGGCCGCAGCGAGCAAGAGCCACATCAGGACAATGGAAATACATCGTTAACACTGGCGAGCACACGCAGACGCTGCGCCTTGAGAAATGCTTGTAAGTATATAAATAGAAAAGTACAGTAATAAATGAAAAATAAAAAAATAGGCGATGATCGATATAAACAGTATAGAAAGTTTTTTTTCCAGTGTCGGACGTCATAATCCTAATGAATATAATTAACTCGTATGATTTTATCATGTAGTACGCGCTGGTTTTATTTAGAAAAATAGGTAACATACATATTGCTTGGCAGAATCATACATTATGCCTAAAAGAAATGTAGCCTTTGTATATTTCTTTAAGTATCTTTGAGTGTTATTCTTCCAAAATAACAAACGTTAAAACTTGTTTATTACCTTTATAGAAAACCGAAACATTCCTGCACATATCTAACGGACAACTTTAAATCAAAATGTGTTCAAGTCTATAACTACCACAGGCTTTTGACTTGGGATCAGCAAAATGGGCTACACATGGATATATTTAAGGTATCATTCTATTCACTTACACTCAAATGCAGTTCTAATTATAATAATCTTATCAATCACTGACCTGTGACCTACAATTTTCAGGTCCCAACATGTTGTTCGTGCCACATCGAAGGCTACAGTGTCTCTTTCCCTCCTCTAGGCCATAGAACGCATGAAACCTCTTCAGAACATTTCCCAGGAGAAGATTTATCTTCAGAGACTGGTAACAACGCTTTCGAAGCGGTGCAGTCGAGCATCCAAAGACCAACTATTAGCAAGAACCCAACCTTTACGCATAGTAAGCCTGAATCATTCACGCCATTTGCAGACAACAACCCAAATTTAATATCTGTATCGCCATTTAACAAAGGCAAACTCGGAGACAGTGATGATACAGGTCCAGCAAACACTAATCCCATAGACTCCTATGGCAACTCATACTTCCCAGATTCGTTCAATCAAGCAAGCTCAGTCAGAAATGTCAGAAGACCACTATTAGCTCGAAATCCTACATCAAGCAATACTGACTCGGCCACTCTACCAAGTTATTTAGAACCACCAACACCAACGGCGTCTAACTCATTCTCTTTTATAAAAGAAGTACCCAATAAATACAAAACTCCAAATACAGGGAGTCCTTTTAAAAGAGGAGCATTTAGGCCAAGTCGCCGACCCATCAGGAAGAAAATATCAGGCGGGCCTGATGATCTTATGCCAGCGGGATCATCAACACTTGAAGCATTCACTAGCAGTAATATCGAAACTGTGGAAAATTTTGACGAATATTTAGATGAGCCCCAAATTGGTCAAGCGAATATAATAACCAACACTCACCACCAAATAAACCATCCCATCCCTCCAAAAATACGACCAACAATTAGTCCGAAACTACAAGCAGTAGTGACTACTGAAAAAATAACGTCGACATCAAAACCACAACAACAAAAAACCAATTTAAATGAAAATTTCACGTCAAATGGGAAGAGAATAAACTATAACTACCACCCCATTATAGACTTCTTTGGGGAAAATGAGAAAGAATCAGGTGATGAGTCTATTGATAGAGACGACAGTGATAGCTATGTGTCTCCTATTGAATCAGAATGGAAACCTATTAATCATCCACCACCAAGAAGTAGTAATATAGTTGGACGCAAAAAACATAAATAGATTGATTTAACATTATAAGTAATTATAGTTTTATACGATATATTTTACTATGTGTGTAATAAGTAAAGTCAATCCTTGATGTTCATTGATAAATAATTTCACTTTTAAGATTTAACTTTGAAACAAAAGTATTCTAATTTACGTATTGTATCCACTATGTTGTAATTTTCTTCCAATATCTTCAACTGAAAGTATTATGACTATACTGTTAGTTACTTTACAAAATTGTTTAAGTACTTAAAATACTGATGCAATTATTAATTAGTTTGTATTTTATAAAAACTTAGTATGAACGAAACCAAATCGATGTTGCAATGTATTTATGCTAAATTATTCTTAATTTATTTTTATTTAATTCGTGTTGACCTAGATTAGATCTTAGAATATTTCTATAGGAACTTTGTAAAGACTTGCCACAATAAATTGTGTTACATACGCCATTTGTTTTATTTGTTCTTTAATTTTTTTTTTGCCGATATCATTTGAGGGATTGCGCTAGTAGACAAATTAAGTTCGAACGTATTTCGATCTAAAGCGAACAAAGGTTGGTTTGAAAGTGAAAGTGCATGAGTTTTTGTCCAAAGTTGAACGTACTCCGAACGACCAGTAATCTTGAACAGTTTATTTGGTTCTGATAAACTTCATAGCACTTGGAGCAATTTAGAAAATTATGTTGTGGTTCAGACGATTAACAATATGACTAACCCCAATGCTACAAACAAATCACATCGTCTTTTCTAGAACTTCAATTGTTAGTATAATTATTTGTGATTAAATAAAAAGCAAATTAAATAGTATAACAGTTTATTTACAAACAACATAACACAAAGAACCATCCAATGAAAAAATAACAAAATCTATCACAGAGGCTTCATCTACTACAAATGAAAAATATAATGGAATAAATTCTATAATTTCGATATTTATTCATTCAGTTCGTTCACTTTCACAAATTGTCGATACGTAATTATCGTGGCACTTTCTACTTTACAACCTAATTACAGACTCAATTTGAACCTAAATTAATTTAAATTAAAAAATCCAAAAGGTATCATTTGGATGTGATCAAGCATCAACGTAATAATACATACGCTTACTAGGATCTAAAATATATGCAGGTGTTGTTGTAAATATAGGAGCGGCTTGAACAAAACTATTTAAAATTGCAGCTGAAGTTCTCCTAGCATTTTGAGCATTATTTATTGATGATAGAATAACGCTAGGCTTTTCTGTAGCTATCAATTTTTCTCTTCGATAATTTCCACCATGCATTGGCCCTGAGCTTCCAGAGTTACTAAATGATTCATGATCAGTTGAAAAGTCATCGTCATTTCGTTCATCATCATCAAGTTCTATTAGTTTCTGACTTTGACCTGTATTACTTCTACCATGATGTTTTAGGTGTCCGCCGTGCAATGATGTTACTGGCGGGTCACTATGATCAGTAAGCTTAGAACTGCGACCTCTGCTTGTAGTTTTGTGAACATCAGTCAGTGATTTCAAGTTACCACCGTGCATTTGACTTCTTGGTACGTCATCTAGTTCTATATGTTTTTTGAATTCACTTTGTGAAGCTTCTGCATCTCCTTTGGCAGCTTTTCTTCTTTCATTTCTTAACGGTGCAGGAGCACTGGGTTCAACTAGACTTCTGTAATTTCCACCATGTCGAGGTCCGTTTTTCAAATCAATGTCTTTTTTAAATATTTCCACTCCACCTAGTTTATTAACATCTTTAGCCAGATTGTCATCTTTAAACAATTCAAGCGCTTCAAGATTTTTTTGAGGTTTTCTTTTAGGTATCACTGTTGGTATTTCTTTGACTATTTCAACTTCTTTTATATCTTGCTTGAATTGTGTTATGTGAGGTGCAGATTTATTTATTGGAAGTTCTTTATGTATTTCAATTTTCTTTCTTGTAACTATTGGTTTTGTTTCTGGATTGAGGTTACGAGAAGCAATTGTTGGAGCGGGTGCATCAGTTGTTATAGCCAATGTACGCTTCGTTGGTTCGGGAGTAGTTACTTGTGGGTTTGGTTCACTACTATCTTCTTTTTCATCGTTGTCATCATCATCATCATCATCATCATCTTCGTCATCCTCGTTAATGTCATCATCATCAATTTCTTCATCATCGTTGTTATCACTTTCGTCATCGTCACCTTCAAGAGAATCTTCTTGATAAGGAGTACGTAACTTACCTTCTTCTTCTTTTTCATATAATGGCATGTAGTCACTCATATCTTGTTTCACACCAATTAACGCATCTACTTCTTCTTTTCGCATATCATGATCGTCGTCGCCATATCTCTTCGTGTCTGTAACTAATGTGCTTTTAGTACTTTTCTTTTTCTTTTCTCTGTATTTTGGAGCCAGTTCCCCAGATTCTAGATTTTCCTCCTTATTTAATTTTTCAACTCGTGGTTTCAAATTTTCTGCTATATTTATATTGTCATCATTTTTTTCAGGGCTGAAGTTTCGAAATCGAGTAACTAATTTTAATTTTGGTTTTTCTGTTATCTCTGGAGTCCGTTCAGTTGATGTAGATGATCTCATTTTTCGTCGAAAACTTGGTTTTGGTGTCGTTGTAGTTGTAGTTATGATTTCTTCTTCATCTTCATCATCATATTCCTCATAATCTTCTTCACTTTCGTCGTCTTCATTTACGTTTTCATGGATATTTGGTCTTTGAGTGGGTGTTGTAGTAGTTGTAGAAATTGTATTATGAACGGTGTTGCTTGATGCCGCTTCATTTTGAACGTCACTATTAGAAATAGATTTGACTGCTGGATTATTTTGCCTAGAGCTCCTTCGAATATTACTTTCATATTTTACGTTGTCTGTACTGGTTTGAGCTTTGTAGTCCCCTGTTGAAATTTGTTTTTTATTTTCAACAGGCGTATATCTTGATTTATGGTTAGCGTGTCTTACTGCATATCTGGGTTCTCCTCTTCTACTATCCACGCTTACGTCAACAAAAGTTGAATCTAGAACACCTTTATCATTTTTACTGCCACTCGGCTCCCTATCTATTCTACCAATGTCTTTATAAACACGAGAATTAACATTACGTTTCACTGATTGTTTTTCTAATTGTTCTATTTCTTGTTTAGGTCGCGGTACTCTATCTACAATCCTACTTGATTGTAATTGTCTTATGAGAGGACTTATGTTACTTGTTGTAGTAGTTTTCTTTGAGTCTTGAACTTGACTGTCTCTTATTATTTTGTAGGGCTCGTATACAAAAGCAGAAGATCGTTTTTTCCTTAGAACTGGAGACAATTGCGCATTATCCTCAATATTTTCAAAGAATTGGTACGTGACGTTATCTTTTTCCGGGTTTTCTGTAACATTTACTACAGATGTTTTTTTCTGAACATTATTTTTGGCTGAAACAGTTTCATTGGGAACGTTGTTTTTCATATTTTCTATAATATCCCTATAAACGTTTGACTGTAGTCTCGAATTACTATGGCTATTATTTAAATATTCTGCTTTTTGTAAAGAAGATCTTAAATCAGCATTTGAATTGAATACAGTGTTGCGCAATTGGTTTTGATCCATTCTTAGTTTTTCTAATATATCAAAAATATTAGTTTCATTGCCTCCGACCTTAACAGAACTTAGAACATTCTTTATTTTGGATTCTGCGTTATTTTGATTTTTATCAGTTTTTAATTTAAATAATGCGGAATTTGGAACGGTTATAGGGTCTGGATGTAATATAATATCTTCTTTAAAAAATGGACTATCTAACGGGTTCTCACCAAAGTACTTGGCTTTGAAACAATCGATTTTGTCTCCAAGTCCTTTCAATCTTGGAGTCTTTTTTGCTGTATTATAATTTTCATCATCTTTTTCTGATGTTTTTTCTTCTTCTTCTTCGTCATCACTTTCATCAGGATGTCCACTGCGTTTCAGTTTATTTGGTATAGGGTCAGGCACGTCATCTACTTCTGGACATTCAAATTTTGATCTAGAATCATAAAACTCTGTGCCACCCCCAGATTTCTTCGGCATAAGTTTAAGATTTTCAGCATATCGAAGAGGCGAATGCTTGTTTATTGCTTTTAAATTTTTGAAATAATAAGGATACTTTTGTATACTTTCATCTTTTTTCGGCTCTACCTTTATTTTGCCTAGTCTGAGAATTTCTTCTTCTGTTAAATAAGTTGAATTTAAATCAAGTTCTGGTATATTAAAATTTGTATTTTGTTTATCAATGTCGTGTAAAGAAATAGTTTCATTTGTTTTTAATAAATTAGGTTTGTCAGCGCTTGTGTCATTATTTTCGTAATTTTCTCGTTTATTTCTATGGTTCTCATCTTCAATATCTGGATTTTGGAACCCATCTGCTTCGATGGAATGTTCTTGTTCATTTTCTGAATAATCTTCTTCATCTGTATGTTTTTTAGTATCTGTGTTATCATCTTTCCATTTTTCAGCATGAATTACCTGATCCCTAAAAGCAGATCCTCCTTCGTCTTCATATTTAGCATTTTCGGATGGAGTTTTATATTTTCCGCCACTCAACTCATTTTCTTTTAGATATCCACCGTGACCTTCATTTTCAGAAGCGTGCTTTTGTTCACCCGCATGATCATACGCTGTATCTTCGTATCCTTCCTCTGAATAAACCGTTTGTGCTTTTGTACTTTTTACAGCTTCTCTTAATCGAGGTGCATTACGTATTTCATCAAAATTTTCAGCGTCTTCTACAGCAGAAGATCTAGGTAAATGTTTAAACGTTTCTGTTTTCCTCACTTGTGCATAGTTTTTAATTGGGACGAATTCCTCTTCGTCTTCTTCTTTATCTCCATTGTCGTTATGCTGCATTTCAAGTTTTTCGTACGATGCTGGTCGATTTTCTTTAACAGCCTTATTGATGGATTCATCTACGTTGTTCCTTAGTTGTGTAAATTTTTCTTTGCCTTGTTCGTAAATATCGTATCCATCTTTGGGATCAGATGAATAATTTTCTAAAATTTGGACTTGAGGGTACTCGTTACGTTCGTCATCGTATTTTAGGGCATGATTTTGCCTTAATTGATGTATGTGATTTTTAATTGGACGATAATGCATAGGCCTTATTTTAGCAGAGTATTGGTTCCAAGGATGCCTTAACCTCTGATTAAGATACTGTTCCCGATGAGGATTTTTAGGTGCAGGCCTGTAATATACGGGCCTTCTTTGCGGCCTGTGTATTTCATATGGCGCTGGAACATTTTTATGGGCGGAGAATCTGTTGTCAGTTTTTTCTGGAGTCTCTAGATATTCATCTTTATGAATATCTGACTCTCCGGCATCATTCTCATAAGCTTGAAGCCTGTTTTTACTATTTTCCAAATCATTACGAATCTTGGTTAAAATAGGATCCTTATAAATCTCCTGCAGAGCCGGTGTTTCTGCTTCATACGGATGGAACACTTCGTAGTTAGAAGAGACTGGAACCGCATGTCTAACTGTATCTTCATTTATATTTGCAAACTCTTGCAGCGGTCTGTATAATGTGTTCCCCTTGTCTAACAAGTGATGTTGTCCAAGTTTTGGCTTAGTTTTACCGGTATAAGGCTTGATTGGATAAGCCTTGTAATGGTTTTCCGGTGATTGTACTCCATGGAACTTCGCAATATCGACAGCAAACTGCGGTTTCTTCGCCGTATACTGAAAATATTCTACTGGGATTGGTTTTTCTTCCTTAATGTTTACATTTTGCACGTTCGGTTTGAAAGATTCTACAGAGAATTGATCGTCATTGTTTTTGATGTTCTGTTTCACTTCACTAGCACTTTCATCCCAGACAACGGGGACTCGGATAGCAAGGCACAGTTCACAGGTCACTAGGATAAGGGTTGCCAGTTGCATCGTGGGTCACATAACGGAGCGCGCGGGCGGCGTCGGTTGACTGAACCGGCTCGATAGGCTGTCGATGGTATTTATCTCCTCGGTCGTTCGTCGCGGCCCGATTGCTTACCGCCGTTCGCTTTGTCAAAGCGTGTGGTGCAATTTGAAGGAGATGAGCGAGTTTCATGAAAATTGTATGCGATTGGGTATCATAATACCATCACATAAGTTACTACTCGTATCATTAAAGATCTCAAGAATAATATGAAGAAAATCAAAAAAAGTTCGACATTAAACTTGGTCATTGAGTATTGGCTGTTTTAATTAGATCAATTTACGTGTTTTGAGCTTATACGTTTACGCTTTACTATGCTTTCATAAATCTATTCAAGAATCTAACAGAGCGCGGTATTCATGCGACGCGTGACCAAAATCCTGGCATTTATCTGGCGTAATGACTGACTTCTATTTTACTAGTAAGTAGTATAATAGACGTCTGTGAATACAACGCATAAATTAAGTATTGCCATTCAGCGTGGTAATGCCGCCAGCATGCTGGGTACGCTGCCGACCGGCAGTGCGCTTGGGCATTAGGAGTATTCCTAGACATTTGATGGTCTCTAGGTAATCCATTTATTTTATTTTATTGTAGTGTGCTAATTAATTTAGGTAGTATGTATTTTTTTGTTTTTTTTTTTTGTAGAGATCTAAACAACAGACAGTTTTATTGACATTTTCCGATCGCTGAGAAAAGCTCTAAAATCTAAGACGCTCTAAAAAAGGTTTTCAAGATTTCTTCCAAGGAATTTCAGATCAATTTCCAGCACAACATTATTGACCGAGCGAAGCGAAGGTCTCAGAGTTTACTGGGACAAATCGGCTTTTATATGTATGTTTGTGTTTATATTTGTCCGATGATAACTTGCGAACCGTTGATCATGAAATTTTGTAGGCAAGTAGTTCATTTCAATACAATTTTTAAGTTCAAATATGAGCTGAATCGGTTCAGGGGTTGTGAAGATATAGGGGTCGCGAGGTCTCAGTTCGCCGCGAACTACTAGTAATTTAAAATTCATAGAATGCCTAACTACTTGTTAGTAAGCAAGGAAGAACAAATCTTATACCTTGTACCATTCACTACTGACAGAGAAATTAAGAAAGAAAAAAATAGGTGTGTGCAAGTGAACCGTACCTATTAGCGAAATAGATGAATGGTCAGATAGACAATAGGTGACAAGCAAACGGATGTAGTCGCCACAAAGAGGTAAGCTAGTGATCTGGTGATTTCCAACTAAGTTTCATAAATAGGTCTCGCAGCTTGCAACAGAAACTTGTTGCAATTATATTGATCGAGCTATTTTACCTATTCAGAAAGTCGATTGAAATGTGAAGCATAAAATTAAAAGACGAAGTTGTATGATTTATAATTAAAAATATAATAATTAAGCAATTTTACGATACCGAGACTTACTGAATTTTAATACTAATTTCAGAATAATGTTTTCAACTCGATTGTTCTTGTAACCAGTTTGAAATGGCTCTACAAGTTTATAGGCTTCTGTATGGTATGATGCGTGAGAATGAGAACTCGTGCGGTGAGACGGAGGTGGCTGTAAGTCACATAATTATACAAGCCTAGCATTTGAACTGTGTCTAAATCTTCTTTAGGTTTAATAAACATTTATTCTCATAAAGATAATAATTATCACTTACATGAGAATCAATCACATATAAAAAATAATATTGTAAGTCGGTCTAGGTAGGTACTCCATTAACGCATTTTTAGATAAATAGATAGATAGAATAGTTACATTATTTATTATACTTTTGTTATATGATGAGCAAGTTTCGTTTTAAATACGTTAAGTGAGTTTATGTTTTTTAAATCGGAGGGTAGTTTTCTTTGCTCTCTATGTCGTGTGAAATGAGACAAACATATACATATTCGTAGCCGTGTCCTGTTTTTGCACGACAAAAAAGTAGACAACATTTTATTGCGGTACACGTTATTCAGCCACTAAGCCACTAAATTTCCTAAAATATTTATATTATATAGAAAAGACAAAAGTCAAGTTTTAATTGAAAATCTTTTCATAGCGACAGTTTAAGTAATCATTAAACGTCTCTGAGTGCGGTCAAATTATTAGTTTATACTTAATTTCAACCTTAAAACTCAACTTAGTTCTTGGTGAAACAATAATTATAGTTTTTAGAGCTTGTAAAACTAAAACTAAAACGAAATGGAATGCAGCACGGAGACAGGCACTTAGCTTAAATTGTAATATGATGAAATAGCAAATTTACTGCTACGTGCTAGCTAAGTGAAATTTCGTGTACCAATTATTTTGGTGAATCAAACGAAATGGTGATGATTTAGGCTCAAATGAAATGACGTTAAAGTTTTAACAAAAAAGTTAACCTTGAAAAAATGTTGAACACGATTGCAGAATACGCCTGCCATCATCTCAGTTGAGCAACATCTAGCTTCCAGATTCCAGTAATAAAATAAAATCAGAAATAGTGTATTATTTCGAACTTGTCTATGATCTAGACTTTATTGTAACCAATAAAATGACAGAGTTGACGGTCGGTTACCCACAGTAGTAACAATCATCTGACCTCAAATGAAATCATGCACTAATTGATCAACAGTTAAAACAAACTGGGTGAAAAAATAAATAAATGAATGATCAATCACTGTTAATTATGGAATTTCACGTTTCACAGCTTTTGTGATTAAAATAAGGCGATGACATCACCATCAAAATATTACGACAACATAAACATCGTTATTTTATGAGCTATGACCCAAAAAAGGTTATTTTTGGTGTTTTTGAAGCCTCAGTTCAAAACATAGGCTACGTGTCTATTTTTAATTCAATTCAAATCAATTCATCTTTATTTCCAAATAGGTATTAAGAATAGTCTTATGGATAGTCATCACTAGGTATAACTAGGTTAAAATAAACAAAACGTTTAATTATCTAAAAAGTTAATAAATTTAAATTATCAGCACTACAAACATTCGTAGGAGGTAATATAAGACACACAAACATATAATATATACTTACGTACACCCCTAAATCATTATCCTCTTTCTTGGGCAGTCGGGTAAAAGCAAAATATAAGTAATGTTATTGTTTATCTGCCACACATTTTCAACTTTATTGTTTACCGTTGACGTTTCACACATTTTTATTTTCGTTGGAGGCTCTCAAAAAACTAATTTAAATATTGCACAAGAAGTAAACAAACGTTTAGAAACGGAACGGTTACGTGATTTCCATAACTTTGGCAAGAATAATTATGAGTTTTACCTAACATTTAAACATGTTGTCTTAACTAAACTATTCTATAAATGAAAACTAACAAATTCTACCATCGTCTTCATTTACTGCATGTCTTGAATTCTTGCCAGCATTTTTCGCCCACTTCTCAACTTAGAGAGTCTTTACGCCCCCATCCGCTACCAGTATTGGCTATGAGCTAGGTTCGTCCAGTTTCAACACCATGGATAATTATATTGACTTATGGTTCTCGATTTTATGTACTCACCCAGCTTTATACCGCCTTCAAGTTAAAATCTATCATCCCCAGATCTGCTAGAAGATGGATTAGATAATCTGTAAAGTATACCAGCTCAAATCAGTAGAGTCTTTCTGTGGTGCCAGGCAAGTCCTCGGCAAACGACGGCCCAAGCCGAGGTTCGTACAGTAGTGTTGCCCCTGTGCTAGTAAAGTTAGGGCCTAATGCTATATGTGTTTGCCAACAGTCCGGTTATGCTGCAGAAGTCAACACCGTTAGTCAGTTTAAAACCAGTCATTTTGATTTCCCCTCGTCAACAAAAAAGGTGTGAAATATCAGGTGTCACGAGGTTTTAGTTCAAGACGAACAACTACTGAATTTGGATTTAAACCAAATCCTAAGCATAGTTTTTTTTTATGTTACTCGGTGATGACACGAGCAAGTTGCTCACCTGGTCTTAAGCGTCACGCTTGCCCATAACAGTTCAGTGCCACCCACAATTTTGAACTTCAACAGGAATTGAATAACTGGCAAAGGTGTGGTACTTCCCCAGGCGGACTCTGCAGGAGAGCCCTACCACTACAAAAGTAGTAGTAATAGTTTTCCACGACTATTACCTATGAACTTGTCCAACACCGGCACACGATCCGTTACATCAACTCGCTCCATTTCGCGGATTGCACCGCAATTACATAAACAAACGTACCTCGGACATTGTGAAAACACATTGTTGCGCTTGCGACAACCCTAGCTATTGACAGGGTCCGATGTTGGCAGACTGTCGGCGAGATCATTGAGACTTATAGCTGAACTCTCATGACTTCAATCATGGCTTCGTTTGGATGGATGAACGCAGGTAGCATCAGTACCTGACTGCCTGTACCGTCATGTTAGCGCGATTGTATTTTTAAGCTTAAGTAAGGCACTGTGATAAATAATTTTAGAAGTTTACTTTGACAGAAACTAAGCTAAATGTTGCTTTCTACTTGGTTGGAACCAAAGGGATGACAATATTTATAAGTTTAGTTCTGTCAACTACACAACTTTCAAAATAGACTACACTGTTAAGTTACAGGTAGGTCAAATTGATTGTTCGGTTTTTTCATTAGGTATTAGGGGTAAAGTCCTTATAAATCTAATGGACCCGAGCATACACAAGTCACAGATGAGTATTCGACATTTCACAATGTTGTTGAACTTAGATATATATATCGATATAATTTATTTTAATATAAAAATCTAAATCAAAATTGCAACTTAAGAGCTTAAAAGTAAATAACTTCGTATAAGCTGAGTGGCCAGCCCTGATAAGTTTTTCGGCCTGGATCCTCCATTTAACGTGTAACCCACCCGCGGTAAAGCTAAGTTCGCGTAAATATCACTCATGGTCACACATCTGAAAATTTACAGGGATTCCATTGCTTTATTGTCACGACGTTTTAGGAGTAACTTATCAAACAACTCCACCAGCGCGACGGTTAATCAGTCTCTACCGAAATGGATAGGTACCTATCTATTGATGGTTTGCTATTGTTGTCCAAAAAGCTGTACCTATACTTGGGCAACAAAAGCGACCGTGATAATCCCATAGATTAGAGCCATGTGGGGCAAGTGTGCGAAGAGGGTAAGTGTGCGCATTCTAAGTATCTCGAAAACGGTTTTAACTGAGCGACGGCATTCACCCTCCTCGGTGCCGCGCGTGACGTCGTACAAAGCACACGTTTGTCGACGACCACCAAAGCGCCATTTTGTTTCGACAGGTAAGTGAAGTCTTTGCTTTACTTATTACGCTTTATTTTTATTATATGTTTAAACATTATAATAATAATAATATAATATAATATTTTCTAAGCTATATCCTTTTTCAAAATTAGCTATATATCAACGGTTGCTCCGTAATTATTTAGTTTAATATTAATAAAACGGAAATACTCACGTTAAATTGAGTTGGATATTCCCGTTTTATTAAAACAAAATGTGTCAAAACCACGTCAGTTTTCACAGTAAAATATTTGAATTGTTGTAATGACACAATCATCAACAATTTTGATCGATTTCCATTTTGATGGTATAGGTTAAGTGTGCGCACATGTTTGTAGGTAAATGTGCGCGTGCAATCACTTGCATCGCCCCGGTTTGCCATAGCTTGTGGTTATGGTGCAATATTTTATTTTAGAACCTGAATCAGAATCTATACATTGAAAATACCCTGAGATCATCAGAAAAAGGTTCCAGGCAGAAGTATCGTCTGACATGATCAGCTAAAAACTGCCAAACTATAAATTTCAAAGGGTACCAGTAAAAAACAAACGGAAAGTTATAATCTTTATTATGGTATCACTATAAATAATTAAGACTGTTTGTGTTTGAGTCTAGCTTATAAATAGATTGGAATCTCCTATTTTTTATGTTGTGCACACCATAGACTAGTGCCATTGACGAATACTGTTCGTTTGTAGTTTAATAATCACTTTAACTAATTAACATTGTTTAGTTGTCATTTAACTTGCAACTTTAGATGTTATGACGTTCCAAGCCTTAAGTGCGCACACTTGCCCCACATGACTCTACAAGGTACAGTCATGATCATGACTTCACAGCTCACAGAAGGCCAGTAACGTTGCAGCGTTACCTACAAAAGAAGTACTGTCCTAGCCTTCTGTCACCTTCGGTCGGCTTCGGGAGCCGGAGCTAATCTGCACGATGTTTCTAGCGAGCCGGTTCGATTCGCTCTCGATTTTTAGGGTACGAGGTAATGAGATAGAAAACGGTTTTTGTGGGCCACTCTTTGACTGTGTTATGTAAGACCATGTACTTGACGAGTGGCGAGGGAAGTAGATACGGAAGAGACGTAGTATGGCAACGTTGCTCGTCCTGCTGCTCCCCTTGCCGCCGCTCCTTCTGTCGGCTTGTTGAGCGCGAGTCAATAATTTTATAGATAGAGCATTGCTATCATTCAAAGACTTAAGAAGATGAATAGCGCGAGGAGGAGCATGGGTGGCCACTGGGTTAGGCTTTTGCAACTGCGCCAAAATATCGAGAACTCTAAATTAATCAGAATCGTAATATTTAGCTAGTAGTTTGCCCCGGACTGAGGCCTCACGTTCCCTATAACATCACAAACACTTGACTTCACTTCTGATTTTGCCTATGTTTGAACTTCAAAATGAACTACTTACTACTACTTTGTTAAAAAAATCTTAAAGATCATAACAAAGATACGTCGCATAAATATTATACACAATTACACACATACAAATGCAGGTTTATTACCGGCACCATTCGATTTGCTCGGTCAAATATTCTGTTTGTACAAATTTTAAAGTTTTCTTTTTAATCCTATGAGAACGATCATATCGATATTTATATCATAATTCTGATTAATCTGTATAACTAATACTGAGGAACAGGGGCTTATGTGACAGTATCTCAACTAAACGGCTAAACCAATATTCATGAAATTGGGCAACGAATTAGTAAGCATCAAAAGAACAAATAAAATCTGAATACTCGTTTGTAATAATCTAAACAGGTATGCTACATTATAAGTATACACAGGATGTTTACTGCAATATTCTATATTAAAAAATGACATATTACAATAAGTACAAGCTCATAGAATACTATTGATTTCTGAATCACTGTCAGCTATCTTGTTTTCTCTTCAAAATAGCGGCCACTTATAAAACCTTTAAAGGAATCGATAGGAAAAACGTTTGTATTAGCCAAAATCTACACCAGTATCGCGTTTCCAAGACATACCTACGCTTTCAAAGTACACAATATTTTACAGTAAAACAATATTTTTAGAGCCAATTTAGAGAATAGTGCTGTGGGCTGTATTATTTATAAGTTTATATATATGCTACCACTTAAATGTTATATTTTATAATATGGCTATTTACCGTTCCTTAGTAAATAAAATAAAAATTCATACCTTCATTTTAGTTAATTCATACCTTCATTTTAGTTCTAAGTCAATCTACCGGCGGCGCCACCAGAGTAGCTTTGAAAGCGTATAATATCTTGGAAACGTGACGCTGGAGATTTTGTTTCATACAAACATTTTTTATATAATATCAGCTGTCGAGTCATATAGGGTTTATAAGTTGCTGCTATTTTTAACGAAAAAAACAAGAATGCGGACAGTTCAAACTAAAATATTCGAGGCCCTTTGCGGAAACTCTAAAGTCGCGAGTAAAACTGCATGGCGTAACTAGTAAAAGCATAAAAATAAATGCTGCGGAACATTACACCGGTAACGATATTATTCGATCACGGTAAGGCCACTACAACTGCAGGTAAACCAGTAATTTACATTTAGCAACTCGATTCCAGAATGTTTTGAAAGCGTTAGAAACGAACTCTCAAGGGACAGTTTTTATGTATCTCTAGTTATTAAGTTTAAAAAAAAAACAGCAAAAAAAATGCGAAACTAATTTGAATAAAATTTAGTCTCTAGATGATTATTGACTAACAGTTAACTAGGTTTTAGAGTTGTTCATTCGTCGGGTGAACGAAAGACAAAATAATTGTGTAAAATGCTAGTAAATTATTTTATTTTCAACATTCGTATTATATTTTGTTGAAGACATTTTTTTTTTCTCTTACAGTTTGGCTTTACACATAATGTATTCAGCCAGTATCAATTAGTAATATTTCAAGTTTCTTAAAATACATCACAATTAAAACAAGTCTTAGTCTTAGTCACGGTCAAGTCTTAAAGAAAAGTGGTGGAAACTTTATTAGGTTTCTATAGAGTTGCCGGGGCGGTGGAAGCTCCATTGCCCTGATGGCGGGGCACTAGAATACGGCATCAGTATCCCCTGCCTGTAGTAAGAGCCTACTAAAAGGGGACCTCTGGGCTCGGGGGTGGTTAGAGGTGGGGCTCTAACCACCATCTACCGAAGCGAGCCCGGGGAGGATGGCGGACGCTGTCGTAGGCTTAGGTACGCGTCTTACGACAGCTGCTAGCTGTCCCGGGAGGAGCTGAAGCGTGGTGCTGAGGGTTCCGGTGCGTTCCCTTGGAGTTTCCGGAGCCGGGTTTAGTGGGTTTAATCCCACATAGCCCAGCTGCACTCCAAAGCAGTCGTATCTTGTAAAGATTTTCTCCGCAAAAAAAAAGGTGTCTATAGTTTTGGAAACAGCACGAAAAGCCACGTTTCACGACATTATATTATTCACCAACGCTTACGTTTACGAACAGGTAATGGATTAAAATCCACCGATTTACACATAAGCACTTGAAATAATACAAGTTTTTGGTAACAATACCATGTCGCGACATGACTAACTTGAAGAACTGGAACGTAAAAACGTTCCCGTACTTCCCGCCAAAAATTCGAAGACATTGAGCCATTGATTGGCCTTTGGGTAGATATTCAAAATCGAAATTTCATCATTTTAGAACAGAGTTCGATTTCCAGCCAAACGTCTCGCGAAGAGCATCGCGCCATCTAGCATTTCTTGAAAGCACTAGCTTAGCATCGAGTAAGATGGTAGATTGGGTGGTGGGTGAATTATCATCAATAAAATTTACAGTACACAATGTTTCTTGGAATTTTTACTAACTGATGAAATGTGGATAAACAAAACTGTAGGACATTGAGAGACGCCTTGCAAACCTTCAAATCCGAAATACATACCTACTTACACAGAAAGGTTTACGCTCCAGGAAGTTGTTCCAGTCGCCATTCTCGTGAGCCAGTTCCCATTCCAGACTAGGTGTTTTTGTGTAAGTCCTAACTAATATAATAAATTCGAATGTAATCTATCTGTTTGGGTGTTTGTCGCGTCATCACGGCTATGCGGCTGAACGGATCAATCTGAATTTTTGTACAGATATAGCTTAAGAGTCGGAGACGGACATAGGCTACTTTTTTTAGGTCTACGTGGACGAAGACGCGGGCAGCGGTTAATCTTTCTATATACTCAAAATAAAGCATTTTGTAAAAAATATAAGTATCAAGTCCTTTCGGGCAGATTACTTTATTACCCGTATAAAAATATACACAAAAAAAAAGCTTCCGCACGAAGCTCGAAGCTCGTAAATAATCTTGGTATCATTTCAGGGTCACGCGCTTGCGCTTGTATAAATGCACAAGATAGCCGCCGCCGGCGCACTAGCGCGGACCACTCCACACAGACATGAGCCAGGTTAGTGACTATATTTACACTTTATTTTTGGGGAAAAAAGCTGTCAGGCCTTTTTTTGGTGATACGCGGACGAGGGGCTCTTGAAAAGATATCCAACAGCATTGTTGTTATAAAAAATCAAAGCTAATAAAAATTATTATATTATATATTTCGATTCCAACAAATAATTTAACCATCTTTACCGACAATTACAGACATTTTCAAATCTATAAAAAAGTTTTTAGATTAAACTCACACACAACCTCTATAGTTCAACAATTGGGGTGCAGCCAGGTTGTATATGTACTTATATTGTATATGTATAGGATGTTGTAATATGGGGTTGTATTTTCACCATCACAGACATTGAGAAATTATTACTTACTTAGTAACAATAGCTATATGATCATAGACTACATTTTTTGCGGCATTTTTGACTCTGTACTACAGCAATACAAGGCATGAGTCTCTTCACTTTTAAGCCAGTTCTCATAATCTCAGAGCCAGTCTCTGGTCATATACTGTTCTTCTACTGCTGTTCTTTCTTTGATTGTGGTTAAGTGCTTGCTAACACCACATCTAAAGTGTCCTGCCCACGGTCATGATTTAATTATAACTAGCTAGTAGCTACGGCAAACGTACATTTATGCGAGATAAAAAGTATCCAATGTCACTGTCCTTTAAACTTTAACATATTCCATCAAAATGTAGATCGATCAGTTGCTCTGTTGCTGCGTGAAAGAGCTACGAACAAAACCATTATTTAAAACGACAAACACTTTTGCATAAATAATAATTCATAATTCTTATACATAAGCCACTTATAAATTATGTAACTTCACTCAGAAAGTACAAGTTTTAAGAATAGTGTATACCACCGTCTCTTCCATACAAAAAGCATAGACTGATACCCACCCCTAAATGCTATCCGATTTCAATGTTTTTTTATATATTATCTGTACCGGGAAAATCTATGCTTGTATTTTTCTTTTTAATTTCGCAATATCTTCTTTATTGTAAGGCACTTACAGTGACAATTTTATTGCGACGAGAATACGAATAGAGAAGTAGTTGTTGTTAGCATACAATAAAACAATTCATGAAAAAAAAAAACAGCGGCAGAGATTATAGTTTATCCAAGCCATTGGCAAAAAACAAAAATATTTTGTTAAGATTAAGGGGGTGATAACAGACTACCCCCGAAACGCTAATTTCTGTCTATAGCACGCACGAGAAACAGAACGATAGCTATACAATTTCAAATATCGAATGCGCTAAAACCTCGCGGAAGGACTATTTGGGCTACCGGTAGCAAATAGTTGGTCACAGAACCTACGCAAAGTTTGTGTTGTAGGTTACTGTATAGCTTCAGGGTACATTACAGCGCAATAAAGAATTGACAGAAATTGAATGATAATTATATTATATTAAGTTAGTAATATAACGACAAATTAGAAATATTTAATGGCCATTAATAACATTAAATAAATGTGTATTTGTGTATGTAGTCGCTTCAGGAGCTTAATTATTGTAGGGTCTCTAGTCTCTACCTTAAACCGCATTGCTTAATACTTGAAGTCATAGTGGTATTATCTATACGGAATCAAATAATTTCACCTTGATAACTCAAAAATGCAGCCTCAACTTGAGGTCAACTCTCCAGCTGATATCAGTTATCCTTACTACTCAAGATCAAGGTTCACTCTGCAAGTCGACACTTAGTCATGGCTTGTCAGACTTTTGCGAACCTGTCAGGCAACTTTCACGTAACATAATAACGTTATGACTAAGTAATGATTGTATTGTCATTATGTAGATTTCATAACTTAATAGATTATTACGATTACAAGACTAATTAAATTTTAGTAAAATGTATTTTCTGAGAACAATTGAGATAGGGTCTCATTTCTGATCAAAATAAGCGGTTTTATTTTTTAAACATAAATAATTTTAACAAATGCCATTTCGGGCAATGCCAAGCGGTTTCAAATGAGATGGAACCCCCCCTGGGTTCCATCTCCAGGTGAAACTTAGAAATAAACATTTACATCAAAAAAATATAAGAATGTATTGATTTTTAAAACGTATGAATGTTTTTTGAAAAGTTATAAAGGTGCCTACGACAGGACTGCGTTATTTCTAAAGCACCGTTTATATTGTTGAATTTTACGGTCATTTTATGCGGAAGATTTATAGAGAAATATCTGACCAAAACTGATCATTTCCTCATGCAAATTCTGTATCGGTTTGTACTAATATAATGAAAAACCGGATTATACTCACAAATGTTTAGGTAAGCGCAGTAATACAAGATGCAAAATGTTTCAAAAGTCAAGGCCAAATAAAAGCCAAATAAAATAATAATGCGTAATGAAAAGCTCTTAGGTATTATGGTACGTACCTACTCAGTCTAAGGCACGAATTATAAAGAAAGCGATAACATGCGGATAAATGTATGAAATTTTTGAATTACACAGAAAAGATGGGACGCGATGTGGGCGTGGAATGGCTAGGTGGTGGACGTGCGACATTGATCTGAACAGACAAAGAGACGATATCCCTGGATCTGTCAGTATACAGGATGAGCTTATGGCTGTTGTTGAGTTTGAGTTTGTTGTGTTACAAAACAAGACGGTTGACAAAATTAAATATAATACAAAAACAAGAAAAAAAAAACGGTGCAGTAAAATTGTGTGGAAAGTCGTCTGCGCGCACTAACTACAAAAAGACGGAATAACTACAGACCATGGGAATATTATTGACCGAGCGAAGCGAAGGTCTCACAGTTTACTGGGACAAATCGGCATTTGTATGTATGTTTGTATGTTTGTGTGTATATTTGTCCGATGATAACTTGCGAACCGTTGATCCGATCTTCATGAAATTTTGTAGGCAAGTAGTTCATTTCAATACAATTTTTAAGTTCGAATATGAGCTGAATCGGTCCAGGTGTTGTGAAGATATAGGGGTCGCGAGGTCTCAGTTCGCCGCGAACTACTAGTTACAAATAAAAAATTGACCGAATGAGTGAAGAGAACGAAAGTCTCTGTTTTTACTAGCAAAATTTTCTTTCATCTGTCCGTTAGTACTCGCGTACAGTGGGCTTATCCCGTAACTCTGAAAGCGATAGCGAGAGTTGCACGAGCGGGACTGCGTATAGTGCACAGATGCATAGTGCGACTAAGTTGGTACGAGCGAGATGGCAGGCTCTTGCAATCAGAATCACGAACTTTTCAAAGTTAGAGGATAAGCCCGCAGGTCGTATTTTCAACCAATCTTGACGAATCTTGGTGTACAGGTTCTACAATTTTGTAGTTTTTTTAGTTGTTGAAAAATATTTACCTATATGAAATTATTAAATTGCGATTGTGCAAAAAGTTTGTGCTCGCGAGGTTTACTTAACTACTGTTCACAGAACTAATAGTAAAAGTGCCCATCGATCCCATATGTGCTAAAAATGTATTCAAGGTTAAATGTAATTTTTCCGGTAAATAGTAAGTTTTATCATTAAAAAAAAATCATAAATTATTAGCCACAATAACTCGAAAATGGCTCAACAGGTTTTTTTTCGTTCACCTCAATACTGCATAAGGAAACAGAAATAACGAGATGAAACCGCGGGGCGCAGCTAGATTTGCATAAAAAAAATTGTAGCCGGAGTCATGAAATTTTTAGCTACGCACTAAAAAGTAAGACACTAGTAAGTGAGGCTTCTCAATCCGATTTATCTAGTTTGTCGGTGGTCTGAATCTCAAAAACTATACCATTTTGTACTTACAATTTTGTCTCGCTTTTACATGTGACACTTCTCGTCAGCGAAAATGCGATAGATAATTTTTAAGGCACAGAAGCTTATGCCATATGCTAATGGAGCGTTTATGAGTATATTCTTATATATTTAAAATGTTGACATAACTACACTATTGTATTAGGTGCCGTCCTGTAAAAATAGTTGTAATGAAATAAATAAATAAATATGAGAGGACGTAAGAGAGAATCGACTATTTTACAAGCTTTAATTTCATTTGCAATGTTTGTATGTATGTAAGATGAGGTCATATCTTGCAAATCTGTTTCAGACCAGTTCCCCTTATTCAATTGAGTTTATATTTTGCTAGCCTGTCAAGTTCCGATGACAATACAAAATTATGACAGCGAGCTGATCTGATGATGGACACGGAAGATGGAAAGCTGAACTCCTCAGAAACGAACAGTAGATTGATGGAGTTTGGATTCATTTTGATCAGGTTACAGCACCGATAACGGATGTTATAAAAGCTTGTCTGGAAAAATGTTTTTTTCACAAAAATGTATTTTGTGTATAATATTATAATTATTGTGTATAATTTTGTGTATATATTATTTTTAATATTATTTTGTGTAAAAAGAAAATCTGAAGAAATATTGTTGTTTCAGGTGGCTGTTTTTCTCTGGGCGTTATTCGCATTCGTCGGCATGGCGGCGGCGGCTCCATACGCGCAGCCCGACAGCGCGGGTGCTCCGCCCCTGCCCGGGCCAGGACTTTCTTATGGTGAGCAATCACCAAATTATCTTGTTTGCTGCTGCTGCTTGCTGGATTTCATCAAGATCGTTTCAGATGTTTTTATTTGTGAAAAAGACAGACTTTTTATTATTTTTTTGCAGTTCCTGTTTTTTTTTGTACTTTTTATTAACAAAACAGCTATTGGTTACAAGCTGTTTGGAGAATGCAGAACGTCTCAATGATAAACCGGGTTAAAGCCCTATACCTATACCTTTACCGATTTTTCCGTTTCTGATGTTCCTAAGCATAAATTTAAATTATCTATATAAATATATAACTTATTTCCCCTATTTCAATCCCTATTTCTCCTGACGGCGCAATAACTTTAGAAAGGCTGGACTGATTTTAATGATTTCTGTTTTGTTGTGTCCTAATTGTGAGGATAAGTAGTATATAAAATGGAAAATAATGCTCTTAGTAAGATTGAAACCAACAATCGAAAGCCATTTGAGGCGTATAGTGAAAATTCTAGATTTTTTAATTGATACATACCTAAGTATTACTATTTTTGAATTTTCAAACTGACGTTTTCAGGTGGAATTCCCTACGGCAGTATGAGCGGCAATGTAGCTGAATTTTTCAAGCAGCAAGCGCCACCTAGCGGCCGTCGCTTGAACTTTGATGGCTACGCACCAGGTGCCGTCGACTACGCACCCATAGAGCAGTGGCTGTAACATAGATGACGCTTAAACAATTCTCTATCTCAATTCATTAGAAGTGTTTAATACAATACTTATTGCCAATTTATTTATTGTTGTAAATAGATATTTTAGGCCAGTAAGTAAGTTAGGAATGTATGCTTTGTTAGTAGTAGGCAGATTGAGTTGCTAATAATGGTGATAACGTAGCATGTAGTTCTAGTTTCTCACAAGTAGGATAGGTAAGGAGTACTTACTTAGGTACCTACCCATGCATGTACATGAAATACATTTTATTTTAATACCAAAGTAATGTTTTTTTATTTATTTATTGAGATAGGTGCGCCAAAAGTGAACAGATTTTACATTCTTGTTTTTTACGTTAGTACTTGGATCTGATATGATCACTTTAAAGGCATTTAGGTATATAATGAAATATTATAACCATTGAGCGTCTCGTTACCGGCACAAATGGTCGGCCGGAGGCCTGTGTTGCTCTAAGTATAATATAATTAGTGCAACACAGGCCTCCATGGCATTCGCCATAAACAGTGGTTAGACACTCGGAAATAAAATTATATAAAATAGTTTAAATATTTACACGGAATATTAAAACATGACATGTAAACAAAACATAATAACCAAAACAAAACATTGTCTCTGTTAGTGACGTTACTAATTTATAAATTTAATAATTTATCTGAAAACAGAGAATCATTAAAGATTCTCTGTTTTCAGATCTTACTGGATCATCCATGTAGACGATAAATTCATCCTCTTTATAGGGCTATATTAGAATAAGTATGCTACGTAGCTAATTTGCAGGAGTTAAAACAATTATCCAATCGAACGATCGAAGGTAGTACGATTCAGTTAATTGCTTTTATACAATACACAGGTAGCAGACAGGCGGCTAGACAAAAACTAGCTGCGGCATTATGTGTAGTTGGCACTGTTACGGTAACCATACTTTTAGCTCAAGCCTAGACACACGTACACACAGGTGGGAACTCAGGGCGCGCGAGGCGGGCATCCTGGTGAAGGAATGCTGGAGTGGTCGCCTTGCGTGCCTGTACGTCCCATCTGCCCGAGGGCCGTCCCCATCTAAAACTACATTTTATTTGGAGCCACCAGATCACGAATTTTTCATTTCATAAACATTTTCAAGTTTTCGAGTCTCATAAACATTTTCATACTGGCCAATCTGGTCCTTACTCAATTTTTAAATAATAATATGCAGACAATTCAATCTTATAAATTATTCGAGTCTTATTTCCTACTCCTTTAGCCGATTTTACATAATTATTTTATATGAAAATCGCGTTATGTGAGTCTAGTGTCTATGTCTAGTCGAGTATGTTGCTCGTCTGATAGTAAGCGTCACGCTTGCCCATAACAACTCAAAATTGACATACTTATTGTTATGAACTAAGAATATTTTTTGTCTAATTAATTTATTATTGTGATTTAACTTTTTAACACACTTAAAAATGGAGCAAAAATAATTTCTTAATTTTTTGAAAAAATTGTTGTCGAATTTTAAACTACTTAACTACTGAATGGTGTCACTACACAAGTAAGCATACACAAATAAATTACTTAGGTACTTATCTCATTGTCATTCGAAGCGATTTCTCACGAGGTACCGGCCATTGTCCCTAGACACCTTACTTAAGAACCTTTATTCGCAGGACTGTATCTTGCATCGTGCAGATAACTTATTAGTACCAAGGACAATGAATTTAAAAAAACCTGCATTTATAACAATCGATCTGAACTAGTATGTACTCAGGAAATTTGGTACCAGCCCTTTGATGGAGCAGAAGCATCTTAACGAGGTCTATGTATGTCAATAAATACACCACATAGACCTCGTTAAGTTTTAAGAACTTAAGTCAATACTTAAGTTCTTACAGCTATTGCATTATTGTAAGCTTAAAAGTATAAAAAAATATGACATCGATAGGATCTAATTATGGTAAGAAGGTTCTGAGTGAGGTTCTAAAATTAACATTGTGATTATTATAAATCTCGTACTATTGTATTATATTTCAACTCCTTTTTTTTCTATTGGGTAAAAGTATTACTAATAAAATTAATATATAGAGCACTAGTTGTTAACCGCGACTTTGTTCGCGTGGACATGAAAAAGTATCCTATGTCATTGTGATATACAGTAACACCTTATCAAAATCCGTTCAGCCGCTTAGCCGTGATAACGCGACAAAAATCCAGACAAAGAGACAATATTACTTCCTATAGTTCGCTAGATGGCGTTGATCTATTTTTATACATTTTTTTTTTATTGGTCCTGATACGACTGCGGCTATATTTCTCTGAATTATAATATTAGATAGGATTAGGATAATTAGAATTAGGATATAGGTCCGTGCTTGTTCACGGACAGTGGAGATATAGTTTATATACAAGACTTACAACTTTACAACAGCTACCTATATGTCTGCAAACTTTAAATACAAACAAAACTATACAAAACTAATGAATCCAAAAGACTGGTGGACAAAAAAGCGGGCAGAAAACTGGCAGCATTGGCACGCAGAATGGCAATTAGATAAATATTAGCTTAGGTCTCTGGAACTACTGATCCAATTCTGAAAATTCTCTCATCGATGAGCTAAGCTATCAAAGAGCACATAAATATAATAGTCCAGATTAACAAAGGCTACATTTACTATTGAAAATCCCACTGGACCCATTGTGGAACCCAGCAGTGGAACCAACATCATTTACTATACGGGTAAAGACATAGCTATAATGGTACATATAGTTATTAATAGTGTAGTATAGTAGAGCAATATAGTTATTAATAGTTGAAAAAATATTGACAACGACCTTTACACAATATCCGGCGAGAACGGAAAACGCAGCGCGTATCACATCAATGATAATGATATAACGATACGAAACAAAGTCTGTCAGTGTGTCTTACGATACGCATCCGTGGTTCTGCACCATGGTATTAGGCAGATCTAGGAGTACTTATTAGATATTGCTGCAAGTAGGTATATCTATGTACTTAAATAGGTCATTTCAACTACTGAATTAAGTTATGAAAGAAAAAATAAATAGAGAGGCAAGTACTTAAGAATGTTACCAAACACACTTGTGTGTACTTCAGCCATAAGAAGTTGACTGAACAACGGCCTCCCCCTGAGGAGGAGGGGGATGCCATCATCCCAACACCGAACTGTAATGAGCTAGATTGATGATAACAATCAGGCAAACGACGTGCTTGTCTCTTCACTAATTTGCATAAAGTTAAGCATATTATGTACTTAGCTTTAAATCGAATCCTGTGTTTTAAGAGAGACATACCATCTTTTTTAATATTCACCATGTATTGTATACCTATAATATATGCAATTTATAAATAACTAGTTGTTACCCGCGAGTTCGTTCGTGTGGAAATAAAAAAGTATCCTGTGTCTTTGTGGTATACAGTAACTCCTTATCAAATGTTATCAAGATAAGTTCAGCCGTTTAGCCGTGATAATGAAACTAACATCTAGACAAAGAGATAAAGTCACTTCCTAGACGGCTCTCTAGATGGCGTTGTTCCATTTTTATGCATTTTTTGACGTATTGTATGGACTAACAGTAAGTTGTAATGTACGGAGGTCTAAATCGCGCAAGCGAAGTTTTTTTTATCATGCGAAGAAAGAGAAAGAGGTGGGAGAGACAAGACCTACGTTTGTCTGATGATGCGATTCCGTACTTCTCAAATGCAATCTCCATGGATAGATTTGGAACCAATGTTCTCGAAGCTTACGCTGAATATCTATAAAACAGTTTAAAGGTTTTATTATTTATTTAATTACATGACACGCTCCAAGGACAGTCGAAACAATAGCAGGGCTGACAAAGAGATCTCATTGACAATTTGATAAGCATTACCAGCATCTTTGTAAAAACCGTGGTAAGACTATGTGACGCCGTCTAAGAACGGTTACAGACGATGAATTCCCTGCGATGCAAATGCGATACAAAAGCGGTACAGGGGCCGAATGTCTTTTTCAAGTGTTGCGATCGCGCGTGTCTCGTAAAAACGTGCAAGGCATATTTGAAAAAACACGCATCGCTGCCACATAGCTATTTCAGCCGCTCCATGTCGATTTACCCTCCTTCCAATTATCAACATAAACATTATGGTCTTCTTGTTGTACCTTGACAATAAAATGGCGGTAATTCCCGCAAATCTACAACATCCTGGTAACGACTTTAAATCTCGTACCGCTCGTGCACCGGAGCAATAACAGTAAATTTTAAATTGGCACAATACTGAACTATCCTGAGAGCCTTTCTCAGAACACCTCAAAGCCGTGCTGCTGCTCTCTTTCTATCTAAGCTTAAAGTTAACGCGAGCAACAGAGAAAATTATCATTTTCAACTGACAATAACTTTGCTCTTCAGATCACAGCCCGACCAACTTATCTGGCGAGTTGGCCAAATGCGAAAGCTAGTTTTTTACTAGTTACCTTTCCTTTCTTTTCAGAAGATACGATTGTGGCTCCTATCATTTAGCTCTACAAGTTGGTAGGTCTGTTAGTATTGTCTAATTTGCCATTTCGATCGCTGCATGCGTCACAAGAGCCGAAATATACGAAGATAGAATACGAAATAGGCCGCATGCTTTGACGTGATGACTACAGTTTCATTCATGCTTCTCTAGTCTTTAGTTCAATGACTCGTTACAGAATATGTCAATAAAAACAATAACCCATCATTCTAATTCACCGCGGCAATCCATTTTGCACACGATGCCTGCTGGCTGGTAAAGACAGCGGTTTCTTAGATTAGTGTTCGTTTTATTTTATTTTCTATTTCTTTGTAAATGATATCTTTAAATAAATAAAATCAATTCAATAATATTTCTTATCAATAAATTCCGGAATAACTTTTAATTATGTTTACTTTATTTACGTACCCACTGCAATTTATAAGTGATAGTGACGATACATTTCTAAGGGTAGAAGAAGCAATGCCGAGGATCGTGCTAAGTGGCGAGCCTAGGTTGTGTCCATAACAGACTAGTATGTGGGCTGACGATGTTACATGCATACAAGTAGACATAGACATATGCATAAAAAGTACACAGTTTATAGAGGATGTTAATTTCGTTGATCTTAATAGCATTGAGGAATTATATAAGTACTTACCATTTTTCTACGTTATTAAGCAATTTTTATCTCGAAAATATATACGGTATCTGAGGATAACAGGTGAAACCAAAGGGCGCTGTTAAACATCATTAAAATGACCCATACCTGACCAAAAAAGAATACTACCATATTTTATAGTTTTTTGAATATGAAGCCGTGTCTGTCTGTCCCCAGAATTACAATTTCGATTTAGCGCATGCTAAAGCATACAAGATCGAGCGTCGGTCCAACTAAATCATTGGCTTAGACAGTGTTAATTTGTATATTCTAGCTACTTAGTGTCTCAGGATAGTTTATGAGGTTATTAGTGAGTATTTGCATGTATAGCTGTTCTTTCTTCGCGCTGGGTTCCCACGGGGATCGCCGCCCCACTTATAAATGCATGCCAAGCGTAATGGCTCTAGACATATTTTAAACGTAACAAAATCCGAAAGTTTGTATATAAATATGGAAGATTTTTGAAATTGTTACGGCTAAATATTTATATGAACATAATTTTTAATAGAGGTCGGCTAGAACGAGACTTTAATTAATTATTTTAGATTCAAATGCAGTCAGATATGTCCACGGCTGAAAAAGCCCTCAAGGGGATTTTAGATCAACTAAACTTAATCTATTCATCTCATCTTAATCTACTTTTGGCGCCACGATTGTAAGCTTAGCCCCGGAAGATATATGAATAAAAACTTGAGGATAATTAAAATACCAGATACCAGAACAAATACCTTACCAGAAATAAGAGCAGCGCCGTCTAGCGTCATTTAGATGGCACTGCTCTTACTTAATACAAATCATAGACGTAAACGCGATTGAATAGGTAAACACAATTACAAAAACGCGCACTCGGCACTCTGGACGGGGTTCAAACAAAACAAAATAAAATATTAGTTCAAAAAATAAAGCCCGCCTACGTAAGTACGAGTAAAAGTATGAAACGAGAAAATATTATTTGAAATTCAAAATAGCAATGTCCATTTAGTGTCCATATTATTTTTCCAATGAGTTGTAAAGTCCCTCTAACGGTAGTCTGATGCCAATGTTGGCATGGCATTTGACAACGGCTAAAGGGACTTCACAATTTTACAAGAGAAAGCAAAGAGTTCTCTATATACCTACTGTAAAATGAAGGAAAAATACGGGAGTGCAAAGCTATTAAAACACGGATGGTGCAATAGCTCCGGAGACCATACAAGGATAGGGCGCGGGTCTAGAATCGTAATGATTTGTAATGAAACATCTGCAGTGTCACTGGACGGGAACAACAACCTTACTCACTAAATGTAGGTCTTGAACACCCCTTCTTGTTTGACGGAACTTAAGATAATAAACAAATTATACATAATAAATTATATCTACTTATTTTTTTTATTTGATTAGTCCAAAATCCTGCATTGTACTACACTACGCTCGTAAACCGCTTTATAAGCAGTAAATAATTATAATATCTTTGATCTGTAATTTCTCTGGGGACATTTTACGTCAATTCGCAACAAAATAATGTTTGCGCACTACTGCTTGTTGAAAAAAATGAAATCTTTTTACAGTATTATTTCTCAGTACAAACAATGGTGGATGACAATGACAAATATCTTAACAACTGGTAATGAAGCCATGTCAATGACAGATGTAATCACAATGGTGGACGGAAGGAAGGACACTGGCGTCCGTTTGGGTGTTGAGTGTGCGTGTGTGTGTGTGTGTGTAGTGTGTGTGATCAAGTACGAGTAGTGTAATGATAAGTAAACCTAGCTTGCGGTAGTCGTCTTTAGTGACGTATAGAGCATTTTGCTCTACATAATAACGCACCATGTTTAGATTGTGTCGTACCTCCATTCAGACCGGGATTTATTTTTCCGTATCGAAAAAAACCGACTGCAAAATGTAGCATGACATTCCGGATATAAAAAGGAATTCAAAAACATCTCAATCGTCAGAATCGGTCTAGCCGAGAAAAGAAAAAATAAAATAAAAATATATAATATTATTAAAAGAAAAACAAAATACCCGACTGCAGAATATAGCCAATGTCACTCCGGACGTAAAGATGAATCCAACAACAGCTAACTCGTCAAAATCGGTCAAGCCGTTTAAGGAACTACAGGAAGTCATATAAAACAAAAACAAACTTACAGATTCACATACTTACATACCTATAAAAGGTACCCTTAGGGTTACCCCAAAAACAGTTCCCTCCTTCTTGAGCAGCCGGATAAAAAATAGACATAGCTAATAATAATAGTTTTAAGTTAATTTAGTACGAACAAAATCAGTCAAGAGGTTGTTAAGATTTAATAGACTTCTTTCGCTTCGCTCACTTGGTTAATTATAAATAAAATCTCTTTCATAACATATTTTACACGAGATATTTCGCACTTTAACAATGATTTTTCTCTCTTTCTGTCTTGTTTGACGATGGTCAGCGCCAATAAAATTATTAAGTGATAACGTTCTTAGAATTCTCATAAGTTATGTAACTACTTAGATGTACACACTCATGCATAAAATGAGACGTAGGTACCTCTTCGCAAGGTGTAGGCAAGCATGACTGTCATGATGATTTGATGATTGACTGACTAGCTGACTGGAAAATTGATTTAATTATAGTTATTTCATTATTTAACAGTTGCTAATTACTTAGTGTCGATGATTGCTGACCTCACCTTCTTAGTATGTCTTTAGGATGTGAAATGTCATTCTAATTTATGAAATTGTTCTATCTTATGTCTATGATATAAAAGTTGATTTGTAGTGGATAATTCGATCTTTTGCATAGTCCGCCAGGGGAAGGACCACATCTTTGCCAGTTACCTATTAAACCGCCAAGCAATAGTGTGCTGTGTTCCTGATTGCAGGACTATGTTTCCAGCAAAATTACTGTGCTAAATAATAATAATAATATTTTTTATTTATTTCTTCAATAGTGTACACTTCATTAGATTAATATAGTGATGAATTAAACTATAAACTAAAACTGAGACTGAAACTGAACTAACTTAGAACTAAGCTAGAAAAATATATATATATATATACTTCGGCTATTCGAGTCAACCAAAAGTGATTAAGTATTACCGTATCATTAAATTTTTTTTTTATTGTGTATCATTTATTTGCAAAATTTTATTGTCTTTTATGTTTTTTCTTCGAAATGAAAATATTGCGTTCATTGCGTCTAATGTTCAGTTACATGAGTTAAAAACTATATTTTTCTGTATTTTAACCAAAATTGTCTTGAACAAAATGTAGAGATACATCATCCCAAAGGTCAATGAAAAGGCTGGACTAGTCAAACTCGCTCGGGTAATGTTGAGTCTGCGTTGTAAATGCCTGCGTATTTTTACCCTGGGCTTGGCCTTGGACTGTGGGAATAACTTATTACTGTTAAGGGAAACATCATATAGTAATGTTTCTATTCATAGTTGATCAGTTTAAGCCTCAATTTTGGGCGAGAAATTACCCAAAAAAAGGTCATATTCATAAGTTTGAGAATTGATTTCTTTATGAATTTGTAATCAGAGCTTTGTTCCGCATCAGCATCAACTTGTTATTACTCTTTTAATTTTTTGTGCAGTGTTTATTAAAATTACTTAATTATACCATCTTGTACTAAACAACCAACCGGTGGATGCAAGTAGCCCGTTGTCGGTCGGTGTGGCGCTCTAAGGGGGAGGTCTATGTTCAGCAGTGGACGTCTTAGGCTGATGATGATGACGATGATAATGTTGATGATACTAAACAAAAACAAATGCACAAAATTTAAAAAAAATTAAAAGGATAAAGATACCTTTTAATATTCCTCCCTAAGATAATTATTAGGGTTGATCAAAGATAAAATAATAATAAAATCAATCACTCTATGTTTCAGTTCGGACTTTACTTCGACAACCATTTTTGTTTGAACCAAATTTTTCTCAACATATTTTCTTCAAAGGATTTTCACCATCTACAGATTTGAACATCTACATAACCCTCGGGTCTTCCGAAGGAAGCGAGCCAGCGACCCGTAAGCCTCTAGGACACGTAGTGGTATAAAACAGCAGGCAGGGAGGTGAACCTCACAGTTGGGTGCTTCCAGTGGCTTACCACAGTCCTTTCAGTGTAGTGTTACCGCAGACATGGCTAGGGCAGTAAGTTTTGATTAAGTGTTTTGGTGGTTGGTAATTAATTACTTAAATAGTGATTTGACTTTTCAAAGACTTTTCAAAGTTTTTCGAAGGTGATATCGTTATGACGGTTTTACGGTTTTCGAACAGTGACTCGTATTTATTTGAATTTCTTTATAATATTTTTTTTTTTTTTTTTTTTCATCGTTAGGTAGATAAAAACTTTATTGTTCACACCAGATTTTACGTATTTAGGATAAAAACCTAGTATATTAATGTAAAAAATTAAGATCCTGAAATTTTATAGAGATACATTAATCTATCATTGGTGGTAAAACATGTATCAAATGAGTGTGTTATTAAATATTTACAGAAAGCAAATTAATAACAAGCATTCATTATGTTCCAATTTTCCTCTATAATTTTAGGAATTATTCGATACTGTTATGAGCAATCAAGTATCCTTCTACCTAGTTGTTATTTTACCTAGTTGACAATAATTGCATTTCCTGCCGTACACAAGGGTATTGCGGTCGCAATCATGCCGTCAATAATTTGAAAATGTTTGTTGTAGACAGAAATAGCAACTTTTTTTACGAAATAGATAATGCACTAACTACATGGTTGAACTGATTTAGAAATAACCAAACTTTTTCTACATACAAAAAAAGGATTTTTTGATGTTACATTATTGACTAATCGCTTAACTTTTAAATCATAGACAAAGAAAGCTGAATATTTTTTTAAAGTGTTATTTGAACGAAATACATCATCATTTTTCATAATTATATAAAGCCAATATTTATATGGAGAATTCTGTGTATAAAGCAAAACAACAACTCAATTTTTACATTTTGTAGTATCGTCTCTATTTGAGCTACGTTAGAGTCTATTTCAGATGACGATCGTAAGCACGGCAGTGAGTCGTCGGCTACGATAATGTATTATGGCTTATTTATAAGGAGAATTCTGTGGGCTCAAGTATAAATGCCTTTTTCTATGTTTCTTACCTTCAGACTGTTTAAATAAAATTAATATTGATTTTACGTGAGCAAGTCATACCAAACGCAATTTTATATTTATATTATGAATTATGTCCGGGTCCTCCATACTAAGTCCCGTAACTTGACTGGGCTAAATAGTAAGCTAGCAAACGGGTGGACCAATTTGAATGCTTTTTTTAAAGCACCCATTCAATAGTTATGAAATTAAATTTACCTCTAATACTAATACTTGTGAGAATTACAATATTTTTTGAAAAGTAGCGTAAATTATTACCCCGTATTAATAAACCTGGAGTGCCTTTGGATTGGTCTCCAAGTGTTTAGTCCTTTTCGCCTAAGCTATGTTATGAAAATATTATCGAATAAGTCTGTCGTCATTCATCCGAACATTGTACAAATGCTTTTATCCTCTTCCCAGACATTATTCTCTTCCCTCGTCTTTCTGCTCCTGGTGGCAGTAGCCCTCTCTCTACCTGCCCCGGCGCCAGCTCCAGAGAACCAACCCGAGAACCTTGACAACCATGAAGATCTAGAAGCCCCGGAGAAGGAGGACCTGAAGACCGCGGCAACACATTGGGGTGGATATTGGGGAGGGCATGGGCTATATGGATATGGCGGATATGGACATGGAGGCTATGGACATTGGGGATACCCAGGTAAGGTTAATTAAACTATTTTTGAAATATCTAAACATGTTTTATGGTTTAGAAGCTATCAAAAAAATAGAAAAATCTACCAGATTCTGAAAAGGAGAACCAGAAGACTGCGGTGTGGCGTTTGAGGTAGTCGATGATATGAGGTTAGATGTCTTTGGTGGATAACCACCAAAAACCATCTATCTTCGATGTCCATAATAAACTTGGTTACTGTGAAAATAATACCTGTATGCTGCAATTTCACAATGAGGGAGGGGCATTGGGAGGTGGTATGGCAGTTAAGAAGGCTTTGGTCATTGAAAACTGGAGGCTTTGCTTAATTGAGTATCGATAAGAGAAATGGCAGAATTTCAAGCGCAAATATTTTCATTCTATATTCAAAGTAATTAATTACAGTTTATAGTGAGTTACAAATGTAAACAAATTAAGGAATACCTTTATATAACGCGTAAAATTAAATTTTCTACAACTGGATAAATAAACGCTAAATGTTTAAGTTAGAGATTATACTGATTACGCATTGTGTGTTTTTGTAAAGTTTCTAATCTTAGTCATAATCATCATCATCAAACAAAAGACGTCTACTGCTGACCAAAAGCGCCACACTGATCGTGCAAGCTATTAGATCAATTTATCCTTATTTGAACCCATTTGAACGACATTCTTTCATTTGCATCCACTGGTTGCCTGCGACTTTCACAATGGCATGTGTCCACCTAGTGGGAGGCCTACCTCACAGCGTCTTCCGTTTCGTGGTCGCCATTCAAGATCGTTTCTTACACGTCGGTTATCGGTAGTTCTAGCGATGTATTATTGATACGTCTATATAACTTTCAGAATCATATCATAATATGATTCTGAAAGTTATATTGGCTGTTTGTATGTAATCTAACTAATCCACGTCAATAAAATATGTAATACACCCGTCAGTTACCTAGTTAGTAGTTAGTTGTACCGTGTGGTACCCCCACGGTATTCCAGTTTTCTTGGCCGGGGACATTTCTATGTCACTATCAAATGCGGTACCCCCACGATATCTGGGGATACGGATATGGCCCCGATAAGTTAAACGAAAACAACATTTCTATGTCCCTATCAAATCCTATTAGTGTGATCTAGCTAATAGTATTTAGTAATAATAAGCAGTTATCAGCGCATTATTTTTAAAAAATGTTGCCCAGAAAATAAAAATATTAGGAAAAAAGTACTGAATTGAAAAGTACTCAGTTTTTGTATGACTGCTAGCCTCACAAAGTCAAGGATGTTAACAAAAAACGGAAATAAATGTAGCGAAAAAAATATTTTCTATCGTTACTATTTTTTAATTTTCAGATAGCGGTCCGCGACTATGTGAAAATAGTCCTATAACAAAATATACCATAAGAGGTATAATTTCTAGTCCAAGAGGTTAAATTGTTTGTGAAAATTGAGCGCTGAGGTATCCCCTTAAAATTATATATTTTATACGGTAATACATACAAATATGGTTTGTATTACAGGATACTACGGTAGCAGCTGGGGATTGCCACACTACGGCGGAGGTGGCTACGGATACTGGCCGTATGGCGGATACTACGGTAACCACGGCTGGTGGTAGGACAGCACTATATTGACAAGCTGAGCCAGTATTCATATTAATACATATACGTTTACGTAAGGATTTCTCGTTTCTTGTGATTTCTTCAACTTATGTGCTGTACTAGTATTTATTTAGACAGTTTTTTTTTGTTATATTTAATTTATTATTATCTGTGATTAATATATTATAACATATATTTTTATAATACCATATTAAAGAAATATTAATAATTATTGATTTCGCGATTGGATCTGTATGTATATAGCTTGCCAATTTTTACATAAATTACAGAGAAATATATTTGTTATACGGTATACGTTTAAGTTAATAGTATGTAAATATATACTCAATTGTATTAGTTTAAGTGTCCTATAACTTTAGATTTTATAGTAAGAACACACACAATGGATATTACATACCTATATTACGGATAAGTATCTATTTTATTTCGACAAAGTTTAAATACCAATTGCTAAAAAAATTTTGGAGCCACAGTTTTATACAAACTTAACAGAATTCATATAACATTACTAACGCGTAATAGGCTGCTTATGAATGTATATATCGTTTGTAAGTTATATCATTATTCTACAAGCGATTTGATTCCCGAAAGAAGACAATGTATAACGTATCGTGTATTATGTTATTATATTTATGACTGTAAATTCCCATGCTTTGGAACGACCAACTGCTTGGACATGTTGCTTCATTCAAGTGCATATTTCGTCGTGCCACAGCTATCTCTTACTCGCACATATACAAGTTTTGTAGATAGAGGATGGATTACTAAAATTTGTATGTTGTATATATTAACATAACGTGTTTGTATGCATAACGTCAGAAATAGTAGAAAGAAATTTTCGTTTGATTATCAATCTTATAATTTGAAGGAAGATAAAAAAAATAGTTTTTTTTTTGTTACAATTTAACTAGCCCGGTTTTTTTCTTTGTATTTTTATCCTTAAACAGACACAAGATTCTTATTGAATATCTCGACCTAGTGATTTTATATCTTCAAATAATTAGAAAATGCACGAGCTATACAACTGTGGATGCTATTAAGGGGGAATACATTAATACTTGGCAACATTTTCCGTATTATTTTATACTTTTGATGAGGATAGCATTATAATTATATAATTATTAATCAGTATTGTATTATTAATTGTATAAACGGTAACATTTTTACAAGCAATATCCATCACGGTAATTATTATTAATTAATATATACTGCCTCTAGAAGTTTCTTATGACATAATGTATAGCTAGTATTATTGTAAGAATTATATTGTACAATATATTGAATGATTGTAAATTACTATTGGAAAATTGAGTTTTTTATTTGTTATTCATCTCATTTGCAGCCAGAGGACGGTCACTGATGAATAAAAGGTCTCCCCTTTAGGGGTTGCATAATCCTCACTCTTGGCAGGCGGCTTGGGGATCGCCGCTTACTAAGAAGACGTTATATTATTTGTAACCTTCTTAAATAGTTTTTCAGTCTTACTTACTTTTAAACTAACAGTACAAATAGTAATAAAGCAAAATCTTCTTAGTCTCAATTGTAACTCAATGCAATTAAATAATAATCAGAGAGATAATAATCATACTTACCAGATAAATACTAAAACACGGTGGTAATTAGGATAGTCTCTATTAGTGGACGTGCTATAACGAAAGACATGTGCAAATATATATTCATTTTATTGTTTTTGAGATTTTCAAACTGAGAAATAGGAACAGCAAAAAATAACGTCACGAGAAAAATTTGAAAAATAGATGTACTGTAAATTCAGTCTGGAACATTCCTGTAATCGCGTTCCAGAATTATGTTATTGCACTAAAATAGTAAAACCGACTGGAATTGCTCAAATTTTTGGGGAGTTATAAAAACCTCTTAGATGTAAAGGGTTTTATGGAATATTTTTGGACATAATGTTTTTTTTTTTCAAATACGTAAGCAAGTAAGTAAATCTCATTCAGTAAATTAATGTTATCTAAATTAAACAACCATGCGAAAACCTTATCTTGACCATCCATAAATAATATCATAATAAAAGAAATTCTGCAAAAAGTAGATCTAGCTTAGAAGCCCGTTGAAGTCTTTTCAGTGGAGAAATAAACATTTTAATAAAGCGCCATCTCTTGGCACTTGCGAGAACGAAGGAAATGCATTTGCATTTGCGCGCAAAAACCAAAAAAAGCTCTTTACCAATATCTCGCAAACTTGCTGTAGCAAGTTCAACGAGATAAAAGAAAATCATTTAAAAGTTCAAACAAGATATCATAGAGGGCTCGTGCGATTGTTTTAATGATAAGTTAATTCGATCAAATGCTTAGAACTTACTGTTTACTGAAAAATGATTCTACGTCTATTTATGATTACGAAATCTTTGGGTAATCCAACTGTTCGATTTGTATTGTAGGCTAATTAATTTCGTAGTTTGTTTTAGTTTGTATACATTTAAATCAGTTAATGAAACAACTAATCAATTCTGCTTGATACTCATGGTTGTGGTGTATTAAAATTGTTGAAAGTGTACACTTCTTAGTTTGCTGAAATAAATAAACCGCATCGCTAATTTGTGTTATTTTTGGGGGAAAAAAATCGATATTTATATAGTTATGCACAAAAACACTGACCGTAACAATTTGCATTTATAAATAGTTACCTAGGTAGAAGAAGGTAGGATGTAGCGTAAATTATGGTGTTAAAGGTTAACAACTTTACATCTGGCATTTTATGTTTTTTACTGTGGTGTTTTAAATTATTTTTTTGTGACTGTAAAATTGTTTAAAACCGGAATTATGAAATTGATTAAAAGTCCAGAATTCTGATATGCTACTTCCCGACTCATTTATTTAAACTTTAACTTTATTACCGATGTGATACGTTAAAAATCGAATTACTTTGTTGTATATCATGAATTATCGATTTATACTACAATATTATAAATGTAATAAACGATGAATTCAACAAATATTGTTATTAAAAGAAGAAAAAAACCCTACAGCAAAATGTAGCCTATGCCACTCTGGACATTAAAATGAATCCAACGAGAACTCATTCGTCAAAATCGGTCAAGCCCTTTAAGCTGGATGTAATATGAAAACACACAAACTTACATACATCCCTAAAACATTACCCCACTTCTTGAGCGTCTGGTAAAAATTTTGAAATTTAAAGTTATGTAAGTGTACATTATATTCCTCTTGTGAAGTAGTTTTATTTTATGCTAGGTGTTAACCGCGACTTCGCGAAGACCTTAAAAAAAAAAGTTGCCTATGTTCGTCTCCGACCCTTTACGTTATATCTATGCAAAAATACAGCTCGATCAGCTCAGCCGTTTAACATTGATAACGCGACGAATACCGAAACAGAAAGACGGATAGACAGAGAGAGGGTTTATTTCGAATTTATAATATTAGTTAGGATTAGAGAAATAGTTATCAAAATATTTTAAAAGGCTCGGTGCGCTTACCACCCTCGACCACACTGGCACTTACTATCAGGTCACTTATCATCGAATGCCTGGGCATTCGACCACTTACATACAAAATATATGTAAAAAAAAGTCTACCATCTAGAACTACGAAAAGTTATGAGTTCCGTCGGTAGCGCTATTTACGACTTCATTTTCTTAATTTGAAGCTTTATATAGTATTAATTCTTAGTTATAAATTAGATTACCGCTTAGATATAAATAATGCTAAGAAAATCACGTGGCGTTGTTTTTTTTTTTGTCCTTTCAGTACTTTGGCGTCGCACATCTTGTGCATTCGCCAGTGTCATGTTTTTAACTGACGTTGCTTATGATGATCATGTTTTTGAATGAATATGTTAAGCACCTTACCTTACTTTCTGGTGACACGTCAACTCAAAATAAATCTCTGGGTTTCGATACTAAGACGCAAATTTGCCTATCCTGTAAAGTGCTGCCGCTATACATCCCGCAGGTCAAGCATGCAAACCGCGACAAAATGTCTAAAAAACAAAAGATATTAAGTGACGAGACGAGCATGTCTCTTACCTGATGTTAAGCGTGACGCTTGTCCATAACAGTTCAAAGGCACTCAACATTTTAAACTTAAACAAATAAAATGTGTGAAAAAAAACTCACCAAAATTATAAATTTAATAAATTCTAATATAAGAGTCTATTCCCATATTTATTTGTTTTGAGTATACATTTGTTACAAAAAAGAGATAGATAAGAATATATTATCATAATTAATGATATTTTTTAATAATCTAATTTTGTATTTTATTTTGACATCGAAATTTACTAATCTATTTACTAGTAACTATAGTTACTTTGATAGAATTACATTTTCTGACATTTCGAAAAACCTCAAATTAATTCCACCACAAAGAAGACCCAAACGGTTTACCAACAATGCAATCAACATCACTCAAGCACTTATCATTTAAGTTGACAATGATGAAGATGATAAATCTGTTCTTCATTTAGTATTGCATAGTTCATGGACTACTTGACGTAAACCGAGCAGGGCCATGACTAGCCTGAATACGAAGTTGTCTAAGCTTTGTTTGAGAGCTGACCAGTTAGCTTGGATAAATAAATTAGGGACGCGGCACTCAATCGTTTTTGTTTTATATTTTGTTTTTTCGTCTTTCAGGATGAAAAAAAAAACAAATTGATTGACACAAGTAGGTATTGCGCAAATGTCAGCGGCAGCTAACTGTACGCGACCTGTGTGATTCTCATAAGGAAAATAAATCTAAAGATATTTAGGATAATTTAACATCTAAGAGTAGTCATAGACAAAGAATGTCTGTAGCACGTCTATTCTAGATTACCCACTGGATTAGGTAATCGAAATATAATTAGGTACTTTTCAGTATGACGGTGCTCGAATTGAATGTTATTCTAACTAATATTATAAGTTCAAATGTAACTCTGTCTCTCTGTCTGGGTGTTTGTCGCAATATCACGGCTAAATGGCTGAACGCATCAAGCTGAGTTTTTTTCACAGATATAGACGTTCAAAGGGTTTTTTTTTGTAGGTGCAACGCGAACGAAGTCGCGGGTGCTAGATTCATATAAATTCTAATTCTAGGTGGGAATGATAAGACCTACACTGACGACCAGCTTGGGCACGTGGAGTTTTGTGCATTCTTGGGTTATTTCATACGCCGGGTGACTTTTTTTACCGGAACGGAAATTTTGGGTGCGACAGCTACATTTAGTAGACTATAAATATCATTATTTTACTTAAAATATTTGTGGTTATCTTTTCATACATACAACAAAAAATTGAAAACTGAATGCTTTTAAAAACCACTATGCTATAGGCTTGTACTCCGTGTGTCTGTCATACGCGAAATTTTGCGTTTCGGGAAAAAGTGCTTCTAACGCAGGCGTACTTAGCCGTTCGTGCTGTACACTATTCAAGTTTTCTTCTTCATCCTCATTTATCTAGTCATCTTTATCTCATAGATTTATCTCTTGATATTACTTTGACCTCAGTATTTTTCTATCTTTTTTCCTCACTATAGGTTTATTCGTCCGAGTCAGTGAGTTATTGAGAGGACCAGCTAGCTGGCGCTTACTGTAACATCTCTCTTAAATACCGTATTAATACCCCGACCTCGCTTCCTGAGAGGTCACCACATTTGACCTCATGATCATTAGGACGCACCACAGTCACACCAGAATGTAATCTCCAGTAATATCAAGAAAATCAATAATCCATATTAAAATTCTTAGTTACATTGACTAGTGTGTCGTGGTATGATCTGAATAACTATTTTAACTCGTTCAAGCATCAGTCCATCTGGATGTGATCTTTACTATAGTCGGAACAATCGACTCAATTTAGCGTGAATTAACCGTATTAGCCCAGTCAATTTAGAGTTTGACCCGAAAGTTTTTAGTGACGAAATTTACTTTTCTGTACATAATTGCAGAACCAACCTTTCATATGAGTATACAATAATATATAAAAATGCGTAACCGGAACAGACTCAAATTTTACATTTTGTAATATCGTCTCTATTTGCGCTAAGTTAGAGTCTATTTCAGACGTCGATCGTCAGCGTCGATAATGTATTATGCCTTATGCCTCAAGCATAAGTGCTGTTTCTATGTTCCGTACGTCCAGACTGTTTAATTTAAATTAATATTGATTCCACGTCAGCAAATTATACCAATCACAATTTTATATTTATGTTATGAATTATGTCCGGATCCTCCATACAAAGTCCCGTAACTTGACTGGGCTATGATATGAAATTAAAATATGTTAAAGCTTCGTCCGTTTTCTTAGAACACGCTTGACGTTGTGGTCGAGGATGGTCGACGTAAGAAATTTTAAAAGTTAAGGTACTGGCATAAACTATGTTTCGAAGTAACAAATTTATTCTGACCTGTTGGAGATCACAACCAGTGATGACATCTGATTTGAACGTGGGTTATTCTGGAAACTACTCGATATAATGTCATTGATATACTGTAAATAGCACTTGTTATTCCAGGCCTAATCGCTCGAAGAACCGATAATATATAGGGAAGAAAGATTACTGAATGGCGACCGCGAACCGAAAAACGCAGCTACGCTGCGTTTGGTAGGCCTCACACTTTTTGAACAAACGACATTGTGGAAGTCGCGGGCAACGGTTGGATGCAAATGGCAGGTTGTCTTTTTAATGTGGCGATCTAAGGCCTTTGTTGACGTCATATGGCTTATCAAGATGACACTTGTTGAAGTAGTAAAGTTTGCGAAGCCTTACGTAGTCTTCGCAGACTTGGACTATTTAAATTTATTGTATAAATGACTAGCAGCGCACGTAGTTTCACCCGCCATCCCACAGGGCTCGTATATACTTCCGTACCCTTTATGTTAGTTTATGGCATTAACTACCATGTTAACAAATTTAATTATAGATATTTTATTTGAATCTGTTCAGCAGTTATGGAGTTTATATTTTATGTATTATAATCGAATAATAACAATAATTACTCAGAGTGATCAAAGAATAATTTATCTTTAGTAGCCATTTTACTTTTCACCACAGAGTAATGACTTGGGTACTATCTACTATTTTTTGTACACTTTCAAATTTAAATCTGATCAATGCTATACAGACTAGCTCATAGATTCTAACTTAATAACTTATTAATTTTAATCAGAGTGTCATATTCGATTATGCGAAAAAGCTCTTTAAATGAGAATAATAAAATATAATAAATCTGATTAATTCAACATGGCACATAATCGAAGTCTTTCATTCAAGCAGCCAAAATTACTAAAACTTTTGACGTGAACGTTTTATGAATGACATGTTGTGTTTACATGAATAACAAGAAAAAAACTGTGGAAAAACAGAAAGAAAGCAAATCTCGACTGTTACCAGAATAACCGCCAAGTCAATTTGGTACTCAAGTATGCATTCAATTTCGAAATATTTTTCCACTATGATTTGAATAATACGTTTTCTCGTAACGACATGCATTCCATTTCAAGGCAATGTGCTTCGGAACTTTTTTATAATTTTAGTTGTTTTTAGTAAGGCTCATGAGAGCAAAATGGACAAACTCTGACGTCATTCGTTTATGTCTCTAACTTTAGCGTTAACACTTTCGCATAACAAGTTATTACTTGTTGGAAAAAAAAACCACTCCAACAAAAAAAAAAACTGCAACATAAACCAAAAGGCAAGGCATAGCAAGGCCGTTTTATTAGTGGTAGAGCTCTTCTGCAGAGTCCACCTCAGGAAGTACCATACAATTGTCAGTTATTCAACCGTCAAGCAGTAGTGTGCAAACATTACTGTGTCCCGGATTGAAGGGCAATATTTCCAGCGCAATTACTGGGCATAACAACATCTAATATCTCAGGGTGACGAGTGCAGTGCATTGAGACGCATGGTTTTGAACTGTTGAAGTTAAAAATTCTGAGTGGCACAGAACTGTTAGGGCAAGCGTGAACCTTAACATCAAGTTTGGTACTTGCTCGTCTCGTCACCAAGTTCCAAAAAAGATATAAAGATTAGAAATCCAACGAAGACACCTCACTCGAGAAAATTGGTCAAGCCTTTTAGGCTACAGCAGGTAATATAGGAACGCACAAACTACATACATACATAAAATATACTCACATACACACATACACCCCAAAAACGAAAAGTCTTTGCTCTAATTCTATATCTAACTTAGTCTTTGCTCTGTTTATTAAAATATTTATAAAATAAAACGGAATATAACCTAACTCTCCGTGTTGTAATTTGGCTAGGAAATAGTGTGCATCCGTGGAACATACAATTTTTATTTTGGAAAAAGACGGTATATTTATAAGTATTACTGTTAAAACAGTAATACTTTTTAAAGATTGGAATGTAACACCTTGAGTCAATCAAGTACAAAACAATTATTATTACAGTTAACAAAATACCGAAAACAACATTCAATAGCCCTGAAAAATCACTTCACACACCGACCACATAAAAATATCTAAAACAAAATAAACATTGGTAGTTGACTTTTATCTGTGACTAAAACACACAAATCACGTAAATCAGAAGTGTCAATTTGTATGTGTCTCCGTTAATTTAATTATGTAATTAAAGGTCAGGTCACACTATGACAAGACACGGTAAAAAGTTCTTGTCGGTCTTGTGTTAGATATCCGATAAAGAAAATTTTCAAAAATTTGCTAAATAGATTTAAAGTTTAGATTTTACATTCAAGAGACAAATGTAATTGCTAACTGTTACCCGCGACTTTGTTGACGGGGGCCTAGAAAAAAAAAGTAGCCTATGTCTTAAGCAAAAATAGCAAAATCTTGCAAAAATGCATCTATGCAAAAATTCAGATCGATCCGTTAGCCGATTAGCCGTGACAATGCGATTCACACCCAGGCAGGGACCCTATTCGGAGAAATGACATTTTATCTCGGTCACTGTCTCTCTAATTTAGAATTTAATGGGAGTGAGAGTGACCGAGATAAAATGTAATTTCTCCGAATAGGGTCCCAGAGAGATAGAGAGACAGCTCTTTACTTTCGCATTTATAATATTAGGATATACGTAACACGCTCCCACACTTTTGTGCGGTGGGTAGGGTAGGTTAGCCACTGTAGGACTCTTCTGCAGAGACCGCGTGGGTAAATACCATAACTTTGTCAGTATTTAAACGACAAGTAGTATTGAGCTAGCATTAGTGTGTTCCGGTTTGAAGGACAATATTTTCAGTAAAATTTATAAGTACAAAGAGATTTATAATATCTCAGAATGACAAGCGCAGAGTCTGTTTTGATGTTTGACAAGCTAGGCATTTGACAACAAACTCACTTGTAGGGGAAAATGCGGTCGAGACATGTGGTTTCCAGAACAAAGCGCGAGGTGCTTGGCGACAGATTTTTATCTTGAGATTGGTAGCTAACCAGCCGAGTATGCTATGGTTTTTTAAGGTGTCTCCATATATGGCAGATGATTTATCCGAAAAGGATAGCTAGACATGATTTTCATGGGTTTTAGAAGAAACAACCATAATAGCCGTAGTAATTCGTTTCGCAATGAAATTAATTTTTCGCTATCTTCTAATATACACAAAAATCAGATCAGACCCTTGATCTGAGTTTTCCTGATCTTCACTATGTTTTCCCTCACCGGTTAAGAATAGAATATACCGCCGTGTTGTTCTTACAGCAAAACCCCGCAAACATTCTTTATATAGGAAATATTTTTTCATAACCTTTTTGACTATTATATACGACGACGTACGACGTACGACGTACAGGGCCCTTACCGCGATGTGCTTATTGCGATGATTGTTAGGTTTAGCCGATAACGCTGCGCGACTGTACACCTTATCACGCGGGGATACGGTTCGTGGTCGCGCAGCGTCTTCGGCCGAACCGAACAATCATCGCAATAAGCACATCACGGTACAGGCCCTGAGCTTCCTAGTGCGGCCGACACCTAATACGCAAGTACATCACCTTCACGTAACATAAAAACGTGAACGTCTAAATTAAAAATAAATAAAATAACACGAGTGAATTGATTGAGAAGCTACTGGTTTTGAACTGGACATTACTACTAGACAAACTCACTCCGTTCTCACGTACACTCACGTGTATGTAAAAATCTAAAATAAAAAAAAACTCGTTAGGTAAGCAGTACTCATTAACAATATAAAAAATGTTCAACTTTTTTTTTTAAGAAATACCTTTGTACCTTTAATATGAGACCCAAGCCCGGTATGGCGAAAAAAAGCGATTTCCATAGACAAATGTCATTCACCCTCGACTAAATGTAATGGAATAGCTGATTGTTTTCGCGATTTCAGTATTGGTCCCATAGTAATTTAAGTTCATTATGATATTATTAGGTTGCTCGTAAAAACTGAGACCCAGTTTAAATTAGTACCTGTAGTACCTACCTATAGGGTGGGTACCTACTATATTCTGAAGGGGAATGTTAGATAATGAGCGTTAGAAACTTGACGTCATTAATTACTAACATAAGTACCTACTTTGATCTAAGGATGAGGTGTAGGCGAAGATATTCTCCAAATAAAAAATAATCTAGCAAAGTCGTAGAGAACTCACGGTAAGTTTTGGAATAGAGTTTCAAATCCATAGTAACTCACAGTTTGCTTTTAACGACCTTGCACGTCCTACTTTGAATATGGTACTGTTGAATCTTTTACCCATTGCCCCTTCATGCTTACTTAAGGTTTTTACTGCATTAGCCACTGTAGGACTCTTCTGCAGGTTCGCGTGGGTAAATACCATAACTTTGTCAGTATTTAAACAAGAAGTATAGTATTTTGCTAGCATTAGTGTGTTCCGGTTTGAAGGACAATGTTTTCAGTAAAATTTATGAGTAAAAAGAGATTTATAATATCTCAGAATGTCGCAGCGCATGCTATTGAACTTTCGATTTTTTTGGTCAAGCTCTTAGGTGAATCAGTGAAATAACGTCAGGAGAATGAATCAGATCGGCTCTTCCCTCACATCTAAAAAAAGAAAAAAAGTTGTAACTAAAATGTTTCTGCGGATAGATCTTTCTTATGTAACTGAATGATGCTCTGAGCAAGCCTGATGGTAAGCGTCAGATAGTTGTTAAAAAAATGCTACTACAGCTCACTCATTGAACCCTGAAGATGTATTTATCTTGTTTGCTCTGTAAGCACAGTTTTACCCAACGAATAATTCCTCCCGATGTAGACAACCGATGCGCAGTAGACTAACTTTAGTAGTGCGGGAAACTTCGATCTACCAATGGTAAAGTGGAGTACTATAACGCGCGCTAATATCTTGTGTTTTTATTGGTTGATCGATTTCGCGGCAAATCGCGGCCATCCGTCCGATAGTGTACGAATCATGTAAATCATTTCCGCTTCCAAATAAAGGTCAATATAGATTATAGGCTACTGTCGACCGGTCTGCGCTTTTTTGCGCAAACGAAAACAGCTTATCGGAGTTCTTAGTTGTGTAAAACTGAACATTGCTATATTAGAAGCTTCAAAGGCCGACAGTTAACTGTACACATATTATAAATACGGGATGTCCGGTTAGACAACGGCCATTTTCTAGGATATCATTGTACTTCACTATAAGCAACCTTTACTATGGAGTTGATTGTTTCAGGCGTATCTTTGCGGAAGTTAATTTTCAAACTGTGTCTAAAATAACCAATCTGTAGTGTCTTTCCGCTATAACGGAACAGACACAGTATGAAGACCTGAAACCTGAAATCACGAAAAAAAACAGCTATTCCATAGGTCATTCACTCTCGATGAAATGTATGTAAACGCTGTTTTTTTTCGCGTTCGTTAATCATATCATAAAATATATCCGTCATGAAACCGAACACCAAGCACCTAGTTACTATTAAGCACTGGTACATCTCGATAAATGTTGGTATTTGTTGACACATGTTGCGCAAGCGCATCCTGCGCGGACTGCCGCTCAGTTCATTAGCGATTTATGTGTAGTTGTTTTTATTGCAATTAAAGTTACGTTACGATAAAATTTACAAATAGAATAGTACTTACGACAAGCTTTGAGCATTCAACCAAAAATAAATGCACGAAGCTTGAGTGTGATTTCATATTCTGCTTATGTGTTTTCATGAATGAATATCATCACTATCAGCTATCACTAGCCTCTTTATAAATGTATAATGTAATAATGTACAATTTTGTGTGAATTCTTCTCCAATTATTTGCGCGATAAAATCCGGAACGAGGATATTCGCCGAAGAACCAAAGTCACCGATATAGCTTGCAGAGTTTGCAATCTGAAGCGGCAATAGGCAGGCCACATCACTCGAGGAACCGATAACCGATGGGTAAGAAAGATTCTTGAGTGGTTTCCACGCACCGGAAGACGCAGCGTAGGCAGGCCTCCCACTAAATGGACCGACGACATTGTGAAAATCGCGGGAAACCGGTGGATGCAAGTGAAACATTGTCGGTAGGTGTGGCGCTCTAAGGAGTAGGGCTAGGTTCAGCAGTGGACATCTTCTGGTTGATGATGAATACAAACCTCGTCGTACCCAATTGCTGGATGTAGGCGTCTCTCTTGCTAAGCTACCCTGGTTTTATCCCCACCTGGGTAGACCTGGGTATGAATCTTTATCATCACTAGCCAGAAGACGACTACTGCTAAATAAAGGCCTCCCCCTTAGAGCGCCACACTGAACGACAATCTGGCATTTGCATCCACAGGTTGCTCGAGACTTTCACAGTGTCTTCGGTCAACCCAGTGAGAGGTCTACCTACGTTGGAGACTTCCGGTTCGTGTTCGCCGCTCAAGAACCTTTCTTTCCCAAGTTAATTTCCAGATGTTTGAATTTAATGAATTAATTTATCTGCTCTGGGTCTGGGTGTCAGTTGTCCGTGTATTTGTGTGTGTTCCATGGCATCCTCGAAACATCAATCATGGTGAGGAGCCAAGAGCTAAGAGTGTGAAGCTCTATTTATTTATTTATTTGCCTCAGTCCTGTGATCATTAGGTCCAGGTGCAGTTTGCGATGGACAGCACAAGCAAAAAATTGATTTTTAAAATATGTTAAACAAAGATACCTTATTCAGGAAAAAGCGCGCAAAACGTCATTTTCGAAGACACAAAAAATAATAATTTACATAACCTTTAAAAGATGTTATCTATTATTTAATTGTCTTCTTTAGTTTTAAATGATTGGCAAACAATAAATTCTAGTAATAATACGTTTATTAAACAATATAAATGATAATAGATGCCCACGCGTGGCCTAGATGTCGGATAAATAATGACATAGAATATCGAATTAAATATTAAGGTAAATAGAGCCATTTGGGTCAAAGGTCAAATAATTAAGAATCATTGTGAAGTCAGTAAATTTTCGAACTTCTGATAACTTATTTCCCATTCGTATTATTAATAAAATATTACAAAGCTATACTGCGCCCCGCGGTTTCCCCGCTATTCTACAGAAACCGAATATTTTTCAGGGATAAAAAGTAGCCTATGTCCAGGTTCCAAAGTCCAGGATGTAAGCTACCTCCATACCAAATTTCATTAAAATCCGTTCAGCCGTTGCAGAGTTGAACAGGAACAAACATACTTACATACTTAACTACTTATATACCTACCTACTTACATGCTTACCTACTTACCTACTTACCTACTTATCTACTTACCTACTTACCTACTCACCTACTCATCTACTTACCTAATTACCTACTTACCTACTTACGCACTTACCTACTTACCTACTCACCTACTCACCTACTCACCTACTCACCTACTTACCGACTCACCTACTTACCTACTTACCTTACATACATACATACTTAACTACTTATATACTTACTTACTAATATACTTACACACTTACACACAAACTTTCGCATTTATAATATTAGTGTGATTACTTACCTGTTTAAATAATTAATAAGTAACAAGGACTCGACTCCTATCCAATCAAGTGTCCCACCTCACAGTTACTCAATAGATATCCTTGTTACTCTCAAAGCGTATTTCTTAGTTTGTTTTAACGTGAAAACGTTTTTTAAAAGCCTTACTGTGGTCTCGCCAGAGTTAGCGATGAAACGCTTTTGTTATCCAAAAATTTTGACTCAGGGGTTATATCGCCGTGTTGTATTTCTTTTGAAAACCTTACCTTACACCTTGCCCTTTATTGCACTTACGTCATCATGTTTCTACGTATTGAGCGGGTAGGGGGCAAAATAGCCTCGAAATTCACTCTGCGCGACCAGAAAGATAACTCCGCAACGAACGCTTTCAGGGTTTCATGGGTTTTTTGCACGTCATCGTGTGATGCAGATGCCAAAAGCGCAAAAGGGGACGAGGTACAGTCCTGCAAGTGTGGGATAATCTGATAGCAGAGGGTATGCTCTATGCAGTGTAAGCGTACCACAGAGTATAATTACACTAAGATTTATGAACTTGAAATCATGATACAAAGCATTAAAAAAACTAAAACTTGAACTCAATTAAGGTTTATATAAGTACTTCCATTAATTCAATAGTTCTCTACTATGAAATGTAATAAAAACCAATAAATTAGGTGTAAAGCAAAATATTTACAATTTACATAATTTGCACCGACATTTAACCATCGAGCAACTGAAACTATTACTAACTATTTAGTAATATGTATGTTACGCCCCTGAGCATTATTTGTAATACAATATTGTATTTGGATTTTTTTCAATACATCAAAACCCAGAATTGCATTCTGTTTGTTAATCACTGCGACATTCTCATTGCTAATTCCTTGCATTTAAAAATTTCTTAAAAATAGTAATGATCTTTAGAACTTTGTCATAATCAAAATAATGAACATTTTCTTCAAGCCCTTTAAAAAAATGTAAGACTTCTTATTTCGACTAATCCTTGAGAGCATTTCAGAATTAGCACTTTTCATATTACATTGCCAAAATCAGAACACAACGGTCATTCTGTTTTCTTCGCGTTGTAGAAAATAATAATATTCCAATGATTATTTCGACAAAGTACTGGCGTGTCACTGAGACTCTCCTATATTTGCTTAACTACTAGTTAACTATTTGCTTAATTACCAGATAATAACAGCCGTTAGTGGTGTAATAAAAGCAAATATTTCAAATACAAAATGTCTTATACAAATAAGCAGATGTCGAAGTCGAAGATTTGGAACATTAATTTCGGTGAGCAATAGATGCCATCAATTTGCGGAGAAGAAGATATTATTAAAGGCGATTGGCCTTGTAAATGTACATCAGGGTATTCCCATTGCGTATTATAGCCTTGTATTAATGGGCACTTACACGGACTGAAATGAGTATTATGTTTTTTTATGTTACTCGGTGACGAGACGCGCAAGTCGCTCACCTGATTTTAAGCGTCACGCTTGCCCATAGCAGTTCAGTGCCACCCAGAATTTTGAACTTCAACAGTTCAAAACTATGCGCGGCAATGCACTGCGCTCTATCTATATTATCTTGATTATTATCTATCTACGATAGACAAAGAAGTGTTCTTCTAGTTCTCTTTTCTGTGCTTTAGTTTTAGCGTGTAAAATTAAATAACAGATTCAGATATTTTTTTCTATGATTAAAATAATAATTAGTTATGACAAAATAACTGTATACTTTATATTACTTTGTCATTGAATAAACTAAACTTATGAATAAACGCAGTAGTTATTTATCAAATTACTCAATTTAGCCACCCATATATGGAACTCAATTCAATTAACAACGTGCATTCGATAGGTATATAACCAAATTTACGATTGTTGATATAAGACATTGTAATCAAATCGTAATCATGGACTTGATTGACAATTGGTGGCTACCGAAATAATCTATGCGATGATATGTTAAATTTTCTGGATATTTTAGCTGGATAGATGAGTAATGATAATAAAAGGGGTGGACTTTTTTTTGTGTGACGAAGACAAGTATGGGTAATAATTTCGAATTATTATTATTTACTAATACTGAAGTGGCCACATCACTCGAGGTACCAATTACAGATGGGTAAGAAAGGTTCTTGAGTGGCGACCACACACCGCACGAAGATGCAGCGTAGTCAGGCCTCCCATTAGGTGGACCCACGACATTGTGAAAGTCGTCGGCAGCCGGTGGATGCAAGTAGCACGTAGTCTGTCGGTGTGGCGCTCTAAGTTGGACGCCTATGTTCAGCAGTGGACGTCTTCTGGCTGATGATGATGATGACTAATACTAATTCCATAATCCTTGTATAATTAAACGAGCGAATCGAAGGTCTCAGAGCTGTGGCTAATTTTACCTCAATTGCTCAATTGCATTTAACTATAATACAACAATATACTATCTGAAGCCATACATACGTACAAAGTTTTTACATAACCTGATACATTTTTTGGTAGTGGTAGATTTCATTCTCAGAAAATACCAGCGGAAAAATAATTCAGCGAAATAGGATTAAAAGATTGCTCTCTATATTAGGATATTGCGTTCAAACCAAAAAAAAAGTAAGTTATCTATAGAATAAAATTGGCAATGTTTTCAAATTTTTTTCATATTATCTGCCTGTAAAAGAAGAAGAAAAAGAAATAGTAAATAGTAAATATATACACAAAACTTGCTTCAAAGCTTTGGAAGTGTTATTCTAAAGATTACAGACTATTTTTCTCGGTATAATAAATCACAAATGTTAAGAATGTGTGAAAGCCGCGGTGATTCAGTCCGAATTATGGTAGGTACCTAATCAGTTGTTAGTGCCTACATATTATCTTACTGAGCAGCATATCTATTGATTTTTTGCATCATTGTATGAATTTTGTTGAGAATCTGTTTTTAAATCCTCATTAGGTACAGTTTCATGCAATCAAGTTCATATTTTTTATGCGTACTGAGTGCAGGCTTCCTAGTTATTAATCAGCATGTCTACCTAGTGTTAAAACTAGCATGTATAAAGCATGTACTAGCTCGATGCTTAATCTGAAACAAAGTAATATATATATATATATTTGTACAGGTTCTTTTTTTACTCGTGTACGTTTCATCGGTAGTATGTAATAGTTATTTCAAATTGTATTCGATATATAATGTACCAATTAATTTGATACTGCTAGGTTTATTAATTAACAATTTAACAATAGAGTCGACATTTTGTATGCAAGAATGCGAACACTAAAATTTCCTGAATCCGTTTCTGAGTATTGAAATTACAAGAGCTATTATTGTTTATTCTGTGATGCAGTATCATCTAAAGGTTCAGTCAAACAGGAAGCGTGACGTTAGTGTGACGTAGCATTTTGTAATGCTACGAGCTTAGACAGGCGCGACGCGTGTCGCGTATGCTTACACCACAGAAAAACAAACGCCGCGCCTCGATCGCTCTGCTCGCACGTTGTTTGAACACATCTTCGCAATATTGGTGCGCTCAGAAATTACCATACTAACTTATGACACTGGGCGACCTTGTTCAATTAAACTGAACTAGAGAACAGCGTAGCGTGCTTATAGTGTTTGATAAAATATTTGTGGTATAGCACAAAGGCGCCGTAGATCAGCAAAGTCGTCTTTAGACTTTGTGCAGCCTTTCGGTCTTTCGTCTTGTCACTCTTTGGATGAACTACCACTAGGTAGTTAAAACTATATACACCAGTAATCTGGGTGCTCGTAAACATACGTATCTGCTCCTTAGTTTTAAGAAAACCCGGACCTGGGACCCTATTCCTGTGCGCTCGAGATTATCTCGGTCACTCTCACACCCATTAAATTCTAAATTAGAGAGACAGTGACCGAGATAATCTCGATCGCACAGGAATAGGGTCCCAGGGAGACATTCGTTTCAGTTTTGGTAGTTTTTGAAAATATTCGCACGTTTAGTTTGCAAGCATTTCAGTAAAGAGCCCCCAGCGGAAAATCACACTAACCGAAATTTGTTGACAGTTTGACTAATAAGACGTTGTAACCTTTAAGTACTTTCAAAGTTTTCTAACTCACTAACGAAATTTCAGTCAGTCTTCCGGTGAACAAAGGATTCCGGACGCCCAGAACGACGCTGAAAGTCTAGCTTGAACTTTCATGTTAAAAAGGTATAAGATCATAATATAGTAAATAAACTAAATATGATTCTGACTCCAACTAAATAACGATTCGTAATGCCACAAACTCGATTTTAAAGTGATCTGAAACAGACAGAAATTGAAAAGAACACGAGCTCGGCTCTATTATTATTTTGGATTCCAAAACATCAATAAGGTCAACCACCAAACGTAACCTACACCCAGTAAATTTAGACCCTACATGTGAAGTATATAAAACAATTTTATCGAAACCTGTGACTTGTTATGATTATGATAAACATTTTAAAACGATCTGTTGCAAAACAAACCATCCTTGGAGTGATTCTTGGATCAATAAAACTATTGGACACGTCACTTGGATGTTTTTGCCTTTCTTGTTAACTATAAATAGTGTACGGCAATTGCGAAATGAATGTGCATTTAGTTTGATTTTATGATAGATATAACATATTTATTTGGAAATTATTACTACGTAGAAAAATATTGTAATAGTGCAAGTGGGATAGATGTAGTCCGAGCATAATTTAAACCAAATAAAACCCGAACCCAAATAAAATTTTCGCAATACTTTTTAGTTTATTTTATGGTAAGTACAGTAAGTTTGTCGCGACATACAAGTAAATATCATTAAAAAAAACAAAATGCCCGATTTTATTTATGTAAGTATATATTACGTGCTCCGAAAAATGTAGTCATCATTTCTATAATAATTTTCCTTTAGATTCATGTCTTGCGATGAATTTGTTCTAGATGATCCAACTAATGCGTCGTAGTTGCCGATCTGAGAATGCCAAATATACTTTAATGTTTACAGCTTAAGCTGTAGGTCGAGTGGGATTGGCGGCGCTTAGCGAGATTTATATCCGTGCTTAGCTCGAAGGAGCTTCTATACTAGTAGTAGACGGAACGAACGGTAGACCTCTGGAGCACACACTTATTTGCACAATCGCAATTTTAGTTGACGGCGATTTTTGATTGGTGTGGTATTTCCCGCAAAATGAAGGGAAGTTTGCTGCGGCGCCCGTTACCGGCCGATTTTGTTAATATTTGGCATAAAGTATCGGTATTTAAATACCGAATCAAAAATCAACCAAAAATCACCGACGACCAAAAAATCTATCAAATTGTAGAACCTGTATACTAAGTTTTTTATTTTCATTATAACGGATTACCTCAAGACCAATATACGGACATGAAAGCAAATTTTGCTAGTTAAAACCGAGACCTTTCGTTCGCTTCGCTCACTCGGTCAATTACGCTCTGCAGTTCACTGGAGATAAACTACAACTATCAAAGAGGTCACGAATATTTTTTAAATATAATCATGTTTTACTGTGCTGAGCCAAAAATGTATCTTTATTTCTCCTAAAACTTGTGCTAGTTTTAAGCTGTATCATAAGTATGTTTTTTTTGTGTGAACAATAAATAATCTTTTTCAAACCTACTCTTTAAGTGTATCTTGATGGACATGACTGTTTAGAAAGCTTCGCCGCTAAATGTCGACAAATATATTGCAGGCGAAAGACGTCCGCACTACTGAATAAAGGTCTCCCCTAAGGGGGATACCATAATCCTTACGGTTTGATAGCTCGAGAATCGCAGAACACGTCTCGTGTACTAAAGCGCACCAAATATACAAATGTTGCACGCCACAACACATTTAAATGCGAGTGCACTTATAGACAACATACTACGTTCTGGGCCAAAAGGTGTGCCACGTAACACAAATATCTTACAGCATGCATGTGTCTTTAGTGTGTGGTGCGCCTTAGAAAACGTTGCTATACGTCCGCCAGCGGCTCTGGTATCAGTTTTAGGACATCCCAAAAATGACAACTTCTCGCATTGTCCACTCCCATGAAGTCCACTCACTTAACGTCCAATTCCCAAAACGTCCACTACTCATAATGAAAACTTCCCAAAAGCAACGAGGCCGACTTCGATGAAAGTTACTTTGACAGGATACGCATTTAATGGCTGCTTTGACGCTCTGACGTGACCTTCTTGAATCGGCAGCTTGTTGTAAAATTGCGACGCATTAGAATATTTGTTTTGGTAGCTGTACTCGAACGTGCAATCATTAATGTCAGCCGCTCTACTCTGCAAGCTAAGTGAAGGCGCAAGTGCGGTGATATGCTATGTTAACTTGCTTTTTCTTGCCCATCATTTTACTCCAGAGAAAAGTCAAAGTATAGATTTTTTTAGGATAAGTAACTACGGCCAAATGTGATTACTAGATATTTTGCTACAACAATGAGCAAACACTTCGACTTTAGGGTCACTTCGAGTCTTTCACATCACAAGACTGACTTGCAACCTTTGTTTGTGTCATTCTAGGCGAGCTTGTTACAAAACGGTGATACACGAGACGCGAGGAACTCTCGCTTTGAGCACATGGCTCAAGCGCGCTCCGTTTCCGTTTCCGTTTCTTGTTACAAAACAGCGACACACTAAACGTGGCGAACAACCTGCACTGATATGTTTGTAAACATCCGCTCGGCTCGGCTCACTGCACTGACTACTGTAACGCATAACAAAAACTCGATACATTACAAACAAACGTTGCATATCAGTCTCCGCCTTTAGCCGCCGCGACAACGCTACGATATGTGTATTCTGTAAGCTAAAAGAACGCAAAAGTGAGGTGAGCCGCTAAGTAAGCCGGTATTTAACCGGTATTTCTTAGTGTTGAAAGTTTTTAAAATATCTAGTGATCACATTTGGCTTCAGATCCTTAACCTAACAATTTAATGTTTTGATATTTGTTTGCAGAAATGGACAGGAAAGACGCAAACTTATCATCTCAGTTGCGCGTTCACTTATCTTGCAGAATCAGGGCCTAGTTTCTTTCTTGACTAATAGCACGAATATTAATGCATTCCCTACAGTGGCCTATACAGTTTTTGAAAATACCTAACATTCTACTCTACATTTTGCAAACAGGTTAGACAGTATAGTTTTGTATAATATATCATTTCTTAGTCGCTATTTACCAACAATAGACCCACACGAGTAGATGCTTGTAATTACAGAGCAATCAGAGACATATCTATCCTATGATTCAGCTATCAGCCGCCTGACCTTCTCACCTGCCGCTTGAACGATCAAATCCTCCGATTGACGCATGTGTCATTGCGAAATTGTTTTTTAAAATGAGGTTTACCGGCGACCGTAGGCACGACTGGAAGGCAAAATTGGCCAAGGCAGAGGATCACAGGTCATGGAAAAAATCAAGAGAAGAAGGGAAGAAAACAGCTAAAGAAGAAATAGAGCTGCTGTAGGGTTGCCAACTACTTTAAAAGGAAATAACGTATTTCAGGATGGTAAATAAAAAGTAAAATCATATAAAATAAAGTATGCCAAACTTTATTTGTTAAAAAACTTTTGTTTAAAATATTGTGTTTTTGATATTTGCTCACAGTTGTGCTTACAACCAGCACGTTAATAAGAAGCGGCATGATTTTTCCACGTTCGTGTCCACGTTTGATTCCCAGCTGGGGAGATGTTTGAATGACTAAAATAGATATCTGCTTTTGTTCTGGGTTCTATAATTTACTTCGATTGCCGTTACCACAACAATCAATACCTCTAGAGTTCTCTACATCGGTGGGTCGTACCTCAGCGGTTCACTGCTTTGAAATGTCGTTGACTTAATACACCTACGGGTCTTCAGCTCGACAGCTTGTCAGGGAATCCTAGTGGGCTGTCCAAACTATGAGTGTAAAGCTTTAATAACTTTGGGTTTCTAAGAGTGACTTGTAAGGTAGCAATAGTTTCTAAGAAACATCATCATCATCAACATACTGAAGACGTCCACTGCTGAACATAGGCCTCCCCCTTAGACCACCATGCTGAACGAGAATTTGCAACTTGCATCTACCGGCTACCCGCGACTTTCAAATGTCGTCAGTATGGACTGACGATATTTTGAAAGTCGCGGGTAGTAGGGGGCCTACCTACGCTGCGTCTTTCAGCTCGTGGTTGCCACTCAAGAACCTTTCTTACCCATCGGTTATCGGTTCTTCGAGCGATATGGCTTGCCCATTGCCACTTCAGCTTGCAAGCCCTGAGAGCTATGTGGGTGACGTTGGTTCTTCGGCGAATACCCTCGTTCCGGATCTTATCGCGCAAAGAAACTCCGAGCATAATTCTAAGTAACATTACATTGTAAAGCTAGCTGCGAGTGCCGTTTTAAAAGCCAGTGTAAGCCTAAGCTTACTTCGCCGACTGCCAGAGACAATTCACAATTAATTTGAAGTCCGCCAAATCTTTGCGCAACGACAATAAAGTTCATTTAATCTATGGCTAGTTGTTGGTCTTCCTTTCACCGTGTACATTATATGTTTAACTTGCAATTGCCTTCTTGATAAAATTGCTTTGTGATGACGAAACTGATGGTGAGATGATGAGATGAGATGATAAATCTTCTTAGATAACATTTTTAGGAGAAAAACCAGGCAAAATTTTATATATAACAAGTTAATCTCTAGTGTTTTCGGCTGCAATGTTATGTGTGTGGTGATAAACTAAACAGAAGCAAGTAAGTTATTACGAGCGGGATGGCATCCTGTCACAATCAGAATTATGATAACGATTATGATACATAATAACAATACCTGGGTATAGCCGTAGCAGCGTAATGTTATGCCTCTCCCAGACTAGCGTCTATAGCTCCGTATTACCGTGAAACTTGGCGATATCCGCCAATCGAGCTTGAGCGTTCTGCGATGTCCAGTTCACCTGCCAAGCGTGGGCTGCTTTAATACTATGGCTGCCATTGTTATTAATTTGCTCTGCATGAACCGTTACGAATAGATTGAAATGAGTTCGTAAAACGACAATAGGAGGATAATAAAAATCTAAGCTCTTGTTTCAATTTATTACGAAGTGCTAATGTGATGTTATACAGTCAAGACATGTCATAATGATAATTCTACGTTATGGATAAATTTAGATTCATTGCATTTTTTATCAGGTCGACATAAAGTTTACTGTCCCGTTTAGTTTTATTGTGATCATGATAGGTATCTTCACATCAGTCTACTGTTTGATACGAAGATAATATAACCCCTAGAGCGCTTATGCCGAACAAATAAACTCAAGGCGCCGGACGCTGTACGAAGTAATTAATCTTGCTTTCCATGTGGCGACTTAACTTTTTTAAACAGTTTGCGACTAAAATTTGTCAGCTTTTCGATACAGTCCATCAAAGACTTTCCAATTGGCGAGCTTATGCTATTTTACGCGTACTATTTTCGTGAGCGGCTACAAGCTATCTACGTGTTATATAGTTGGTATAGTTTTTCAAACTGGCTAAAAGCATGTCTAGCGCACAGCGCATCGCGATTAGCAAAATTTCAGCAACATTATTTAGATACTCGTACGCGCACTTTACTTGGCTAGGATCTCACCTGATAGCGATGGTTGTGGTCGAAGATGTAGCACGTTTGCCTTGGACATATATTTATTGTCAATTAGATATTCGCTTCGCGTATTTAGGTAACACGGCGACTTAAATATAATCTGAACAATAATTAGATGCGTAGTTCTAAAATCCCTGTTGAAACTACCCCGTTATACAAATATTTTCCATATGCATTATATTCCAGTGCAACCTAATATTTTGAACTGCAAAGCAGTTCAAACTGTAATGCCGTGAAACGTGACTTGTAGTGTTGTTTCCGAAACTCCATTAAAGTCTCCACTCCATTCATGCCCCAGTAAAGTTACTGGGGCATGAATGGGACTTGACTGTGACCTACTTTGTTTGACTTAGACTATGACTGAGACTTGATTCAATAATTGTGGAATATTTGGCTTCACTTGAAATCATTGATTATTCTCTCGAAACTTGAAATATTACAAAACTTGACATTGGCTAAAAAAACAAAGTATGAAGCCAAAATTAACAGGAAAAAAAAAACAGTTCATTTATTTATTATTTTTTTACGTTTTGATATATAAAACGGTCAGGCGAATAATATTGAGTCTTAGATTTAAAATTAAACCTTTGCGCGTCTAATCACCCTGAAATAGAACAAGTTAAATCTTTTTATGCTCAGTAATTTCACTGGAAATAGTGCCCCTCAATACGGAACAGTAATGATTGTACACTACTGCTTGACGGTTGTATAACCAGCAAAGGTATAGTTCCCAGGCGGACTCTGGAAAAGTGGCCTATTGCAAAATCAAACTGTTAAAACATTAGGTACTGTATGTGTAAGTCGATAATATTATGGACGGCATCGTGTGTGTTGACCTGCTGCGTGTAACCTCAAGATGGATATTGGCTTTCAAATAAAGCTAACGATCGCTACACGCGGTCAAGTTCCCTGGAATCACTCTGTATTCTGCTAACTTAACAGGATGAGTTTTCTAAAGCTTTTACGGCTGTTTATTGCAAATAAATAAAGATTCTTGAGAATAACTAAATTTGCCAACTTTTGGTCATTTTAATGTTATTGAGAATAGTTTTGTAGCGTACGTATAGTATACCAAATTGTTTTGTAGATAGAATTATTTGGTACATCACGTAAAAGATTGTGGATTAATTATTTAGGTATAAGAATTGCAAGAAAAGCAATGCAATTGCAATTTACAAACTAAAAATTTCCAATTGACAGGACCAACTACGACTTAATATTGGCCATATGGACCATATAACATAAAATTTACAATTGGCTGTACCAACTTCCATTTAATGTGGCAGGACCATACAAATGTCAGTAGGCAGGACCGAGTACAATCTAAAATTGGTAGGTCCAACAAGTAATTTACATCTTTATTTAAATCTTTCTATGTTCTTATAGCTAATCGCATTACGTACCTGTCACTTTTTCACTTTAGTGGAGTACTGGAATTAACTTACGTGGAATGCTACTTTAATATCCGAAGGCGCTAGAAAACCACATCTCGCATTATTAACGCTGCTAAGTTTAAAAATATTTATTATTATTTAATGTTCAGTAGCGTTTTATATGTAACTATATATGTGTCTTTGACACTTCTCAGAAGCTGCTTCGCGATGCCAAAATTAACGTGTACGTTATTAGAACGGCGCCGAATTGGAAGTACCATGATGAGGTGCAACGTTTCGACTACACGCTGAAACAGAACCTGGAAGAGACTCTCAACGTCAGTCTCAATGACTCGCAGTGGTGCCAGGCAAGCTTACCAGTTTGGCATTGTGGGCTGGGTGTGCGTCGGTTAAGCGAGTCTGGCCTCATCGCTTTCCAGTCCTCTTCGTATGGGATTGCGGAGCTTGTTACTGTGGTCTGTCTCGTTAGGTGGAAAACGAACTGACTTTGATGTTTTGGCGCAGGGGACGGTGCCTAATTTGGGATGCCACTTGTGTGAGCACCTTCGCTACTTGCCACCTCGCCTCTACGCAGCAGGCAGCTGGCACAGGAGCGGAGATGGCCGCCAAAAGCAAACGTCTCAAATACGCAAGCCTCGAATCAGTGTACGAGTTCGTGCCGTTTGCCGTCGAGACGGCGGGATCGGGGGCGCCGACGCCAAGAAGTTCGGGGCGTCGTTTGAGGGTTGCGGAGCGGGGTTCTCGGTCGGGCCGTTTCCTTGCGCAACGCATCTCCCTGGCTATCCAGCGTGGCAACGCTGCCAGCTTGATGGGGACGTTTGGTAGGGGGGCTGATCGGGATGGACTGATGGAATGGCTCGACTTTTGTGTTGTATGTGACTGTTTTGACTTTTGACATTATTTGTAGCAAGAAGGTGACTACGTTATATTGTAAAACTGTTAAATGATCTGGAATAAAACATTAGATATAAACTATATAAGTGGTTAGAAACAATACAGCCATATTTAACGGTGTCAAATAATAGTATATTACTTTACAGGGGTCCTCCTTCACATGATGATGATGAAATGATGAGTGAAACGTCAATGAGAGGCAAAACATTTTGTAAATGCTGCATTTATGCTGTATTTGTATTGAAGTATAGTTTTTTTTTATTCGACATGTTTTCTTACCTTATTATACAATGCCGTCATTTTATATTCTTTTGTTCGAAGTGACTGAGGATAACAAAAAAATGATTCCTGAAAGTCGCTAGGATAACGCGGAGCGTCAAATAATGTTCAAAAATGAAGGTATTAGACACGAATTTAATTATTTTATTCAAATATGTGGCTCTCTTTTTATAATAAAAAATAGTTTATGCCTAAACTAAAATTGTTTAGAACGTCATTATCAAATCAATATAGTACCAGTAACATAAGGTATTGTGTTACGGATATTTTAGTGTATTAATTTTAATAAATACATTGATTAAAATAATTTAATTAAATAACAAGGTATTTGACATTGTGAACACAATGTCGCCCGATGTTGAAACAAAGATTTTTCTTAATAAAATGTATTTCGGCCAAGTCCAAGGTTTCTCTACGTGTCTTGTGACGTGCCTTCTTCAAATTCTTTCTATGGCTTAAATTGTGTTGTATAATGATGACATGGTCGTAAAAATTGTTTTCGAAAAAAGGTTCATGGAATCTCGACGCACTATTGACCTCCATCTACAATATTAACATGGTAGCAGCCTGGTACCATTCACCATTATTTGAAAAAGATAAAATGGATATTATTAGTAGACCCTGTTATGGCAAGAAGAACGCGTAGTATAGTATCCTAAAAGCGACATCTGTCAGTAGGACTTATCCCCAAAATTCGAATGAAAATAGTAGAAAATAGTTCCGAGGTAGGTATCGCTGGGCTGGCTTAGTTAATTCCAATAATTATAACCAAAAATTCAGTTAAGTATTACAAGCGGGTTGCTTACGTAGTACTCATGGTTCATAGAAGTTCCTACGCACTCTTCTCTTACTCGTAGTATTAATTTAATAAATATTGGTGGACGTTTTTCACACACAGCACCATCTAGCCCCAAACTAAGCAAGCTTGTACTATGGGAACCAGATAATAGAACACGTATATATTTTTTTTCCTGTGAATGCTTACATAGAGACACCCAGAAAAAAAAAACAAACATCTAATGTCATAACACACATGTTTGTCCTGGGTGGGAATCGAACCCACAGCCTACAGTTCAGAAGGCGGAAAACCTCCCACTGAGCCACAAGGCTAGTCGAATTTAAAATAGTCAATTTTAAATACTAATATCATTAATTATAGAAATTATTTATGTCATTCAAATTAGATACTATATAATTAGATTTATGTAAACAAATTCTACTCACCACTGCTATTGTTATGGTCAGGATTCTTAGCATCCACTTTAATAAGACATAGCGAGAAGAGAAAATTATGTCGTAGTGCCTAACTAATAAAAAATGAATTTGGATTATTAATTCAGATTTTCCTCTTAGTTTTTTCAGTGTAGATAACGTTGAAACGATCCGGTTTAATATCCTATCTTAGAACTTATGTAGAATTGCCACTGCTGGCAAAACATAGCTTGAAAGCGCTATGGTATAATATTAGCTACCTCGATATTCAGGCCATAAATATAAAAATAGCTAATTACTTTCATCAACCAAAATCATTAGATTTCGCCTATCTCAGTTCCGGGAAACAGCCACGAAATTAACCAATTAATGTACGATGAGGTAATCTGCATATCAAAAATCAATAGATTCTCAAGTTGAGCAAAGGAATTCCCAAAAAAACATCGTTCATCCTTGCGTTTCAGGATCCATATCGCACCGACCGAAGCTATATATTGTTTGCTCTTGCGCCGATCGCAGCTTATACGCGACGCGCGCGCGACTCGACCGCGCGCCTGTGTGTGAAGTGTTATGTGCTAGCTACTCCGGGAACATGGTGAGCAGAGCTTCCATACTAATTAATACGTGATAGAACTAAGGTTGTGAGACACTGAGACCGTGGCAGGAGGACTGAAGGAATAGGGATGTAGACCATGAACTGAGATGCTTTGGTTGTGAAAAGAGTTCAAGATGTGACATTATCGAACTCCTTCGAGCTTTAACCTAATGCGATTTCGATTTGAATTGCAATCTATTAATACCTAAGTAGTTTCTGAATTTCATATAAGCTAATAAAGTTTATATATAACGACAAATAAGATATACATTTCAATTACTTTCATGTACGTTATCAAACGACCGTAGTCTCAGCGTAAAAATTTCTTTAAAAAAGCTAAACTGAAAAATGCTAATTTTTAAATTTATTAAAAACTTTGTTTCTAAAATTAAATTATACCAGCAATATTTTATATTTATTATTTAAAAGAATATTTTAGCGCATTTAAATTAAGGTACTGTCATAACAATTAAGTAGGTATCTTTATACATAATTATAATTATAAAAAAATAATAACGTTGCCACAAAAGCAGCAACAATGTAATTCACCACCTGAATGTAGAGCTCTAAGAATAGCCACATGTCACATATCTTAACAATAAAATGTTGTTGACAACAACCCATTAAATCCAAAATTGTATGCAAATTAAGAACTAATCATCATTTTACGACAGAACTCTATAAAATCCTACGTATCTAACACCTACGAAGTTCCTTACATAAAAGACTTCATAACATTGTTATAAATGTGATTTCTTGTATGTCTGTTTGTGCCTCAATCAAGACAAAGCATCTTAACCGATCGTGATGAAATTTAGTTTCCAAATAAGACATAGATTTAACTGTGTTTATTGTATTAATATTTTTTTAAATTTAATTAAACCTAATATATTAGGAGATATCTATTACATTACCCTATGGACTAGGCTTCTCATTGGCGGATCGCCTCCAGGCAAACGTGAAAAGGAATCAGGGAAATTTGTATCTTGGAAAGTTGATTAAATGAAGCAGAAATTTTCAGGACAAATCGGGGTTTACTGCTAGGTATTTATTACCATGAGAAGATGCTATTTAAATACACAATTATTACGAAATATTTACCTACTCGTATTATTATGAAAGTACTAAAAAGTTTTATGTTTTGATGAATTTACTAACGCGTTGGCGCTAATGGTCACAAGCATAAGGCCGCTTTAGAAGGAACGCGATTTTGTTATAATCTTATGGGTCTTATAATTATTGGTTGGGATGATAAGACCTATACTACTGCCGTCATCGCGCTTGGACTGTTTTCTGCATTTCCCTCTGGTATCATATCCTAGCTATAGGTGGCTCTTTAGAATTACTGAGACGCTGCCATTTTTATAAGAGTCATCAACGTCACTGCGTCTGGTTCATCTGCGTCACACTTTTAGTTTATATTTCATTGGAAACAAGCCTTGTTTAAAGCACGCCGTTCATCCTGGGTCTCGGCTTATCTATTCTGTTCTAGGAACTGGCAATTGTCTTAGTTATGTCTTATCGCCATTCCACATATTTACAGGGCGTTCTACGCTATTCAAACGCGAATAAAATCATATTTTTTAAATTAAACAAAGTTATGTAATATTTAAAGTCAAGTAAAATATTCTTCAATCATAGTATAAGTCAAGCAAAGTAAGTTACGGTCAATAGACTTGACCGTAACTTACTTTGCTTGTTAGTAACAATTATGCCGCAGTAAACTGGTGGAGACTTTCTAGAGGTTTCTTCAGACCCTTGGAAACAACCAGAAAAGTAACGACATTAAACTATTCACCAACACTCGCTCGTTCACTAACACTTGGGGCTATCTCTTTCTTGCTATCTCGTTTGCACTTTAAATATTTTTTTTCGCTTAGAGTTACTGAGACGTACCTAATTTAAAAAATTTGGATCATCAATAACAATTTTTTCGAGGTTTGCTTTTCCTTCGCCAAAATAAAAAAAATAACAAGAAAATCGCCATAAAGCATTGGCAGTAGTATTCTAAAGATAATAAATAAACAAGTTATTTAATTTTCCTCGTTGTAATTTTTATATTATATCAAATGTTGAAAAAGTGCGAACGAGATAGCTGTATCAGAGGAGCCGGCTCTTAATGGATAAAAATCCACCGTTTTAGCACAAGTTTTGGAAAATAATACAATGAAGCGACGATGACATGACTACTTCACGTTCCCGCTAAAAGTAAAATAATAGTTTATTTATAATTATTCTAAGACTATATGGGACTGCACTACTTGTTTACTAATATTGACGAACTGCCCAACTCTTTTGTAAAGATTTATCACAAATATTCTTGTCAATTAAATTCCCAGTGTAAAGTTAAATTGTAATATGTTATTTATGAATAATGTTTTTGCTAATAGTAAGCTAAGTAGTTTAGGTAGTTTGTTTTAATTTGTATGTATTTTGATTAGTTTAATATATTAGTCGCGTAAAGTTTGCATTATACAGGGTTATAAGGATAGGGTATGCTGAGCCAAAAAGGGCTCATAGTGCTCATGATTATGAACAACTTTTACTATGGGACCAACTCTGAAATCTGCTATTCCATACATTTTGTCGAGTGTCTTTGTATAGAACAGCTTGTTTTTTTTTCTCGATTTCAGAGGCGGTCCCATAGTAAAAGCTGTTTATAATGATGATTGCGATAAGCCCTTTTCGGCATACCTATTCTTTATAACCCTGTATTGTGGTTAAATTTAACAATATTTATAATAGGTATTTCTCAGTTGAAAACTCATCCTTTACCTACTACAAGAGGAGCAGTCATTGTTCGGTATATTTTTTAAACTGGCGTACAGGCAACCGACTTCATAATTATTCACTAACATTATTTACACTTTTGACCTTATGTATTTTATAATAAGCACAATATCACGTATAATACCTATTTCAAGATAAAAATTAAGAAAAAAATATATAAATGTTATTAGATATTTTGTAACAAGATAGTTTTTTACAAATACATACTCAATACATGTATATTGAGATCGGATGAAATGAGACCGACCTAAATAGTAACAAAGTCAAAAACGCAGCCCACGTAGCTTGTAGGACGGTGTTATGCAGCACCGAAGGTAATTTGACGGTCAACAGATCACTTTGAGCCATCTGGTGTCATTTGACTTCTACTTTAATGTTCGATGTTCACGAGAATTTTATTGTTTACAAAATGCTTTTTTTTTTTTTTTTAATTAGCTGGCAGCACGCTCTTAAAATGTTTGTATAGGCTATTGAAATTATCTAAATTATTAGGCATACATTTTCTTTGTTTCTTTTTAAAAAAAAATTACTTATTACAAATAAGCAGCTAATAAAAAATACCAAACAAAATTTCAAAAAACATATTATAGTACGTTCTGACATTCTGACATAAATTATCGTAAAATTGTTTAACATAACATTAAAATCTACTCATTAAAATAAAGTTATTTTAAGTAAAATGTATTATTAATGAACGGCGTTCAGCAAAGATGCGCCGGCGACTGCTGGTCTGAAGGACGCAGTTATGCAAGAAGGCCGCCGGTAAAGGTTACGTATCACGACAAATTTGACCGGCATGCGGCACGTAGAACTAGAATATAATCAAGTTTTTGTTTCTTGACAACACTTTGCATTAATATTGCCATTTGGTTTAATTGTATTATTTTATCGGTTATTCAAGTTTATTGTTATTATATTAAACAGAGCTTTAAGTATTTTATATTAAACATAAATTCGTTTGTCCACAAATAAAGGTAATTAGATTTATTTTATTAAATAAATTATTTAAAATAAATAGGATTTCATGATGTTTTCTTATAGGATGTTTTGAAATAATACGCCAAACGAATTTATATTTATAAGCTACTTATCTACATCATTGTGTCGAGATGACCTGATGGTAGAACTTTATCTAAATCTGCGAAAGTGAAGCGTATTTTGACTAGAAAGACACAACATTTAAATGACATTTTTATGATTTTTTTCTGTATTGCAAGCCGTGACTAGAGAAATAGACAAGACAAAAATGGACATTTGGACTAGGCAAGGCTTGCCTAGTCCAAATGAAATCGAAAATAATTTCGGCTAGAAACCTTTTACAAGTAGATGCAGTTGCAATCTTTAAATGCAGATGTAATGTAGTTAATAAGAAACATCATAGTTTAAGATTTAGATTTAGTCTCCCATAACTAGTTTTCAAAGGACCTGCATACTCTTGAGTCATATATTTATTTATTATTGATTCAGTTTATATTATATTATCTGTAGCGTCTAGACAAGATTGCGCACTTGTTTTGGTTTTGAAGTATGTGCGTCAAATCAGTGTTTTTTATTGAATCGACAAAATTGATGATCGTATAATTATTATTTCATATCATTAATTAATCGGGCGATTTGCTTAAATCAATTCACACGCAAAAAACATTAATGTTTTTTTGTTTATTTCTATATGTTCACTTCTAGTCTGACTAAAAAAAGATATTTGTCATCTAACTTCACACTTCATCTATTCAATCTGCCTATCTTTGCTCACCTCACCTGGCTTCATTTTTTTAATTGCTGGCACGATATTTCGCACGAGAATATCATGCGAAATAAATAAAAAAATATATTGATAGAAGCAAATTCGAATGGTTCAAACCGCTCGTTGCGATCGATATGATTATTTAAAACATGCGACTTTTGTTTGGGTTTTCTTTCGAAAGGCAGTCATTACGCACGATACACGAGCGGGAATCGACCTACTCATCGTTATCCCGCCGCAAAAACATCAGTGACGTCATTGTGCATATTTCGCAATACAAAACTATTTCAATGTCAAAGGAAACTATTTCCTATAAACCTTTATGCGTTAACAACATAATTAATATGTAGACATCTTATGTCTCGATGATTTGAAGTCTTACGCAATTTGACGTCGATGATTGATATTAAAATGACGATCTTAAGCTTAATTGATTTAAGATTTAGTGGTTTTTAATCTTTTTGATGTTTCGTTAATTATTTCAAAACGTAAAAGTTTTGTTTTCAAGTATGAAATAAGTACATACTGTAAATACTTCGAATTATAGGTTTTCGAAACAACTTTATTTTATAGGGACATAGACGTCTAGAGATTAAAAGGTAACAAGCGCCATCTAGCGAACTATATGAAGTAACTTTATCTATCTGTCTGGATGTTTGACGCATTATCACGGCTAAGTGGCTGAACGGATCTTGATAAAATTTGATAGGGAGTTAGTGTATATCACAAAGACGGACATAGGATACTGTTTTATGTCCACGCGAACGAAGTTGCGGGTAATAACTAGATAATAATAAAAATTCATAAATAAAATACTTTTTTTATTTAATAAGAATACAAGTATTAAATAAAAGGTGAAATCATAGTTTTAGCTAGTACCAGGTAGTCTATACTTGATATCAAGGTATTTAAATATTAGTTCACTTAGCTCTAAAATGTATGACAAATAAAATTCAAAGTTCACTAACATAGTTCTTATTAGCAATAAACTGATAAAAAGTAATAATTTACCACAACAAGTATCATGGCCACAAACAGAAAAGAGCAAATGCCTTGACATTATGGAAGCTGTTAAGAACATACAAACCTAATAAGTATAAATAGAACTAAAACTTAAAGTCATATAAAGTTTTAAATAATGGTGTTTGATATTTTTGAGCAGAGCTCCGGTGTTTCACCCGCTATTCTAAACCGAATACTTTACCGGTGCCTAATTTTATCCAAATCTGTGTAGCCGTTACATGAACAAACAACAAACACACTTACATACTTACAAACTTACACACTTACGCACAAACTTTCGCATATATAATATTAGTCTGATTGATCAACTGTGAGTCGGGCTCGCTCTGAAGGCACCGAACTACGTAAAGTAATATATATTTTTTTTGTACTGAACCCTCGGAGTGTGAGTCTCGACCGACTCCAGGTAGGTCTCCGTAGGCAACCGACAATGGCCCTGGTATAGGAGGTATCCATAGGCGGCAGTGACCACTTACCATCAGGAAGACCGTCCCTTGTTTACCACCAACTACATAAAAAATAAGTTTTTTTTTTATTGATTTATTTTCAGCTAACTGAATAATTTTATATTTGGAATCTATGATATAAAACGCATTAGTAACAGTTGCACAAAGCACCCATGTTGGCTTGCAAAAATGTGCTAGCAGTGCGTATAAGCCCTACTTACATACGAGTTGTTTTAAGTTACGCTTCAACTAAGAGAGGTGTAGTGTAGCGTATGCACGTAGGCACGTAGATACAACAGGCGATAGTTTTGTGTTCCACGGTTTGTCTTGTTACTTGATGCCGGACAATCGCGAAGATAGTTAGTTTTCACACTTTTTACTTTGATTGTGATTGTGTGACTACAATTCATTATTTTTTGTAATCTTTATGAATGAAATACACTATTAGTTCTCGCCGAACTGAGACCTCGCGACCCCTATATCTTCACAACCCCTCGACCGATTCAGCTCATATTCAAATTTAAAAATTATATTGAAATGAACTACTTGCCTACAAAATTTCATGAAGATCGGATCAACGATTCGCAAGTTATCGTCGGACAAATATACACACAAACATACAATCATACAAATGCCGATTTGTCCCAGTAAACTCTGAGATCTTCGCTTCGCTCGGTCAATTATGTATATAATATAATACCTCTTTTTCTTGTTTTTAGGTTTGAGTAGTGACCCCTTGATTATCCGCAATTTATTTGTTTGAAATTTAGGTAATTATCACTGTATGATTGTAATAATACCTACTTTTATTGTTTTGAAGTTTAAATAGTCAAAATTTCTTATCAAGGGGTGATTCTCTGCATTTTGAGTGCTTTTCAGTGTATAATCCAGGTGTCCCTAGACGACCGACATGTTCTAAGATATCTTTGTATTCATTTTTATAAAATAATTATATCCTATATAAAATCCTGTATTATAAATATAAGACCATCCATTTACACACTTAGACACAAACTTTCGCATTTATATCGTACAAGCTGCGCTCCGTGGTTTCACTCGCTTGGTATATTATCGAAAAACCCTTGCTTAGTGCTCCCCTTTGCTGCCTTAGGAAGCTACCCTGAAAAATTCACGTCTCTTTCGCCTCTGGCCTAGGCTGTGTATGGATTTCAATCAGTCAGCAACACGACAGTTTTATATAATTATTTACGTTAATTTGTGTGATTTACTTTTATATAGACTCGAAATCTCTGACATTACTCTCTGACTGAGCCAGCCAGCCGCTTACCATGTGTAGTTTATAAGGTTTTTCTGTATGTGATAAAAAAAAATGTTTTCACAATAAAAAGTTTTAATCTATCTATATATGGACATAGATACAAGTAAAGTTTCAAGCAGACCTGTGCCATAGCACTCATGATGCAAGACAAGTAGCGGTTTGCAGCCTAGGTAGATGTTTCGACACCATGATTGGCAATCATGGTCTTCAAACATATGGCACCTTGCAGACACTGCACGATTTTCAGTGACTATGTTAATATTGAAAAAATATTTTTTGTATGCAAAGTTTTGCTTTATAATTTTAATTTATGTCAAGGCTTTTTTTAATATTGCCAAGGAAAATATTTGTATGAATATGTTAAGCCGTGCTTTTTGTTTTATTTTTTGTCTAAAATAAACGCTCGCTATTGCATGATAAAACTCTAAAAATTAATAGAACTGAATAAAATCAATACACATTAAAATAACTGAATATTTATCACATCGATCATTATTCTGAAAGCTAATTGCTTAGAATATAACTAATTCGAAAATTCAGCGACCGGCAGGATTTGATCCTGCGCTTCGATCCGAGTAAACTACCTCTGAACTACGGTTGTTTTTTCTGTCGGACTCGAATTTTGAAAGTAACTCTGTTGTCTGTGTGAGTAATTACCTAAACCAAAATTGGAAAAAAGAGTGTGGATAAGTAGAAGGACATAAACAGGTGATACTATTAACCTATTCATTTTTGAAAATGAAAAAACTGCGCGTGCTTCCGCGTCGTCCTTTTATTGTAAAAAGCCTTAAACACTATATTATACAACTAATAAAAAATATACAAACGGATATTTTGTGCAAATACTAATTGGGGACATATAAATACCTATTCAAGAAATGACCACAAATAAAACACAATGTAAAACCTATCAAAGTAGCTACAAAGTTAACATAATTAGGTATATGCTTACAACTTTTTTATGACACAAATAAACATAAACATACCCTCGTTAAATTAGGTATTTTTATTCATTGGGTAATTATCTACGAAAGTTTTTTTTATACCAGACTCTTGACCTTTTATACCCATGCCACTTTAAATGGTCAAAGATGTCAAATTACTACGTTTTAAGATACAAAAAGTTGGTAAGAATACACGGCATTACTCGGCTTTGTCTGACATCGGGTCAAAACATCTTTTAAAGGTAAAATGATGAAAAAATGCTGAAATTATTCTTACCTTTCACGATGTTGAGTCAGGAAGACAAGATACTTAAACTTTATTAATGCATAAATACATTGTAAAGGTAATTGGGATCTTCCACAGACTAACTTTTGGTCTTCAATAACCAGCTACAAAATGTATGTATCTACGAAAGCGTATGTAAGTATTAATATGTTTTGTTTGCTTCTCATGTAGGCTTAGTGAACACCCTGCCTGACGCAAAGAGCCCCTTAAAGAGGACCGTTTGGCTCGTGGGCCCTAAATCTGAACAAGATTTGGGGATCAGAGCTAGTATTCTAAAACTAATCGGAGAAAATAGGATTCGAGAACTACTCTATCCTTCTCCGTCATTTACAGTGAAGATGACGGTAACGAAGATAAAAGGTCTCGAATCAAATAATTTCCGACTGAGTTCATAATACATAGTCTGGCCACACTTATTCAGGGGAATCCAGCAGACTTAGCACGGGCACCACGACAAAATCTTCTTTATTTCGTGCGAAAATAAGACAAACGTTTAAATAATAATCGTAGCCGAGTCCTGTTTTTGCACGACAAAAGAGTAGAGAATTTTTTTTTGCGCTGGGAAGACTGGGCGCATGCTGGGAAGACAGGCGCGTGGTGGTCCGCATCGTTGTGGGGAGGGAGGGGGGAGCTGATGCTCAGGCAAATGTGTTCCAAATGAGTTTCTGGGACCCTCCACCTGGCAGGCACAGAGGCCGGCCATCAAGGAGGATTTATAGATGATGTATCCCAAACCTGTCAAGTTATTTTAGAAGATTTATTCCCCTCGTTACCAAAACAAAAAAAAAAACATCATTACAAAAGTACATTGGTAACCGTTACATTACCTACGGGGCTAACGTCAGCATCCTAGTACGACAAGGCCCTTAAATTTTCAAAAAAAATACCTTTTTGTGTATTCATACCAAACTGAATTAAAAACCGATTTAATGCTTACCGTCCTTGTATTACGATTTAAATTATTACAAGTTGCGTACATAAAAGAAATCAAGTGATTCATCAACTTGTGTAAGATATTGAAGACGTTGCAAAATAGATGGTTTTTTATATATGAAGAGGAATTTCATGATATGGACCTTGGTAGGTCTTAAATTCTTAAGGTGGAATCCGTCATGTCCATTTCTCAGATAATATGTAATTTATATTTATGATCGTTTAATTTAATTCAGTTTCGTTTCGATATTGTACGCCTTGAGTGTAAAATAATGTGGTGTAATCTAATCCATTCTGGATTTTTGACGACAGATTAGTTTATTTTGTGTTTAAACAGTTTAAGCACTTGGGTTATAATTTAGGGTCATTCACTAAACAATATAGTATTCACAATTAATGAGCTTTGTCTGTCTTATAAGCAGAAGGAGGGTTCGATTCTCGGCCGGGCAAGTGTTTGAATGATGAATGTATTTATCTGATCTGGGTCTGGGTGTTAGTAGTCGATGTCTTTATGTGTATTCCATGGCATTCCAAACACAAGGAAACCTAGTTGAGTGTTAAGCGCTATTTATTTATTAAGCGTTATTACACTAATATTATAAATGCGAATGTTTGTGCATAAGTGTGCAAGTATGTAGTGTAGTATGCAAGTGCGTTTGTACCCTCTCAACTCCGTAACGGCTTAACGAATTTGGATGAAATTTGGTTTGGAGGTAGCTTGTAACCTGGATTACCACATAGGCTAAATATATCCCTAAAAATAAACGATTCCTATGGTATAGCGGGTGAAACCACACAGTGCTTCTAGTTTCATCAAATTGTATCACGAATAAAAATTTGTGTATCTACACATTTCATTTCATAATGATGTATGAAGATAATTATCTATTCAAACTACTTGTACTACGTCTGTTTTTGTGAATACTTGTTAGGAAGTGATGGTGAGCGCGATAAAAGCTTATCTGCAAGGCTAGTAAAGTAGACTGACTCATCAGAATCGGCTTTGTAGTAGGTCTACTATCTTAAAAATATAGGAGTGGTAGCTGTACCTGTCTTAACAAATAGGGCGCCGGGGTGCGAAAAAGAGCTCCGAAAAACAAGGAAAAAAAATTGCACCACAGTTTACTGTCTAAAACTAGAAGATTACGAACTGTATGTGTAGGTTTTTAAGGCAATTTGTTTGCACCTCCTTGCACCCGGCTGCCTTGCACCCTTTGCACCCCCGGGTAAAGACGGCTCTGAGTGGTAACATCAAAAAAGGCTGCTAAGTTGTGGTCAATTTTTCGATTATTTGTAAATATTTCGGAATAAAAAGTATCATTTTAATCCAAGTAAAAAATTACCGCCATACCAAATTGCACCTAAATTAATCCGTTCAGCCGTAACGGAATTGAGCGCGAATAAACACATATACAATACTTTCGCTTTTATAGTTTAAGAGTGATGTGAAGTTTAGTGATCTTAAAAAAAACGTATTATCATACTTACAGAGAGTAATTTGAGTAAAGAAATGAAAATGAAAAATAAAACATTTTATTGCAAATCTTTGACAAGAAATTATGAAATAGATATGTAACTAGCATGCGCGCCGCGAAAAAACCTTTTCTACTCTTCATGTCATGAAAAATGAGACAAACCTATACATAATCGTAGTCGTGTCCTGTTCTTGCATAACAAAAAGAATAGAGAAGGTTTTGTCGTGGTATTGTTATTACAAAACGGATCTAGGGAATCCCGTTTCTGTACAGTACATTTAATATTCAATTTTCCAATGCGTGTGCGCAAATATTTCTAGATGATGATCCAATCAGGACATCCGCAACAAAATTACTGTAGAGCACTTACTACTGAAATTAATTGAAAAATAATGATGACGTTATAATATTTAGTATATAAAACACAACATAAAATAGCTCTTAAATCTCAGAACTTATGCACCATATTTGAATATTTAAACTATCTAACAAGATGCTAGTATGTCAATGTCAACGTAGCGTCTTCGATGCTTGTACAAATACGTATGTCAATCGCGGTTCGAGTGGTCGACACGGAAGTTCAAATCGCTTTCAATAATGACACTTAATAGTTAAAGACTTAGAGCACATATTTGTGTAGCCATGACATCTAAGTGGAGTGACGTCACACACGTTTAGAACAAAAATGTTAATTGATTTGCGAGAAAATTATAATTCGTTTTATCTACGGCCGTGACATTTGATCTTAGCATTTCTAATTGGCGGACTAATTATTTTGCTATGGGAAAATGCGTTGTATTTTTACTTTATTAATAATTAATTTCCAACAAATAACAGACATAATTTCGCGGATTTAGAATTGAAATAAAGAATGACGCAAAATGAAGTAATATACTCAATTTTAGTGATCAATATAATTTATGTGGCGATCAATCGTGTTTAAAACTAGTATCTAAAATGATAATAAGCTTAAATTTTAATAGGTCGATAAACTCTTATTATGTTTTATTAAGTCTCTAACTAATCAAAATTAAATATTCTGGAAACGTAAACGTTGTCATTTTTTGAGTTTATAAAACACTGAAATCTCTTCATTTTCAGCGCCAATCTAATCTAATGACACCTACCCTCGGTTTTTCGTGCGATTGTTACGTATTTTGTATGGAAGACCACTCTATTCAACCACGGTATACTCTATTCAAAAAAATTATCTACGAAAAGTTTATTTTGTGATTTTTGTAGGAGAGCTGTTGAAAGCGCGAACCTTACAGTGATTGTTAAACAAAAGATTAGCCAACTTGTTAATTGATCAATTACTTCTTACTGATATAAGCTGTTTTCGATGTTTTGTGTCGTGGTTCTTACGAGATCTCGTAACCTCTATAACTTCACAATCCCGGGATCGGCCTGTTTGGATCAATGGTAATAGAATGTCTCCCATTTGAGCAGACTCCTGATTTAGAGGAAAATATTTCCAGCGAAATTACTGAGCATAAAGCGTTTAGGGTCCAATATTAAGTAAGACGGCATGAACTTTCTTGACATCTTACATAATATTGGCAACTGTGTCAAAATAAATTAACCACTTTGAATGCATACAACAGGAAACGTATTCTGACTGCGTATTATACTTAAATGTATGACTTTTGGATTCAACTTCAACTTCTGCTTTTGTTAGTGGCGTTCTGCAGCGTTCCGAAATTTTGCCAATGTCTTTATTATTTTGACTACCCCAAACGTTGCTACCTATTTGACGCTGTCAACTGACAACAATATACTTATTCCAAAAATGTAACGGCCATCATCTGAAACCCGAAGGACAGCTATTATACCCAATTATACAACCGAAATTATTCAGTTGTAAAATTGTATGCTCATTGTTATCGTCAGGTCGTAATGGTCAAGTTTACGAAGCGACCACGATTGTTAAAACAAAAAATGCAGCGCCGCGCGCTCGCATAATCAGTTATGCAACGGACAGGTTCATCTTGACATGGGTGTCGGTGTAATTGCTAGCATCAGCTTGACTGACTGCTATAGGGATACTTTTTAATAAATATTGGTTTGTATGTTCTATTGGGTAATAAGAAAGTTAACTTACATAAAAATTACGTTGTAGTTTTGTGAAGGCTTACATTCCTGATTTTTTTATTATCACTATGCAGCAATATAGTGACAATCGCACAATAAATTAAAAAAAAAAGGTTTTTTTACCCGACTTCTCAAAAGAAGGGTAATCTTTATCGGGTCTGTTGACTTATCGTTTGTATGTTCCAGAGTGACCTTATACCGCCTTACCGAGTTGACCGATTTTGGATTGCGATATTTTGTTAGATTTGTCGTTTTATCCAAAATTTCATAGATGACATTTTGCTGTCGGGTTTCTTCGTTGAAACTTATAATTTGTTGAAAAAACGAGTAGGTAGAAAAAAAGTATTTTTGACATTTAGCGTCAATTTATTGTTCTATTATCACACTAATATTATAACAACAACACAAACTTTCGTTTGTGTGTAAGTGTGAAAGTAGTTAAGTATGTAAGTGTTCCCGTTCAACTCTGTAACGGCTTATTCCCTGGATTAACACAAATGCTATTTTTTATTCCGAAAACTTTAATCATTCCTGTAGAATAGCGGGCGAAACCCCGGAGCGCAGCTAGTTTTCTATAAAATACAATTTTTTCATATGTAATTGGACCGACGAGCATAAATCAAAGTAAATAGCCTACTATAACTTTAATGTTATGAAATAATCAAAATATTTTTTACTTAAGATTAATGCGTCTGCGTTATAAATACAACCTGGTAACAAAGATGCTACGCAAATAACGATTTTGCTGGAGAATTTGACATTGACAGGTCTATCAGAGCTGCGTGGGTGCCAAAACCTAACAATCTCGAATTACAACCTTATCAACACGCTATAAGAATTAAATTAAATATATTGTCGAATGCCAGTTTGACTAAACATGGACATCAAGATGACAAGTCCATTGAATGTAAAGCGTACGCAAATGATTGCGAGGTGCGTAAGGATCGGAATGCGGTTGTAGTAATTTATTTTTATAAATTTATACTTTGTCTAAGTATTCTAGACAAATTGAATGGGTCATTAGATTGCGAGCATTCGTTTACATAATAATAGCGGCATATACTATACAATCATGACTCTAACAAAAATAAAATTCAGTTATTATTAGTGTGACTAATAATAAAGGAATTTTATTTAATTTTAATTAATAATTATTAAAGCATTTTGACAAGTTTGTTATATCAATGCATATAACGCAATCTTATTAATAAATAACATTACAAACATTGGTAGTGGTTTTTTATTTGCCTGGACAGCACAAGTGGAGCTAATGTGCTTGCCTCGGTTGTAATTAGAGCCGTTTGGGGTGAAAGCACTGGGTCCGTGGGGACCGGAAGCTCATCTAATTTTCATAAATTCTATCAGAGCGCCTTGTTGATGCGACGCGTGACCAAAATGTTGGCTAATCTTGAGCAAAATCTTGAGCACTTGGATTATCTTGGTGTGTATTTTGTTAATAGCAAATAAAGGCACTTGCCCTGTGTGCTTAAAAAATATTCTAGATCAATATTTTGTTATGACTCACTCACCAAAAGTGGAACCATTTAAATCAAAAGTATTAGTTCACAACGTATATTTAGCCACACCCTTAGGCTAGCTAGACATTCACGTGATCATCAGCCAGAAGACGTCCACTGCTAAACAAAGGCCTCCTCCTCAGAAAAATGAGGGGGGGGGGGGAATTACCATAATCTCCAGGCTTGGCAGGTGGCTTAAGGATCGAAGAACACTCACCGTTTGCTAAGAGGATGCTGCTGGCCATCCTCCGGTGGTTCTGGTTACACTTTTTAATACCCGAGGAGGGATATAATTATCAAAAATGCAACCAAAACTACTCCACTATAGACTAACAGCTAGCGATATTATAAATTGAACCTAAGAGATCAATCCAGAAAATAACACGTGCAAATGTAAGCCACTAAAAAAACTAGACGAGTCTTTGTTTACTCGAATCAAAACACTTCCAATGTCGAATGCAAATGAAGAAGCCACGTTAATTACCGATGCAGGAACCTTCGAGCCAGGTACTCGTAGCGAGATAGGAACAAGAATAGCGTTTAGCCGAAATATTTCATTCTTACTTCCTGTTAAACAGAATGTGTTCGGTTTTGTTAAAATGTGTATGGAATTTAATACAGTAGTAGTAGGCTTGAGTTGCAATAAAATTAATAGTCTCTACAAGTTAGAAAAAAAGATAATTATATCAAACTAGCAGCGTCCCGCGTTTATCCGCTATCTTAAAGGAATTGTATATTTTTCCGGATTTTATTCAGAACTTGACGCCTTCTGGCTGATGATGATGATTTCCATACTTATATATATTATTTCTATTAGCCTATTGACAATTATTTTTTTGTAACTGCTTTTTTGACAAGGCGAGCATCGTTCGCTTTATCTTTAACGCTTCATAACCCTGCTCGGAAATGCTCCGTAACGCCGATTCAAATTATTTAATCAAACAATAAGATCTAAAATATTATTGTCAATGCCATTAAATTATCATCATTGATAGTTCTTATTTTAAATAAAACTTCATTTTAATCGTAAATTTAAATCATTGCTAAACTAGTTTGCAACAGATCGCCGATCTATTCAAATAAAATAAACAACAACAGAACAAAAGGAAAGGTTAAAAATAATAGCGTCTGCCAACTTTAAGCTTGTTCATTTAAGTTGTTTTGTTGACATCAAATGTATCTACTTACAACTATCGGCATGTTAAGCTTAAAAACAGCCTATCAACAGTAAGGATTGTTAACTATAGTTTCCTTTGTTTGGATTTACTTCTGTTTAGTTTATTTACTGCAAAAATAAAATTTTGCTTTCAATGAAACATAATTATAGTTCATTTATTTATTCGTTCCCATTTTTCCTACGTTTTTTTTTATCAATATAAAAAGTCACTGGGAGGTAATTGAAAAAAACAACTTTCTGTTATCTTTAGAATAATATTTGCCTGCACGGCTTCGCTCATTATGGTCGTTATTGAATGGGGTGTTTAAATGAAACACCCCCTTCAATTTTTTTTTTTTGTTGTACGTACCTAGTTTCAGATAAAAAAATATCTTATTTCCTTACAAACTATGGGCGTCTATTTTACCCATTTAGAAGTAAAGTTTCGCGAAAACAGTTTTTAATGTCCACCATTTGAGGAGTATTTGGTTAAAATTTCACGTCTCTATCGTTCATGTGACTTGGAATTAATTTGACTGAACAATTGAATGCTATTTTTATTTTTAAACTATTTACTTTTTGACATGTAACTAATTGTTATGAATAAATACTATGAACTAAGCGGTTTGGTCTGTGCGTTGATTCATAGAAAAAGGCTTGTTCTTTTTATATAATTACCTATATAGATTGGCAATGTTAATGATTTTGATTTTTGATTGATGTTGTTGTCTTGTTTCCATTTTGGCAAATATGTTGGGAGAATAATTCCCGAAATCGTTTTTTTCGTCCCCTTTGACAAAACAGAAAATGACAAACAAAGCTCGCTTCAAACCTTTTTTTTATGTCTACCTAAATTCAATTAAATCAAATTTGTTTATTGAGACAAAAACGACATAATCAATTACATTTATCTCACAATGAAAAGGAAAATAATAATAATAAAAAATAAAATTAAAATAGCACAAGAAATAAATAATGTCAGGTTTTAAAACTAACTTTATACAATCTATGAATGAATGAATGGTTAACTTAACTTTTATTTCTTTTAAACAGATAATGCATATAGTAGCTGGAGAGCGCGATTTTTCTCTAAATGTATGCGATTAGTGATCGATTATTTCACTTTGATCACTTTAGTGATACGCATCTCCTGTGAATGTGGTGTGTAGGTGAGGTCACCTACACACAAAGGACATCACACACAAAGGAGATTCAGATAATTCCTAGGTCAAGAGGAATAAACAAGTCTAACCTCGAATCTAAACTAACACAACGGCCAAATCGATTGTTCTGTTTCCTATCGCGATGATGACCTTCTCATTGAAGATATCATTCACAAACAGATATCACATTCTTGAAGATATCATCATCATAAGCCAAAATATATCATCAATCTTTCAGAGTCCGCTTGGACTTGGACTTGGTCTTGCTTAAAGCTTAGCTTAAAGGTATAAAAATAAAACGTTCGTCTCGAGGAAAAATCATTTTTCTTACGCGATTCAGAACTACATTACAACTGTCAGTCCATACAAAACGTCAAATAATGCATAAAAATTGATAATATTCATATTCATATATTGCGTAAGTACTATTTACATGTCAACTTAAAACTTAGGTTACATTAAAAAAAATATAATAAAAATTATTAATTCATAATAAATGCTAAGTGCAAAATACTAAATTTCAATTTTATAAAATTCGTCAAATCCGTCATAATCCGTCAATAATATTTAGGATTCTTATTCAGAAACGACCAACAATCATGTTTGAGGCAAGATAAGCTTTGTCGCGAAAATTTGTTACAGCTCTTGTGGCATACTTAGTTAAGTTTATTGAACGTTTATAGATTAGGGTGTCATAAAATGTTTTGAAAACCTCTACTAAGTTATATTCAAATTTCAAACCGCATGAAGTTACTCAACAGACCTAAAAGGCCATTGGCTTCGCACTATGTAACTCAATGAAAGCAAGCCGATTGCCTTTTTTGCTTTGATAGAGTGGTTACTCAAGTATTAATATTTTTTTTTTTGTGCCTTCCAAAACTACGTCAGAGGTAACTAAAAAAAAATCTAAGCTATGGATCCCGTTGATGTCTTTTGTATATACGTTATTCGTTCGTCGACGATCGCGCTGTTCTATGCCTTTTGATGTTTGTAGTCCTGAATTGTAACATAACAGAAAATAAAAATAAATAACTAAAAAGGGACATGATAAAAAAAAAGTCGTCACAGAAAACTAAACCTAATTTATTTGCAATCTGAGACAAGTCACAAAATTCTTGTATAATTATTATCTGGATAAACGATACAAAAAAAAAAAGCTGGCTAAATGCTGGCCTCACCAATAGCTATGCCAAAGGCCTCAGCTCTATATCATCTCTGCAACCTGTTTCTGGCCTTTCATATTCCAAACCTTACCTCGACTTCAATAAAATTACAACCTATTGTTTAATAAATTCAACTTCAAAACTGACTCAGAAAGTTCTATTGTCTTGAAAACGGCTTTTCAAACCCGGATCCTGAGACGTCCGGACGAATACCGGAGCGAGGTCAAAAATCTCATCTTATTGGAATATTTATGTAATGTCAAGGTTAGGTTGGAAAACTCGTATATGATTTAGATAAATGAGTAGCAGCTGTTGTGTCGAGTAACAAGTTTCATGTTTTGTCGGAAACATGTTATATTATATTTTTTGCGTTACTAGTTGATTTGTCAACGGTTCTAAAGCCGGGTCTGGGCTAGTGACTATATCGTGATAAATATAAAATACAGAATGAAAAAATGCATGTTCTGTCCATCCAAAGGTCGTCTGGAAGAAATCGCTTTAGGCGACTAGGTCGCCCTTGTTTTATTGTTAATTTTTAAGTATAATTGTCTTTTTGGAGGGTTTTTTTTTATTTACAATAAAATATAACCTACCTACCTACTTAAAATTAAAATTTTGGTGTATTATAAAGTTATATTATATTGTAAATTGGGTCATCAATCACTGAGTAATTGATATATACGTTTTTTTTTAAAACGTGGCGAATTATGAACCTTCTTCCTTTTTTGAAGTTGGTTCAAAATATAAAGCTATACTATCTTTATAGGATTCGTGGTACTAAGCGATTGAATTCGCTGAACGTTTTATTGACAGCGCGGGTGAAGCCGCGGTAAATGTTAGCTTATCATAAAGTCGTATCTTAGATCGTAAATATGGTATAATGTATGTGATCGTTATTTCTTGGAAATTTGATAATAATACGAAAGATGGAACAAATGATACTAAATTGCGACTGAATGGTAGATTTTCCGGTTCGAGTCAAGTTGGTACGAGTATAATTTCTGAAATATCCATTATGCTTGAAAGGCCAAACTATTGACCTATGATGTTGCAATTAATCTATTTAGGCAAATTTTACAGCGTAGGTGTTGCCGTCATAGATATTTATACTTTTTCACCATTCTGGCACGTGTACATTATTATTATTTAAAAAAAAAACTCACTATTCTTAACGATTATAATCAAGGGCGAATCTATTTAAGGGCTTTTTGGGCTGCAGCCCAGGGCCCCGTGGATACAAAGGCCCCCCAGCACAACAACGTACATGGTGGCCTTAAACGTAAACACTAAATCATATTAAATAAATAAAATGTTTTGTTATACTATTTTTTTCCTATCCCTCATACTTACATCAGTATAGAAAACAGTTTCTTGTTTCAGCTGATTGATTCAACCGTTTCTTGACAAAATGACAATTAGTTGAATAATAAGTAGGCCCCTGAGTAGTATTAGCCCAGGGCCCTTCAAATTCACAATCCGCCCTTGATAATAATAGAAATATAATTGTATTGTTATGCTTATAGGTATTTATACATTTGCAAAAGCTTGTATGGTCGATCCAGGGTCTCTTATCTTGTGCTCTAGATATTATCACGATAACAACAACAGCATTTCTTATGAAATATAATCTCGGACGCGTAGGAATAGAGACCCTCAACAGAGACAATGATTTTTAATCGTATTGTCCTATTTTCTAAACTAAACTAATTTTGCCAGCTTTGAAATTATTGCCCTCTTGCTCTCACGCATTGAAATAAACAAAGACGCAGATAATTTTGTCCTGCCGGATTGGTTTAGTTTAGCGATCGGTACAACATAATGGACATCATTATAAATTTAAATGTCAATCATCATCACAGAATGAACACATTCTTATAATGTTAAAATTAAATATTTTAAGAAATAAATCTTAACAGGTCTTGATTTACAGGTTTGTAAGTAACTACTCCAACCCACCTGCCAAGCTTGAGGATTTGGTAACAAATACGCACACTATGACAGATTGAAGTCTAGTGTGGCACTCTAAGGCCTTTGTTGACTGTTTGTTGTTGAAGTATTCTGGTTGATGATGATGATGAAGTACCTACCTGTTGTAATAGTGTGCGTGCTACTGTACTGACCACTAGTGATTAGTCAAACTTTTGATAAAAGATATAAACAATGTGTTTAACGCCTTATTCTCAACATGTCAATTTTTTGAGAACTTGACTTGAAAAATTTACCTTGTTATAATTGGCTGCTGCGTGCACAAAACAAATTAAATTATAAAAATAATCTTCTTGTTCGAATCCTTGGTGTTCAGAAGACAAAAAATCCAATGGCCTTATGAAGAGCTATGAATGGGTGTTGTCCAAAATACCAGCACAACCGTCACACGCCACTGGACCGGAATTCGTCTGTATTTGTCTTCATTCATTAACCCACACTGAATATTCATTAGTATGCTAATATCTGATAGATTTGCAATCAATGGGTAGATGCTGTAGTGTGCGGAGAAGAAGCAGTTGAAACTTGCTTAGTTATCACACTAAATAAGATAGTGACCTCAGCGATTTGAAGATTAGTTATTTTTTGTTTTTTAATTGTTACTTTAATAATGAGAAAATGCGCGAGAGAGACAACTGTGGATGCGACCAGTTATTATTATGTTATATTGGAAGTAGTAATAATATCAAAGTTTTACTTTTTTATGTATTCTATAAGTTATCTGGTTCCCATAGTACAACGATTAGATTGACCTTAGATTGTAAATGTTCTTTGCTAATAAGGAAGTTTAAAAAGTAGATACAATTACCCAATTGTTTGTCTATTTCTTCACTTCACTTTTTTACTACTACAATAAAACGAGATCTTGAATGATAGATTCTTTAGAAAGGGGGATAGCGTCGTCAAACTCACGAAAAAAAAAAATACAGCAAAAATAAAAATAGACAGCCAAAGCTAAGAACAGCACGACGTATGCTCCAGACGCAATGTATGTAATTGGTTCATACATGTAGTAAATTGTATCAGTAGATACAAAAAGTATTTATTTTTGTGAACAATAATTATTAGTTTTTGACCTGTAATAATATATACACCACTAAATATGATTATGATTGTTATGATTATGATTAAATAAAAAATTGTTACGATATTTTTTTTTTAAATACCCCTTTAATATCAAATAATAACGAAAAGCATAAGTAGAAAACTTTCAAAACTAGACGTTTAAATATAGAAGGTTATATGGAAAGGGTATGCGAAGCTGTAAGGGGCTCATATTACTCATAATTGTGAACAACTTTTACTATGGAACCGAATCTGAAATCGCGACAAAAAAAACAGCTATTCCATACATTTTGCCGAATGTCATTGACATTTTTCTAAGAAACATCAACAAGCTCATTATTTTTTCTCGTTTTCAGATTTGTTCCCATACTAAAAGTTGTTCATTATGATGAGTACTAAGAACCCGTTTTGGCTTAACATAGCCTTTCCTTATAACCCTGTACTTACAATAAACGAACCGGCCAAACCGTCTTCTGAGAAAGATCGAAAAACTTATCTCAAACTCGTGAATGCAATGAATCTTGGGTCTGACCAAAAGGTCACAGCTGCAAAAATCTTCATACATTAAGAAATCGACATATTGTAAAGATGAGGATAATTTTATTAAATCGGTGGCTCTCTTGTAAAATAATTACCTACGGATGTCAAAAGTGTCGGATCTTAAGTGCACATACTGTTGTGTCATGTCTCAGGAATCTTCGGTAGGTAACTGACTATTAAAGCTTCGCAAAAGATTACAGGTTCCAAAATGTAAAGATTGGTTAAAAATCATCGGACAATCGATTCAAAATCGTTTCTGGTTGCTGCTCTGATAGACACTAGCAGTAACGACGTGATCAAGTTACTGTATTTATTCATTGTGGCACACATTTCGATAGGGGATGAACCAGGATATGGAGTAGGGTAGAGAGAATACTCTGTTTAGCAAGGATGAAACTTGGGTGGATGAAATATAACGCATCCCACTTCGATTGGTAAATTATCTGATTCTGCTTCAGCCTTTAAACATCCCACTGATGAGATATCAGCCTACCCTCGAAGGGTGATTGTGCCATATCCACCACTCTGGCCCAGTTCGAGTTGGCTGATTCACATACGCCATCGAATTTATTTTTCGGAAGTATGCAGGTTTCATCACGATGTTTTCCTTTGCCGAAAAGCCAGTGGTATATCCGTACGTAAGTTCCAAAGAACTCATTGATATGGGCCCGCCCGGGTTCGAACCCTCGATCTCACGGATATGAGGCGAGTGAGCTCCCACTGTCCCACTGAGCTACCACGGCTTTTTATCTGATTAAACTGAACTTAATACATTTGCTATACAAATAACTAAGTATTGAGATCCCCGAAGCTCAAAACTATACCCCTGCTAACACATTAGCGTCAGTAGTATTAGAAAGAGAGAGAGAGAAAGAGAAAGAGAGAGTGTAGATAACGTAGCAAATTTTGGTTGGCCCACGAAACTCAAAAACATTCAAGTTATATCCATACTACGACAAGGCAGTTCAATGTAGATATGACACAGAGACGCTCCAAAAAGATTTGTGTCGAGTTGAGCAACCGACCAGCCTGGTGTCCGAGTATGGAAGCTATGATGTTACTGTATAGTTGATAATATGGCACTTGGCTTCAGTAGTTATGGAAAATCCTTATACCTAATTGCCTTATTATTTAATGTTGCAGTCAATTTCTGTTCCTTTGTCATGTGATTGTTGATCTATCTGGGTGTCGGCGTCGTCGTCAAGTCACCTACACGAAAACGCTTTTTACTGGGTGATCAGTTAGACGATGCAAATATTCTAGGACAATATTGTACTCGTCTTTATAGACAACTTTTCTAAAGGGACTAACCCTGAAAACTTAAAAAAAACATCTTGAATCAACAATTTAGATATCTGCTCTGGGTATGTGTGTTTTGTTGGCCATATCTTTGTGTGTAATCCACGGCATTCCCGACATAGAGAATCCTAGTGGGGAGCCATGAGAGTTCAGCGTCATTTCATTTTGGCGATGAAGCTGTCGCCAGACCCTATCGAAGGCTTTCGAGATATCGAGAGACTCAGCCAAGTGTTCATTGTGTTCCTCGATGGACTCACTCAAAATTTCGGCAGCATACACGACAAAATCCCAAGTACAAAGATTTTATCGAAATCCTTTTTGTTGGCGCACGCCTATCCGTTTTAGTAGAACCTAAGTTTGTATTGCTTACTGTCCTTTACTGTCGCCGTCATGTTCAAAAGTAATGTTACATTACGCGAGACCCCCAGGGGTTCGAATTAATTGAAGACGCTCGGTAACCGTGACCTTTGAATCAGAATGTATTTGCTTTACTTCATAAATATCAAGAATCGCCTGCGGTTTGACGCTAAATAGAAGTGACATAGATTTATTATTTTTTATCTTATATTACTTTTTGTGTTGGTTATTAGATTTATTACTTTGAATTTTTCATTGCTTGTGTTAATAAAATTTATTAAATCAATTGATTGATTAGGGTTTAAGACGTTTTAAGTTCAAAATAGAACCCTTTTTTATTAAAAATTGCATTTGATTCCAATTTATTTACATCATCATTCCTAATCACTATTTTACAAATATGTAAGATAAATAAATTGAAATAATTATAATAAAGTAATAATTATACTGTACATTAATTAATTTTCGAAGAAATAAAATACATGTACGTTTTGTATTTTCATCTTTTTCTCATAAGCAAAAATTATTCATTTGACTATTTTCATATTATATTAATAGTTATCTATGCTATTGTTCTAGGTCGATGGGCTTCAACAACAGGCCTTGACAGATGTAGCGTTATAGTTTAACTTTTGTTCACCCTAGTTTGCTTATAATTAGGAAAACCGAGCTATTTTTTTTGCAGTAATTTAAGACAGATTTTACATGAATTCATCCTTGTACTTAACGTACCCTATACTGAATTTTCGGTAAGACCTTTTATCGCAAAATTTCAATATGACAAATTTCGTCGAGGATGTATGAATTATTTCTATAGAACACCTGATTATTTTCGTGATTTTATTTTTGGTCTCATAGTAAAGTTGTTCATGTACATGTATGAATGACAAGTAAAAATGATATTCTAGAAAAACTAGAAAATGTCCATCGTCTTATCAAATTCCCGATAGAGTATAGAACCTTTGCTTGTGTGACAATACTAATAGAATTGCTTATTTTAACAATGGCACTCACAAAACATACAATTATAATCATTCAATTGTTGTTTTTAGTGTCCATTAAAAAGTCGACTCGTTGTGAAAATACGTAGGTATTGATAATGGGGAAAAAAGAAAATAGAAAAAAAAACCTATTTGAATTTTAAAGCTTAGACACATTTGTTTTTTTGAAAATTTTGGGTACAAATCAAAAACAGCTCGATGTACTCACCTTTGACTAAAACTGTCAAACTTTCCATTTTAAACAACAAAGCCAACCGCACACATCATGTCTCCATGTTATACACATCGGCGGTTGTTCAAAATTGCGTAAATTTTCCATAGAATCAATTCGCTTTGCTTCTTCAAATATATTGTTCTGTTGACGCAGAAAATTCACATATTTCCTTTGTTTTATGGTTTAAGCCGGACGGCAAAATTGCGCCAGTTTTCAAGCCGCAGGCTCGTCTGTTTGTTCGTCTGTTGTAACGGGGTCAGGTTCAAGAAATATTTACATAACCGGGTTGAGAAAAAATGCATTGCATTATGTTTTTGTAATGATACCTAGGAATCTTTTGCAGAGTACGCCTAGGAAAGGACTTCAACCGGCAAGCTGCATTACAGATTGAAGGGCAATGTGTCCAGTTTAAATAACTGAACACAAAGAGATTTAACGTTTTATTGAAACCAAAAACAAAAAAAAAACCGATGCCATTTTTTTTTACTTCGGAAACCAAGAGGAATCCAACCATAACCACCACTCGTGGAGATTTCAAGACGTTCAGGCTACATGAGCCAATACAGGAACACACAAACAAACATAGGTACATATAAATAAATATTAGTGGACGTTTTTCACACACAGTGCCATCTAGCCCCAAACTAAGCAAGCTTTGTTATACTATGGCCAACCAGGTAACTGATATAATACATAAATACTTATTTTTTTTGTAAATGCATACATAGAGTATATAGAAACAGCTATAATTACAATAATGTATACACAGCTTACATACACCCAAAAAACGTTACCCTCCTTATTGGGAAGAAGTGTGAAAAGAGCTTACTCTGCAAAACACGAATAGTTCGAGTACACATTATCATATTGACATTGTGGCATTCTTGCATCCAATAATAGGTAAAATATTTATGCAAACATTTATCGAATGTGTAACAATGCCCTTGGCTGTTGAGAATTAGTGAACTATGTTTGCTATGTAAACGGTTCAACAGTAAGTGGATGACCCGTTCCGATGGTCACTATGCGTACTGTTAACAGTCACGTCGGCGACCAGCATAATATCTTAAAATGTGACATTTTGGTCGTAAAGTTTGCTTCTAAATTCTGTATCTGTATCATAGGTATTGTTTAAATTATATCTAGAAAAACAACCAAAACCTACCTTTAGGTCTTTAGGAAAAGGAAAGCGTTACACTAAAGTTTATTTTTTCGTTTATGTTTTGGCTTCACACATAATGTATTTAAGTAGTGTATGTTGTCAAGTTTTGTAATATCACATATGAAGTAAATTATTTCATAATTAAAACAAGTATCAATCATAGTCTAAGTCAAGCAAAGTGAGTCACGGTAAAGTCCAAGTCATGCCCCAGTAACAGATTCCTAACGATGAGTATAGAGAAATTTTAAAATGGTGTCAATTTTATCGTACTATTTTCTAAAATATATTAAAATTGTCAGCTCTAAAATTTGTTGCCATTATTTTTTGACTTACTGAAATGAACTATACGCAGATCATTTTAGGCCTTGTTAGATTAGGTTAGTGAATTCTACAACTAAATTGACGCCATTAGATGACTTATCATGGGATAATAGTCTTAAAATGTCAAAAGGTATATCGATAGGTGACGGAGATCGCTTACCATCAGGAAGCCCGTATAATTGTTTGCCATACATGGGTATAAAATAGACTTTGTTAATTAAAAATAACGGGTAGGCCACATCTTTCAAAGAACCGATAACACACAAACACCGGAAGACACAGCGTAGGGAAGCCTCCCACTAGGTTAAAAGACAAAAAGTTTTCTATAAATTCATTATGATGATTTTGTTGATGCTTAATGCTTTAAATATGTTTTTGTACTTTGTTAAAAATATGATTCAAATACAATGATCTTCTTCGCAAACTTCAACATTTGCCAATAACCAGGAAGAATTCAAGCGCAAAAATTTAATAACCGTGATCTGAAGGACGTTCTCAAACTTGTATAATATCCAATCATTATAAATAGCTTGGAATCTGTTGACTTAATTAAGTCATTGTTAGCGACAGAATGTGAATAGTTACTGCATCAATGTCAGATGGATCGTGTCAGAGGCGGTTTCAAGTTTTGAAGTGATTTTTTGATGTTCATTGGTACTTCAGAATGGCAATAGTCATGACAGTGGAATAATTGTACGCAAGGATTCTCTACTTAGCGGATTGGCCACTAAGTATTGTTTGCTCACGTCTTTTGGGACTACCTTGCAAAGCACGTTGGCCATGTTTTGTATCCCAGCCTAGCTAGTACGCTGTCAAAAACTGTCAAATGTTTTTGAAGTATTATGAAATCACTAGTGAAAGTGAAGTGAATGTCATGCTTAAAACAAGTAAAGTAAAAATAACAATAGAATAACAACAAGTCTCAGTCATAGACTATGTCAACATGTTTAGTCATGGACCAGTCCAAATGATGCTTCAGTAAAATGGTAGAAGCTATACTGGAAGCTTCTACTGATTTTCGGAAACAACATAATTCAAAAAAGTCTCACTTTAAGTCTAATGTATTTGTTTTGAGTGATGTGGATTTTGTAAAATAAAATAAAAAACACGAAAAGCCTAAACCTAAAGCAAGTAACAGAAAAAAAAATCCGGATACAAATAATTGATACAGTTCAAAATTCCCATTATGCTATGTCAGATTGTAGGTAGTTGTAGGTATGACAAAGTGAGTGTTACTAAGTTATTTGTGCAGTTGAGAGGGGGAGCCACAATCGTAATATGTTTTGTACAAAACTGATAGCTTTTACTTGTCTACAAATACGAATCAAAATCAACAAAAATCAAAATACAAATTTATTTCGACCATAATATCATTAAAATAGAGCATACAGAAGAAAACGTCACAAAACAATATGATGTTTGTAATATAAAAAAAAACGCTCTTAGCGATAAGGCAGGCTTGTGGCACTAGCTCGTAACTTCCTAAATCCTGGCTCCTAAATCCTTTCCTATCACAATTATTCGTATAAAACTCGCTATTCCGATTTTGAGTAATATTCGAAAAACTTTTGACACCTATAACTCTATTTTAATTTTTTTATCTATTTTTTTGACTATATGATATTATTTTGTTTTTTGGTAAGATACAAGATATGATTAGTAACTATTCAACATTATCTATTTCGAAAACACAAAGAAGAAAAATACCACACAAAAACATAAATTAAAATACAAAGAAGAAGGAACAAAAAATTCTTTTGATTTTTTTTGCACCTGTGCCAAAAAACAATAACAGAAATGAAAGTTGCTTTGAAATAGTAACAAGGATATTTTAAAGATAACCGACTATTTATTTTTTTATTTCCACTCAGTATTTTTTATATTTATAAATTATATAGCTTTATAGAGATAGCTGAATTAGCGAGACCTTATTTGTTAGATTTGGTATTAGAATTTTTTAAACACAATTTTATACACTTTTCTACAATTTTTATGGATAACGAGCCCTGCAGGGCTAGCATGCGCGCCGCGACAAAATCTTTTTGTTATGGAAGAACAGGACACGGCTACGATTATGTAAACATTTGTCTCATTTTTCACGACAAGAAGAGTAGAGAAGACTTTGTCGCGGTGCGCATGCTAGCCCTGCTGGTGTGCGCTACTCGAAATTCTAAACACGATCGTAACTCATCTAGCTCATGTAATTTGCAGCGCTTGACTTGCGGCACACGGCACGCTACATTCCGCCGACTGGAATGCCTTGTGCCTCTTCTTCAAAATATATTTCCAGAGTGACGCAGTCGGTGGCCACTCCGTATTAATGTTAATTGTTGAATCTCCACTTGATTCAATGTTAAAACAAGGCCGGATTTTATAGACGACACTAATCAAGAGTTAATTGGATTTGATAAAACATCATATACAGTGATGTTTACAATGTATGAGTTATATGTAAATGGAAAATGGTAACGGCAACAGACTCCATTGAGTAAATGTAACTTAATATTTATAATTATTATATATAGTATTTTTAATTTTTATATGTATAATTATAAATATTAAGTTACATTTACTCAATAGAGTCTGTTGCCATTACCATTTTCCATTCACATATAACTCATACATTGTACCCACCACCCAGTTATTATATAAAAGTATCGTTGCGATATTCCTGGTATTTAGTATCCTCACCAGGCACCTGCTGCTACTAGGAAAGATAGGAGTTAGATCGTACAGAGTCTACGTATAAGTAGGTATATTTACTCATCACAAAACATTTCTCATTATTAATTCGTTGCGAGAGTGGTACCATGTGTTCTCCTTCAGATTAGTTAGTGATTTACCATAAGCCGCATTAAGAAATGGTCACTAATCTTTTTAAAAATATTTGTGAAAGAATTATGGTCACGGTTAAGCTATAGAAAGACGCACAAGGTCGGGGCTTGCACAACTAAAACCATTAGAACTAAAATATACGTAAGTATTTGTCAACGGGTAGTAATGCGAACCGTACGTATATTTTACTCAGTAATAAGTATATTTGAACAGCAAATATTGGCTATTGGGTGTCGTGACATTCATTTTAACAAGTATTTAGGTCACTACTGTTTTATTCTGTGGCCTTTGAACTTGTCATTTGAATAAGTAATTTTTTTGTCACAGTATTCTAAAATGTTTGAGTTATGTTGTAAATTGACCTTGACCTATTTAAGAAAGTAGCTTGTTAAACTCAAAATAACAAAAATATTTGACGTTTTTTCCCGTGAGATTTTAATGGATTGCTTTATCGTAAGCGTTTTCAGAGCGCTCGGCGGTTTTCGACATACTGAATGTTCGGTTAGACGACGGATATACAGGGTTATATTAAATTCAACAGGCACCTCGCGCAGGTGCTTCCCAGCATCATAACTTAACTTTTGGACTGGCGTATTCATTTCTCCAGGCCCTGAATGATTCCAGCTCCACTCGTTTACCTGGTTGGCCTATTATACCATAGTGTTTTAATATTTAATATAATTATGTCTAGTTTATAAGAATACGATGAGGCTGACATAGACTTGCAAGACTAAAAGTCCCTAAAAATAAAAATAAACCTTTGTTCCATGACTTTTTTTTTTTTTTTAAACCTGAACCTATAATCTAATCTGGTAAGTTAGTGGAAATTTAAATTTGATGAAATATGAACTCGATTCTAGCGTGGTGGAGATTATAATTATAATTTTACTCGTTCCTATCAGTTTGTTTTAGCTCTGCATGGTTTCGGTGGGTTTCGGTATTCATGTAAAAAGAACAACGAATGCAGGAAGAGGAGCTAATACGTTTTTTTTTCTCTCACTTATATTTTGGCTACACTCATATTGTATCTAGCCAGTGTACTTGTCAAGTTACATAGAGTTTATTTAACTGTGACCTATCAAAGGTCAAACGAAATATTTTTATAATAAATCTAATGTTCGTATTGCGAATGCTGTCCCTGACATAACGTTGTAGGTTGGATTTGAATTATTAAATAGATTGCGACTAAGATAAGGTGTCATCGCTTGTAAATAAATGCTCTCACGGGTGGTGGTAGAATATATTACATGGAAATAATTAATCTTGTCATCGGCATTGAACGTTTCACCTAAAGTCTATTCTGTTTAAAACTATTAACTGTAATAGAATTTTTAAGTATTGTAGAGAACGTATATCGATGATGATGATGTGTTGGTAGGAAGTATGCGAAGCTTCACACTTCACTACGCCGATAATTCTCGGGGTAAAATTAAAGTAGGTTCGGTGCACGATAATTCAACTATAATCTATGAACATGAAAGTTAACATTTAATGTATACAAAATAGAGAGAGCTTCGCGAGAGTGTGGACTATCCTTAATCCGGAGGACGACTGCCTGAGGGCGCAGGCGCGGGGACTCGAGTCCTTGCTGCGCTGCCTGCGCATGTGGCTCCTTAAAAAAGGGACTGCGGGCTGGCGCAGCAAAACCCCGCACTAAAGTATTATTATTTGCTAAATGCAAAAAAAATATGCATATAATGCGAAATGCCTATTGATAGTAACATCAACTAACAATTACCGAAATGTCTTTAAAAATTTTAAATTATGACCCCCATTTTACCGTTGTCGGGTAATAATGTCTAAATGTGGCAACTTACATAATATAACACTAAAAAATAGTAATCATTTTAAGTGAAAAGTAATATTTTATTTTCAAAAAAAATGTAGCTTAAGTCCGTCCTCGTGATTCAGACTACAGCTAGTGCAGCCTAGTGCAGCGGTTTGTCGTGAAAAGGTAATAAACAATAGGCAGAGAGACAAAGTTACTTTCTATTGTTCGGTAGATGGTATTGTTTGACTTTTTGTATGGACTGACAGTTCTAATTTAGGGAGTTATAAATCGCGCAATCGAAGTTTTTTGCTCGAGACGAACGTATTAAATTTTAAACCTCGAAGCTTTGATTGGTCTTGTTATGACTGCGGCGATATTCCTCTGAATTTAAATATTAGTATGGATTAAAAATAAAATAGTACAGAACTAAATAAGTACGTATTGAGAATATAATAGTTCTAATATAAGTGTTGTGTTGTTTCCAGAGGTTGTCACTGCAAGTAGCAGTGGTCCTCCTGTGCGCGTACCACGCGACAGCGGACCGGCTCCCGCGGGCCATCCAGTACGATTCGAACCAGAACTACGCGGTCTTCGGAGCACCGATCGACGCGAACCTTGATGAAGATGGCTATTTCTATCCGAAACCGAAGGTGCCTTTCCCGCCGCCCCCACAGCCGCAACCAACGCAGCCACAGGTAAAACGTCATTTAAAGCTTATCTATCTTATGAAAAGTTGAGAACGAGAATTCGAGGGGTATAAAAGGTGTAGTCAGGCGTATCTAGACTAGATCTTTTTTGCAACTTATGAATTTAGTGACCAGTATAGAAGATCCCTTTACGATACTAAATTGACCGGAAAATTGTAATCTTAATGTCAAATTGGCAATCTATCTAAGTAAAGAAGGTCAATAGAAACATATTATATTGGGTAATAGATATGATGACGAAGATGCTCATAGACTCTATTTAAATTAGTAAACATCGCTTTACCTGTCCTAGTATTTATGTACTTGTACGTTCACAGACAACGTTAACTTCTTTCATCAAAGGTCTTTACCATTTTCCCTCTACAGCCCAGTCAAGTTACGGGACTTAGTATAGAAGACCCGGACATAATTCATAACAAAATTATAAAATTGTGTTTGGTATAATACACTGATGTAGATTCAATATAAAATTAAATTAAAGAGTCTGGAGGTACACACGGAACATAGAATATGAATTTATGCTTGAGCCATAATACATTATCGTCGCCGACGACTTACTACCGTGCTTACGATCGTCATCTGAAATAGACTCTAATATAGCGCAAGTAGAGACGATACGATATATAATATACAAAATATAAAATTTGAGTCTGTTTCGAATATCGATTTTGGTTAATTATTGGATGTTAATTTGAGTAATTTTTACAATTACTTACAGAAAAAAAACCTGTTTCCTGTTAGTTAATTCCGGGTCAAAAGCTAAATTGACTGGGCGTAAGATGGTACATTGTTATGATACCAAGAGCAAAAAAGAGGTAAAATAATTTGTTCCATCTCGACGTTCCAGAACGTAAAAAAGATGTAAAATAATTTGTTCCATCTCGACGTTCCAGAGCGTAAAAAGATGTAAAATAATTTGTACCACCTCGATCAATTCCAGATCGTGGTAACCCGTCCACCCCAGCCGCAGACGACTGGCTACGTATACGAGAGGCCAAACATACCGTTCGAGATCCCGACCAGGCCTCCGCCGCCACCACCTCCGCCGCCGACAAGACCTCCGACCACTTACTTACCTCCTGTCACTACTACGAGGTACGTTTTTAATGTATAAACTGTAAAAAAATAATAAGACAATGGTTATTTTTGGGACTCTTTCGTAATCTCAAAGTAAAGTGTTGATTAGCAACTTCCAGATTAATGCTAATTGGCGAGTAAAAATCCCAAATAACTATTGTTTTTGTTGAGTTCATGTGACGGTTATCGTTACTCCAACATTTTGAAATGACTATTACAGTTACTTGTCACTTCAGCTGGAGAGTAGCTCGTTTGGGGCTTTACTTGGATGTGATGAAATAGGCCTTCAGACTCGTTAAAAAAAATGATATCAGGAACATAAATGAAACTTATCTTAACATAGGCACTAGGCCTATGTACATAATATTTTTCAATGAGTTTTAAGTACCTTTAATGTAGTTTGATGCCAATACTACTGTTTGACAAGGATAAGCGGTCTTTAAAAGTCATTATAAAAATATTTTGTATTATATGGACCATGCCATTTCGAATTTCAAATAATATTTTCTTGTTTCTTACTCTTTACGTAGGCAGGTCTTATTATTTGAACGTATACGAGTATTTTTATAATCTGGATTATTGAGTTATTTCATGACGAGATTGATGATCCGTCGTTGATTGGAATAAAAAAACACAACGATAGTTTTAGGGCTGTTAACAATTACATTGAGAATGTTACATTAAAAAAGAATTGACAAAAATACTTAGCCTTTCTCAGAACTGATACAAACCGTCACGGTTAATCGTAAATTGTCCAGTTTTTAATCAATATTAATAAGAAAATGATTTCTAATTCCAGAAGGCCTCCTCCGCCACCACCACCGCCAACCAGGCCGCCGCCTCCACCACCACCTCCACCGACTAGGCCACCTCCACCACCCACTCCTCCACCAACTAGACCACCAACCTACCCAACCTACTCCACCATACTAGATGTCACAAGAACTACTGGTTACACTTACCCCGTACCAAAAATACCGTTCACTATTCCAACTAGGCCTCCACCTCCTCCAACCCCACCTCCAACAAGGCCACCACCTCCGCCGCCACCTCCACCAACAAGGCCTCCACCTCCACCACCCCCACCAACAACAAGGCCACCACCTCCGCCGCCACCTCCACCAACCTACTCCACCATACTAGACGTTACTAGAACAACTGGCTACACTTACCCCATACCAAAGATTCCTTTTACTTTCCCCACTAGACCTCCGCCTCCTCCAACGACTCCTAGGCCTTTCCCACCATCGACATATCTACCGCCAATAACGAGACCTCCACCACCTCCCCCACCCCCGCCAACAAGGCCACCTCCTCCACCGCCACCGCCACCAACAAGACCACCTCCACCACCGACCACCAGAAGGCCAATAACTAGGCCACCCACCTACCCAACCTACTCCACTATACTAGATGTGACTAGAACTACTGGTTATACCTACCCCACACCTAAGATACCTTTTACCTTCCCGCCTACAACTAGACGGCCGTTCCCGCCTTCAACTTATTTACCTCCTACTACAAGAAGACCTCTACCACCCCCACCACCACCAACAAGGCCACCACCGCCACCGCCGCCACCAACCACAAGACGGCCACCTCCCCCACCTACCCCACCACCAACTAGACCACCTACTCTACCACCTACGAGGAGAACTCCTCCACCGACTAGGCCACCAACCTATCCAACCTACTCCACTATACTAGATGTGACTAGAACAACTGGTTACACTTACCCCACCCCTAAAATTCCATTTACGTTCCCTACTAGGCCTCCTCCTCCTCCGCCTCCACCGAGAACTCCACCACCAACGTATCTACCTCCCACTACCAGGCCACCAACCTACCTACCTCCTCCCCCTCCTACCCCGCCACCAACGAGGCCTCCACCTCCTCCCCCACCACCGCCTACCCGTCCTCCTCCACCTCCTCCACCGCCTCCAACCCGTCCACCACCCCCGCCAACAACAACTAGAGCACCAACGTATTCCACCATCTTAGATGTAACACGGACTACCGGCTACACTTACCCTACTCCAAAGATTCCATTCACGTTACCCACGGCACCTCCTTCGAGGCCTAGCTACTACCCTCAACCGACTCCATCCCCGTCATCTCCCGTCCCGTTCCAAACGAGGCCACCTTATATTCCCCCTCAGACCACGCCAAGGCCTTATTCACCCCCTATATACATTCCCCCTCAAACAACTCCCAGACCTTATTCTCCCCCTATCTACATCCCCCCTCAAACAACTCGCAGACCATATTCACCCCCTATCTATGTCTCTCCTCAAACAACCAGGCGGCCTGTATACGTTCCCCCACCGCCGCAGCCAACCACTAAAGCGCCAGAGTACTTACCCCCCGTGACCTCCGCACCAACACGACCCCCCTTCGTGAAAGAAGAGGGGTACTTCTACGACCGGCCCTCGGTTCCATTTGTATTCTAAGTTCTGTTGGTTCGAAGAACGATTGCGCCAAGCTTTAAAATCTTTTAACTGATATTTAAAAGGAGATGGACCGTTTTTGTACTTATTTTAATAAGAAGGACTACTTCTGAAACTTGACAGTTGCCGAAACTGTAGTAACTCATCGATCTAGGGTAGGATTAGAGATGTGGGTAATGTAACTTTAGAGTTTATATCGATATTTTTCAAATATATTTAAACGAATTTTATTTTTTGTTTTCAAATGCATAGGTAGATGTTTTTTTTACTAATTATTAAAAAACCGAAGTCAGTTAATTACCTGGATATAATTATCCTGTTTTCTTGCTTCTAGATTAGTGTTCTGTTTATAAATTTCTCAATATTGGTGCAGTCGGATCCAGTACAATAAGATGCCATAAAATTGTGATACCAAACTGTATAGGAGTGTATGAAAGCAAGCATTTTGTTTGTTATTAAGTTTAGCGATTTTTAATGTGTAATGTTGTATGAATAGGTATTCTGCCGTTTAATCGGTTACCGATGCTTGTGATTATCATAATTTTTAATTAATTTGTAACGTAAATACTCAAAAAAGCGAGACGTGAGACATCACTGCCTAAAACTAATCAATATTGTAAGATTGTAAAAATTTTATATAAATAAATAATTTAAAAAAAAACAAATTTTATTTCATCACTTCAGTCCATCCACCAAGTCAACCACGATAATCACTTTACGAAGCTGCATGCCTATGAAGTAGTAAGTTTAGTGATATTAATTATCTAAATATTTGCTGAAAAATGCAATAAGGTAATCAGAGTCTGCTTTTCTCAATGGCCTCAACATTTTCTATTTTGACGAGGAGAAGGAAGGAAGACCTACCTCCACTTCCCGGGCAGCATCCGGGAGCGTGTGCTGGTGATCGGTCCTGGTGATATGGTGACCAGGGTCGAAGGAACTTTTTGTACTAATCCAAAAAAACATTATTTCGTTTTTCAGTTCTTTTTTTGTACTTGTCCGTCAAATTCGAAAATAGCATCATGAAAATTGCTATAAAACGTTGGCTTATATTCTAAACACAATTGAAAGTTTAAATACCTATTATTTTACTCACGTACTATTGTTTTTTTTTATCTTATCAAAATGTTTGAAATTTGTGAAAGAGGTAACTTTTGCCAGGCGCAGAACTGATTTTGATCTTAATAAATTCTCAACGTATCTCAACGTACCAACTGGCGTCATACCCAAAATGATGGCCTGATTGTCACTTTGACTTTTGATGCTTGATTTTATTAGTGTATAATGATACGTTTTCGCATAGATGAATGTATACTAGCGTTTTCGTTTGTTTTCTTTTTCCTTGTAAATAATATGATAATATCTTATCTCGTCAATAAATAAAATATTTAGTTAGTTACTGTAATGTCGCGTTCAGTGCAACATTACACAGGAATATTTGCGTAAGGTTGGTAAAATTTTGGATCACATTTTGGTGAAGTTAAGTTTACGTTTTTGAGACAAAATATCAAGACACAAGTACTACTATTACAAGAAATCACAAAAACCCAAATTAAAAATATAATCTACATCACTCTAGGCATGAAAAGGTATCCAGCGACACTTCACTCGTCAAAATCGGTCAAGCCGTTTAAGCTACAGAAGGTTATATAGAAAACTAGCTACGCCCTGCTAAAATGTACACAGTCAGACAGATAGATCGAGACACACGTGCTGTGAGAGATTTTTAGTGTTAACAAAACCTTGTAAATCACGAGCATCACGCTCCTATTATTGGAAAAGGATCGGATACTTCAATAACAACACACAAAATTCATAAATAAACTCTTATAATATTTACATACTTACATACACTCCAAAAAATTACGCTCTTTCTCGGGCAGTCGGAAAAAAAATGTAAACTTTTACCAAACAGGAGACATGGCCCTTCGACGGTGTGAATGTAAATTCAATTTTACATTACTTTAAACACCAGTTGTAATTTGTGTCTTCTATAAATAAACTTTCACACACGGAAGAGTTGAATTCCTCACCAGTGTCATACATCATTGTTAATATCACAGCAAGTGATGCATTATTAACGCCACGCTTCAATGCAATGCACTTTATTAATGAGATGTAAAGACAGTAATAACTAATTTCAGCAGTTCAGGATTGAAGAGGGTCGTCCAGCCGGAAGGATTCGGTGTATTAGTGATTGAAAATTGTATTTCTGTCGCTCTGTGGATGTACAAATAGTGGGTGAACTTTTTGTGAAATTAAAACCTTAGCGTGTTAGCTCACACGAAAACACCCCAAAAACTTTACCCGACCTCTCGGGAAAAAGAGTAATTAGTTTTAGCATAAAATAAATATCAGTCTCTAAATAACTGTTTATTGTGACTCTAAGTCATTATATACCATTTCTATCGTTAATGTTTATCAATTATTGAAACAGAAAAAATATACGAGAAGAATGCCAATATCATGCAAAAAAGTGTAACTACTACCTACCCCTGCAAGAACAGCTTAAAACTACTTGGCACTTTTTATCGAGATAATTTTTAAATCGTTATAAAAGCCTATGCAAATATGGATAATACAGAAACATAGTATTGGTATATATCCGCAATGTCGGGTTTATTCAAATTAGATATACGACGTATAAAGATGTTTTCAAAAATAAGGTTTTCAACGTCAATTGTTGAGAACCTAGCGTGTTTTGGAAATAAAATGTAAAATTAATCATTTTACTAATACAAAAATATTCATAACAAGAGCGTTTTTTCTCCATACGAATGAGTTAGTTAGGGTTTCTATTTCAAGTCAAGTAGAAATTGTGATGATCATATCGCATTTCGAAACCTAGCGATATTTTATGTCCTTATCTGTTACTACAACAGGATTACGCATTTTTCTATGGGCATTGGCATTCTTCTTTATATAATCTCTCTATCATTTAAAGAAACGATAATTTCAATTGATACAAGAAAGTACTTACAGCAGAAGCGATCGTAGTTCGTGCGTACAATAATTTCGCCTTGATTATTCTTTATTCAGAAAGTTTGGTGGTTTCCGCTAACCTTTCATCCGCAAGAAAAACTCTCAGCAATTATAAAAGCATTAACGTCATACGATGATGATGTTCTTTCTAATTTAAGAGTTTATATTATTATCATCGTGGCAAAAGAAGTTTTTTTAAACAGTCATCTGGCATCCCCGATATCTGTAACATCCCTAGCTATCGACTAGCTTTTAGGGTTTGCAAGCTGTAATGGCAGGGCACATCTCTCGGAAAACCGATAACCGATAGGGAAGAAAGGTTCTTGAGTGGTGACTACGATCCCGATGATGCAGCTTTGGTAGGCCTTCCAGTCGGGTCATTGCGAAAGTCGCGAGCAACCTGTCGTGATTGTCGTTCAGTGTGCCGCTCTAAGAAAGAGGGTGGTGTTTAGCAGTGGACGATTTCTGGCTGATGATGATGACGATGACACGGGGGATATGATTGTGGAGCGTTATTTATTTAATGCTCATGCTATATGCACACTACTGCTAAGCGGTTTAATAACTGCAAAAAGTGCAAGTCAAGAGTTCATTATAGATGTAGATCAATATTGACATTTAATAAATATGATTTAATGTAAGGTAATTGCGCATACGTTCTAGAATTTCTTTAACAAACATTATAATAATTATTCTTTAGTTGTGTCCATCCAAAGAGATTCTGGAAGAAAATGCTGTGAGCAAGAATAATAAGGCTACCGTATATTTTATTATTGTTTAGTTCAAGTCTATAAAAAAATAAAGTGTGTCATTATTTTGTACCTCTATAAATAACTAGCTATTACCCGCGACTTCGTACCCGTGGACCTACAAAAAATATATATAAAACCTACAACACTAATAATATATATAATAATAATATATAAAAGCACCATGCTATGTGAAATATGGAGTCTTCGTATTTTTGTTTTCTTATAATAATAATCATCAACATCAGCCAGTAGATGTCCACTGCTATACAAAGACCAGAGAAAATAGGGTGGGTTTCCACAATCCCACGCTTGGCAGGCGGCTTGGGTATCGCAGAACTCTCATCGCTTATGGTGCCCGTAAGTAGAATAATTATGGATACTTGTTTCTTACATAGAGCATATAAAACACGGGTCCCTATTTGGAGATATGATAAATTGATGTCGATTTCGGGATTAACTACCTAAGTCTAAAATTAATTTAGAGCAATTGGACGATTCGCACCATGGTCCGAGCTATGCCGCAGTCCCCAAAACGAAATCCTATAAACACAACACATTACAAAACTAACGCAAGACTTCGTGTCAAAATCTTAAATATCTACTTTTCGAAATGTTGTTTAACTAAACTTGAGTATAAAAACGCCTACACCTACAATTAGAGCAAAGTTTCCAACATAATCATCGAAATTATGACCGAATATTACGTTTCTTACGTAGCTTAATTGCCGCTAATAACAACAAAATTCGCAATAGAACATAACATTTGGCTTTACGTACATCGTGTAGACATTAAGGTGTAGTTTCACTTGCCTTAGAATATTTAGTGGGGGCCGATGTCCGTTCAGTACGCTCCAGTGCCCAGAGCAGTACACGGCGAGTAGTGACTAGTGACGTGCTGGTATCGATAGTTACCGTGGATATTCTAAAGAGGAGCAAGCACGAAAATGTAGAAACAAATAAGATTAACAAAAATAAAATTGAAAGTTAATAGGTTGATATCATTTTATTGCACACTCATAGTTTATTTTCTTCTTTTTCAGCTGAATTGCCGCGGTGGTGGTTCAAAGAAGAATAGAATAGATAAACTTTTAAATTTCCGCACCAGATTTAACATACTTAGGACAAAATAAGCGTGGCAAAAAAAAAAAACAGATTGGTAGAATTAAAGAACAGATTAAAGATAAATTCAATTGTCATCCCGTATAGTTTTAGTGATCAAAATAAGTTTTGAATATTTATGTTTTTCCAAATATATTTTTTTCCAATTACTTATTATCCTTTCTATATGTTTTAAATGAGCTTAACGCTTACAAAACAGTGCATTATAGCTTCCACTGGTTTTACTACTAGGGTCCTGTGATTGTGCATGTTTGATTTAAAATTATGACTTAATACAGATATTTTGACATTGAAAAAAAAAATTGTCATCCCATCATCCAAAACGTACTCCCAAAACTATAACATACCGACTGAGCTATATTGAAATCGTTGATATCATAGGCTGAACGTTATAAAAATGATATATTAATTATTCTGCAACACATTCAATTTTTTTTTTACGTAAATAAGTCCGCGTATCACCACCAACTTGCCCTTTGCTAAGCGATGATGTGGTCGAAGAAGAAGCACGCAGATTTTGAAGATACATATTCATTCTGGTCCTGAAAAGCCCTAACACGTAAACATTACCAATGAAACGCTACTTCTTGTTTTTGTAAAACCAAATGTTGAGCGGATAAAATATAAGTAATATTAATAATTATAAGCTAGCTATCCGCACGGCTTCGCTCGCCTAGGCTATTAAATTAAACACTCAATTTATTTCATCTCTTTATGGGTTCATTTTCGAAAAATCCTGAGATATTCTTTTTTTTTTAATGCTTATAACACAAACCGAGTTTCATTGGCTTAGCATGATTTTTTTTTTTTATTTCCCTAAAAACTTTGTGAACCATTTTTTCCCTTTAGAAGTTGAATGTTGCAAAATACGTTCTTATTGTTCGACTTAACCATTTGAGGAGTATTGGTTTTAAATTTCACAACATAAAAAAGGTATCCTATGTTCATCTTTGTGATTTACAGTAACTCCTTATCAAATTTTATCAAGATCCATTTAGCCACGATAACGCTAAAATAATAAAATAAAAATTGCTAAGATCAGAGATCGAAATTTAAATAATCATTAAATTGTAATATTCAGTGATGTCGATATTTATGAATTATTATGGTTTGAAGTGTGTCACATCACTGCGCCAAACATCAAATATCTCGAAAGAAAACACGATGTCGCGCGCACGCGAAGAATCGACCACATTTCCCTGCGCGAGCGCACGCAGCGGACAAACAAACAAACGAATTAAAATTGCGATATTATTAATACAATCTTCGATTACAAGTAAATTTTCAAACGAGCCAATAGTGAGAAAGCGCCTTGAAGAAATTCTCCAGAAACAACTCGAAGAATTTCAAGAAATAAACCTTGGGTATACTGTGGCAACATTGAAGTTAGAAACTGAAACCTGCTTGAACGATTAGATACTTCTGAGTGCCCATGAAGATCTTGAAAATTTAAAAAAAAGTACTCACAGGCCTTCGGATAACCATCGGTCATCGTTAGTGTTGTACTAGTGATGTGAGGATAATATGGCGAGTGATGACAGTTCTTTGTCATCCGGGTCCCGGATTCGGCAGTTTGGCCTATACAGGAGTATAGATGCCAGGACGGAAGAGTTCCTCCGGCTGTCGAGGAAACGGCAGATCAGGCAGGGATGCGCGTGCGCCGCCGCTTCAACCGCGATCACTGTTACAGTTGTTATAGTGAGTATTATGAGTATTTACGTGTGTTTTTCTAATAAATTGTTCCTAATTTTCACCCTCAAACGTTTATCCCACAGTTGGGTATAGGCCTCTCTCTTGTTGTGCCATCTGCCTTGGTCATTTGCCAATCTTGTCCAGCCGTGCAAGTACGCTATTTTATTGATGGAAATATTTGACATAAAAATTTACCGTAAGCGAAATCGGTTTTATTTGACTGTTTACATCAAAGGTGTCGAGCTAAAACTACCTTCCTCGCGGTACTTGTTTGCCTCGCATTTTAAGAATGTCTTTAATATCGACCAATTTCTTAACAAATTGATTAGAAAAAGGGTTGACAATTGCATGACGCCTATCGTGAACCAATTGACAATCATTCATTTTGTACATATTTTTGACTTAATTCTTATCGAGGGTTTCAAAACCTAATAATGCCTTCTTGACATAATATTGAAGTCAGTCGTGTAGGTACATTAAAATTACTTCCCAAAATGTATGTTAACAGTGTACCCACTTCCAAACAAAATTGTCAGGTCTCCCAAATGTCCGCTACCCAAATTGTCCGTTTATTAATTACGATGATAAAATTACCTACCAAAGTTATCCTAACTTTGGGAGACCATGCTGTGGGACGACACACTTGTCAATTTCTAATACCATTTTGGTTAGGAACCCTATATAAACAAATATGAAATATATTAAATAAAAATGTTTTTTTCTTAACAAAAAGGTAGGTCATACATAGTTGTACTGAAATAAATAAAAAATTGCTCTAATAACATATTTGGGCTTTTGAACTAGTTTATTTACCTAGAACTAGTGAACTTAAAATTAAAAGCGGACATTTTGGGAAATGCAGTATTTTTAGGGTAAATAAGTAATTGTCTTAATTTAAATTTCGTGTTAGTAACATTTTGTGGTAATAAAATTTCTTACAAGGAGGTAAAAACTCTGGAAGACTTCCAAGACTAGAAGTTACTCTACCGACAAGACCTACGATCTTAAATGCTAAATAAATGAATGAATAAACATTTAATTGTTATGTAAGCTAAAATTGTGTTTCCCATGTTGTACTGGAATAGCTTTTGTTATTAATTGAATGTCGTTCTAAGTTTACTAACACACGAAACAAAGTTTGAAAATTATTCAAACTTATCTCTGCCTTAATATTTCATCAAGATTAAATATATCTTTACTACAGTCGTACAAAAATAAAAAATGAGGAAAACTTTCATTCTTGAAATTAAAAACAAAAAAACAAGTGGCTGTTATAAATGTTTCGAAATTTTGCTATTTTTAAAAAGTTACTTTTTTGTCCTAAAAATAATTCTAAAAAAACTCATCGTTAAAACACTGATTAGAGTATTTGTAGGAACTTAGTTCTTATCAACGCGTTCAACTTCCACAAAAAAAAAAAAAATGCGACACAGATCCATCGATCGCACTATGTGAACTACTTATACTACGAGATTCAGTTCATCTAGGTACTTGTATTTTAATTCCCTGTTAACAATTCCCGGTTACTGTTGGAGTTTCGGCTTCCTAGAGATAGGACAGATTTTCAAATAAAAAAAAAACAACAAATAAAACCTCAAGAAAACAAATTAAAATCGAAAAAAACAAGCTAATATTTTAAAAAGAAAAATATATCTACACAAATATATTTAAATAAATATTGCGGGATGGACAGTGGTTTAACGAAAACGTGTCATGTGCGAGTCGAACTTGCGCACCGCGGGTTCTGTACCATTTGGTACAATGTACCAAAAATTGTGTTTTTTAAATATTATAAATGCGAAAGTAGATCTTTCTCTCTGTTTGGGTGCTTGTCACGTTATCAAGGCGAAACGGCTGAACGGATTGACCTAAATTTTTGCATAGGATGGACATAGGCTACTTTTTTTAGGTCCAGTCGAACGAAGTCTCGTGTTGCAATAAAATAAAAGAACAAGCCCTTGTCTAGGAATCAACGCACAGACCAAACCGCTTATGATAGAGACGTGAAATTTGAACCCAATACTACTCAAATAGTCTAGGTGAACAATGAGAACGGACTTTGCGAAACTCCACCTATAAAGGAAGAAAATGGATCCCTAAAGTTTTATGGAAATAAAATCCTTCACGCGATAAAAAAAAACAGTCATGTCTCAGAATTTTTGAAAATCAACCCCTAAAGACGTGAAATGGGGTGTTTAATTTACTGTATAGCCTATGCGAGTGAAGCCGTACGGGCAAGCTAGTATTCCATATTACTCGGGGAATGGACAAGTCTATGTAATATTTAAATTAGATTATTATAGCCTAATACTCGATTATAACTTTACCAAGGAATGTACAAATAGCGTTATTTAAAAAGAAAAATACAACTGATACCTTGATGAGATTAACCAATGGGTAAGAAAGACGCAGCGTAGGTAGGCCTCCCACAACGTGGATTGACGATTTTGAAGGACGCGGGTAACCGGTAGATGCAAGTTGCAAAGGTCTTCGTTCAGCAGTGGACGTATTCAGGCTGTTGATGATGACGCCTTGATCTGTATCCGAAGCCGAAGAATGTTAAAGTTCATTCTTTGAAACTCGAGATATTGTTTGTAAATATTTATTGTTTCAATAAGTCTTCCATTGTTCACTCTGACATATAATTTCTCCGCGAAATGTTTACAAATCGCGTGCATTGTTAAAGTTTTTCTATTGTTTACTAAACAACGGTCAAAGCAATTTTTTATTAACACACTAGTGACACATTCTCTTCCGACTGATTGGAATGAGGTTTTTTTAAAATGAAACCGGCAGGTAATAAACAGTCTACTATAATATGAAATTTTAATGATAGAGTTGCAGTTTTGTCGTAAACGTTGAAAAATATGTCGCTGCTTTGTATTATCGAAAGGCTAATGTTTTTTTTAGTGATGAACGGTTCACCACTAAATAGGACCTTTCCATGGTCGCCTGATGAAGATAAATAGACATGAATTTGATAGCAGTGAAAAAAACAAACTGATAAGTTCTTAGTTTTGCTCTCTTACTCTTATGAAATGCATGCTTAGCTACTCCTATCGCTAACATAATATCTTTGGTTACAAAATTGTCATGGCTACTTTGCGCACAAACTACGATTGACTACCGCGTGCGTCATGCCACTTGCGCCCGCGCACCACCGCTTTGGTGCAAGAAAGCAGAAAGAAACTAACTGTATGTAAAACAGCGCGACGCTCAGCTAACATGTTCAAGTGTGAGTGTGTTCTTTCATTTAAGAGGACAGTCCAGCTATAAATAACCCACTAGCTATAATCCGCGGGTTTATCCACTATCTTACAGGAACTGTACACTTTTTTGTATAAGCTATCTCCACACTCAATTTAATCCAACTCCATTTGGCCGTTTTGGAGTCTATAAAACTCACTCGCTTTCAAATTTTAGAGTTTGAAATTTATACTTATACGAGTTTTATTAGAATTTTGATAAATCTGCTTATTTTTGGATTTATACTCGTGAGTTTAATGGCTATGCATGCTCATATAACTGCATATGTTTAATTTCATTACAAAGCACGACAATATCTAAATTATTTCATGCAAGATCATTTCTATTATCGTAATTATCCGCAACTTACATACTTTTTTATGGCAAAAATGCTGTTCAATAAAGATATCAAATATATATTTAAATACGTTCATAAATCTTTCTTAAGGTCATATTTGCGGCTGTTATGTTTTAGCACTCTTAACCGTCAATGTTTAATGTTCTTTGATAGTTGTATATAACGATGTAGACTTTGTGATCTCTGTGAAAACTTCTAAGCCTGGGACCCTATTCGGAGAAATGACATTTTATCTCGGTCACTGTCTCTCTAATTTAGAATTTAATGGGAGTGAGAGTGACCGAGATAAAATGTCATTTCTCCGAAAAGGGTCCCAGAACTTAGTCCTCTCTTTTCTGTTCTTCTTATTTTTAATGTATTCCCTATATAAGCCCTATTACTCTTATTAGCCCTTCTAAACAGGGTGTAAACAACGGGCGATAGAATACTTCAATACCCAATTCTAGCACTAAACTATATTTTAAGCATTGCCATTCATCGTAGTAATGCAGATAGCATTACTGGGTAGCATTACTGGTACATTATGATTACATTACATTACATTACATTACGGTACATTACTGGTATAATGCAGGGTATTTTGCTAACGGGCTATTCAGATTATTTTTAGAGCTTTAATGGGCTCCAGGTAATCTAACCTTTTTTTGGTTTGTTTTTATTAGGCTAAATAGTTAACGTAAATATATTATGTCGTTCAGCAATGGTTTTTTTCTATGGAACAACAGTTTTTGGGTTGTCTGGTTAAATTGCTAAGATATGTAATAAGATCCAATATCATAAGCTGTAGATGATTAATCTTTCAGTTTACACCCCGTTCATATCATAGTTGTTATATAACTCTTTGTGAACTAATTATTATGTTATGTGCTAACAAACTCGGTGAGTAATATAAATATTTGTTTAAAAATATCATTAATTCGTGTTCTGATATTATGTGAGCACAAACTACTTTTCTACGTAATCGTAACTTTCATTCTTTCTTTTTCAGGTCATATTCTTCGTGTACGAATTCAGCTTGAATTCAGGAACAAGCTCAGAAAATTCATTGAAATCTGGTTGGCTCAGTCTCATGAATGATACATCGGAAGATTCATCATTTGACCCAAAGTTCACCAAAGCCAACATCGATAGGACAACTTTAAAGTTACTACCATTACTTATCAAGGCCATCAAGAAAAACGAAGTGCTTGAAAAACTTCTAGACAACCATTCAAGCTCAAGTTCTTTCTATGATAAAAAAGATACCAAAGAAGATATTGAAAATAGCTATGAAAAAAAATCTTTCACTCAAAATTGGCTCAAAATACCGTCCACTAAACTATATGCGATTGAATATAAAACTTCACCAGTGGTTTATTACAGAGATCCAACGAAAAACATCGAATACTATACGAAAATACGCAAAATAAGAGACTACCAAAGAGTATTTAACTATGTAGATAAAATGATAAGTGAGAAAGTATATATACGTTCTAGTAGACCTATGCAGAAAGAAGAATCACACACTGAGTCAGCTTTTTATTCAAGACTTAAAAAAAGCACTTATAAACCTCCAAAATTTCCTAAAACATTAACAGGCGCACCCAAAAGTAATGTACATGAAGACACAAAACTTCGCTGTAAATGTCAGAATTTAGGAAAGCTTCTTCAAAAAATTTACACAAGTATACAAAGCTTATTACCAGAATCAGAACACAAAGAAACAAAACTACCAGGTTGTGAAAAAAAATGAAACTATTGCACATAAGACAACAACTACCATTAACAACTTGTTTAGTATGTTTTCACAAATTCCAGTAAAATTATTAATTACTACACCAACTGAGGAATCTACTAGTATGTACGCTTCCAAACTTCAAAAAGCAAGAAACGCATTTACTTTTGAACCCGATTTAGTCACAAAATCAAATTACTTTCCTATAAATAATGAAATCCATTCATTTGAACCAACGTCTGATAGGCAATTGGCAACAGTGAAAGATTCTGAAGAAAATATCAAAATAAAAAATGATTCCCAACCAATGATTTCAAGCAAGAAATTATTTAAAGAGGAAAAAAACGTAATTAGTAAAACACACATATTGCGACGCCCAAAATTAATATCTAAAACTAATTCAAAAAATATTTCAGAACCTATTTTTGATGGTCTTGAATATGACGACTATGGTTACTATACATCAACTTTAAGGAACAAGCCAATTAATAATAACAAAATACACTATATGGCAACAAAGGTTAATTATTTGAACGATGTCATTTTAAAAAGTTACAAAAAAGAAATCAAAAAACCAATGAAGTATAAAAAGAAGAATAAATCCGAAATATCATCAAAAAAATCGACAATCTTAGACATGCAAGTAGTTGATAATAAAATTGCTTTAGTCAAAACAAAACCAACACATACAAGTAAAACACGTACAAGAACAAATTATAGCAACATGACATTTTCTACAGCGTTTGATAATGTTATAAGCACACAAATGCCATCAACTAATGTAAAAGAAATTACAACTGAAGAACAAATCACATTTGATCTCGTTAATTCAAAATTAACCAATTCAGATGAAGAACAGAATAAAAATTTAACAAAAAGTAATAAACTTATTCCACTACTTAATGATCACAAAAAACTCAAATTAGTTACACGGCAACCTACATATTTTAGGTACGCCACAATTTCTCGAGATGATAAAACGATTTATCACTTAGTTAAGAATGGCATTCAGACTTTCCTAAACAAAAGCTTGAAGACAACATCATTTTTGAATAAAAATAATCATAGCATTGCCAACCACGAAGCAAAAAAGGTAAATAAATTTAAAAAAGGAAATAAGACTGCCGTTTACCTTTTGATAGAAAACCACGTGAACACTCTCTTGAGAAAAAATTTAAATACTTTAAAGGCAAAACTACAAAAAACTAAAGAAGTATTATTACAAAAAGTATATCAAGATAAAATTAATGCTGATGCCTCTCAAAATTTAAACACAACGACAATGTCGCAACTCTTTGGCGATACAATATTATTAAAATCAAACAATAATAACCAAACATGGTTCAAACAAATGATAACTCCTCCAGAACCTTCCAGTAGCGTGACAACGCTGCACATGTTCAAAAAAATATATTTAAAAAATAGTTACAAAGAAAATACAACACCAAAAGCTCGCATTTACAAAGAACTATCAAGTTCGCCTGATTCAGAGGATGACGGAGAATTTTTGATTACAGAAATTACAAAACCCCCAGAAAACTCAATATTTAGAAATGATAATGACACTATTCTAGAAAAGAAAACGCAAGATTTGACTTGGGAAGATTTGACTAATGAGTTTATGCCTGCTTGGAAGTCAATGATACCTGATCCCACTGTTTATAGAAGTGATAAACCATTTTATTTGGGGTACCATAAAAATTACGACAGGCCAGAAGATCGTCAAGAGGAAGACTTTAGCATAAGCAGCAATTTTTATGATATAAATAATATGTAAATTTATTTTTTATTTTGTATATTATATCTTTGTTAAATATTTTGTTATCTTTTATTATATTATTTGTCATTAAATTATTGCATATTCATGATACAATTTAAATAATATAATACAATAATATACACTGATACAATTTAATACACTGATTCCGTAACGAAATTTGTTTCAGGTAATTCTACTAATCTACGAGTATGCGATTGCAGTAGAATGGAGTACAGTAAAAAGGAAAAAGACTAATGACGTCACAAACAACACTAACGATGTTCCTTTTGCAGATAGACTCGACCGAAGCTATTTCGGATTTGACCAAGATTATTTCGAACGAATGCCGTTACTTGTAAACGCATTACAAGAACGTAACTATGTTGACCCTTTACTTGAAATGAGTAGGCCGATTCATAGAAATGTTTATAATAAATCAATAACGACTATAAAGCCTTTACTTAAAACAGAAACATACATACAAAGTAAAATAAAACGAACCAGTCCACGACCTTTTATATTCGAGTACAGAAGTCCAACTCCTCTTCCATTCAGTAAGATCTACGGCTCTCGAAGCTGGGTGGATAGTTATCGAAATGCTCAAAGACTACAAAATATAAGACAAGTCATAAAATATCTGGAAAAAACAATTAACGCGAAGATGGGAGATGCTTACACAAAACCATCAAGTGCTCATACTTCTATAGCTTTTTCAGGAGTATATGTGGAACCTATAGTAGAAAAGCATAGCAACAACGATCATTCACAACAAGGCTCGGACATGCAGCTACAAAGCTCTGATCAAGTAGAATCATTTCACTCGAACCACCAGTCAGACCCTCTGTTTAATTTTAAACCAAATAGTCCTGGAGACGTAAATTTACTGGCAGATGGACTATGGCGGTTTGCTCCTGGGCCTATTTTTAGTTACATGCATAGTAAAGCTCGTACTATCCCTATGTTTAAGAAAATTCCAACTTATAAAACATATTGTCCCAATAGTAAATGCGACGATGATGATGTTGACAGCAAGATTGTAGATTTATTGCAGAGTTCAACAGAACATACTACTGAATCACCATCAAGGAAACCAAAATCGTTCAGTGTCATGCTAAACCTATTTCCTTACAAATCAAACCCAAGTTCTAAATTTAATGTTCACGATGATAAAACTCAGCCACCTGTAGAAAAAATGTATTTAACAACACCTAAGCCTGCCCGTTTTCAGTTTAGACGAAAATCAAGTTTACCTGTAAGACGAAATTATTATCGCTATAAAAAACCCAAGTACTTGATCCAGAAAAAGAACGAACTTGAAGAGAAACTTAAAGTTAGGAATAGTGACATAGTAACTCAAGCGACAGACTTTGACAAAGCTACTAAAATGATTGTCCACGTTAATGTTTATTCAACTGAAAATAAAACAGACATGAAGAAGCAAACAGATTATGTAACAGAACCAATATCTACCACTACACACGATAGCACTGTTACACCTCTAACTGACTTGCCGTTTGAAATATCTTCAGGTATAGTAGAAGACTCCCACGACGGAAGTTCTGGTGTGATTCCAGTCAAAGAAGCAAAAAAACCGTCACTTATTCTACCACAAGTTACTACAATAATTCCATTCTTTGACACAAACATGGCAAGTTCCCATGTCACAAGTAATTCATGGCCAACAAACCCTCCTGAAATAATTAAGTTTGGTGCTGAAGATGCGAAAGTGCCAGATCAATATCTTATGGATACGACGACTGAATTTGTAGTTACTGAAATTAATAGAAGAACATCGGTAGCTAGTTTAGAAGACAAATACAAAACTCTTATTATTAGATTGAAAAACGACATTTTTGCGACTACAACTACAGAAAAGCCCGTGGAATACACTACTAACAAAGTTGAGGAGACGACTGGCAAAACGTATGTGCCACAAACAAATGGTCACTATAGAAGTCTTAGCTCCAGAAATTCTGCTCATACAACTGACATAAATAGGAAAAAAAGGATCGAAATGTCAGTAACTGGTTTCCGAACATACGTGCCGATGTATGTTGAAATTAAAAGGAATAAAACAAAATCAAACGAAGACATAGAAACATAAATTCATTTTAAAGTGTTGAATGTGCTTATAAACATTTCCAGTGTCCCACCGTCCTTATTTTCGTGTTGTAATTTACGTATTGTGGACACTATGTAAATAAAGCCAGTTAGAATTAGTTGGAATTATTGTTTCAATAATTATTATTGTTAACAGTAACTACTTTTACATAATTTATTGGCAGGTAGCTTGATAGGTAAATATAATAATAAATGTAATTTTATCTATGAATGAATGAAAATATTATTTAGTTCAAAATATAGCGAAAACTTTATTTCACTAGATTTCACTATATTTTGACACTTCATTGTTTTTTCTTCTAGCCTAAATTTTTTTTTAATGCTTTAAATATTATGTTTAAAATCAGATACATATGTTGGCTTATTACTAAATACTATAATTAGGTAGGTAGGTACTAATAATAGGTACTAAAGTACATACATTTGTGAGAATTATTAAAAAGCCTACATTTAAGCCAGTCACTAAAAAAAAGGTATCGGTAACTAAATAGTTTCTAGCGACATCTGTGAGTTCAGTAGTGAACTACGTAAACACAAAATGTTCACGCGGACTATCGTCCTCATCTAAATCAAACCACAACCCAAGTATTACTTGCCGTTCGAAATGAACTCAGAGAAATTCCTGATATTGAATACAGATGGCGTTCCACAAAACAATAGTATACAGGCTTATGAGTGTATAAGACCAAAATAAATAAACGTGTATTATTCGATTATGACTGAAGTTTTATTTGATATTGACCTTTTATTACCCGACTGTCGAAGCAGGAGAATAGTCTTTTTTACGTTTGTAATTGTTCGTCCATACTACAATTTGTAAACAGAGTTACTACCTGACTTATAAGGGTAGTAGTTCGCACCGAACTGAGACCTCACGAACCCTGTAACTGGACAGCCCTGAACTGTTTTTCTAATATAACATATTATGCGATTATTATTTTTTTTATTGAAATTTGTAATGCACTAAAACTAGCCTTGTTCATAATTGGGTGTCCATGACTAAATTTTTCGTTTCCATCAATGGTGAAAAAAATTATGTTTTTCTTTTGACAATTTTAAGTAAGTTTATTTGATTGACGTAAATATTAGGTAATAATTATTTATAACAACAAGACTTTAAGTAATTCCAAATATTTCCTGATAATATTCATTACATGACGAGAAATTTTGATAAGATACAATATGTTCAAATCAAGCGTTCATCTTCACTGGAAGTCTTTACTATGTCTCGGAACAGCTGCAGCATCGTCATGCTCACTTTATGCTTATAAATATGTATGTTTATGTATGTATATTATTATTATTATTTAGGTATGTATTTTTGTAGTATTAGTAAGTAGTATATATTTATTATATAACTATTTTTTCAGTAGGTATGTAGTCTATATTATTATTATTATATATGTTATTATTTTTTGCGTCTAGCATTATCCCTTATTAATAGCACACCCCGTCCCTTACCTCTTCCATACAAATCCTCTCCTTGCTAAGGCTGCCTGAAAGAGATCGCTTTAAGCGATAAGGCCGCCAGTTGTTACACTAGTTTTAAGTTGTTGTTTTTTTGTTGGTTTTTTTTATTTGTATGTTATTTCTGGTGTGAACAATAAAGAGCTATCTATCTATCTATGTTGTCCTTAAAGTTTCCATCATTGGGGTCGTTACCTTACGTGCCCACATTTCATGACAATAGGATCAACGGTTCCCAAGTTTTCGTCAGACAAGTACAAGGAAAAGAGCACGAGGAAACCTGCATATTTCCGTAGAAGAAATCGATGGCGTATGTGAATCCGCCAACCCGCACTGGACCAGCGTGGTGATACAGCACAATGAAATGATATGAAAAAAAATATATTCGACATAATAAATATTATATACTAACTATTTAGGTAGCATGTAGTTTCTAATTCATAGGTAAGTAATTAGAGACATAAAAAAATCAAGAAAAACAAATAGAAGGCTAAAATGTCTTAAATCATCTCAGCATAAATGCTTAGTATATCAAATACTAATGCTCTGGTATTCAGAAGTGATATTTATTTATGATAAAAGAGATTATCTATTTTTAATAAAACCTGTTCATCCAAAGGTTGCACAGAAAAGGTCACATAACCATAAGCATTAGAATGTTTATAAAACTTACCGTACCTATCTTACTGAAAGGTGTTATCAACGTAAATAATTTTTCCTACATACTTACTAAGGCATATATTTTTAGTATGGTCACGTCACTTCATTCATTTTTCCTTTAATTATCTTCATTGCCCTTTTCACTCTATAACCTTATTGCTGTTCCGCCCTTTGGAATCGTGACCCAGGTACTCCATCTCTTTCTAACAACGATGACCTCTGACGCGTTGTCTCCGCTCACGCATCTCAAGAAATACCCCGTTACTTTTACCTGTGCAAAAAGGCTCTATCTGCAAAGCCTTCGAAACTAAACCGATAAAATTTACCCGTCTCTTTCCCTTGTACGGATTAAGGAGTCATGCAATAGAGACGGAAGTACAAGTTTTAATACCATACCGGTGGTGCAACTTTTTGACAGCTCGATTCAAACTGAGTCCGTAACTTCTTAAGATCAAAGTATGTTGTGTTTTTGGCGCAGTTTTGTTCATAAATAACGTTTTGTTTTGTTTAATTATGTGTCTTTATGTGGTTAGTGTTCATTTGTGCCGTGTTTTGTGATTTATACGTATAAGGATATATTATTAAGGTGGGTCTAGAATGTAAATATAACTGTAAAATGACAGTTAGGGTGAAGGTCTGTTCACACCGGACTTTCTGTGCGTAACATGTTTGTTAGTCATCAAGGTTAAGATAATTTTAAAATATTTTAGTAAGAAATAGATAAAGTTAGTCACTTTGACGGATCCGATATATCACAGACTCATAATTATCAAGATAAATAAAAACGATTAAGTTCAGTCGACTTACGGCTACAAAACAGATGCGGAAATAGAGCGATTACTGGTATTTTTGCTGTCGATTCTAGAGTCATGAATACGATCAGATATTTAAGCGTCTGGAAGAGATAAATGACTTGCTAAACGAAATGGGAATAACACATTTTTTTTTTTATCTTCCTCGTAGTCAACAGCTTGAAGACGTTCACTGTTGAACAAAATTCAAATTCAAATTTATTAAGTCTGTGGGCCTGGGTTATAAAGTTAGTATGGTAAAACAGTTTAGATTCTCCAGATCCCGCTTTATCAGCGTACAAGCGAAACCTTACAATTATAGATATTATAACATTAGTGACAGTTAATTACATGGAAATGATGTCAAACTATCTTATAATTATTATGTCAAAATTTTGTATGAATAAGTAAGTAAAATTAAATACTACACAATCATCATGTCACACATTTTTGCCTCCCCTTTAGACCGCCACACTGAACGACAATTTGCAATTTTGCACCCCCCGCGACTTTCAAAATGTCGTCAATCCACATAGTGGGAGGCCTACCTACGCTGCATCTTCCAGCTCGTGGTCGCCACTCGAGAACCTTTATTCCCCAATTTTTTTGTATACTACATTTTTATTGAGTATATAGATATTTTGGTCAACGATAAGGGCGTGAATTAACACAAGCATTAATTTCTATGCTTATTTTTAATTATCCGTCTTCCGAAGGAGTGTTTTTTTTTTGGAGTGTATCTAAATTTGTAAGTATTTATGTATCTAATTAATGATGTATGTTTCTGTGCAAATGTTATGGTATGTTGATGTACAACGAGTTACAAAAAGGGGGATTATACTGAAATGTGTATATGTATATATATGCTCATCGTGGTGAGCATTTTGTACTATGGAACCAACACTGAAATCACAAAATAAAAATCAGCTGTCCTTTATATGTCGTTGATAGTAAATGACTTGTTTCTATGGAATAACAGTTTTTTTTTCTCGCGATTTTAGCGTTACATATATAATTCAATTTGTCAAACCTTTCAGTAATACCTTTTATATCTCCTGTAGCCAAAACAGACATTGGTCATTTATCTTTATATCCTGAGCGTCATAGGCTTGGCAGTCGGGTTCAATAAATAATATAATAATGTGTTTATCTTTTGTAAAATTTTCACCCGTTGCACTCTTTTGTCTTACCACTTATACATTAACGAGAGCGACTTTACCGAGGGCGCCATTAGCGAGGGCAACCTTAGAGCGCACCAGAAGCCTCATTACATAAAGTTTTCCAAATCTTTAGTCAAAGTAGGCAACAAACTCACAAAGCTTCCATTCACCAATTCACCCAAAGCCAATACAAAATCGTTTCTGTTTATGGTATGTTAACAACGATAATTTAGATAGGCTCCTACTAATCTGCTATGTCCAGAATGTTCAGCCTTATTCTAGGATATCATTGTTGGTTTCGCCAAATTATGGTGGGGCAATTCGAGCCCCTAAGAAAAGGAGTGGACTGTATTTTTTGGTTGAAAGTGGTGCATGCAAAACAGAGTAAAGATGGAGAAGGAAAGAGATAGGAACAGCACTCACTTGTATTGTCCTTTGTCTGCTTTCCCCAGGGAAATCCGGTAAGGCGTGCGTCGCCTTCGGTACGCACACGACACTTTTTGGTAATCCTGCTTCACAACCACAAACGTATGACGAAACTGAGTTACTTTTATGTGCTAGACCGCAATGGTCGGCTATATTATTCAAAATCACCTTAATATCAGCGTATTTTAATTAATAACAAATGAGTGTATTACGCGCGGCGCGGTGGTCGACGTCACACTAGTTTTTTCCAAGGCATCGCGCTAGATACCCACTTATTTCAATGTAGGCATAGATGTCCCACGGCTGTTCAGTGCTGTTTAAGGGTAGTAGGAAAAAATATGGAATATGCACCAAATAATAAAATTAATTACAATAATCATGATCTGGCGTAACCATCCACCCACTCTTAAAGGGTCACCTTTAAAGAAAACAACCATAAGGTAAAAAGTTACTCCATTAATAGGAGAAAGAGCAACGCTCAGTGCGTATGAATAACTAAATAAAAATCCGTAAAACGGCATGGAAAATATAACAAGTAAAGCATAATAATATGACATAACATAATATGATAAGTACATATATGGACTTATATGTAAACTTAATGTATACTGCGAAGCGATATTTTTTCACTACTGCGAAGGAAGAGGGCATAACCGAACGACAGGACGGAGATAAGTTCTCCCGGCGAGTCTCACAGTCGCTACGCGTATAACACCATCCTTGGAAGGATGCACTCTCTCTACAATTGCTAAAGGCCAGGCTAGAGGCGGTACGTTGTCGTTGATTACTACCACGACAGTCCCTGAAGTGATTGGTGTGGAGGGGTTATTCCATTTTTGTCTAACCTGCAAGCCGTGTAGATATTCCATCCTCCAGCGGTTCCAGAAAGATTGGACCAAATTGTCCAATAACGCGTGCCTATGAAGCAAACTGACATTGTCAGAGCTTACATCAGGCGCGGGCAATGATAGTAGAGGCGCAGTGTGTAAAAAATGACTCGGCGTAAGAGCCAAAGGCTCTGCGGGGTCAGAGCTTAGTACTGTCAGCGGGCGGGAATTCAATAAACACTCTACCTGCGTGAGAACAGTACAAAGCTCCTCGTACGAAAGGAGTTGCTGTCCGATGACGCGGAACAGAATCGATTTCGTAACCTTAATCATACTCTCCCAACAATTACCAAAATGGGGGGCATTAGGGCAAATTGGTTTTAAGGTTATGCGACTCTCAGCGCACTCTATCTCCAGTTTCGGGTTATATTCATCCCTAAGAAACTTATAGAGATCGCGTAGATACGAAGCAGTGCCCTGAAAGTTCGTAGCATTGTCGCTATGAAGGACTTTAACAGGTCCTCGTCTAGAGATAAATCTTTTGAAAGCAGCCAAGAAGCTGGGCGTACTCAATGACGTAGCAACTTCAAGATGGCAACTTCTAGTGGTCATACACGTAAAGCACACTATATATGCCTTTTCGCTACGTACACCACGACGACGCACAGGAGTATAGGCTATGGGGCCTCCGTAGTCGCAGCCCGTTTCCGTGAAGGCTTTAACAGCTGGACGTGTACGTATGTCAGGCAAGTTAGCCATAAGGGGGTAAGTCGGACGCGGCTTAAGACGAAAACAAGTATTGCACTTGTGTATTCGTTGTCTCACAAGGCGACGTGCCGACAAGATCCAAATTTTTTGTCGAAGCAACGACATTAATGTTTCAGGTCCAGCATGTAAGTGTTTTACATGATAATAGTCAATAATCGTGTTCACTACATGATCATTGCGCGGCAGAATAACTGGATGCATTTGTGCATATCTCAGCGCCGAATTGACAAGGCGACCGCCTACGCGGATCAGGCCATTGTCAATGAAGGGCCTCAAACGATTGAAAGCCGGAGAACAAATCCTATTGTTCTGAATATTCTTATATTCTTCTGCAAAGTGCTGACTTTGCAGAGCGCAAAGCATTTTATTTTCTGCAAAGTCTAAGTCCTCGGCAGTTACTGCAGTAGTAGGGCTGCGCCAAGGTAGCAATTTTGCGAATTTAGAGACGTACGCAATTATACGCAATAATTTGCTCCACGATGAAGTGCGGAGAGCGAGATCATATAAAGGGCATTGCTTTACAGGCGTGCACACAGTGTGCGTTAAAACCTTTTGTTCCGGTATGTCGGGAATAGGCTGCCCGTCTAGGCTCTTAAGAGGCCACTGAGACGGATGTAACAACGCCCAAGGAGGTCCATAGAGCCATAGAGGGTGTGTGATGAGTTTCTCGGGAGTCACACCTCGGGACAAAATGTCCGCACTATTCTCAACACCGGGACAGTGGAAAAAGCTGTCAGGAGAAATGTTTTCCGTTATTTGTACGACTCGGTTGGCGACAAAAGTTTGCCATCTATGCGGCGAGCTTTTAATCCAATACAATGCAACCTTGGAATCAATGAAAGCATATGTCTTAATATTTAAGCGGTCGGCGTAATTGTCTTGGACTGTACGAAGCAGCTTTGATAGTAAGAGTGCTCCACACAGTTCAAGACGCGCGATCGACATTGGTTTAGTAGGCGCAACTTTACTTTTGGCACATACAAGGCGTACGGTGTTACCGGCGGCGGAGCTGACATGTAAGTATACGACTGCGCCGTAAGCATTAAGACTGGCATCGGACAAACCCAGGAGGGTGACGTCACAGTCTTCAGATACGCCCACATGACGTGGTATGCGAAATTTATTAAGTGCCGGTAACTCTGCGCAGAACTGCTTCCACATCTTAATGATGTGTGCCGGTGGGACTTCATCCCATGATAAATGTAATTGCCAAAGAGACTTTATTAGAATCTTTGCGTACACAATTGTGGGTGCTACAAAACCCATTATGTCCCAAAGTCGGGCGACGGTAGACAATATTGTGCGCTTTGTACAAATCTCGTCGCTCGGCGGAGAAATTTTAAAATAAAATGTATCATCTTCAGTAGACCAATGGAGGCCTAATATTTTATTTGTCGATTTATCAAACTCCACTTCAGTAGGGAGTTTATGAGTGGCGGGAATATTTTCTAATACCGCGCGGGAATTGCTATTCCATTTCACAAGATCCCACTGAGCGCATTTGAATAGATCAATCAGCTGATGAGAAGCGGCGACGGCCTCACGCTCATTAGGGAGCGAGAAAGCCACATCGTCCATATAGAGTGAAGGTAGTACAATACTACTAGCGAGTGGGTATTTCGCACCATCGTCCTGCACAAGTTGAGTTACCGTGCGCAGTGCATGGTATGGACTCGACGATAGGCCGAAACACACGCAATTGAACTGATACAGCACGAGAGGGTCCTGTGGTCTGAATCGGTATAAGAAACATTGATAACGGCGATCAGCTTCGCGCATTACAATTTGAAGAAATTGCTGACGACAATCCGCGGTCATAGCAACCACATGTAGGCGAAAATTTAAAATAATTTTAAATAAATCACCCTGTAGGTTCGGACCTGCATGTAGGATGTCGTTTAGTGACCGCCCGGAAGTGGAACGGCTACTAGCGTCCAATACTATGCGAAGCTTCGTCGACGCTTTATCTTCGCGAACGACTCCGTGATGGGGAATGACATAGATTGGCGCAGGGTCCTGTTGATCGTATGGTGGCGCAGGAGATACGTAATCTTTTGTCAGATAGTCTCTAATGACGTCATCATATGCCGATCTCAATTTGGGCGAAGCTTCAAGCTTTCGTTCGAGACACATGAAACGTTTCCGAGCTGCATCTGTAGAATTCCCTAAACTATATGGATCGTCCTTGAATGGCAGGCCGACAACGTATCTGCCACTAACTGGATCGCGTGTTGTAGTCGACGCATAAAAATCTTCACATTCAGCATGCATTGGATGTTGAACGGGGGCGGAAGGAAGCTCTTCCAGTTCCCAGAAACGCCTGACTAACGAGTCAATAGCGGTAGGCTCTTGAACGAGGCAACATGTCAAGGCCGCATTTATATTTGTTGTGGGTATGGTGGGTGCTGACCCTAACAGGACGTAACCCAAAACCGTGCGCAGTGCAACTGGAATCGACTCCTCGCGAGAAGCATTGACGTCGGGCAATAATAAATGCGGAAATAGGGAAGCTCCAATTAATGCATCAATTTTAGCAGGTACGCCAAAGCTTGCGTCCGCTAGGGGTAGACCCTTCAGGTGTGATAGGCCAGACGTATCTACCACAGCTGTAGGTAACAAGTCCGTTACTTTTTCGACCACGAGTGGCGAAATATCAAAGTTTATGTTGTCGTCAAATCGAGAATAAAACTTTATACTAATCGAATTTGTTGGGAATACCTTCTCCGAACCACCAAAACCTCTAATAATAGTACGTTCCGTGTTCAGTAGTCGTATACCTAATCGATCGCAACATTCCTTTGTGATAAAGTGGCTTTGAGATCCCGAATCTAAAAGCGCGCGAATAATATGACGTTTGCCATCAGAGTCGTATATAGCAATTTGAGCGGTCGATAGTAAAATTGTATTATTCGCATTTTCTTTACGAAGGGGCAAGCAAGTATCTTCGTTCGTCGTGCACAATGCTACATCCGAACGCGCGAACTCAATCGGGTTTGTCACAACAGATGTTTTGCATGATTCATTCATGTCCTGCGTCGGCGGCGATAAGACGTGTACAGCGCGCTCCGCCGGTGCCTGACCAGCTCCTCTTGGTAACGGCGCACGGCTAGTATGTTCCGTACGCACGAAATGCAATTTACCATGATGTGCCCTTGCGCATACTTTGCAACTAGGCTTTACTGGGCAATTTGAAACCTTATGATTGAACGCTAAACAATTTACACACGCACTGTTATCTTTCACGCATTTATAACGTTCTTGAGGACTTGTCATGTTATTAAATTCAGAGCACTTATATAAGTGAGTATGCGTCACATTGGCGCATAAACATTTAAAGGCAGTCGGTGCAGGCTTATCAATCGTGCTTACATAAGCCTGATATTTAGGTATTTTAGACGTGGTGCCAGTATTAGGCTTTTTATTATTATTAATTGAACGAGTGTTCGAAACACACGTAGTTCGTTCGAACACTTTGGCGCGAGTTGTGATAAATTCAACAAACTCGTCATATGTTGGCATTTTCTTACCATGTTTGGTTTCAAACGCGCGCACCGTCTCTGTATCTAACTTCTTGAGAGCAATATGCAATATGATAAGATCGGACAAGTTATTTAATTTTAGGTTCTTTAAGGCGCTCACTGCGCTTGTAAAGTTGTCCGTAAACAAATCGAAGTTAGCTGCAGAAGCGATTTGAAAAGGTTTGAAATCAAACATTTGAGTCAAATAAGCTGAAATCAACATCCTCTTATCATCAAATTTTTGGATAAGGGTCTGAAAGATCAATTCATAATTTTCAGCGCATGGAGAAATGCCTGAAATCGCAATTTTTGCACGTCCTGTTAATTTAGGTAAGAGGTAGTATAATTTCTCACTTGGCGTTAAGAGCGAGTTTTCATGCACAGTTGATTTGAAAGTCGCGTAGAACATCGGCCAAGACTTAATATCGCCATCAAATTCCAACAGCTGTATCGGAGCTAGTTTAGGCCTAGCCTTAAGCAACGCAGATGCGGCATCTCGTGATGTAGTACCGGTAGAAGCGTACTGAGATTGTATTCTCTTTATTTTACTATACAGAGACTCAAATGCAAAAAGGCATTTATAATCTGGCTTTGCTTTTGGATTTAATTCCAATGTGCGAGTATTATAATCATCAACAATTTTTTCATATTTATCGCGTAACGAATCGATCTGTGATGACTCATCAAGAAAATGTTCTCTTTTTGTCTCATTTGTATGGATATCTGACGCGGAAGCTAAGTCAAAACATTGTTGTACTATTTCAAATATCGCTTCGCGTTTCGATAATAACATTGTTATCTTTACATCTTCAATTTCACTACCGGAAGCCGAAGTTTCATTACCTATGTCTTTTCTAGGTTTCGACATTTTCGCTAATTTTAAATTATATTAAAGCACAAATATAAAAAATTATAATCATTTGTGGTTCAGCTAAACGAATAGTAGATAATTACGAAATGAGATGCAAAGATAAGAAAGTGGTAAATATTATACCGACAAGTTAAATAGGTAACTTTATTGAGCGCGCGATAAGTGTGCCGCGCCTGCGACGGTCGAACTTCGCTACGCGGTCGGATAATAACGAACGTTTTGCGAGGTTCGGCGTCGGAGACACGTAGGCGCAAAATTAAATAGCACGCGAGGGTAGATATGAGAACATGTGAAAACTCAATGAAAATGTTTTCAATTTGATTATTTTAAGTTTAAAATAAATGATGTATGTAATATATATATAAATATGAGTAGATAAACAATATATCTAACTGATTAAGTGCCTAGCTCAATGCTTACGGCAGTTAATACGGAGATTTTAGGTGAGAAAATAGATGACGCAATGTCACACTATTTGATGTGAGATTAATTATATTCACAATGAATATAATCAGCTTATTAGGGCCTACAATATATCCTAATAAGAGATAATAAGCCGGAGCGAAAGATCCGGCTCGAAGGAACACTATGGTTTCGCCAAATTATGGTGGGGCAATTCGAGCCCCTAAGAAAAGGAGTGGACTGTATTTTTTGGTTGAAAGTGGTGCATGCAAAACAGAGTAAAGATGGAGAAGGAAAGAGATAGGAACAGCACTCACTTGTATTGTCCTTTGTCTGCTTTCCCCAGGGAAATCCGGTAAGGCGTGCGTCGCCTTCGGTACGCACACGACACTTTTTGGTAATCCTGCTTCACAACCACAAACGTATGACGAAACTGAGTTACTTTTATGTGCTAGACCGCAATGGTCGGCTATATTATTCAAAATCACCTTAATATCAGCGTATTTTAATTAATAACAAATGAGTGTATTACGCGCGGCGCGGTGGTCGACGTCACACTAGTTTTTTCCAAGGCATCGCGCTAGATACCCACTTATTTCAATGTAGGCATAGATGTCCCACGGCTGTTCAGTGCTGTTTAAGGGTAGTAGGAAAAAATATGGAATATGCACCAAATAATAAAATTAATTACAATAATCATGATCTGGCGTAACCAATTGTAAACAAGTTTTAATTTGGGACTAACTCTAAAAGCGTGAAAATACTTTTTTAAGCTTTCGTAGTGGTTTACTATATTACTACTAGTACTCACGGGATATTTACACATGAACATGGCGCATGCAACTGTGCCGAAATATCGTGAACTCAACAAAAATAATAACCGTGGTAAATAACCCGTGAGTACTAATAGTAATAGCGTGAAAATAGATCAGCTGGGACCCTATTCGGAGAAATGACATTTTATCTCGGTCACTCTCACTCCCATTAAATTCTAAATTAGAGAGACAGTGACCGAGATAAAATGTCATTTCTCCGAATAGGGTCCCTGTTCGATAGAAAATGTCACTCTCCCGCAACGAAATGTATAATACACCAGGGCCGCTAGTCTCAACTTTTCGCTACGCACTTTGCGACCGAATTTGGTCGCTATGACGAAAAAATTCGACAACGAACACGATTTTTTTACGAAAAAACGCAAACATAGCGTTGATTTTTGCGTTCAAAATGCAACACTACGTTTTGCGTTCACAATTCAACACTATATTTGTGTTTTTTCGTTAACAATTCGTGTTCGTTGTCGAATGTTTGCGTCATAGCGACCGAATTCGGTCGCAAAGAGCTTTAGCGAAAAGTGGAGACTAGCGCCCCAGGTTTATTTTTTTTGCGATTTCATAGTTTGCCTCGTAGTAAAAGTTGTTTATAATGATGAGTATAATAATTTCCTAGAATATGTGTCATCTAACTGAACAGCCTGTATTACTATTGGTACACTACCATATTTTCTGAATGTATCGTCTTTACCATTATGACTCATCACATTTTCCAAACATGTTAGCGTTATTATGAGACTGAGATTGTCGATTCCCGACGTAGAAAAACTTACGATACCTGTTCAAGTCTACTGATCAAATTTTACAAGACACAAACATACATATTTAGGCAACAGCATATTTAAGCTACTTCTAAATATTTGTAATTTATGTATATAAAAGAACAAACCCTTTTCTAAAAATCAACGTACAGACCAAACCGCTTTTATGATAGAGACATGAAATTTCAACACAATACTCCTCAAATGGTCTAGAAAAAATAAATGGACCCCCAAATATAGTATGTAAATATAATATTTTTTCATGCTATGCCAAAGGAAGTCGGTTTGAGTAATAGGCATAAAAAATAATAATATTACTTTATTTTAATCTATAAATCTAATTTTATTTTATTATTATTATTATTTTTAATTTATTTTAATCTTTTTCTATTTAAATCGTTAAAGTTTTAGTTACGTGTAATTATTTGTAAATTTATTTTATATAAATTAAACGAAACAGTATGTCAACACCCGGACAAGAAATTCTGAATCCCGGATGCTAACGTCGTTATTAAAGAACGGCATGTATCAGGATTTTTCAAAAATCGACCCTAGAGGTAAAATGGGATGTTTCATTTACTGTACCCTAGGCGAGCGAAGCCGTGCGGGCTAGCTAGGAATTTATATAAATCAAGAACGGAATCAAGCCCTTTATTTTAACGAATATAAAACTCGTAGTAAATATCCTCTTCTTCTTTTATAAATGCAATAGAATTACTAATAAGCAAGAAGGGGATTAAGGGGGAGGCCTATGTTCAGCAGTGGACGTGTATTTTTGGTGCAGTATCTTTTTATTAGACGGAAAAATCCAATAATTGATATTATTTTTAATATCTAAGATGTTTTAGTTCATATCTGCTGAACTAGAATGAAAAATAGACAGATTAATTTTAAAAAAAAACGTAATATACAGCTTAACGGAACTGCGTGTTTCTGTAGATAGAGAAAATAAAAGATTTTAACCAGGATTAACTAAACTTTTTACCCCGAGTTGATTTGATTTTGGGGATTCAATTTAAAAATCGTTTTAGTAGTGCGTCACGTAGTCTCTAAAGTCTGTTCATTTCAGAACAGCAGATAACATAAAAAATGTTTAAGGTAACGTGTGTTTTAGGTCGTAGGTTTATTTATGTATTTTCAGATATATTTTTTTATGTAGCTACACCATACTGTGTGTTTCTGTTGTTTATAAGTCAAATTTCTGCCCATCCAAAGGTTGTCTGGAAGAAATAGCTTTAAGCGATAAGGCCGCCCATTATACAACCGGTTTGTTTTTTTTAAGTTTAATTGTCTTTTTGGTGTGTAATAAAGTTATTTTGTATTGTATTGTGTCAAGTAACCTGTAAAAACGTTAAGTTACAATATCTTCCGTTGAACCGACTTGTACCACAAGACTTGTGTCGTTCGCCAGGCAGCCCTACTCAGTACAATTATCACAATTCCCACGGGCCATTGTGATCAGTTCAATGACATCCTGCCTCTCGTAAGGCTTTGTTTCTATTCTAATCGCAATTTAACCTAGAATGCGATACAACAGACGGTTAGGACGACTCACAATCGATGTTGAATGCTAAGTGGGTTGATTCAAACATGATTGGTCATCATAGATAGATAGATAGCTCTACACATCAGGAATTGCACACATAAGAAAAAAAAAAACATAAAACTAGTGTAACAACTGGCGGCCTTATCGCTTAAAGCGATCTCATCCTTAGCATGGAGAGGGTTTGTATGGAAGAGGTAAGAGACGGGGTGTGCGTAGGAGATTATGCTACACGCAAAAAAAAAATAATAATATAGACCACATACCTACATAAAATTGTTAAATAATATATGTTTTTTTAATTTGAAGGCACTCAAGCTATTTCATCAATTCTTCTGTAAGATCTACATAGCAGAAGACATCAGCATAGTCAAGGATTGGAAGTAATAAAGATTGACTCTAGTAGCATTAGGCAAAAAATTACGTAATCTACGCAAAGAACCCCTGGAAGCAAACATCTTGCGGCGGGTACTTCCCGCTTGGCTACTTCCGCAAATGGTTTTAGATAGAGATACCATCCCCTTCAGCAATACGGCTAAAATCCTTGGTATAATTTTCGACCGATGTATGTCTTGGGGTCCGCAGCTCGCTGTGACTGTGGACCCCTCTTTGTCCACAGTCTCAGCGAACTGCGGACCCCAAGCCATACAACGGTCGAAAATTATACCCAGGCTTTTCACTGTATTACTGCGAAGGGGACGGTAGCTCCATCAAAGACCATTTCCGGAAGTAAGCCCTAATAAGTTTGGCAGATGTCATCTTTATAGGCTGCCAGCAGACGTTCACTGCGGAACAAAGGGAATTTGCGCCACACCGAACGAAAATTTTCGATATGCATCCACCGGTTGCCCGCGATTTTCACAATGACGTCAATTCACCTATGTTTGGTTCCTGTACGCGAGGAATACCTCTTTCAGCAATTCTACATCAAGCAGTATGTACTTATAAATAAGCTTTATGTTATAAAATGAATGTTTTTTTAGAATACTAAGCAAATAATTTTCTATTCAATTATGCAAACTGAAACATGGTGCCCTTGACCAGTCAGGTAGGTAAATGTGTTGTTTTGTTTTGCTGAGCTACTGGTGACAGTTATTGCTGAACTGTTAAAAATAAATCCAGAATTGCTGATACGACAGTTAGTAGCGTGGCGTATCTAAAATCTTGCTTAATTTGATAAAAGTGTGCGTGATGATTACGATGAAATCGATTGACGATAAAGTTTTACTTCTCTAGGATAAAAATATTGCACAAAGGCACTATCAAAATCTATGACAGTGCACCCACAGATAATTCTAATTCTAATTCTAACTGGGGTGATAAGACCTGCACTGACGTCCCGCTAAGGGTTTTTTGTGCATTTACCCCGCTGCCAGCCTACCCAAACCAGCCCAGCTCCTTAAAGTAACGGAGCTCGGCCTTGGGTCGCTGGCACAACTGTTCCACTCCTGTTTCGTCAGATGTTATGCTATTGGAGACTTGGTGTTGAGATTCTTGAAGGAATCCCGACCTAACTCTTATGTCCTCTGTGGCCTTGCAGTGCAGTAGCACATTCTCCACGGTCTCGTTTTCCTGCAGACAGCCTTGGCATAGAGGACTATCTGTCTGATCACCCACAGATAATAATAATAATAATAATAATTTTATTACCAGAAAACTTACATTATACAATTTAGATTTTACCAGCGATCCCCAAACTAGGCGAGAATGCCTGTATTTTGGGGTTCAGAGCACGAGTTGTGTAAGAGAAGTTAACGAATATTTAAAGTAGAAAAGGTTAGGCAACAATTTTGAAAAGTGAATTTTACAATATAATTAAAACAACTTAAAAAAACTAAGGGGTTATGTGATGAATGTGTGTATGTGGTGTATAGTATGATAGTGTGTGTATGAGTAGTGTGAAGATGTGATGTATGTGTGCTTGCAATGCAGTATGTACGAATAAAAGGTTGAAAGAGGTTGCGTGCATGAATAAATACAATTGAATCTTTATTGTTCACGCATCTACTTCAAACTAGTGTAATGACTGGGGAACTTAACGCTGAAAGTGCATTGAAAGTGCAGTATCTTTTGAAATTGATACGAAAATTCTACCCTTTAACTTTACGTTTCCTTAAAAACTCGAAAAATAAGCAGCACGCACAAAAAATATTCTAGCATGTGATACGCTATTCTATTATCCATGTAATTTATTGTGCTTCGAGCCAGCCCGAGTCCAACCAGAGCCCATGTTTTGCGACTTAAAAGTAGAACGCAACGTTTCTTTTTTTTTCTTCTAAGTGCTGAACACGAGAAGACGACGTGACCAGAAAAGAAATTCGCTTACCTATTGATAAGCTTCACGCTTGCTCATTACACTTGCATGCCAGGCAGAATTTTCAAGATCAACAGTTCAAAACCCACAGCGGCAATTCAGTGCGCTTTCCACCCTGAGATATTAGATATTAAATCTTTTTATAAATAATAATAATCATTTATTTCAGACCTTTAACTCATAGGCATGAAAATACAACAAATTTAATTATAATTAAAATTAAAAGAACAATGTGCAAAGAAATAAAATGTATTATATTATGCTCAGTAATTTCACTGGAAACATTGCCCTTCAATTCGGAAGGCTTATTTTTTTTACACTACTGCTTGACGGTTGAATAACTGGTAAAATTATGGTACTTCCCCAGTTAGACTCTGCAAATGAGTCATTGCTACAACCTAAGGAACGTTAGTGAAACTTGTTAAGTTCACGAGATGTTGTGAGAAAAACTATGTGTTACAAATGAATAGGAGAATACTTTCCTTTTTAATTTTCTAGAGACACCTGTCGTATTTGACACGCTAGTGCGGTAAGGGAACTCGTTGCTTGATACCTTAACAATAGCACAATCAATTTAGCGTTTGACCCGGATGTAACTAATAACAGATTTTTTTTTCTGTACATAATTGAAGAATCAGCTTCTCATATTAATACACAATAATTAAACAAAATGCGTATCCGGAACAGGCTCAAATTTTACATTTTACAATATCGTCTCTATTTGCGCTATATTAGAATCTATTTCAGATGACGATCGTAAGCACGGCAATGAGTCGTCGGCGACGATAATGTATTACGGCCCAAGTATAAATGCTTTTTCTATTTTCCTTTCCTTCAGGGTGTTTAATTTAATTTAATATCGATTCTACGTCAGCAACTTATACCAAACACAACTTTTTTTAAACCCTCAAAACGTAAAAGAAGAATTTGTAGAGTATGGTATTGCATGTGCCAAATGCCAAGACAATGTAAAGATAAAGTTGCGACACACAATGAGTTCTCGAAACCTCTCTGACGTAATGGTTTCTTAACGTTCATCTAGAACGGCCTCTATCAAAGAACCGTTTTTGAGCGAAATCAGCTGATTTAGATGATTTAACTTAGCGCGGTAAAAGTTTTCAATAAGTACCTACTTATAGATTTGTGGAAAAAAACTACGTTATTCTAAGAGGATCTAGAAATCGATACGATCAAAATATAAAGATTTTAGAAATTTCTGGATGACCTACTGATCAACTAAGTTAAGAAAAAAAATTGTTGAGCAGTAGAACATAACATTTTCAGTAATACAAACTATGTCCTACTGCTCAACTGCTCAACTAGTTGAGCAGTCTCGTTGAGCATTGGGGAAGAAGCGAATTTGCAGGCTTCAGGCAAACAATGTTAATGTTTTCACTTCAAGGTGTATGTATTCCTATGTGCCAAATTTTCATATCAAAATAAATAGTCTCAGAGTCTACGAGGATAAGTAGTAGTAGCGTTTGTAATTATGTTTTTTTTTTTGTATGCGTTTGTCTGTCCGACGATAACTTTCAAACAGTTAAACATATTGTCATGAAATTTTATATGCAACTATATCATTTCCAAACGATTTTCTTAAATACAAGTTTAATCGAACCATGGGTTGTGAAGTCGTAGCGGTCGTGAGGTCTTAATTTGTCGAGAACTGCTACTTTAGCAGCGTTCTATCCACTTATTTCCGGTTTCAAACCCGGCGTGTCTATCCGCACCCTAAATAAGTCCAGTGACCACGTCGACCGCATTGAGCTACTGTAACAATTTCTGCAGTGCGCTGTATAAGGCCGGTTGCACAATGCACAACTAGTGTCGTGTTTTTGTGCATTGTGCAACCGGCCTTATACAGCGCACTGCAGAAATTGTTACAGTAGCTCAACTCATGCTTGGTAGAGATCAAGCCGAAAAAATCCAATCAGGTCAGCAAAGTTAAACACCATAGTACAGATTGGTAAGGTGAGTGGCATTTGTACTTCGTTAGTAGGGCGGACATAGAAAAGGTACCTAAGCAATATTTTTTATATTTAATCTACGATACTCCGGACATACGTAGGGATCGTACGACATCTCACACGTCAAAATCGGTCAAGCCGTTTAAGCTACAGGAGATGACATAGAGGAACACAAACATTCCAAAGCGGTAGTACCACACTCGCCTCACATTCTTGGGGTCGTGAATTCGATCCCGGGCGGGTCTATACCAATTAGTTCTTTGGAAAGTACGTACGGATATACACTGGATTTTCTGGGAAGGAAAATATCGTGAGGATACCTGCATATTTCCGGAGAAAAGATCGATGGCGTATTTGAATCCGCCAACTCGTACTTGGCCGGCGTATCGGATATGCCTTATCACCCTTCGATTATCTCAGCAGTGGAAATTTTTAAGGCGGGATGTCAACACAAGCATATATACTTAACATTCACCCCAAAAAAAATACCCTCCTTCTTGGACAGTCGGGTAAAAATGTAGGGTTAGCCTGTGGGGCGTCGATGGTATTGCTATAAACTGGCTACTAAATAAAAACTAAAAACGATAATATTATAATTCAGAGGAATATAGCCGCAGTCGTATCAGAACCAATAAAGCTTCGAAGTATAAAAGTGAATACGTTCGTCTCGAGGAAAAACCTTCGCTTGCCCGATTCAGAACTCCATAACACTGCTAAACGGCTGAACGGATCTTGATAAAATTTGATAAGGAGTTAGTGTACCTATATCACAAAGACGGACATATTATACTTTTTTATCTCAACGCGAACGAAGTCGCGGATAACGACTAGTTAAAAAAATAAGTTACAATAATGAGTTTATCTGGCTAGACACTGGTCTTTATCACCGGTAAATTAAAACGCAAAAGTTACATAACTGTTATTATTTGTACGTGTTCTATGCTAATAGTTTTACTTGAAACTGGTTCAGCCACTCAGAATTGCATGGGCTTTGATTTCAATGCTGTATTAACAGTTATTTTGGTTATGCATATCAAGTAGAAGTAAATTCTTTCCTAAATAACTCTAACTGAAGTTATTTATATATGCGAAGTTAATATTAAGTAATGGTTAAGAATAGAGTATACTGCCGTCTTGTCCATACAAAAAGCTTAGTCTGATACCCACCCCTAAACGTTATCAGATTTCGATGTTTTTTTTATATGTTATCTAAACCGTGAAAAACTATGCTTGTATGTTTGTTTTTTAGTTTCGCAATATCTTCGTTGTTATAGGCACTTAAAGTGACAATTTTTTTGCATCGTAAATACGACGAAGAAAAGTAGTTGTTGATAGAATACCATTTTTTAAAACAAAACATAGCGGCATAGATTTATAGTTTATCCGAGGCATTGACACCAAAAACAAAAGATTTTGTTAAGATTTAGGGGGCGATAACAGATTAATAGATAACATCTTCTAGTTTTGCTGTGCCCGACGGGGTCCATTATGTAACTTTGTACTAAAAAGGTTTTTTTTTAACCACCTTGTACTTAATGGAAGCAATAAACCATCTGAATCTGAATCTGAACCCCCGAAACGCTCATTTCATTAAAAAGTTAGGAAAAATCACCAACTCTATCGCACGCACGAGAAAGAGAGCAACAGCTATACAATTTGAAATATCGAATGCGCCAAAACCTCACGGCAGGGCTATCATCTTAAGTTATGTAACTAATTACCGCGCTGCGTATCGTTTTAAGTTATTTTTAGTATGTGATTATTATTTTGAGGCTGTAAAGTTATGAATTCTACACTCGTACATACATAATTATGTGCCTATAGGAAGTAGTCAAGGACTAATTTATTTTAGGTACCTACTTAGTTTGTGAGTACATTGATAGGGCACTCGTGCAAAGCTTTATGATGTCAGTGAAGATACATAGCGTAATTCAAATTAAGCTCATCACCGCCACGAAGATCTTTTAGCATTACCACAGAACATATATGGCATTACGTAGGATAAGAGAGTGGCGGGCAGGTATAGTGTTAGACAGCTATCTTTTATTTTTTAGTAGCTGTTACACGCGACTTCGTTCGCGTGGCCCTAAAAAACCGACCTAAGCTATATCTATGCAAAAATGCAGGTCGTTCCGTTGAGCCAGAGAGACAGATATACAGAGTTACTTTGGCATTTATAATACTAGTTAGGGTTAGAATATACATATTTACACACTAAATTAATAGATATATATATATACTTTTATCTTTAGAACCAGAACTGGAAAACCCTTTTCAAATTACTTATTTACCTACTATAGATACATTTCCAATTGTATTGTATTTCCTATTTATATTTAATTTATAATATATATTCGATTTGTTTAGCGGCGTTCCTAGATCATGTAAGAATATCGAGCTATCGTGTCCCTTGTCCTGAATTTAAATCACTATAATGCCCCATTCCAGATGGCCGAGATAATATTCCAGCGCCGGAAAGCAGCCACAGTCTTCACCGAGCCCAGCCCCCTCATCATCCTGCTTATTCTCGCGCTCCTGCAGTTATGCCTGAGTCAGGTGGTGAACCGGGCGCCGCACTTCGTCCTGCAAGTAGGGGATATGTCACAGTTCAGTGTAAGGGAAGATACGCCAGTTGGGACGCCGGTGTACCATTTAAAAGGTAAGGAAAAACAACAGATGACAAGAAATATTCATTATCAAAACAACCAAAACCGTGGTAGCTCAGTTGGAGCATCCGCGCCTCACTTTTGTGGAGTCATGGGTTTGAACCCGGGTGGGCCAGTGAGTTCTTTGGAATTTACGAACGGATATATACCACCACCTTTTCCGAAGTCGAAATTCGATGTGAATACGCCAACTCGCACGGGGCCAGCGTGGTGGATATGGCCTAATCCGCCTTCGAGGGTAGGGCGATATCTCGGCAGTGGGATGTTTAAAGGCTGATGCAGAAGAAAACAAAAAAAATACAGGAAACGTACCGTGACGTGCTTATTGCGATGATCGTCAGACTCAGCCGACGATACACCTTATCGCGTGGCGATACGGTTCGTGGTCGCACAGCATCATCGGCTGAACATAACAATCATCGCAATAAGAAACTCACGGTACGGGCCAAGGATAAAAAGTCGCTGATAAAAAGTCGTCACTGTGCACAAACATTTTGCTGAAGCACCTAAATAAGATTGATGCATAACAGGAGCGATTGTCAAAACTGGTTTTGCAGTGGGGTACAGAGGTACCAAAACTCTGGTTGACCAAAGGTTATCAATAATAATTATGATTATAATCATAAACAGTTCAAAATGCTTAACACATTTTGTCACAAAAAAACCTTATTTATTGCATTTATACTATTATTTTATTACCAGGTATAGACCCAGACGGTGGGACGCTACGGTACTCCATATCCGGGCAGTACTTCACAGTGGATCCGCAAACCGGGGTGGTGACTCTCGCTAAGGCCCTGGACAGGGAGCAGCAAGCTTCACTTGAGGTCATCATCAGTTTGACGGGTAATTTTTTTGCCTATAACTCTTGCTTATAATTAATTACTGAATAAATGTTTAATTATATTTTATCGTTACGTTTTTTATGAACCCGATGAGAAGGACACCGCGATTACGGTCTCTAAAAATAGATCAAATATTGGTTTCGTTTTCAAATCCACTCAAGGGTTTATAAAAGCTAATGTAATAAGTTACTCGGTTAACAATAAATACAAAAGTTGGACATAGTCAGAAATAAAATGTGTCATAATGATCTTTATAACTGAATCCAAGTTTATATCATTCCTGTTACCCAGGAATTCGTTCGTGGACCAGTAAAAAAAAAACTAGCCTATGTCCGTTTCCTACCTTTAAGCTATACCTATGCAAAAACTCAGGTTGATCCGTTACACCCACAGAGAGAGACAGATAGACAGAGAAAAGAGATTCGCATTACATCACATTACATTCGCATTTATAATATTAGATAAGATTAGTATAATTCAATATACCTAACCTAATTTCAGATGAAGGTATAGCGAACACGGAGCCAAACACGATATCGCTGCGGCGAGTGATTCCCGTGAAGGACGTGAATGACAACCCGCCTGTGTTTCACAACCGGCCTTACATCCTCAACATCAGCGAGGCTACTCCAGTCGGAACTGAGATTGAGGCTAGTTAATTGTGTACTAATATTATAAAACTGCAACTTCTCCAAAACAATTCATTTTTCAACCATAACTTGGTTGGTGTTCAGTTGATCTCTATTGTATCGACGCCTACGCCCAAAAATAGGTATAGGTATTGAAAAAACTTCATTGTTCATCGGTTGCTCAATATACTTATTCGCTATTTAGCTTAGCGTCCTCTCTCTCTATCACCAGTGTTCCCAATTTTGAGCTTAGTTGTTTTCGTTATATTTAAATTATCATCCCGTTATCATTGTAGTTAGGTACTAAGTTTAGTAGTTTTTAGGTTTACGCTTATGTCCACGTGGACTGAAAAACTTGCAAGAACATAATTATTCTTAAGAGTATTAGTAGTAGAGCAATATTGTAAGATTTTTTTAATGTTACTTTAATACCCCGATGAACTAATTTAATAAACAAAAAAAAAAACTCGTACCTCACTGTATGTAAAATACTTCAAATAATATTTATCTTGATGACGACTTCCAGGTTAACCCAAACATAATAGTGACTGACAAAGATGAAGAAGACAATGCAAAAATAACAGTCGTTTGCACGACTAAAGAAAAAGGAAGCGATTCTGAAGCCTGCGATACTTTCAGAGTAGTCACTGATATGGTAAGAAAATTAAACTGCCTTCAGGTATTATTCGTAAAATTGATATTCAACAACCGAAAGTAATCAAAGTAACAAAAATAATATTAAGGCGACGGCAACAACCATCAGAAGTACACAATTATTGAGGTAGGTGTTTAAGTTAGTTTAAAAAATTTAAATGTATCTTCTTCAGTGGCAATCGCCATTTTACTGTTTTTGAATAAGTGGCGGAAGACTGTAGTCCTATAATAAATACCTGTTAAGTTTTCATTTTTAGATAACGCCCAATGAATACCAAGTTCGACTATTTCTCAACCAACCTCTGGACTTCGAAAGTCGCTCAGCCTACGTCATCAGCTTGGGAGCAAGTGATGCTTCCGAGAAACCCCTGCGTGCCTTCGCCAGCGTCGCTGCTGCTATCTGGGATGTCCAAGATCAGCCACCGATGTTTTTGAATGCCCCTTTCTCTGCTACAGTACCAGAAAATACCCCACCAGTAAGTGATTTCAAAATAGACAAAATTACGTGCCGTATATGAATGTCTTACATTTTGTTATTTATATATTTGAATTTCAGAATACCAGCATAATTGAAATCATAGCAAAAGATGGTGATACTGCAAATCCAAGGCCAGTTTTGTTAACCCTTGAAGGCGACACAGAAAAGTACTTCAAACTACTGCCAGACAGGCCTTTAGGAAAAGCAACATTAGTGACTTCGGATATACCAATTGACAGAGAAAGCGATGCTGTTATGCAGAGTGGAGGAGTTTATAGTTTTTATATTAAGGTAAACATAACCATTTCTATAAAAACGGAATAAGTCACGAATATACTAGATCATAAATAACATTTAATCTTTTTCAGGCTACAGAACTCATAAATAACGAAGTGCCATCAGACTTTACAGTCACATCAGTAACAATTATAGTAACAGACGTAGATGATCATGTACCCAAATTCAATAAAGATGTCTTTGACATATCAATACCAGAAAACATAGAAACCGGAAGCCCTATACCAGGCTTATCTATCTACGTGGAAGATATAGATATTGGACCAAATAGCAAATATGACTTAAAACTAAGAAATATTTTTAACTCGGAAGGCGTATTTGCTCTTAGTACAGAACATGGTGAAGGTAGAACTCCTATAAGCATTAAAGTGAAAGACTCTTCAAAATTGGATTATGATGTTGATGACGATGACATGAGATTGTTTAGTTTTGATATTGTTACTTCAGCCGGTGGTCGAGAATTATCTTCAGCTAGAATACATATTAAGCTATTAGACATGAATGATAACGCTCCAATATTTGAAGAATCTAGTTATAAATTTAATGTATTTGAAAATGCTACAATTGGTACTAAAATTGGAGATGTTCATGCAACAGATAAAGATTACGGCATATTTGGCGAAATTGAATATACTTTGACTGGTTTTGGTTCAAATTATTTTAAGACTGATAAAAGTAAAGGCGGTGTATATGTAGCACAACTGTTAGATTATGAAAAGCAAAAAAGTTATAGTTTGACACTTTTTGCCAAAGACGGTGGGGGAAAACCTTCGACTACTAGTATTTTTATTGAAGTGCTAGATGTCAATGACAATTCTCCTATATTTGATGCGATCGAATACGGTCGAACTATAAGAGATGGTGCTACCAGTTTTGAACCTCAATTTGTTGTCAGAGTAAGTTTTTATACACGCATCTTACTACTTACTTATGTACTTATAATTATTCGATCACAATGTTATATTATCTGTTATTTTTATACCTACTTTCAGGCTACTGATGCTGATGGGCCTACTCAAGGAGGTGGGAAAATTAAATACTCACTAGAATCTGATAACAGCATAAGTCGTAGAGGAAACGTTTTTGCTGTAGACGAAGATACTGGAGAGGTGTCTATTGTGCATAAAGTCGACTCCATGGACACGCCTCGAGGACAATACGAGCTCGTCATCAGAGCTACAGATTTAGGTAAAATAGTTTAATTTAGCAAATTTTACTGCTCCTAACTAACATACATAAGTTCACAAGTTTAAACCTTTATTTCTCAGGAACACCCCCATTACACAATGAGACAAGAGTATTTATCAGAGTTGGAGTACCTGGCAATCAACGACCGACCTTCAAAGGAAACTACCATCACTACAAATATACCGTTTCGCAACAAACTCAAGACACTAATGATGATTTTACGTTTGACCTAAACCCTATGAACTACAAAGCTAGCATTAGAGAAGATGCAAAGCCGGGACAAAACGTAACGATGGTTATTGCTAACGATCCAGACGGGCTAGATAATCTTCTTACTTATCATATCGTGTCTGGGTCTAAAGATAACTTTATTATAAATAAAAAGTAAGAAAACATCTTAAAAAATAAGTTATTAATACGCTTTTCGATTCGAAAAATATTTAGTTGTTTCAAAATAATAACATGAATTTTATTTCGTTTCGCACCTTTAGATAATTTTTATGCCCATGTTTTTTTTTAGGAGCGGTTTAATAACCGTTTCAAATGACGCTAACTTAGACCGTGACGTAAATCTTGAAAAATACGAAATTTTAGTTGCTGCAGTCGATAGTGGAGTTCCTATTCCTGAGACGGCTACTACCACTGTCTTTGTTACAATACAAGATGTAAACGACAAACCTCCAAAATTTAATATAACTGAATCAACCACATATATATCTGAAAAAGCAAACATCGGAGACTCAGTCACAAAAATGGTTGCGTATGACACAGATGCTAATGCAAAATTAGTATACAGCATAGTAGAACCTATTAAAGCACTATCAAAAGCTGGCGTACCACTAAAACCTAACGCTTCATATAATTACAAAAACATTTTCCGGATAGATGAAAACACTGGTGAATTATTTGTCAATGGAAAATTGGATTATAGTCAAGCTTCTATAATTATATTAACCATAAAAGTTGTGGATGCTAATGCTGAAATTAATAAAGACAAACAATTTGGTTTGATAGAGCATACGATTTATATTCAGCCATTTAATGACAAAAATCCCCAATTTACAAATCCTGGATGGACAAGTTCTAACCCTGTAATATACAATAAAATTAAAGAAGAACAACCGATTGGTAGTACTGTTGTATTGTTAACAGCAGAAGATCCAGTATTTGGGCATGTAATTTCTAATTTTAAAGTGATAAATGCCGAGACTGGGCTGTTACAAGTAGATCCACTGAGCGGACAAGTACTTTTGACCGGTCACCTAGATTATGAAGAGTTGTCTAATACCAATTTAACTCTTAGCGTACAGGCTACCAGTAATGACGGCAGTAAACATAGTATAGCAAAAATTATAGTTGAAATAGTAAACATAAATGACAATCCTCCAATTTTTGAGAATGAAGTGAGTATCTGTAAGATGTCTCAGTAAGATTAGCGATCAGAGTTTTGCATAAAATATTGAAAGCAAACATTTTATTTACAGCTTTACAAAGTGAGCGTATTAGAATCCATCGAATACCCAGAGATAATAGTAACGGTCATGGCAAATGATGCTGATGCAGTGTTGACAGCAGAAGACAAATTAAAGGGATATTCCGATATACGTTACGCACTGAGAGGAGGAAACTCGGATTTATTTACTATCAATAATGTAACTGGAGCTATACAGGTACTGTGTAAAAAAAAAGTGATAACTTACTAAACCAAAAATATGATTACAAATTATTGTGAATATGATTGTCTGCATATAATTATAGGTGGCAGAAAACAAAAGCTTAGATAGAGAGCGTCAATCTGTCCTCCGCCTTGAAATTGAAGCTGCTGATACTCCAAATGGTGGAAATGAAAGATTGAAAACCACAGCCACTGTCCTTATTGATGTATTAGACGTTGATGATAACGACCCAACATTTGAAAAGACCGTTTATACTGGTAAGTTTCAAAGCACTTGCAATTTAAATAATACTTATCTAATATCGACCTCCAAAATAAAATAAAACTTTAAATTCATATTTTTATTTTCATCTTCTAGCTGTGGTACCTGAAAATGTGCCAATTGGAATTGGTGTAATAAATATAACTGCGACAGATCCCGATGAAGGCTTAGGAGGAGAGATTAAGTATGAGTTTTTAGATGAAGGCGAAGCTAATGGTAAGCTATGAATAACATTACTGTTATTACACATTGAACATGCAATCGGTCCTAGACCGGTAACTTCGGGCCTACAACTTACTATATTTATTATATTTTATTTCTTGCTCAAAACTTTTAGCCCAGGTTGTGGATTTTTTAATCGTTGCATTTTTTACCTTTCGAATTTCTCAACTGGTCGCGTACAACATAAAGGCTGTTCAGCGCTTACTTACTTTAACCGTTGCTGAATCTTTCATCGATTAAGTTACTAAAAAATCAAGTGGGGTATTTCCCTATAGATTTTTTTTTTCGTTAAAAAAGTAGAACAAATGTTAATGTGTTTTCAAACTTATTCTGGCTCAACTGTAAGTTTAAATGGGAACAAACACACACGTCCCTACAAAAAAATAACTTTCTAATGCAAATGGTTTTATTTCAGGTTTGTTCACAATAGATCCTTCAACCGGAGAAGTGAGGACTAACAAGGATTTGACAGGTCGTGGTCGCACCGATCCTTACAGACTCCTCGTTGGAGCGACTGACGGTGGTGGACACACTGGTGATGCATCCCTGTCACTTTATATCGGAGATGTCAGCGCTAATGATGGAGTGCCGAGGTTTATCAGGCCTGCTGCAGGAGAAGTCCTTAGTGTTAGCGAGGTAATTAACTATTTAGAGACAGATTTCTATTCTGTCTCACCAACCCCCGAATACTGAAACGCTTGTTAACTTTGACAACAGATTAATGCTAATGCTACCTTTGTCTGGCACTAAGCAAATGACAAAGGCAGGAACAGACTTAATCTGTCGTCAAAGTTAAGAAACGTTTCAGTATTCGGGGATAAGACTCTTACTTGTGTAAGGCGTGGCTAAACTGATCGGTTTCGAGCAAAAATATGCACAAAAACAATACAACAACATGATCAGGCAAATGTGGATGTCTTACAATGACCAACTTCCAGTGATAGAACCACGGGGAAAAGAAATTAAAAAAAAAAAAGAGTTACACGTACAACTTTCACCAAACCACAAATAACAAAAAGGTCCAAGATTTGCGTACAATAATAATTATGTACCAATGGTAGCACCACGGGTAAAACGTGATCTGTTGATACCTCTGTTGCTGCTTGGATTAGGTCATACAAAATGTGCACCACATAAAAATATCCAAATTGCAAAATACAGTCGGATGCTTTGTTACAATGTTAGACAATATTGACCCGGGTTTGTCCTAAAATTGCGACCAAAACCCACAGGGGAAGAGGACGCTCTTCGTAAACGGTGAGCGTTCCCCAAGCCACTTGCCAACTGATTACGGGAACCCGGCCCTTTTTCCAAGGGGAGGCCTTTGTATAGCAGTGCACTTCTTGGCTGATATGAGTTGCAATATAATTTAAAAAAATATGTTTTTTTTCAGAATGCAACAATCGGATCTACAGTATTCCAAGTGGTAGCAAGCGATCCCGATGACCCGACACAACCTTCTGGACAACTGTTCTATTCAATACAACAAACCAATCCTGATGCCAAGATATTTGCTATCGGTAATAATAAATTGTTCTTATTTATTTTTCATCTGAAATCCATTAGCATCATTGATTTTTATTATAAATAGTTTGACTGTTTTAATGTGACAACCAGCCTATTGGTAACCAAAATAAAAATTGGATGATATCCGAGTGATGGTTTTGTCTGACTATGTGTGTATTTCTTGACAACTTGTGCTGTGCTTGTAGGGGTCCCTAAACAAACGTTGTGCCTACTATTATCGACATGATTTTACCGCCTTTTGCTTTATGGAAGAAATTAATCATTTAAGCCTGAATCCCTGACAAATAGTGAAACTTGGAAGTGAGCCATAAATGTGATTGTTTATCTTATCATATCAGTTATGCATTAGCATAACATTACAGGCATTTTGATATGGTTTAGTTGTGCTAATAGAAATAGTAGAAGCGAATAAAACTGCTTTTGGAATACAATATTTTGAGTTTTGGCGGGAACGTGAAGAAGTCATGGCGCGTCATGGAATTATTTTCCAAAACTTGTTTTATTTCGTGTGTTCATGTGTAAAAAATGTGGATTTTTATTCATTAAGCGTTCGTGAACGTGCACGAGTGTTAGTTAATAGTATAAATGTCGTGAAACGTGACTCATCACGTTGATTCCAAAACTCCATAGAAACATTTTGTAAAGTCTCCACCACTTTACTGGGGCATGACGTGAACTTGACCCTGACTTACTTTGCTTGACTTAGACTATGACTGAGACTTATTTTAACTGGGAAATATTTGACTACACCTGAAAATATTACAATACTTGACACTGACTAAATACACGTGTGGAGTCAATACATAAGAGAGAAAAAAAACCATTTAGATTTTTTTAAAACATTGAAATAAATAGAATTTCCAGTTGCTACAGTCTATGCAAAAAGAGATGCTTTTTGGCATAACAGTGAGCTAACATTTTATATTTTTACTAGCTGTTACCCACGACTTCGTTCACGTGGATATACAAAAAAAAAGTAGCCTATCTCCGATCTCCATCCCATATTATATGCAAAAATTCAGGTTTATCCGTTTAGCCATGAAAACTCGAAAAACACCCAGACAGAGAGACAAAGCTACTTTCGCATTTATAATATTAGTTAGGCTTAGGATCAAACAATTATAAGGAGAATTTTGTGGTTAGGATATGATTAGCACCCGAGCATGGAAGAAACATGATACTAAATCCATGCACCCGAGTATCCATACGGTGTTGTGATGTTGTCAACGCAATAATGTGACGTTCTCTTTTGCACAGATTATAAGACAAATGAATTTATACTTTGTTTTATTGACACAATCAGTATCAAATAACCTAACGAAATATATATAACAAATTTTACTTAATGTGATGGTACGGGTTTGCGGCTGACGTTGCCGCTTTAAGAAAGTCAATCGTTTCTCATATGAAGAGTTCGAAGTGCGCGTTATTTGAATTTGGACAAATCTTTCCAAAAAAAATCTTTAACCTGAACAAATTCGAACAACGCGGCAATTTTAATTATAATACTGCTAACAGTATTGCGACTTTGGTTTACGCGGACTGCCGTCGAACAAACAAGGGAAAAAGAGAAAGAAATATATTTTCTATAAGAAACGAACGACCTTCTTAAATCGGCAACTAAAGCTGCAAACTTGTGCCATCACAGTAAGCAAAATAAAGAATTATATGGTATATTTATTTTGTAAGTTATTTGATACTGATTGTGCAATTGTGTTTTATATGTTGATTCGCTGTCCATAGTTTTCAGGAGTATTAATAAGGTTTCCAAACTCTCTTTCCTCAGACCCTCATTCTGGCCTAATCTCAACACGTCAGAGTCTCGACCGCGAGCGGAAAGAATCCTACACCCTGGTCCTCCTGGTGACAGACAGAGGCGAGCCACCGCAGCAGAGCACGAGGATTGTCACGGTCATGATCACTGACGTCGACGACCATAAGCCACACTTTGGTCGAAATTTGGTAAGAAAAACACTTACTATGATGACTAGAAAAAAAATCGTCAAGCGCGTGTCACCTAATTCCTAATAGACCTAATTCTTGTTTTTTAAGTTGATGAAGTTGAGTTGTTAAGAGTAGTAGGTACATTTTTTGTAACGCTTAATTTTATTATACTCCATATAGTTGGGCATAATCTCGAGGTCTGTTTGATTCCAGTCTTAATTATTTTTTATTTACTAAGGTTATTTAAAATTCTTACAAAAATTCACCTATAAATCTTCTAATCACAAAATCTTGACCTACATAAAATAAAATCGAAAATGACTACTTTAGTCGCATCTAATATTTTCAAAATGAGAGGTAATTTAGATAAACAGTTTTAAAAACAACACAATTATGGTTTCAAATCACCACACAAGCTCCCAGGGTAACTCACAGCATACACTTTTTTCACATTCTCACCACACAAGCTTCCAGGGTAACTCACAGCATACACTTTTTTCACATTCTCACCACACAAGCTCCCAGGGTAACTCACAGAATACACTTTTTTCACATTCTCACCACACAAGCTCCCAGGGTAACTCACAACATACACTTTTTTCACATTCTCACCACACAAGCTCCCAGGGTAACTCACAACATACACTTTTTTCACATTCTCACCACACAAGCTCCCAGGGTAACTCACAGTATACACTTTTTTCACATTCTCAGCACACAAGCTCCCAGGGTAACTCACAGCATACACTTTTTTCACATTCTCTTTCGTTTTAGTGTTAGCGGTTGTAGGGAAAATAATCTTCGCGTGTACTAAATTTCAGCGCTATAGTCTTTGAATAAGGTGACATACATACCTACAAATAAGTGAAATATTAGGTTAAGGAACCCTTAAAACGAACAAATTAAAAACCCCTTCGAGTTTGCCAGAAAAAATGCATTACCTGAACAAATACAATCCGGGGCTGTTCAAAAAAAGAGTGAATAGGTACTTCCTAGGCAAGCGTGCTACATCTTCGACCACATCGTCGCTTTCCGTCAGGTGAGATTGTGGTCAAACGAATGCCTAGTCCGATGTAAAAAAAATAAAAAATATTGACCGAGTGAGCGAAGTGAAGCAATGTCTCGGTTTTAACTGGCAAAATTTGCTTTCATCTGTCCGTTAGTATGTATGTACTCTCGTACAGGTCGTATTTTTCAACCAATCTTGTTGAAACTTGATGTACAGGTTCTACAATTTTTTAAATGTTTTAGTCGTCCGCAATTTTTGATTGGTGAGAAATTTTCCCCAAAAAGGGGGGAAGTTTGCTGTGGCACGATTGTGCAAAAAAGTTTGAGCTCGCGAGGTCTAGTGTTCGCAGAGCTAATAGTCTATTTTCCTAGGTTTCTATTTTTATGGCCTGCGCCAAATTTTATACTTGTGACCACACAGACCAGATAACCACACGAAGCCCTAATTTACAATATTGCAAATAAAGCAAAGCCTGACACTAACTAACATCGTACTTCATAATAAAGTGCTATCATTGGATATGATAAGTTTTATTCAATAATTTGTTTTGGTTGTAGGATGATCCACCAGTACTTATGACTGTAAAAGAAGAAGTCCCTATTGGAACAGTCATTGGCCAACTACAAGCCATCGATGAAGATATAGGTGATAACGCTGCTATCGACTATGCTATCACTTCTGGCAACGAACTTGGTCTTGTCAAACTGGAGAGAACCAACGACAGCAAGGCTGTTATCATAGCGGCAGCGAGGTTTGACAGAGAAGAGTTATCAAAAGTGCTGTTGACATTGAAATGTTTTAAATATGAGACTAAGCCAAGATTGAATAAAGCCTATAATAGACTTGTAAGTATCATTTTTTTTTTTAATCAGACAATTTAGGGCAATTTAGGCAATTTAGGATTTTGATGTTTCGTCCAAGATTTAGGGGCTAAAGCTCTGACGTCTAATTCGTTTTTTGACGTTTTTTACCCGATTGCCCAAGAAGGAAGATGATTTTTTCGGGGTGTATGTATGTAGGTAAATATGTTTGTGTGTTCTTATAAGACGTCCGGTAGCGTAAACAGCTTGACCGATTTTGACATGCGGTGTGTCGTTGGATTCCTTTTTAATCGAACTCCGAAAAAAGGAGGTGGTTTTAAAGTCGACTAAATTTTTCGTACGGAGTGTCATCGTAAATAATATTATAAATGCGAAAGTAACTCTGTTTCTCTGTCTCTCTGTCTATCTGTCTATCTATCTATCTGTCTCTCTGTCTCTCTGTCCCTCTGTCTATCTGTATCTCTGTCTGAGTGTTTGTCGCGTTATCACGGCTAAACGGCTGAACGGCTAAGGGCTACTTTTTTTTATTAGTCCACGCGAAGGAAGTCGCAGGTCGCAGGCTAGTAGGGTATATTTTGCAGTTGAGTAATTTGATTTTATTTTAACGTAATTATTTGTCTATTCCGTACACCTTGTCAGAGATCAGGGTTTTTTTTTGTGTTTTTTTACATGTATGTTTTTGGTTCCATGGTATAAATAACGAAATCGTAAACATGCTCACATGAAATTTTCTCGAAAAATCAATAAACCTCTATTTACACACATTTTTCGCCACATACCCAAACTCCGAAAATTATTCAATTGATAATTACTCTAATATCAATCACAATTTCTTGAATGGCTTAGTTTATAATGTTGATAGATCAAGTACCTACTTTGGTAGTAATTAGTAATTGTTTCATATTTTATATATAAGACAAAGACCTCACTAACTAGTTAATTGTTAATTAACGGGGTAGGTACATTGTAATTTTCTATACAGGGAGTAATAAATCCCTGTAATAGTATTTTCTATACTATTACAGGGAGTTTCTGTCAATATCGAGATAATAATACTCTTAATACCTTATTTCAGGACCCATCAGAAATTCAAATTTTAATCAAAATCATTGATGTTGATGATCATCTACCTGAGTTTGAGAGAACCAACATGACTATAGGAGTCAGACTAAATGTTCCTGTAGATACTATTATAGGAAACGTAAGGGCTACGGATAAAGATCCTGATGCGTTACCAATAGTTTACAACATAGTAAATATGACATTCGAATCGCCTATAAAAGGCAAATCCTTGAAGAATATAACCGATGTAATTATCTTGAACAACTCTACTGCCGATTTGAAGATTATGAAAAATTTGATACACTATGCCGATGGAATATTTAGGTAAAGTACTTATTAAACACTGTTTTAGACTTTCGTGGTGGTTTACAACATTACTATTAGTACTCACGGGATATTTAACACGGTTATTGTTTTTGTTGAGTTCCCGGATATTTCGGCACAGTTGCATGCGCCATGTTCACGGGTAGATGGCGCATGCAACTGTGCCGAAATATCCGGGAACTCAACAAAAACAATAACCGTGGTAAATATCCCGTGAGTACTAATAGTAAAGTACTTATTATTTTTAATGATCAGCGTCACACAGTGGGCGATGGAGAGCTATGTTCGGAATTTCTTCGCGTGATAAAATTCGGGACGAGGATATTCGCCGAAGAATCAAAATCGCCGACATAGCTTTCCGGGTTTGCAAGCTGAGTGTTAATGAACAGGCCAGATCGCTGAAGAATCGTTAACCAATGGGGTTTAAGGTCATTGACTAGCGACCTTGAACTGGAAGACGCAGCGTTCAGCGTGGCGCTCTACGGCCTTTGTTCAGCCTTAGACGGATTCTGGTTAATGATGATGATGATGACTAATTATTTGAGTAGGTAATGGTAACTAATTCAGTTGGTATTTAATTAAACAAACCATTCGTATAAAACTACTGTATAAATAATTTTTTTTTTCCTTGGAAGACTTAGGTATTATCTTTTTTAATTTTCTTACATCATTGCTTATGTGCGACGACGTGTGTTTTTAGGGTTCCGTATAAGAAGGTCTTGTAAGTTCATTGTGTCCGTTTTGTCCGTTCAAATGTCACATAGTGAATAAGAAACAAGTTACATACATCTATATAATTTGGTACTATGAGCTCGTAGCCATATATTAAATTTCAAAAGAATTAAAAAGGGTGTTCTTATTTCTTTTATACTTTAAAGCTTCCTCATTTTGTGAAGGTTGTTCACTTTGATGGGAAAAAGGGATGTTAAGAAGTGTTGAAAAATTAAGACAAAAACAAAGATGTTTTTTACTGCACTGCGTCAAGTGGGGCGGGTGAAGCGTTAAATAGAGAATTTTTAAAGAAATTAACGTTTGATCCATCACTTTTTTGTAAGGTGCAGGTATTCTTTTTGACATGTCAAGTCACTGTTCACAATACAACAAAGTACGTATCACGTTTACAATGTGTTTTTTCTCGAAATACTGTAATTTTTAAGGTACAGTAAAAAGTTTTTAGAAGACAGTAAAAACACTCTTACAGAACTATTTCAGCGTAATATGAATAAAACTTTTTAAGTTATTGATAAAATCTGAGAAAACTGCAAGAAATCTTAAGATTAGAATTTCAGATTATATATTTTTCTTTTTATCAGAATTGTAGTTTTATTTATCACAGAAGTTTAGATTATATTGACCTAATAAAAATTGTTTTGCCGACAATATTGTCCTGGCATTCGATTACATCACCAAAAGTAGGTAATATTGGAATGACACACATTTGTTTGATAATCCGCGCTTCCTGACAACAAGTTAACGGAAACATAGTTATCCGTGTCTCAACACTTGCTTTGGTATCATTTTTAACGTTAAATTTAGTATATTACATTAGCTTCCTCTAAAATATATTAATGATGATTATGAAAGAAAATGATAAATTATTTAAAATAGATTACAAAATTATACATCGTGGTTGTTTTTCACAGGTTGATTGTACGAGCAAATAACTCTCACGATTCTGTTAGAGCCAGTGACCTCCAAGTTGAAGTGAGTATGATAGACTTTAAGTTGCCTAGAACATGCTTTTGGATTCAGTACCAATAGGATGTAATGAGACCATATCCCTAAGCACAATAAGGTGTGTAAATGTTTAATACCTATATGAAGAAATTACATACAAAACAAAACACATAAGTAGAAAATATTCAACACTTAATTGAGGTGGCGTAGCCGCAATTTAGCAAAACCCAAATGTCACCCCAACTGTGCTATGTGGAACGGAGTGTAATAATAAAGGTCGCAACGTCCGCCAGCATACTGTACCCAAAATCCGTCAATGTGCTGCGACCCGGCGTATCACTAATGTGCTAAGCAAGCATTTTGCGATGCGGTCCGCTCCGCCCCGCTGCGGCCCGGCTTAATGTGCTCGAACCTTAAGATGCTTATTTGATTGTTGCGACTCGTAACCAAGATCAGCTGGCGTTTATCTGGCATAAGCATTGCCATTCGGTGTGGTAATGCTGCCAGTGTAATGCTGCCAGCGTAACCTGTACGGTTACGCTGCCAACTTTGTAGTGGGTATGAATATTTAGATTATCTTCAAACCTTTGACGGTTTCTGATAATCCAAATGTTCGTTTTATGTAGTAGGCTAAGTAAGGTAGATATATTTTGTATGTACTTTTAACCGACTTCTTCATCTTGAGATTCTCAATTCGATTGTATCTTATTCCGATAAAAAGGCACTTTTACGGTAAACAAACAACAACTAACAAGCAATTTAATATTGAAAACAGGTGGTAGTAGTGCGCGAGCGGGACCTGCTCCGGCTGGTGATGGCGGGCGGGACGCGCGCGCGGTACGCCGCGTTGCGCGACCGCGTGACCGAGGCGCTGGCGCAGCGACATCTTCGGATGCAGCTGCACGACGCTAACGCTGTCTTCTTTGCTAGCCCTGGGTGCGTATGAGCTGATCGTAGACAATACTGTGGCGACCTCAACGACTTTTTTTTCTTGTTTTACTTTTCCTCTTATTTTGTCTCGTTGGTCTGCGGTCCGTGGTTGTCAGGCATTTTTGGAGTCTTAGCTATACCTTTGACGCCCATGTAGTTAAATAGGTAAAATAGGTATCCAAATTGTGTTCTGGGTTGAAGGCAATTCACTTAAGTTATTGAGAATAATGATCTCATGACAACGAGTGCTGTGCATTGCCGCGCAGTGTTTTGAACTAGTTTAAAATTCTAGGTGGCTTAGGTAATGACGCTTACCACCAGGCTACTTACTCCTTTCATCGTTTGCACAAAAAAAGAGATATTGTTTACACCAAATTTCCAAATTTCAAAGTGCGCTCCTGAAGGTGACGTTTAGAATTTTGATGCGACGCTACGTACTTGATTTTACTACGCCTTTGATTTTGAGTACATAATACTTAGATAAGTTACACCGCCTGAATACTTTCAAGATCACAGTAATACCACTAGACGTACGAAAGGCGGGTGACGCACGTTAGTCATGTTTCATTTAAATACTTATTATTTTAGCCTTGGCCACAAACAGAAAAGGAACATTTTTTACCTTTACTTCTCTCTTCTGTGGCCACAAAGGTCGAAAAATGGCGTCAAAGCTAGACAAAGCGTGGACGTCAATTGGTAGTAGAAAGTACATACCTAAAGTACATACCAGTCTAATTATTTAACCACCTAACTTCAAATAAAAATAACGTATGCAAATCAATATGTTCGAGGCCTACGTTTAGATTTAAATGTTATTATTAAGTAGGTATTCGTGTATAATTGAATTAATTAAACTCACAATAAAATACGTCATAATAACATAAATAACCTAGCTTAAATAATGCTTTGTAACAAATTTAAGCGACGCAATCAGAATTTTATCGATCTGAGAAAAAAAAATGGTACATTAACAGAATATATCATAATGTAATCGAAATAATATATCATATTTCCCTGATTTCTTATTCCGCCCGATCCTATGAAAAATTGAACAAAATGCTGCTGTCGATAGGCATTTACAACATTCGCCATAAATAGTGATTAGACAGGGAAATAAAATAAAGTAAACTATAATATAATCGGAATGTTAGTTAGAACATATAACATTTTCTATGATAAAACAAAAATAAAACATCATAATCAAAACATTATTTAACTCTGGTTAGAGACTTTACTAGTTAGTTTTTGAAAACAGTCTTCGTCGGGATACTCATAATTATACTTTATCTTCTTTACTGTACACTCTTCGACCGTGCTTCTCCATCCTCGCTTTATTTTACTCTTTGATACCCACTCGAATAACCTTAGGTCATCCAATAACCTTCTTCTGTCTACTCCGACTCACAATACTATCTTCTACGGCTGTTCTCGGTGCGGGCTGCTGATCTCTGGAATGGCCTTCCGGTGGCCATGCGCCGTACCGGCCCTGTAACAAAATTTTAATAGGTAATCATTGAGAACAGAAAAACAAAATGAATCACTGCTATATTTAACAGATCAATAACAATAAACATAAAATTAATTGAAAATATGATTGAGTGACGTCAATCGACAATTTTAGCTTAGTACATCCGTCAAAATAAAATCCTATGAATATGGAGTTATTTTGCGGTAATATTCATAGTACGAGAATAACGTAAACCATTTTTACAAGTTCTATTTGTAAAGCGAAGTGACTATGTGTAGCGACTTCCGGGATGTATGAGCAAACTTAGATTTTTTTGATTGACTCACAAGGATTCTTGTAAGTCAACAAAGTCACAAAGCTAACTGAGCCACTAACCTAAGATTCTTTAGGTAAAATTAAATATGCCAGAGCTCTGTCTTCTACGCAAATTTGTCGATTGAATCACATTAATCTTTGTTACCACTGGCAGCTGTTCAATTAGTACCACAGTTATTAATACTTAGCAGCTGCTTGTACCGTGGTTAATAGGGAAAAGTAAACATGGGGCATCAACCAAGGCTATGAAAACATTTTCCACACAACTGTCTAATTGAAACCTAAATGTTGACTTTTTGTACCATCTTATACTGTATGAAAGCAATAAATTATCTGAATGTGTCAGCGATGCCACTGCGGTACTTTTTTTTATTTTTTATATTTCTCGGTGACGAGACGAACAAGTCGCTCACCTGATGTTAAGCGTCACGCTTTTCCCATAACAGTTCAGTGCCACCCAGAATTTTGAACTTCAACAGTTCAAAACGATGCGCGGCAATGCACTGCGCTCGTCACCCTGAGATGTTAGATGTTAAATCTCTGTATGCCCAGTAATTAGGTACGCTGGAAACATTGCCCTTCAATCCGGAACACAGTAATGCTTGCACACTATTGCTTGGCGGTTAAATAACTGGCAAAGGTGTGGTACTTCCACAGACGGACTCTGCAAGAGAGCTCTACCACTACAAAAACAAACTGATCTTATCTCCAGCGATAGAACTGAATCTTTACTATGACTTCCATTCTAATCTTTTTCATAATTAAATATAGTTTTGTTTTAATAAAACCGGAATACTCACGTTAAATTGAGTCGGTTATTCCGAATTTAGTTTCGATCACATTCGATGACCGTTATCAAGGAATACTAAGCTTGAGACGCGCGCGACCTCGTCTTGCCTTGCACGACAAGACTTGCTTGCGGCTTGTACAAGGCAATACGTTTTACTAAAACAAATTGTGTCAAAACCACGTCAGTTTTCATAGTAATAATAGTTTTCTTTCCAGCCCCTGCTTCCAGTTCAGAAGGACGGACACCGGTGAGGCTCTCACACCTAAAGCCATGAAAGCGACGATTCGGTCGCTCGGCACCGAGTTTCAGAACATTCTCGAAACGTTCAACGTCCAGAACATAACTAGTTGTGGGGCGTCCAGAACAAAGCATTCGCTGGCGCAGCATGCGTTGCTCGTATTGGCTGGTGTCTTACCTGTTGCAGCGTTCATTGCTACACTTGTGCTGTGTTGTATGCATTCTAACGGTAAGTGTAGATTTCATTTTCATTAAAAAACGTACTTTTTGGAAATGTTTTCAGGTTTGGAATTCATGTCTGACCCGTAAGGTTGATACCCTCATGTTCATTCTGAACAACTTTACTATGTGGAACTAAACCACGCAAAAATAAAACAGATTTTTCAATGTGAGTCTACGTCTAATAACTAATCTGTACTGTATTATTCGGCTACAATATCGTATCTAGTAAAATAGTTATATAGATTTACCCTTTTGGTACGAGTACGCAAGATTTGCTGCCGGTTTATAACTAAACTTGTAGGTAATTAAGTTTTAAAAGTCTGCTCTGACTATGAGTCTGTGAATTTGAATTTTCATTGCACATCTTAATAGCTTACGAGATATTGCTGACCGAATAACGCTTATGTGAAATCAAACAAAATGTACCGAAGAAACCCCAAGAACAATTTTGTACGCAAAGAACCCTGACTATGATGGTTGATATTTATTTCTTACTTAGCAAAGGAACCCTAGACAAACTTGTTTTTTTTTACACCGATGTCCTTTTGTTTCAGCAAAAAGTCGCGCCAAATCAGCGCTGCTCATAGCCCGGGAGCCTCCTCCAGTCGCAGTGAGCAATATTTCAGTTCCAACTAGATTGTACGCAGAACCTCTGTACACCACGTGACAGCGCCACACTAACACAAATGTCAAAAGGCAATGATTATTAAGTCAACAATTATCAATCTGAAAAAAACATCAATACTTTGAAGATTATGACACGTTTCTCGGAATAGTTTATTATATACCTAATAGAATTATTAGTTTTTGACCTGTAATAATTTGTTGCCAATATATATTATTATGATTAGCTCACACCGCTTTACGAATTCAATAATGTACCTATTCGTGCCTAATAGGTATCTAAAGTTTTAATAAGAAATTGAAGTCGGTTGGACTAATTTTATTTTTTAAAAATTAAATGGTTGGTGAATTTTACAAAACTTACCAAACTAAACTAAGTAACATATTTTTATAATAATAATAATAATAATAAAACTTTATTTCGGATTACAAAGATCCATAGCCACAAAATTCAAATTTGTTACAAAATAGGCTAAAACAAAACAAAACTAACATAAACTCTATCTTAAATATAGCGTGCTATTACTATTTGGTATTATTGTTTTAACCCAATGTTTTAAAATGGGACAGTCATATTTGTCGCTGATGACCTTCAGAATACTGTTATGGCTACTACGCACTCTACTGAGTAAAGATGTTATTCTCTTCCGGATGATAGCAGGAAATCCGTCTGTCCTGGCTTCGGCAAACATGCCAGATGCACTACAGTACCGAGGTAACCCCATCAGCATTCTGAAGATGTTGTTGTATTGGACACGGAGAGCGCTAAGCGACTTTTGCGTGTATCTAACCCATAAGTTGCTCGTGTAAAAACACTGACATAATGTTTTAAAAAGTGTTATCTTAACCGGAATAGAACACCGCGCAAATCTACGAGCGATCATTTTATGTTTTGCTATAAACTATGTTTCTATGTTTCTATCAAACATCTTAACTAATATTATAAATACCAAAATAACCTCTGTCTCTCTGGCTGGGTGTTTGTCGCGTTTTCACGGCTAAGCGGCTGAACTGATCGACCTGATTTTTTGCATATAGTTTAAGGGTAGGAGACGGATATAGGGTACATTTTTTTTGTAGGTCCACGCGAACGAAGTCGCGGGTGACAGCTAGTATATTTTATACACCACCTGCTCGAAAATGGCGAATTATGTATCATGCACACCTCATCTAAAGTAAGTTATTTACGCCCTGCTGTTGAACCGGGTAATAATATTGTACTGGATTTCATTATTAACCTCTGTGCAGGTCAATAATATTGTACTGGATTTCATTATTACCCACTGCGCAGGTCAATAATATTATACTGGGTTTCATTATTAACCTCTGCGCAGGTCAATAATATTGTATTGAATTTCATTATTGCCCGCTGCGTTTTTTTTTTTTAATAATTGTATTTGGTCATTCTTAGTAATGTTATTATGAATGCTAGCACCGCCTTAGTTAGTACATACGCAAGCGTACGGCTGTAAAGTACGCATACATGTGAATGCCTCCCATTCAGCTAGTGATGCCTCCTGCATCTAATAGGCATAAATAAAATAAAAATTAACTTGAAATTGGATCAAATTAAAAATGTGAGATTTGAGTTTTCAGTTTTGAATTTGCTTGCTTTAGCCCCTTGGTAAATAATCTACAAATACTTATTTAGTATTTGGGCTGGACCATGGATAGTCTGCACGCTCCAAAATACTTTAAGTTATTAAATAAGAATGTACATTGTTAAAGTATTTTTTTTGTACTGACATCATGCTGACTCAAACGCCGTTTGGCCTGATAACAATTTTTATTCTAACGTTACCAAAATTTTCAAATGTATATTTGAATATTTAGAATGTAATTGATTGTGCCGACTCTTCTGAAACGTTGTTTTTGGTGTACATTCTAATGTCTAAAATTGACACAAGAAAATGACTGGGTATTCTGGGTATATGATTAAAATAATAATATTTTATCCACATGACAGTCATTGTTTCAGATCTTATTATTAGGTATAATCTTAACTAATACTTTTAAATTAAATAATTAGAAATATGTCAAAATAATAGGACATTCGGATTATAAAATACATGTTCATGTTGTATTTAAATTTGATTGCCAATACATACATGCCATTAGTTTTTGGACCAAAAGTCTCATTTGTGATAATTTTGATAAAAATAAGCATAATAATATAGCTAAATAAACTTATTACTTTGCCAGTATCCCTCTTGTATTCGTAATTGTACTTGGCCATTCTATGTCTGTAACTAAATTTATAAATTAATATTAAAATATAATAATCCATTTAAATACAAATTCCCGAGTATAAACCCCAACAAATTAAATAATAATAACAAAAAAACTAGGTAGATAAGTACTTTTAGTTGTACATAAATTGATAACTTATTTCTATTCTGTAATCATACTCATAGTCATTAAAAAATAAAAAGCATTTAAAGGAATGATATTTATTTTATTTCTATATTGTCTTACAAATATATGTTTTATAATTAAGGTCTTATATGTATATTAGAGATACAAGTTTATACAATTGCGTCTAAGTTTAAAAATTATTAATTAAAACTAGAATTAAACTTTGCTTTATTTTTCTTAATCCTCCTTAATATTCTTTGTGTACAACTCCATCAATCTTGACCAGGTGCAAATCAGGAAACTCCACACCAGAAGTAATAATTCTGACGTATTGCGACTTGTTTGTTGTTGTAATGATGTGGGATGACCATCCTCAAAGTTTTTTTTTAGTTACAAAAAAGAGCACTAAAACAAACACACATTCTAAAAACAATATCCCTCCTTCTCGGGTAGCCGGGTAAAAATAAGTCTTTTCGGGTTGGCGAAGTATTGACAATATACAACACCCAAATATAATTTATCTAGTAGTTGGCCATGCAAAAAAGAATCGTTTCAAATTAAATCTGACAGCTTGGGGCGCGGGACGAGCTAACAAATCGCCGGGTCAAAATTACACACATAGTAACACAAAGGAAATGATACCAAAATTACCAGAATAAGTACCTTATCAAGGTGTAAGACAGATGGCGGATGATGCTAAATTTCTAGTCTGAGAATAGGTAAATAAATATGTAATGCCGTTGTTGCAAATAAAAAAAAATATAAAACAAAAAAAAAACTTTTTTGTATATTATTTTTCTTCCACTAAACGCTTTTAATATACATATCAGTATTTTTGACACAAATAAACAACTCTGCAATCCACAATGGCACATAATTATTCTTTGTTATTTACGATCTTAATAGGTAGGTACATTATTAAGTAGTTATCAAAGACATCTTTAAAGTTAGAACCGACAAACAGATGACGTAACTTAATAAAATAGAGTAGAATAGAATAGAATGGTATCGTTTATTGGCCTTATAACATTGGTAGTTACACTGGGCAAGTCACATTTACAAAATATTTAGTTCATAATTACATAATTTCAAATATCTAATCAAAAGCCACAACAAAATACCCAAAAGCCAATACCCAATACCCAATAGAGTCCCGTTAGCATGCTTTGAGTACAAAATTAAGTTAAAAAGAATCAGGTATATATTAGCCAACCATATTATATTAATTATTCGCGTAGCTCGGGACCATTCAAGCATCGGTCCAATTCCTGATCGGTCAACTTTACTAGTCTAACAGATTCTTCCCATAGTTTTATCGCTGTCTTATGATTGTATGCTCTGCTGGCCCCTCTAGTCAGCTTACAGTTCCTGAAATACTCCCCGCTCACTTCACCAGCTTTCTTATCCAACGCTAAATGAAGTGTAGTCTGAGCTCCTTGCCACGGAGTCTTCGACAAGATGTAAAATAGGCAGGTCACAATCCATCCGAGGTGCCGACGGCTTGTCAGGAAAATCTTAGTTCCGACCGCTCCAGGATCCGAATTGTTTATCACAACATTGAAACCTTTCAGTCTCCTTGTTAACTCTCGAGAAAATAATACAACGCATATCTTACTGTTAGCATAGGATGTAAGTGTAAATCGACTTTCTTTACCGGTATTAGCTACCCCGATCCAATGCAGCACAGATGAAACATTCACGATCCGGCTGGGCTCTCCCGGGCGTCCAGTTTTCTTCAGAAGCGGTAGAAGTAAGATAGTGAGCAGGAAAGCACCGTAATAGTTGATTTGCATAATGAAATTGAGTCCGTCGTGCGTGGTAGCGGTGGTGGGTCCAGCCACCCCCGCATTGTTGATCAAGATATCGAGCCTGTCCTCGGTTTTGAGGATGTCAGCGGCGAAGTTCCGCGTCGACTCCAAGGAGGCTAAGTCAAGCAGTTTGAATGCTACGTTTTGGTTTTCGCTGCAGCTTGTGATGGCTTGAATTGCGCGCGCACCCTCCTCCGCATAGGGGCAGGCGACGATGACTCTTGCGCCACGTTGTGCCAAGTCATGCGCCATCTCCAGCCCCATGCCGGCCGTACCGCCCGTCACCACAACCGTCTTCCCATCCAGCCGCTTCTTCGACGTACATATTGCGTTAGTATTTTTCAAGTAAATTCCAAGCAATAAAATACTAACTAAAAACATTAAAATAACAACACCGGTAAGTAATAATGCTGACATGGCGCCTGATGCTTTATGGAGTTGATATTAAATTACGTAAGAGTTTCGAGATCACAAATTTAAATATTGTTTACAATATTGTATGGTTTATGATAACTTTTTGGAGTCGAGATCCAATTTAAAAGCTAATTTGACTCACGGCCGCTCGTGCCGCGACGCGACTGTATAATCCTCGCAGCTCAACAGAGTTGTATCGAACTAAAGTTTCGATGATTTTAATCATTGTAACAATAGCGCCTGTAGCATGTCTTTCTAGCCTAGTCGACAAAGCGACCGGGCCAACGTTAGCAGTCCTGTAGGCCTATAGACGATCTTGGTGGCTTTATACTTTATTATTGGTTATTGACTTTAAGGTATTGCGTCATGAATCTTTTTTTTTACTCGATCTATTGCAATCAAAATAGTTTTTTTAGAGTTCCGTGGAACAACAAGTAGCCCTTATAAGATTGTTGTGTGCATTCGTCACATCATCGAAATGTCTACAATGTAAAGAAGGAGAGTTGGAGTTAGAAATAAATTCTACATTTAGAATTTTACAATTTGATTTTAGTTCTTTACATTGTAGACATTATACACTTGTTTATATTATAATTTGTTAACAATAAAGAGTTTATCTATCTATTTATCTCGATTTAGCAATGTTGAGCATAAATTCAGTAGCTTCTAGGGGAGGGATGGGATTTATCATGTTTGGTACTTACTTATGGACCGAGCAAAATGAAGGACTCAGAGTCTACGATAACAAATCGGCGTTTGTATGCACATTTGAATTTTTTTCATGGTCTACAGTCTAAGCAACCACTGCTCTATATTTTTTGTGTTAGAATCGGATCCGTTGGAGCTAAGAACAGCGATTTTTCAGGTGAAACAGGTAGTTTCACTACCTGTAGTTTACCGATTGAGCGAGCGTTTGTTCAGATTAATTAGTTTTATGAATTCATCGAACTCGATTGAAAAAGCGAAAAAAATAACGTTTCATGTAGGATAGCGAGTGAAACCGCGGGGCGCAGCTAGTATACTATAAGTTGACTATAAGCTTTTGATGCCAACAGTCCAACACTGTGTGCAAATAAGATTTACTAACGATATTCGTTTTTTAAAAGACATTGGTTTGGTTAACATTGGTCAAATTAACCGTCACGTTATTTAGACAATAGTTGTTTTTATTAGTCGTTTTTATTATTTACAGAGCTTCTCTGTAAACAATGTTATTCTTGTTGATAATTGCACTTTCGCGAACACGACGGAAAACGCTCTGCTGGGACCCTATTCCTGTGCGCTCGAGATTGTCTCGGTCACTGTCTCTCTAATTTAGAATTTAATGGGAGTGAGAGTGACCGAGATAAAATGTCATTTCTCCGAATAGGGGCCCTGCTCTTGTGTTAAGCTTGGTAGACTATCTCGCAAAGTTTCCATCATTTCATTCATGTCATGAGTTGTCTCAGTTATATACCCCTGTTGCCACGCTGGTGATCATGTGGATGATGCGATGTGGATGTGGTTCAGGCAAACCATAGGTCGATAAAAGCAGCAACTTACTTGTTTTTACAGTCACCAGAAGTGTTTCGAACAAAATGCTGTCAATACCCAGATTTAAAAATGCGTATGTTGAAAAAACCTCCAAATTTGTTATCCCTTACCTAGTTAATAAATTACCATTAGAACTAAAAAATAAATTAACCAAATTAAACATTAAATGTATTTTAAAAAACTACTACCTAAATCTATAGAAAATTAATCGTATTACATCCTGTACTATGACAGTGCTGCGCGCGATCACTGCCACGGCCGGGCGAGTAGGTGCTCAGTGGAACCGGTTTTACTATTGCTGCGAGAAGTACTTGGTAAACGCCTACCCCGGCTGTTTTGTGTGTTTGCGCGCGACGCTCAGCTACATTAATATGTATATTGTTTTTATTTTTTTTGTAATATTATTGTTTATTTAGACTACATATTTAAAAAATTGTAAATGGCGTGAACTAGTTGTCTAGACAAACCTTAATTAGGTTCTAAGACAACTTGTGATGTACCTAATATTGTAAAATTTTGGTATTAAATAAATTAAAAAAAAAAAAAAAAGAGCCTGGTCGAGCTCACATTGTGGCCCGCAGGCCATAACTTACTGATACAGTCGAACACATCTCTAGCTCGCTCCTTGGTTCTACAAACTCGCGGTAATACAAAAACCAGTTTTGCTGGGCTTTGTGCACATAACGTTCGGTATACTCCGGAGTTCAACTTACAGTGGATATTATTATGTTTATTTGCGTCATAACTTCAATATTCCTAGACCAATAGACTGTAGTATCTTCGTAACAGTAGCGCCGAGATTCAAAGTATGTATTATATATCAATTATAAAGTCGAATAAAAAAAAAATCTCAATACCAACTTGAACTCAAAATTCCACCCCTTTAGGGGTTGATTTATCAAAAACTGTGAAAAACGTGTTAAATATGTTCTGTTTATTGATAAATTTGCAAAGTTTCATAACAAAAGCTTCACAAAAAAAAAAACCTCCATAGAAACTTTACCAACCCTTTTCAATTATTTTTGAAGTCGGTGCCAGCTAAGAAGGACAGTTTAATCTTGCCTTTGCAACAGACTTTCGAACGGCAGGGGCGGCGGCGCGGCTACTGCCTTTCCTATGTAAAACCTCTGTTGGCGCGTTCGGATCGTACCTGCGGCGTAAGATTACAATCCGGGCGCGCCAATCACAGAGTTATCATCGCTACAAATTATCCCACTGCTGGAAATAAGCCTCCCTCTCCCTCTCTCTCACCAAGGTCGTAGCTAGGATTTTTTAAATTATCTATATATATTATCTATATATTAGATAAATTGGCCTTGAAGTGACTAATTTCTATAACAAACAACTATTCTGCAGCATCAGGAATCACGCTGGTGGAAGGTTGCGGCGTCATTATCAGCATCTTCGCCATACACCGCAACCCTGAGTACTGGGGGGAAGACGCGGAGCAGTACAGACCTGAACGGTTTCTTGACTCTGAACTGAAGCATCCAGCTACCTTCATGCCTTTCAGCCATGGACCAAGAGCTTGCTTAGGTAACAGAAGTAAACATGAAAACATTGTAATAATTAAATTGTAAATTGTTTTTTTTTCATACACTAAGCTTTTAGGTACTCCTTGCTATATATTTGTCCAGATGAACAATGGCACCTACAACATTTTATGTAATGTAACTGAGTGACGAGATGAGCGAGTCGCTAGCGTGATGGTAAGCGTCACGCTTGCCTATTAAAGTTCAGTGCCATCCAAAATTTTGAGCTAAACGCATTTTTTTCAGAGTAATGTTCGTCGGTTTTTTTTGTTATAATTATAAAACTTGTGACAAAAAGATGGCACTAATTTTGGGGCTGTAAAATTTAGCTATTTTTAGTTCAGTTTTTGAAAATGATACAAAATAATGTCGTTATCGTCCTAAATTCCAGGTTACAAGTACGCAATGATGTCCATGAAAACTGCTTTAGCCACCTTGCTGAGACGTTACCACCTGCTCCCGGCTCCTGGCACCTCCGTCGAGGACCCGTTGCGGTTGGAAATAAATATAATGATGCGGCATGTCAACAAGTTTCAAGTCGTCTTACAAACTAGGGGTGCAAGAAAGTGTTAAAATTGTTTTCGTAAACCAAAACTTTACACACTACGTCTCTACTTTGGATCTCAATATTATTTACATGAACTTATTTTTTGTTTGTTTTTAACGGACTTCCAAAAAAAAGTGGTTCTCAATTCGATTGTTTTTTTTTTTTGGTGTTACCTCTGAACTCTGTCATTATTCAATCGATCTGGAAAAGTATTTTTTTATTTGAAAGGAGATACTTCCAGATTGGTCCTATTTTTATCAAAATCCAGGTATAATAATGGGATCCATGAAGAATTTAGGGTACTTCTCAAATATTATAGGCATACATATAGCGATTTTGTAATTTTCATCAACACGTCAAGCATTTGCATTGAGAAAGTATCATTTGGTGAAGTAGAACTGAAGAAGAATAGAATAGAATAGAATCATTTATTGGCCTTATAACATTGGTAGTTACACTGGGCAAGTCACATTTACAAAATATTTAGTTCATAATTACATAATTTCAAATATCTAATCAAAAACCACAACGAAAAATAAGTTTAATTTGATAAAAAAAATTGTTTAATTTAATAAAATATGATTAATAAGACCACAGATAGCAACTGGAACTCTACAAAGCTAGGTATTTCACGAGTGGAGCCAAGATAGTCTCGATTATGATAGTAAAGCGACTGTGACGAAGCAAATTTAAATAAATTTTTTTTTCTTTTAATTTTAAAATTATACTAGTAGTTCGCGCCAAACTGAGACTTCGCGAACCCTGTTACATTGCAACCCCTAAACCGATTATACTCATATTCGAGCTTAAAAATTGTATTAAAATGAACTACTCGCCTACAAACATCGGACCTACGGTTCGCAAAATATCATCGGACAAATACACACACTAACATACAAACACCAATTTGTTCCCATATACTCTGAGACCTTCGCTTGGCTCGGTCAAAAAAATCTTTACTGTACGTACCAATTCATTAAATATTAAAGAATGTTTATGTTGATATCTTCCATTTCTTTGAAAAATTCTTTCTTTAAAAAAAAAATGCTTTAAAATATTTGTATTATGGTTTTAAAGATGAGACTTGTTAATTTTTCTTATTTCTTGTTTTGTCTTTCTTATTCAAATTAAATGGTTATAAAAGATGTAAGATATGAGAGAGAAAGTACCATAGTTACATAACAAGCGCAGATAAGGAATACTTATTATTCTGAAAATCTCAGAACCCCGGGTTAACTCTGGTTAACCCGGGGTTCTGAGATTTTAACCAGACTTTTCTGGGCACGGGGTATTTAACAGTATAATTTTTTTTTTTTTTTTTTTTTTTTTTTTTATTAAGGTGAGGTGTTACGAATTCATCTATATCTTTTAAACTAAAAAGAAAAACCATGAATATGTTTATCTTTTAGTCGTCAATCTTACTTAGTTTGCTTTTACGAGGTTACAAGAATCAAAAGAACGCCTCCACTATTTACTTACTTTACGAACTTGGACAATCAGTGTCACGGTCTTGCCATGATGTACATACCTACTTAGTGGGTAAAATTTTGAACCACTTGATTCAAAATTGTATGTTTTGAACTTATATCGAGAGCATGTTGCGTAAAAATACTTGTATTATGAGGTCACACAGTAAGTTCAGTGTAAGACAAATACCTACAGGACATGTAAAATAACATTTTTTTTGCGAACAAGCGACATCGTGATGTCATTGTACAAAAAAAAATGTTTATCGAACATAATGCTTCTTTGACCACTTCATCAAGTGCAATCGTGGTCAAATGCATGCAGCCTGATTTAAAAAAAATACTTCGGTCGCGTACGAAACATGTGCTACGTAACTAGTATCTATCTTTACTAGCAGAGCATGATTGATATGTTCTGTGCTATCAGCCCATCTCAGTCCACAGCCGGACTCACGTCTCTACGTACTCCTGTTGTTAGTTGGTGTCAAGCATTGAAAGGTTTGCCTGAATCTTCGGCTTCGCATTTAAGATGCTGCTGACCGTCCATTACCGACCTGCTGTTTTTCAGCTAACGTTATTGGACTACATATTACATATTGGTGTCGATTTTGCTTGTGTTGACACTCCCATTGCCACTTCGGCTTGCAAACCTTGAGACTAAGTCGGTGACTTTGGTTCTTCGGGTAATATCCTCGTTCTGGACTTTATCGCGCAAAGAAACTCAAGCAATTCATGGTTACTTTAGGTTTTTTTCCTGAACGGTGGTATTATTTTTTTTTTTTTATTATTATTTATTATGTATGGTTCATATTCATTTTATTGGGTATAATTTTTCGTTCACGTGGTGATTTTTAAGATTACTTTTTTTATTGATGTAAAAATCATTTCACCTTTAGCCATGGGATCGTTGTACCCATCTATGTTTACAAAATGATCCTTAGGCAATCAAGAAATATTAAATAATTCCAAAAATATTTATAATACCGGAAATAATATGCCAATATTACAGCACTTAATAAACTAAGAGTACTTTAACAATTTATGTAACTATTATATTTTTGGCATAAGGTGCAACGTTTCACTCATCGCGCGAAATTCAAATTTTCTTGCATTTTTTGTCAATTACAGCTTAATTACTCATCGTGGATTTATCGAAACCAATTTTGCGCCAATAAATAAGTTGTTTTAAGACATTACGGGTAAAATGATTACCTAGATAACATTGGTTTAGCTACAAATTTCAATAAGCTGATTTTCATCTTGGTTTTTGGTTTAGTGGGAAATGTACTTATACTAGCTTTCAACTTGAATTTCTGGTTGGTGTAATTTCTTGAACAATCTATTTATTATCGCAAAATTAGTTTTCATGAACCTACGATGAGTAATTAAGCTGTAATTGACATAAAACGCAAGAAAATTTGAATTTCGCGCGCTGAGCGAAACGGTATCATTTTGTACCTCTTTCCTTTACGTCCTTTTTTTTTTTTTTCGAGCATCGATCCCGAGTTCCAAGCACTAAACCTGCGAGGCTGATGGCCAGACCACAGGCCAGACCAACGCGTAGGAAATCGCGGGCAGCAGCCATGTAGTGTACTAAATAAGTACCTAAATCCGTTTCAATGTCTGCAATGAGCTCATATTATAAGATTGAATAAATTGGTATAGTAAATTTATTTATTTATTTAATAGACACCAACATGATGTACGTCGTTGTAACAAAGAAGGAAGCAAGCAATGGAAACAGTCACGGAAACGTCACCACAATTATAGGTGCAGACTACATGATATTAAGAAGCGAGTTTTACAGTCAACGACTTAAAAATAAATTTTTAAAAGTATACGTAGTAGAGTGTGAATAAGCTATAATAATAAATAAATTGGCTTAGTTTGATAGGTACAATATGTAGGTAACTAGGTATTCGTTTTTTGCAGCAAAGTGCTAAAGTATACGGCAATCGTCATACTAAACTTGTATACCTAAGTACTTGGTGACAAACTTGGAGGTCTGTCAGTGTATTAATAGATCTTACCACATATCTATCAGAAACATCCAGGAAAATATCGTGAGGTTTTTAAAATTCGCTATTTGGGACTCATTCTGTGCTTGGAAATAGGTAATCGTTGATCGAAGTTGCGAAAATTATGACATGAAGAATCGGTATAATTAAAGCATGAGGACGTGAGGTGATCTCAACCAAATCCCTAAAATGAGTAGTTCTATGTTCAGCAGTGGACGCCTTCTGGCTGATGATGATGATGATCTTCACAGCTTTAGCAGGTACAGACCTAAGCTGCTGACGTGCTTTTGCCCGACTTCCCAATAAGAAGGGTAACGATTTTTCGGTCTTGTGACTTTCTTTAGCGGTTTGAAATGTGGGGTGTTTAATTTAAATTACACTTTGGGAAGTAATAGCTCTATTAGATACATTAATGTAATAATAATATACATACGAGGCTATGCAGCCAGAATATTACCTTGTGCCTATCTCCGCTCGTGGAGACCATGGGTTGTTGGGAGGCCTGAGAACCCATAAAAAAAAATTTCATAATGATGAGTACCTATTATGAGTTCTTTTTGGCTTAGCAACCCCTGTATTTTTTTTAATATACGATGATGGATGATGATGATTTGATTTGCAAATTACACCTTTACATTTGCAATTACACGTACTTTTTGGATGTTACTAGACTCAAGAATCACTTAATAAATATTTAGTTTCTAAATTTAATTTCGGTTCATTAGCATAGCAAAGTTCAGCTTAAGCATTCTTGTTATAAACTAGATATATAAGCTAGGGGACTCCCGTTTCGGGGCAGTTGGACAATATTTATTTTGCCAGGCTACCTCTTTGCTTTACACTGCCTTCAAAATTCTGCATGTCTGAGTAAATATAGTTTAATTATTTATTCACACTGTTCAAATAAAGCTCGGCTTATGCCAGTTATTAAAACTTATGTTTTTATTTTTTTATCACACTACTTAGGTACTTGATCATGTTACATATTCTACATAAATGAAACTTAATAAAGTAAGGAAACGTTGGTGCACTTACCTAATTAAAAATACTATAATATATTTTTTGTACGTTTTGGGTTCCTTAGCAAACTAAAAAACCCTAGTTACGCCATGTTCGTCTACATGTCAAAATTATACATAAGTGCTACGAAGTACAATATTGAAATGATGTTTTATTTTTTGAGGCACGAGCTATATTCATGTTCTTCACAAAAAATGTTTTCCTGATATTTTCTTATAACGAATAAAAGTAGGTGTTCTGTTAAGATGACATAAATGTATATTTGATCAAGTCCAATAGACTTCATTCATTATTATTTGCGTGTCTAGTCACGCTCATGACAACTATTATAAAAATATATGGTTTTATCTGATTTTTACGGCGTTCTGATTTTCCTACTCTGACCTCCCGCTGCTTGGTGGTCACTCGAACCCTAGTGTCGATAGCACTTACAAGCAAGCACTCGAACTATCTTCTATAAAATTGTCGTCAATGACAACTACACATCTTTTCGGTTCCAATCACAGCCTTATGCACAAGTTCTAAATTTTTTTTTTTTAGTAATACTATACAAATTATTAATACGGATCTTTTTTAATTTTAGATGTTTTAGATAATATAAGTTTTATCAGTGTTCGTTTAGGGTCCCGATTTGTCTTTTTCAAGGCAAAAAAGTGCACAGTAGTGCCAGTTACTTACTTGGTGCAAGTGATGCTTCTACAAATAGTATTAGCAGTTCTTGTGACGTGGTCTCTAGTTCTGCGATGGCAGAAAAGAGGGATGTTCAAACTATGGAGCCAGTTAAAGAATGATGTCAAAACTCTGCCTATAATTGGTCATGCTTACTTGTTCTTGGGAACCGATGAAGGTAAGATACATTTTTTTACATTGTCATTAGTAGTAAGCTGCGCTATTAACTCGGGTAATAATGTACCTATTATGATATATGTTAGTGTAGAAAATAATAATAATAAAAACTATGTGTATGCGTTCCCGTAACTCCTTAGCATAGTTTTTATTATGAGCAAATCTCTCACCTGATAAAAAGCGTCACGCTTGGTGATGGATACCAACTTCAAGAAGCAATTGAAATCAGAAAGATCTTTACATCCGGGGAGATGAAACCACTAATAAGTGTATACCTACATCGCGATGTAGGTCTATCAACACAGTCGATTTTACGTGATTTAGTGACAATTCTACGTTTTTTTTTGTTTTTTTTTTTTTAACGCTTATGAGTCTGTGTTTGACCACCAACTTGCCTGTTGGTAAGCGATGATGTGGCGGAAGATGAAACACGCAGACTTAGAAGATACCTATTCACTCTGACTTTGAAAAGCTCTAGATTTTAACTCTCAGGAAACAAGGAAGCCGGCCGGTTTTTGCAAGATCAAGTTAAGGTAGGAGATTACAATGCCCGCAAATCTCGCCGGACCTAGCCGCAGTCTTGCGATACAGAATAGTATACTCCTAACGGTCTCGTGACACTTATAACTATAGCAACATGATGAAAACATAATTATATATACCTGAATAATTTTATTGCGCTATAAGTCTCGTTAGATCATTAAATTTATACGTACCTCGTAATTTAAACATGTTTACCTCTCACTTTTATTTACGTCCCAATTTCCAGATCGAATGAAAGTTTTCCAGAAGTTCGGTATCGAAGCTTATAAGACAGACGGACTTTTTGCGTTGTGGCAAGGCAGTCGCCTCTACGTTAGTAAGTTTATAAATATACTTATCTGCTTAAAATTATTTTGGGTTCGTAACATCTACAAGTAATTTTGAATTCAACATATTTGTCGCAGCATGACCCTGACTCTCTATTTCTTTCTCTCTCTCTCTATCAGCTTCTTTGTAACCCACATGGTGATGGGGTCAGGCTCCCTTCCTTTCTTGTGAAGACCGTTATTGGTTTGTGATCCAACTACTCGACACTTTACTCTACTCGACATCGTCCTAAAATTCTAATTTAGACGATAGTAATTTTTGTTTTTTTTTCTTTATATTCTTTATCATTTCATGGGTTAAATTCACCGATAGCTAATTTCAATAAATAAGGTAAATTCATGGACGTAGTACCCAAGTACTACGTCTATGGGTAAATTAATAATCAACTTATGACGTAGTGACTTTAAGACAAGGAATTATGGTGCAATATAAGGAATAAGTTATTTAATTTTTATCCTGAAACAAAAATAGAAATGTAAAAGCGATAGTAAAAAACGCGTGACTCGAGATTTTACAATACTACTGTAATATTTCAGATATAAGTGATCCTGAAATAGCAGAGTTGGTGCTCAAAACTTGCCTGGAAAAAGATGACGTACTCAAGGTCTCCAGGATGCTCACGGGAAACGGAAGCGTATTTGCACCAGGTAATTATTGTCATGTTTCTTCATCAATAATGAAAAAATCAAAGATTATTTTTATTATTTGGGTAAATATATTTACCGTATTGGAAGATAGGACGAGGCGTTACATCGGCCCATAATAAAGATCATGACTAAAATAAAACCCCAGATTGAGGTTTCGCTATTAATAAAGAATCTATTCTTACAGAGCTACAATATTCCAACAGTTTGTCGTTCAAATTTACTACTGATAAATTAATCAATTTCGTATAGACTATGCAGGACTCACGTTAAACATAATTATGGTAAACAATTCAAAAAATCGGTTTAGTCTCATTAGCTTTGAATTCAATTGATCGTACCAATACGAATTTCGAGGCAAAAAGCCCGGGTGCAAATGGGATCGAGGGAACTATGAACGGACCCGCTGTCTGATTAGCATGTGTAATTTGTGGTGGTTCTGGTTGTCATATAGTACCTAAGTAAGTATTTAACCTATTGCTATAATTCCAGTTCCGATCTGGCGTCCTCGTCGCAAGTTCCTCGCCCCGACCTTCAGTCCGAAGAACCTGGCACAGTTCGCGCAGATTTTTACCCGGCAGAGTGACGTAATGGCGGCCCAGCTTGAGCGAGTTGCTGGCAAAGGGCCCTTCTCCATTTGGAAGTTTATTACCACCTACTCTATGGACTCGGTTTGTGGTTAGTAGAAAATAGCACCTACATGACACCAAGGAGACAAAACGTTTGTACCTGTGTAGAGGTGATAGCTCGCGGTGCGATAGGTGGAGGTGATTAGTGCTTTCAGTTCACAATGAACATGAGCTGCCGGTGAAGGAAAATATCGTGCGGAAAGCACAGCTATGCTGCTGTCAAGTTGAAAATCAGTCGTCAAGATCTTAATAATGTGTTCCGACAGCCGCACTTGTGAGCTAGTTTCCGTTCCAGGAGGTGTGTTTACCATCCTTGATCAAAACGTTACTTCTGGAACAAATGCCTTAGCCTGTTGCTAAAATAAAAATCTTGAATGTGAATTGCACCACGACAAAGTCTTTTCGTAATCTCTCTATGTCGTGTGAAAATCTGACAAAATTTGTGAAGTGTATGCAACTGGCCCGTTCCTTTTTATTCCCAGAATCAACTCTCGGGATCCGCGTGAATGCGCAGCGTGAGCCCAACCAACCATTCCTGAAAGCATTTGAGGAGCTGTGCAAGCTGGACGCAGCGCGGATATGCCAGCCGTGGCTACACAACGACGCTGTTTACAAGATGACGCCGTACGGCAGGCGGCATTTTGTATACAGGACGGAGCTCTGTACTTTTATAGACCGGGTACTTGGCCACAGACTTTTCCCTTTATGCTCTCTTAATCGTTTAATTTGTTTCGAATACTTTTGACAATATTGATATTAAGCAATGATACGGTCTAAGTTGAAGCACAATTACCTAGAAGGAAACTATTAACTATTTGGAGACAACCATATAGTACCTACATGTCAGAAAACACCAGAATCTGGTAGAAAATTTCTTAATCTTGCTAGGCTTACAATATGCGTATTTAAATCAAGTAACGGCAAGTACAATATTCAATCATTTATTGCGACATTTTAAGTAGATACGTATGATTGTACATAACATATTATGTATATATGAATAACTTAGGAGATGCATACTAGGTAAATAAAGAAGTCGAGGAAATATATTTCAATTTTGTTTTAGATAATTAAAAAGAAGAGACAGAGTATGAAAGAAGAAAAGGCTAAGCAACCAGAGTCTGAACAACGTAAGTTACCTTAAAATTACTGAAAAACGTTTAAATTGATACTCTTATAAGTAATAAGTATTCGGAAGAACCTTAATAAGTACACATTTTGCAGATTCCAATAACAAAATGAAGACATTCCTGGAATTGCTGATAGAGTCATCTGGTGGTGAAGATGGCTTCACCGATCTGGAGCTCCAAGAGGAAACCTTGGTTCTGGTGCTGGCTGGGACGGACACTTCAGCTGTAGGCTCAGCGTTTACGGCCCTGATGTTGTCCATGCATGATGATGTCCAGGGGAAGGCTTATAAAGAGTACGTATAAATTAAGATTTTAATGACCCAACGAGATAAGTCTTGTTAGCGCAATCTCTCGATGTTTTCTATCATGCTGCCGTAGTTATGAGTATCACAAGCCTGCTAGGAGTATATTATTCTGTATCATAAGCTGACTGATGTATCCAGCGATATGTGTGGGCATTGTACTCTCCTACTCTCACTTGATCTTGTAGAGTTGTCACTAAGTCACACAAGACCAATTGTGTCAATAGACATACTATTACCGTCCTATGCCACCACGTTGTAAAGGTGTTTCTGGTTGCAATTGCTTCTTGAAGAGTAATGTCCTTAATTTTCATTAGAGATGACATCCGGATCGTGTTATTAATTTGTGTGAGTTTCACTGTTTTCGCTCCACAAACATAAGGCAAACTATAGTAATGAGGCGTTTTCCAAAAAAAAAGAAATCCTGGTAATAAAAGTACCCAACAGATGGCATTAGATGTACCTTGAGGTTTTCTGTCACTGTCAAGACATGAAAGACAAAAAAATGTACGTGTGCCTTTTTTTCTCTCGTGTTTTTTGGCTCCACATGTGTATTTAGACAATTTCAAGTAATGTAACTATGTATTTGACTTCATTTGAAATATTACAATAGTTGGCACTGGCTAAATACACCACGTGTGGAGCCAAAATTTAAGATTTAAAAAATAATCATAAAATATTTCGACAGAAATGAAAATGACAGGTAAAACGATAGGATATTACGATATTACGCCACCTAGTAAGTATTTTAAAACTATTTTTTTTTTTTTTTTTGGAAAACGCTTCATTAATCTTTTGAAATAAGATCTAACTATGTCTCTTTATCCCTAGTTATAGCTTTTAACAGCTTCACGCGCTTTGTGAACGAAATATGTTACTCGCTGTTAACTTTCTAGGTATTTTCAGAATCTAGTCCTGAAAGATATAATCTTAATTATGCTTTTCAAGAGCAGAGTGAATTAAATTTATTTTTGGTCTGCTTGTTTCATCTTCGAACACATCTTTGCTAACCAACAACCGAGACTTATTCGCGTTAAAAAGAGATGGGTTCAGTAGTTCCAATGATAACCCACCATAAATAAAAAAATAGACATATTACTTCTTTATAATATTATTATAGTTTAGTAAAGATTTTTTTATGTTTGCTATGGTGAAATACCAGAATGTACAAACTTGTAAAATAATAAAAAGAATGAGAAGAAGAACAAAAATAATGATACTATTTCCAATCTTAGAAAAATGACAGTAGTACTTATAACACCATGATGACCAATGAATCGTTTTTTTTTTACAGAATTCAAGAAGTATTTGGCAACTCTGACCGCCCTATTGCGGCAGAAGACCTACCTCAACTTAGGTACTTAGACGCTGTCATCAGAGAAACTTTGCGGCTCTATCCTCCAGTACCTCTCATCGCGAGGAAGACGCTGAAAGACTTGCCCTTGCGTAATGAACTTTTGATTTCATTATCAACAGTGTATTGCCTAACTGGAAACGACAGGCAATTGGTTGATATCGAATAATTCAGCTAGCAAAAAACCAAGGCAGTGGGCACAAAAGGTCAAAACTAAACAGTAGGTTATAGAAGAATATAGTTATAGGCCCATGTTATTTATGCTGTTATTGGTCTAGGATTTGTTAAAATATAAAGAGCGGCAAATAAGCTGACGGTTCCTGATTGTCAGGTGTTGTAAGCAAACCGCAATACAACTGCAAATTTAAATTTATTTAGTAGGTATTTATTGATGGAAATTGATTCATTTTGAAAGTATAGTGCGTGCAATCACGCCGTAATACCCAAACTCAATAAACTTGCTTGTCTCGTTTCAATAAGTACCATGAAAATTACTCAATACCTGTTGTCGCAGTACTAGATAACCGTTCTTTTCGCCACAACATGAAAATCGATAAAATGATAAATCATCGTAGTAAATATCTCACCAATACTAATGAATGAATGATAATTCCCACTCAAAAAAACTTATAAAAGTGTTACTTTTATTTAGACCACTTTAAATTGTTTACCAATGCTCTTGGTTCCAGCTACGGGCCACGTTCTGGCCAAAAACTGCGGCATTGTTGTCAACATCTGGGCTATCAACCGCAACCCTAAATACTGGGGCGAAGACTCCACGGTGTTCCGCCCTGAGCGATGGATAGACATGACGATCAAGCACCCGGCAGCGTCCATGCCTTTCAGTTATGGCCCGAGAGGATGCATTGGTAGGTTGTTTGTCCAATCGACGAGACAAGGGAGTCATTCTCCTGCTGGTCTACAGGCTGACCCACATCAGTATTAAGGATGACTACAAAATTAGTTAAAAATCCGAAGGTAAAATAATTTATTATAATAGTAATTGTTCACGATCAATACTCAATAATCAATACATTTATTGCAAACGTTACGTGGATTACATGCAGATCTTAATTAGCATATTTTAAATAGGTAAATCATAATGACCCCGATTGGGTATGGCAATATCGTGCGGAGCGGGTCAATCTATTCCATAATTGTCTTATCTTTCAAAAATTCGTCTAGGGTATAGTAGGATTTCGCGAGTAATACAACTTTTAGGGCTTTAGCAAATTTGAACTCATCTTCTAACTCTTTTATCTGTACCACAGATGAATCATCTGTGATCTGTACTGATAGCTTGTTGTATATTTTAGCAGCCATTGGGTTTGGTCCGGAGCTATGCATTTCTAGTTTAGACGGAAGGTACTATTAATTTGTTTTTATAATTAGACCTTATTCGGTAGTCTAGCTTGTCTGATAATTTTGTAAAGAATTGAGGGTGTTTTTTTTACAAATTTGCAGTTTTCTAAAATATATATGGATGTAGTCGTTAAGATTTTAAATTTTATAAAATAAGATCTGTGAACATTTGGTATTTTGATGTCGGGAAGTTTTATGTTTGCAAGTATTCGCATGCATTTTTTCTGGACAACAAAGAGATCTTTGGCATCCACGCTGTTTCCCCAGAGTATGACGCCGTAGCTGAGCCACGAGAATGCATATGCGTAATATCTAGGTCTGTTGCTCGTCTAAGTTCCCTAATTGTGTATGTGAAACTTGACAATTTTGCTTTTATTTTTTGAATGTGCCTTTCCAGTTTACATGCGTGTCAATTTCTATGCCCAGTAATGTGGCTGCATCAACACATTCTAGTTTATTATTATTATATGAGAATGTTATGTCAAGAGTGGGGTCTTAATTGCATTATTGCAGTCTTTGTCAAATTTAAGTCAAGTTTGTGGTCGGTCAATTCATTCATTCATTATATTATTAAAAATGTCAGTGAGTTTTTCTCAAAGATTTATATTATTTTTACAAGAGGTCAAAATAGAGATATCATCCGCGAAAATTACGCAGGATTCGTTAATTGTTTTAGGAAGGTCATTAATATATATTTAAAAAAAAGATGCATGCAACGACACTTCCTTGGGGAATTGAAAGATTTATTGGTATTGGGTCAGATCTAGTAATATTTATCATACCAGAACTATGGTCAACATTTTCAATTTCTACATACTGTTCGCGGTTTTTTAAGAAGGAACAAAGCCATTTATGGGCAATGCCGCGTACTCCAATGCCATATATTTTGTCTAATAGTATGTCATATTGTACTTTATCGTAAGCTTTTGTCATATCGAGTAGTATTCCGATTGCATATTCTTTGTTATTTATTGATTGCAAAATTTCATGTATTATTTTGTAAACGGCTAAAACTGTTGAGCGGTTTCGCCGAAAACCGTTGTGACAGTCGTCAAAAATGTCATATTTTTTGCAAAAAGAATTGAGACGTGGTTTCAAAATTTTTTCAAAAAAATTGATGAGGTATGTAGGAGTGCTATTAGTATGTAGTTACTGGGTTCTATTTTGGATGATTTATTGTGTATTGGTTTAACAAGCGCCTTCTTCAAAAGTTCTGGAAACGTGCTTTCGATAAAAGATTGGTTAGTTAATAGATAATACGGTAAAGTGAGTTCTTCGGCGCAGAGTTTAATTAAAATAGGGGGTAGTTCGTCAATACCGTAACTATATTTCCCTTTCAAATTTTTAATTACTAAGTACATTTCACGTGGTTCGACATCGAGTTGTCAGTGCGCTGGATCACGGGACGGCCACGAGCCGGTCCGCGCTTCCTACGGAAGCAAAGTATTGGTTGAAGGTATTTGCGACCTGTTGCGGATCGGAAATAATATAGTTATTAATTTTTAGTTTTATGTTATTTTTACGCTTTTTTTCGTTTTTATTTGTGCGTTCTTTTTATTATTTTCCACGTTGTTTTAGTTTTATTTTCGGAACTTTTCATATCTCGCGTATGTATTCAATTCTTTTTTATTTATTTACTGTTTTTTTAAATAATTTTACGTATGATTTATAGTGGTTAGTTAATGTTGGGTGATTACAGTATGTAACAAGGGGTTTTAGCAGGCGCTTATTCCTACAGGATGTTTTTATGCCTCGTGACAACCATTTATATTTTTTGTTTGTATTTAGTTTTATTTATTTTTTAGGTATACAGCGGTCTAAGATTTTTGATAGTGTATTATTAAATATTTCATAATTGCCATTTACAGTTTTATTTGTATTAGTACTCAAAAGCTCAGTCCATTTAATGTTTTTTAGCTCATTTTTAAAAATATTCATATTTTGTTTGTTAAATAATCTTTTTTTTTGATTTCCATATTATAGGTATATTTTACTATGAAAACTGACGTGGTTTTGATACATTTTATTTACGTTATTCCGACTATAGTTTAGATCACATTCGGTGACCTTTATCAAGGAATGCTTAGCGAGACACGCGCGCGACCTCGTCTTGCCTTCAAGGCAAGACGAGGTCCCGTTTTATTAAAACAAAATATAGGTATATTGTTTGAATTTAGAACATTTTTGATATTAATATTAGTACTTAGGTGATCAGAAAATTCGTAATCTTGGACAAAGACATTTATTTTGTTCTTATCGCAGTTAGAGAACACTAGGTCCAAACAAGTGGCTGTACTGTTAGAGATACGAGTTGGTCCTTTTACAAATTGGTTGAAATTGTATTCTCGCATTAAATTTAGTAGTGTAGTCGATTCTGTACATACGTCCATCAAGTCTGTGTTAAAATCTCCACGAATGATTATGTTTATTTTATTATACTTTTTTGATAGCAGTTTGAATAGTTTATTTAGCTGACTATAGAATAAATCGCTCCGCTTGTTATTCCAATATATAATTATCAACATAACATTGATTTTAATAATTATTATGGCACTAATTTCTATACAATATTCAATAGACAGATCTGCTATCTTCGTTAACTCTGTATGTTGGTAGTCGTAGCGTAATAATATCATGGTCCCTCCTCCCTTGCGGTTTTGCCTACAGAATGCGACAACAATGTTGTATCCGGTGCAGTCGAACAGTTGAAGCTTGGCTTTTGATAGCCACGTTTCGGTCGCGCAGAGTGCATGTACAGTGTGGTGGTTTTCTTGTAAAAATTATCTTACTATGTGACGTTTTCCGTAGATACTCTGCTTGTTTTGGAATATAATGTTGAAATCTGTGCGTTTAGTGGCGAAAATTATGATTTAGTGGCATATCTTGTGCACGTGGTTGGTATTTTGTGTATTTGTTGGGATGGAAGCCGGGTAGCTATATCTGGAGGCGTGTGGTACAGGCGACGTATTTTGTGATGGCCGTGTCAATGATGGTGATGATGTTGGCTGGTTTTGCAGGTATGTGTGGGCTGTTTTGCCGTCTATAATTAGTTTATTATTTCTAATGACGGCATGTCGACCGTCATTGTCCCGATAGTAGTATCTATGAACGACTATAAAGTGAAGAACTTCGACCACCCCTAAAACAGCTCTCGCCAGAATCGCTAGAGTTGGGTCAAGCGTCATACAAAAGTGATCCTTCACACGTGTCGCATCGTCAGGAGGTTCCTCAGTCCGTAAGCCCGACCGACACCAGTTGCTTGGGTCCTGCCCCGCTGCCGGCAGCATTCTAGTTTTTATGTTTTACAGTACCAAATACAATTAATTTATTAAAAACTCCACTGTTTTTACCTTTTTGATTTCTGTATGTATTGTAAAATACTTTAATTCTAATAAGATAATAATAATCAAAATTGTGACGGCAATGCTCTCGTCATCGTGAAGTTAGTTGAAAGGTTGAAATGCCGAGTTGTAGTTTATTTTAGTCAGATAAAATGTATTGTTAACTAGGTGATGCCCGCGACTTCGTACACGTCTTCGTTTAGATCTCGCAGACCTCGAAAGTTTCCTTGGCAAAAGTTTCATGCGTCTAGGCCCAATGGTGAAGAAAGGTTCTTGAGTGGTGACCATGACCCGGAAAACAAGGCGTAGGTAGGCCTCCTACTAGGTGAACTGGTGACATTGTGAAAATCGCGGGAAACTGATGGATGCAAATGGCAGATTGTCGTTCAGTGTGCCCTCTAAGAAGGAGGGCTTTGTTTAGCAGTTGATATCTTCTGTTGATGATGATAAGGCCCAACGGTTTACGCTGAACGTTGCCTTCCAGTCCAGAGCCTTATTGATAAGAATTTTCTTCTCAGGTTACCGATATGCGATGATGTCAATGAAGACAGCAGTGGCGACGCTACTTCGGCACTACCGCCTGCTTCCGGCGACACCTGTCACGGACAAGCACGCACCACTTCGCACCAAGTTCGACGTCATGATGAAACATGTCGACAACTTCGAGATGCAATTGGAGAAAGTTTAATATGTATAACTAAAATTACTCGTATGATAGAACAAAATTTAAATAAAAACAATAAATGTTGTACCTATGATAAAATATATAATATAACGACGATTAAGTCTAATTTAGTGAAAGAAAAATGAGGCATATTTTAGGAGAGAACAAACAAGATACATATTGTTGTGGTAGGGCTCTCTTGCAGAGTCCGCCTGGGGAAGTACCACACTTTTGACAGTTATTCACCCGCCAAGAAGTAGTGTGCAAGCATTACTGTGTTCCGGATTGAAGGGCAATGTTTCCAGCGTAATTACTGGGTATACAGAGATTTAGCATCTAACATCTCAGGGTGACGAGCGCAATGCATTGCCGCGCATAGTTTTGAAGCGAAGCGAAAAGTTCTTCGCATAGCGAAGTTCAAAATTCTGGGTGGCATTGAACTGTTATGGGCAAGCGTGACGCTTAACATCAGGTGAGCGACTTGCTCGTCTCGTAACCGAGTAACATTTGCGGTACAATGAATGAAATGTTCCTGTACCTTTGATAGGTGTATCTCGAGTAAAGTCTGACTGACATAAAACCAGCTTTGTTAAAATGTAACAAACTAGCTGATACCCGAAACTTCGTTCGCATGGACCTACAAAACATAAAAAAGTAGCCTATTTCCGTCTCCGACCCTTAAGCTACATCTATGCAAAAATTCAGCTTGATCCGTTCAGCCGTTTAGCCGTGATCACGCGACAAACACCCAGACAGAGACAGATAGACAGATAGACAAAGAGACAGAGTTCCATTCGAATATTTATAATTTTAGTTTGTAGTTGATATAAAAAGGAATCAGAAGTGTGTCGAGTTACACATTATTTGAGGGTTCCGTATAATTTTTTTCAAAATGCCCATAAAAGGTTGAACTTTATATAAAGAAGTTTCTAAACACATCAGATATATCATATATCATTTAAATATATAGATTCAGATATTATTTTATGATAATTAGAAACAAAACTTCAGCATAAGTAGAACATGAACAAATAATTTAAAAAAAACTACGGTCAGTGAATTCTGAATAAGGTCAATTTTAGTTATTTGCGCGGAAATTCAAATGCAGCATTTTGGTAATTTTCTGCAAAACCATGAAGTCAAAAGTCACAAACAATTACATATATAATACAGTCAAAGATAAAAAAGTTGACTTTAATTTTAAAAGCCTTATTCACTTATAAACTTATAGAGCAAAGCGAGGGAGTGCAATGTTAAAAATCATCCTTATATTACGAATGTTTGTATATATATTTGTCCGACGATAACTGTATTAAAATTACTTGCTAAGAGTATGTCGGGCTATGCTTAGTAGGGTTTCATAGGCGCGAAGGGCGTTTGAAGTATTTATCCGTTTTTTTTTTATCTCAAAAAGTTATTATCAGACGTTGCCCGAAATATATAAAATAAAGTTTTTAATACGATCTATCAACATGAAAGATAACAAGATTCTGAGATGCATAGTTTAGAAACGGCAGGGGGGGGAAACATTGCAAGGAACTTTGTCGGTCAATACTTCGAAAACGGTACGTCTGTTAAAAAAAAATGGTGTAGGAAACCTTTATTTCATTTTAAAATACCTATTTAATGATACTCAACAAGTGGGGGAGATGCGAAAAAAAATATTTTACCCCCACTTTATATGTAAGACAATCACCCTATTAAAATAAGGTTATGATATTTTTATTCGTTCAAAATTATCACCTTAAAAAGACCTGTTCAATGACACCCCACATGATGGGGTACAGCGTTTTTTTTTTAACCCCTATTTACATGTATCGGAGCTACCCTTATTTTACAAAAAAACGTGTTTTTTTATTTTTTGAAACTGTGGTTCTACCTATACTTAGACTACCGTTGTGCAAAATTTCACGCAAGTAAGTTTATGACTTTGGAAGTTATAAGGCTGTAAAGGATTCAGACAGACAGACAGACAGACAGACAGACGGACATGACGAACTTATAAGGGTTCCTTTTAGTACTACGGAACCCCAAAAAGGCAAGATCTTGTGGTAGTGATATGTACCTAGATAGGTGGTTAAATGAGACGCACGCACTTGTAAGATAGCTTGTTTATTACTGGCCGGCGCACCGTGCCAGTTAGTTGTTAAGCCGCGAAACTATGGAGGGGCGCGTATACATCATTCTTCCACACTTAATTTCAGGTACCTGGTGACAAAAACAAAACCAGCTATTTTAAAAAATAACATTTTAACACAATAAGTTTTACACAAATACCTACAGTTATTCTTCCTACATACAAATTTATAAATACTGTTTATAATAATTTTTTTGTTTATCACGCCTAGGACGCGAAGGCGTGAGAGAGGGCGCCGGTAAGTCCGCGGAGAGAGCGCGCGCCGCGCCCGCGACTGCCGGAGCAGCGTCAGCTCCGGCGCTCGCCGCCCTCGATTCAACGTTTTAAACGTTTTCTGGTAGTTCATTGAATGCCTCCATTAAATTGGAACGGGTTGACAATGCCTCCATTAAATTGGGAAATATCTGGTAGTTCAATTGAATGCCTCCATTAAATTGGAATGGGTTGACAAGACCTCCATTGAATTGGGAATTGTCGGGTAGTTCAAATGAATGCCTCCATTAAATTGGTACGGTTTGACAAAACCTCCTTTAAATTGGGATTTGTCTGATAATTCAAATGAATGGCTCCATTAAACTGGACGGGTTGACAAAACCTCCATTAAATTGGGAATTGTCGGGTATTTCAAATGAATGCCTCCATTAAATTGGTACGGCTTGACAAACCTCCTTTAAATTAGGATTTGTCCGATAATTCAAATGAATACCTCCATAAAAAATGGAACAGGTTGAAAAACCTGCATTAAATGGGGAGTTGTCGGATAGTTCTAGTAAAAACTTCTATTAAATTGGAACGTGTTGACAAAACGTTAGTTAAATGGGAAATTTTCTAGTAGTTAAAATGAATATTATTAATAAATATAATAATAAAAATAAATTATAAAGAAAAAGGGTGTGGTCGAACTTAATTAAAGGAGTCAAATTCTATTTCAAGAATAACATTTCAATTGTTAAGAAACGCCTGTCTAAATTAATAATATCGACACAGAGGCATGTCACGGGCGTGTGCAGAACTAACAATTAAATACAAAAAATGACAATTATTTATATTTTACAATTTCGGGGTACGTAATAGAAAACTAAATTTGTATAGTAAGCAAGCTCAGCTCAAACTACAATCCAATTTTCACAATGGTTATGGTAGATAAGTCGATGGAGACGGTGGTACGTGGCGGGTCTACAACGTCGTCAGTTTATTCAGCTCTGAACAATTTATGATCTAGCAATGTTTCTCAATTTCAATCGATTGTCGCATTACGAAAACGCTCTACAGACTTGACTTTTGTTTTAATGAGGTCTGCACTGTAGGTGACCCTACTACTTATTTATATTAATTAGTTTATTTTACTTATATATTTACACAATACAAACATTTATTATATTTCATGTCATTATTTATTTACTTATTGAATTACATTCTCACACACATGACTCACATATACTACATACATTTTGGAGGCCGACGCTGAGCGCCTTCATGGTGACGTCTGTAACTTAACAAGTCGGATATCTACTATGGAAAAGTCTACGCGTAGCTACAATTTAGAAATACAAGCAGTTCCTGAAAGTCGCAATGAAAACGTGACCTTATTGTTCAAAAAGCTCTGCGAAACAGTAAACTGCCCCCTTGATGACAGTTGTATACACGCCTGCCGTCGTGTGGCTAAAATGGACACCAACTCGAAGCGGCCCAGGAACATTCTCGTCACCCTGGCTTCACCCCGGCTGAAAGACTCAGTACTCTCCGCCGTCCAACGGTATAACAAAGGGCATCTCAAGGACCCTTTGAGTTCTCGGCATATTGGCATCAGCGGTGAAACCCACAGGGTATACGTGGTCGAGCATCTTTCACCAGAATGTAAGCAACTGCATGCTGTTGCCCGGAAGTTTGCTCGAGATAATAAATATAAATATGTTTGGGTCAAGTATGGTAGAGTGTATTTGCGTAAGGATGACAACAGTGGAAGTATCTTTGTTAAGAACCACGAAAGCCTTGATAAACTTAATTACACTTAGTTTTACTTATTATCAGTAAGTAGTATTATAAAAATAATTTGCTAAATTGTTCAAGTTATAATTTCGATTAGTCCCATATGTTAGTTTTTTATCAAAATGTGAATAGAATTCGTTCCAAAATTTCAGACATATATCTTAACACGCTCATTTGTAATTATGACATAGTTTGCCTTACGGAGACCAACCTTAACAGCAGCGTTTACGACGCCGAGTTATTTGATTCTCGATACAACATTTATCGACGTGATCGCTGCAGCACAGCTATTGCCAAAAAGGAAGGTGGCGGCGTCGTAATCGCTGTTAAAAAAGGTATGAAAGTCATCCGTCAAGCTTCCTGGGAGTGTAATGTGGAAGATCTATGGTTGACTGTACTGCCAGATAATAACAAGACAAAAATGTTGCATATTTGCCTTTGTTACTTGCCTCCTGACCTACCCTTAGATATGCTTCAATCTTTTTATGACAATTGTTACAAAATTATTGTGAATACAAACGATTCTGATGAATTTCTTTGTATTGGCGACTTCAACACTCTTGGCTTATCTTGGACTAAAGAACTGAACTCTTCAGTTATGAAGGCTAGTACACCGCATGATCAAAAGGCGCATCTGCTTTGTGACACCGTCTCTTTATGTCAATTTAAACAGTTTAATAGCATATTCAATGCCAATAATCGTCTTCTTGACCTGGTTTTTGCCACGTTCGACACCCAAGTGTACGGTGCTGACCCTCTTAGTCGTCTAGATAACCATCACCCTGCTATAGTTTTAGATATTGACAATGATTTTGGTCTTAATATTAAAACATTGAAACCAAAAACACGTAGACGTCTGAATTTTAATAAGTGTAAATTTGCGGAAGTAAGATCTGAACTGTCTGCCATTGACTGGTACTCGGTACTGGCATCCGATGATATCGACATAGACATAAACAACTTCTATGGAAAACTCAACGACATTATAGTTAAATATACGCCTGTGTCGAGACATGTTGATGATAGATACCCAGTGTGGTTTAGTCCCGCCCTGAAGCGCTGCTTAGAAATCAAACACAAACACCACAAACTTTTTAAAAAATTTGGAAACCCTCTCGACTACGATAAATTTTCCCACTACAGAGCTAAATGTAAGCATATGATCGACTCCTGTTACAGAAATTTTGTGTCATCGGTGGAAGACTCTTTGGACAATAATTTTGTTTTGTCGTTGGTTCTGGCGTTTTGTCAACAGTAAAAAGGCTGTTAATTCGATTCCCCTAACTATGAAGTATGACGGTGTTACAAAGTCTAGCCCATCGGATGTTTGCGAGTTATTCTCCAAATATTTCAGTTCAGTCTTTGTGGATTTTACCCATACTCCAGACTCTAATGATACTTCTACCTGTGAACATAGTGACGTCTTAAGCCAAATGACCATAACTAAAGCTACTATTCTAAATAAAATTCAGCACTTAGACATAAATAAGGGTCCTGGTCCCGATGAAATACCAGTCAAAGTTATAAAAAATTGTGCCGCTGAACTTTGCTTCCCGCTGCAAATACTATTTAATAAATCATTACAGTCCGGCTGTTTCCCCTCTGTTTGGAAGATAGCTCACGTTATACCCATATTCAAGTCAGGTGATAAAAGTCAATGCGATAACTACAGACCTATAAGTATATTATCATGCTTTGCAAAGCTATTCGAGAGTGTAGTTTATGATGTAATCTACAATCATGTTAAGTCGGCATTACATCCTCAGCAGCATGGTTTTGTAGCTAAAAGGTCAACAACTTCAAATCTCCTTGAATATAAAAATTACTTGTGCAATGCTTTCGCCAAGCGTCTACAGGTGGACACTATATATACCGATTTTTCAAAAGCGTTTGATAAAGTAAATCATATCGTGCTTAGTAAAAAACTTGCAAAATTTGGTATACATGGCAGTCTGCTTCGCTGGTTACAGTCATATCTGAATCGTAGGAGTCAACTTGTTGCAGTAAAAGGCCACTTATCTTCACCAGTCACGGTCTCGTCTGGGGTGCCACAAGGTAGCCATCTTGGGCCTTTACTCTTTGTTATTTTCATAAATGACCTAATTGATTCCCTCTCGTGCCAATGTCTCCTTTACGCTGATGATCTTAAGGTGTTTAATATCATCAACGACGCTAAAGACGCTTCCGCTCTGCAAAATGATCTCAATACCCTATCTGCTTGGTGCGATCGAAACTACATGCAGCTTAACATCAGTAAATGTCTCGTTATCAGCTTCACTAGGAATAAAAATAAGTTTATTCTAGACTATTCCCTAAAAGCATTCATTCTTTCTAGAAAAGCTGTCGTAAAAGATCTTGGTGTATTCTTCGACAAAAAGCTTACATTCCACCATCACTATGATTATGTTGTGGAACGCAGTTCACGTTTGCTTGGTTTTGTATCAAGATCCACAAAACATTTCCGTCGACCTAGAAGCTTTCTATATCTGTACAATACTCTAGTCCGTAGTGTGCTTGAATATAATTCGTCAATCTGGTCTCCTTTCTATAAAAATCATAGTGATCGAATTGAACGCATTCAAAAACGTTGTCTAAGAATTACGAGTTACAGGTGTGGCACTGGCCGTAACCGCAATATTAACATCTTTTCTTTACAAATTTTCTATAATAACACGTCATATTATAACCCTATTGTCAGAATGTGTCGCCAATACAATGAAATCCTTGTCTCCAACAGAGACATTGATATATTCCATCTGAAGTTATATCCGTTTAAATGGCAATTAAAGTTGACATTGAAATTTAATTTAAAAACTATTTGTCATAGTTTGGTGAATTAATATCCATCCCTTTTCTAATGTATACTATGTGTAACTCACTGGCTTAAGAAGTATATATTAATTAATAATCATAACATAACCGCATATTTTATTAATTTCATACCCACTCCTCTAGTGGTGGTATATTCAGATTCATTTAATATAACGCAACTAGGCATACATAGTTTTAGAATGTAATACAGATCTATAAATGTTACTTATATAATAATATTCTTAATATGATTGCATTCTGTTTTGTATGTTTATATATAAATAAATAAATAAATACATTCAGTAGACTAAATATCAATGTTATATATAGACTGTGAAGTGAGTGGCTTCTAGCATGTGCCGAAAGTATTTTATGCTCTCGTAAATGGCAAGGAGTTCACGGTCGTACGGTGAGTATTTCGTTTGCGACGGGCTCAACTTGCGAGAGAAAAATGCTATCGGCTGCCAGTCTCCGTACGACGACAAGTTACCATCCTCAGTGCAACGGTTTGGTGGAACGTTTCCACCGGCAGTTGAAGGCAGCAATTACCTGCCACGCTGACGCCAACTGGGCCGAGTCTCTTCCACTCGTGCTTCTCGGCATAAGGAGTGCCTTCAAAGAAGACCTCCAGACCTCATCAGCTGACCTGGTGTACGGTGAGCCGCTTCGTCTGCCTGGCGAATTTTTCGGCCACGACGTCGCGTACTACACCACCGATATCACCGAATTCGCAGCTCGCATGAAGTCTTTTGACGAGAACATACGCCCAGTCCCACCGCAGCACCACTCTAAGCACAGAGCCTTCGTATTTGAAGAGCTTGCCACATGTAGTCACGTATTCCTCAGGGAAGAAGTGCTACGTGGCTCACTCCAACCCGCTTACAACGGACCATACGAAGTGCTCAAGAGAGGTGCCAAAACTTTTACACTCCGCGTCAGGAGTAAAGACATGTCGGTAAGCATAGACCGCCTTAAGCCGGCCTATTTACTGTCCGCCGACACATCTCCACCACGACGCGATATTCCACCTCCAGACCCCCCACAGCCAATATCAGAGTCCCCCCCTGTAAGAGTACCTCGATCGGGGAGGAAAAATCGTTTTCCTGATTACTATTCGCCCTAACTCGGTCTCTGGAAGGGAGTGATGTAGGTGACCCTACTACTTATTTATATTAATTAGTTTATTTTACTTATTTATTTACACAATACAAACATTTATTATATTTCATGTCATTATTTATTTACTTATTGAATTACATTCTCACACACATGACTCACACATACTACATACATTCAGTACACTTAAATATCAGTGTTATTTATATTCACGCAGGCATCGCCGCGCGCGCGCTCTTACTATGCTTATTTACCGTTAGGGCGCAGCGGCCGCTCGCCGACCGGTGCCGCCGCCGCCTGCGCCACCGCTATTTGGCTACGGCGCGCGAAGCCGCGCCTCTTTGTGCACATTATATACTGCACCGCGCGCTTACGCAATCTCGTGTACATCTTTCATTATTGTTATTCTACTGTTCTGTGCTTCCTACTGTTCTGTATATTTCGTGTGTTGGGATTAAACTACTCTTTTCTATCCCACACTCTGGACATTTTCTTCGCTGCCTAACTTCCGCTTCACCTTCTCATTATCTACATCAACGCTTCCAAATATTGGAGAATAATAAATATTCAGAGTAAAATCCGTAGTACCATGAGAAGCAGCCAATTTTATTGTAATGACAGCTTAAATAACAGAACCGTTATTTTGTCGTTGCTATGATACCACATAAGTTTAATACTCTAACACAGCCCTCTTAAACTTAAGTGATATTACTACATAATAATCATCAAGTAACATCTCTTAACAAAGTCTTAACTAAGTCTTTAACAAATTTCATGTGCTTGACTTCAGACAGTGGTTTTGTCAAGATATCAGCCGTCATTGCGTCCGTTGGTACGAAACTTAGTTTGACCAAGCCATTTCCTATAGCCTCGCGGACAAAATGATGACGCATATCAATATGCTTAGTCCTAGCATGGAACATACTGTTTTCCGACAGCTTTAAAGTCGATTGATTGTCGTTATACAGTACAATTTCCACCGAAATAGAAATACACTCCGTTAGGAAAGTTTTTATAAACTTTGCTTGTTTACATGCGTCTGACAGACTCATATACTCAGCCTCAGTGCTCGACAATGCGACCGTACGTTGTTTCCTACTTTCCCAACACGCAATTGAATTTCCAATTTTGAAAACATACCCCGTAAAGGAGCGTCGGTCAATGACATTTGACCCCCAATCTGCATCCGCATATCCCGTCACTGCTAAGCCACTCTTCTCGTAGGTTATACAGTAGTCAATTGTAACTTTGAGATAACGTAAAACTCGCTTAGCTGCTTTCCAGTGTATATCAGCATAACAGTTGTTAAACTGACTCAAAACACTCACAGCATGACAGATATCTGGACGCGAACATACAGCTACATACATAAGACATCCTATCAGCTCACGATAATTCAACCGATCATCTTTCTTCTCAGCTTTTACCAACTTTTCACACTGCATTGGTGTTTTAGCTGCCTTACAGTCTTGCATACCATATTTTTCTAATATCTTTTGAATGTAACCACTTTGATCTAAGCTGATTTTGCCATTTTCCTTTTGGAGTCTTAATCCTAGAACTTTCTCTGCAGGACCAAGATCTTTCATCTCGAATTCTTTCATTAGCAGCTGTTTAGTTATCTTTTTCTCTATTTTACAATTGCTAAAAAGAATTACATCATCAACATACAGTGCAATGATCACAAGTTTCCTATCCTTTTTCTTCACATACACACATGGCTCAGAGTTCAATCTTTTGAACTTTAGTTTATTGATAAGCGCTTGATTGATTTTCTCATTCCATGCCTTAGGCGCTTACTTCAATCCGTACACTGCCTTACACAGACGATACACTTTGTTTTTACCTTTGTCTTTATCAGACCCTTCTGGAATCTCCATGTATACGGTTTCTTTTAAATCTCCATTTAAGAAAGCCGTTTTCACATCCATATGATCGACGTCCATGTTATATTCCGCTGCAATAGCTAATAACATTCTCAGGGTTTCATATCTTACGACAGGCGAATAAGTTTCAAAGTAGTCTACTCCATATTTCTGTGTAAATCCTTTTGCAACCAATCTTGCTTTATAGCGCAATACCTCTCCATTTAGACCTTTTTTCTTCTTAAAAATCCACTTGGTCTTCACAGGTTTCACACCATGAGGTAAGTCCGTTAAAGTAAAGCATCGGTTATTCAAAAAAGATCGATATTCGTCCTTAATCGCAGCGCGCCACTGCTCTGCTTCAGAACCACTAAGAGCCTCTTCAATAGTTTTCGGTTCATCATTCCCGCAGGCTTCACCTGTCAAAAATGCAGTCAAAAATGAGCTATCAAGCTCTTCGACAGCCACTCGCGAATCGTCTGAATCATAAGAAACAGCTGGAGCATAAGTGACGTCTGAAGAATGATCTTCAATCGAACCACTAATTGAAGGCTCACTGATTTCATCAGTATCAACAACATCAGTAATTTGTTCTGATTCTGCATTGATATGAGATATAGGAGAATCAAAATAAAAAGTTGTAGTAGGCACTACGTCTACAGCCTGAGACGCAGGTTTTTGTGTTTCTAGATCCTTCATAAACTTGTTCTCCAAAAACTTTACATTTCTCGCAATCGTTAGTTTTCCAGGATGTTCAGGATCCATTAGCCTAAAACCTTTTGTGTTCTCGCAGTATCCTACGAAGATGTAACTTTTACACTTCGCATCAAGTTTCTTACGTTTGTTCTGTACAGCATACGCCACGCAACCAAAGACTCGCAAATTAGAGACATTTACCTTTCGTCCAGTATAACACTCTTCTGGAGTCAAACCTCTAACAGCCTTCGTTGGTGAGCGGTTCTTGATGTACACCGCAGTATTCGCAGCCTCTGCCCAAAAATGTTGATCTAGGCCGGCTTCAAGTAGCATGCAACGCACCGCCTCCACAATAGTGCGGTTCGCACGTTCAGCTACAGCATTTTGCTGTGGACAATGGGGAACTGTAGTATGATGTCGAATTCCACATTCGCTTAAATACTGCTTAAAGCGCGTGTTGATGTACTCACCACCTCCATCGCTCCTTAAAATCTTAATCTTTTTACCAGTTTCATTCTCAGCGAGAGACTTAAACTGCTTAAAGCATTCGAAAACTTTGTCTTTAGAGTTCATACAAAAACAAAAAGTTTTAGAAAGTAGTTTTCCTAGAAAAATCGTCAATAAATGTTAGCAAATATCTTGCGCCTCCTAATGATTTCACTGGCATGCAGCAGACATCCGTGTGTACTAGGCCTAACACTTCTTTCGCACGTGAAACAGATTTCTTAGGAAAAGGAAGCTTAGTACACTTACCTTCAATACATGCGATACATTGCTCGTATGTTGACAAGTCATAGTCTATGCCTAAAGCCATGCCACTTCGCAGTAGATTCATGCTGCGACTATTGAGATGTCCCAACCGACGATGCCAGAGTCCCTGACTCTCTTTCGTAACTTTCGGGCGAGACTCGGACTCCTCCCGAGCTACCGAAGTACGTGTAACATTGTTTTGTTTGCGCGTAGCGGAATTTGCAGATGCAGAACCGATTACTAATTTATATAAACCCGATTCGCTCCGTTTCGCAATAGCGACTAAAATTTTCTTCCTAGAAATTTTACAAATATTTCTATCAAAATTTACACAAAACCCACGCTGTGTCAAAACATTGACAGAAATCAAATTGCATGACAACTCCGGTATAAAAACAACATCACCTAGAGTTTTTACACCATCTTTCACCAATAAGGTCGTATCACCTCGACCTACGCTAGAAAGTTTTTCACCATTCGCCACCATCACATGAAAACTTTTATCTTCGATATAGTTGTGTAGAATCGATCGATCGTTGCACATATGACACGACGCACCAGAATCGATGTACCAGCCATCTGTCGTTACGTCAGCTGCGAAACCTGATATCATCATGTTTCCTGTCTTTTTCTGGCAAATATTAGGTTTTTTATCACTCTTGGAAGAATCTTTCTTGTTACAATTTCTGGCAAAATGACCAGACTTTCCACAGCGAAAACACTTGCTGGAGTTCTTCGATGTTGCCATTGCCTTTTCACCTTGGCTTACTGCATCCTCTCCGTTTTCTCGTCTTTGAGCTTCTTGTAAAAGTTTGCTTTTTACAATGTCACTTGACAACGTGAGACTCGAATGCTCCAACGTCATGATTAGTGGATCAAAGTCTTTCGGCAGACCGCTTAGCATAATAACTGCCACAAACTCGTCTTCTAAAGGAGAGTTAACATCTTGGAGCTGTTGCGTAATCTCCATAATTTTAATTAGGTATGTCGACATGCTCTCAAAATTCTCTAACTTAAGAGCAAAAAGTTGTCTTAAAAGACCTAATCTTCGACATAAACCCCTGTCCTCAAATGCCTTGTCCAGACTCTTCCATGCGTCAAAAGCTGTACTGCAATTCCTCACATATGAATACACCGTTGGATGTACGCTGAGGCAAATTTTCGCCAGAGCTTTTTCCTGCTTCTTGCTATCTTGGTTTTCTGCAAGACCCTTATTGGTTTCTTTTATACAGTCAAAAAGGTCGTCATGTATCAAAATCATTTTCATTTGGAATTTCCAGATGTGAAAATTCTCCATTCCCATTAATTTTTGTACTAGGAATTTTGAAAAAACATCATTCTTTTCCGAATCCATTTTTCTTGAAGCACCTTTTTAATCACCAAATCCCGAAACTCAATTTTCCATGGTAAATCTAGCGCTCTGCTACCATATTGGAGAATAATAAATATTCAGAGTAAAATCCGTAGTACCATGAGAAGCAGCCAATTTTATTGTAATGACAGCTTAAATAACAGAACCGTTATTTTGTCGTTGCTACGATACCACATAAGTTTAATACTCTAACACCAAATGCACTACTCTGCAATTTGTTTAACTCAGTTGGTCTGGCAAATAACTCCTAGCCGCATTTCGGCAAGTGCTTCTTGTATTCCATTCCTCCATAATATTATTATATTATTTATTTATTTATTTTCTTCTAGCATAGTACTCATCATTATCTTTCTATAGGTACCATTGTTCACACCCCACTCTACTTTATCTAGTATAACATATTATATTATATAAACTTAATTATAACATAATAACACTTATAAAATTATCTATAATTCATATTCTTTGTCTTTATCTGTGTGCATAAATGTTGTATACTTCCCTGTTTTTAATGGTTATTTATTATTTATAACTAAATTTATTATATTCCCGTAATGTTTTTCCCTCTTCTATTTTGGTAGCAGTCCCGTGCGTCTCAGACGGTCAGTGCTGAAAATCAGCGCTGCGGAGAAATCCGCAGCATTATCGCTGAGCACTGACCTTTTTTGTCGCACTAGTCACTACAGCAACAACTGAACATAATTATATATTATTCTTTCCCTTAATTCTATTTAATTTATTTTGTGAAGTTAGTGTTGTAGTGTTTTGTGCGTAAAATAAATGTTTTTCTTCTTCTTCTTCTTCAATCTTTCTAAGAAAATCCGCATTTTGTATCCCGCTTAGATATTAAACAGCACTGGTGACAGAAACACCCAAATCAGTGTGAAACTCATCCAGAAGAGCATCTGTATATTTATCAGGTAGACGAGGGTCGGGATTCCCATTTCTGATACATTTTTTTTTAAAGTTTGTCTTGCATGACGGTGTCAAAAGCCTTCCTAAAATCTAAAAAAACAAATCAGCTTTGGGGTTTGAACTTCTTTGGCCTTCTCTGTAATTTGTCATACTACCAGTATTTATTTGCTGGTGGCGGTGCATAAATCTAGCTTGTTCAGGTGAAATCTATCGCGATAGGTAGATATGCATAGAGTTAATTGTTAGGGTACGCAATATGACCTTACGCGCAAAATTACGGATATCAGCCTGTAGTGGTTGCATTTATTAATCAAACCATTCTCATGAAGGAGTGCATTCAATCTGGCGGTACTACTCAATATTTTTTTTTATATATTTCCCCCACTATACAGAACGTTTATAGGATGAGTGCTATCTGTGTGAGAAATAGTGTTGTTAGCCAAAAAAGAGTAGAAGTACAGTGGACAACGTTTCAGGAAAAGGATCAGGAAGAAGAGGTAGAGGTAACGAAAGTAAGTTTTATCCTTCTAGTCGGATTATTAAATACTTTTACGTTCAACTTAATAAATAAATCATTATGCTTTAATTATTGTTTCACCAAATAAATGTAAATATAACTAATAGGTAAAAGGTAAGGTAATAACGCAAAAACAGATATCTTATTCCCGTTACTGTATTAATATCAATTACTCGTAAGGGTTGATTACGGATCTATAAATGAAAATGAATAATAAATATAAATTCATATAATGTTATTGTTTGGTATATATCTCTTATATCAAGTCTGCTGTGGTAGGGCCCTTGAAAGGATGCGTCAGGATAACTGCCAGTCGAGGAAGGTGACAAAACACTGTAAGTTTCGTGAGGAGAATCACATCTGCCCCGACGCCAGTACCTCATGACGATCACGAGCTCTCTGTCGGAGCGTGGCGAATAAGAAGAAGAAATATCTCTTGTTTGTTCTTTTCTAATTTATCGTTAAGGAAGGGATGTAGTGTATGCGCTATAGCATACATACGCTGTCTCGTGTGCTCCTGGTTGGTTAGCTAAGAGTGAGTGTCAAGTGAGCCGCATGCGAGTGTGCACGGTGGACGCATGGCGGAGCTGCCACCAGATACGTAGTGACGTGGGCATCGGCGAGCCAGTGTGAGAGGGTAGTGAACCGTACCTAGGAGTTGGTAAGCAAACCCTACTCTTGTTATACATTTAAAAGCCTTCTGCATAGTTATTGCTGGTTCAATAGCTGGTTCTAATATTTTCGTGCCTCCTAAACCGCCACCTACTTTGAAACAAAAACCACCACCTTGGTGGGCGCGTAAAAAGGTGGCTTCGAACGATTAGAACGAGCAACTAGGCTCGCTTTAGGTGCGTTCGGATAGCCCCTTAATGGCTAAAATAACTGTTACAAACGCCAATAATGATCACATGTGTCGGTGCTTCAATTTGTTCAGTTCTTCAGTTCAGTTAATCTTTGATAAAAGTTCAATAAAACTAAATAATTTCTACAGTGTCTTCTGCTTTTATTTCAAGTAAATTCCAATATGTTTTAAATTATTTCTGCTAGCTTTTTTAGTTGGTTATTAGCTAGGTAGATAGTTAAATAGTTTCAGCAAAGCCAAGTGAATAGAAAGTGGTTTTCTAAACCATTTTAGTTAGCTTTGAATATTAAATAATCGTGAGGAAGTGATTTATATTGCAACAGCAGAGCCGGTAGTCGTCAAGGTCAACGGTTATGCTAGTTTTAAAAAGACCTGACTATCTATTCGTTATGTATATATATATTATTTATAAAATTGCCATCTCCTAGAACTTTAAGCCAGATACTCCGTAACCTGCTTTGTGGTTGGACGATCATTGCTTGAGTAAAATAATTTTAAAAATGTTGTGGGTATTCTTAGTGGTAGTTTTACTAAGCTGGGCGATACGGAGGCGATGGCAGATGAGGAGACAGATTGCTCTAGCGAACCAATTGAAATCGAATCTGAAGGCATACCCCATCATCGGACATTTTTACAAGTTCCTCGGGACCAATGAAGGTGAGAAAAGCATTGTGACACAAATACCTCATATTAGATTTAGTATGACGTCATATTATTATTATGTTCTATAACACCCGCAGTATTAGGGCGCTTCCATAGACACACAATTTTCCACAATCTGATTAGTTGTTTTGGAGATACGAGGGAATAAAGAAACGTGAAAATAGGCACCCACAAACACACATAATCTGCTCATATATATTATATATATATTTTACACATTTGGAATGTATTCATGAAACCTTTCATTTTGATACCAAACACGACAATTCTACTTCAAAAAAATATTTTTTTGTTTAGTAATTTTGTTTTAGATTCCGCAATATTGGATTTAGTATAACTCCGTACAGCCTATGACAGCGCGCGGAGTGTGAAGACGCATCGATAGACATCTATTTCGTCAAAATCTGATAAGCGGTTTAGGAGATTAGAGGGAACATATGAACAACGAACATACATACATACATAGACTGTCAAACTCATTACCCTCCTTTTTCGTAGTCGGGTACAAAATAAAGAAAGGTATGTCTCAGAATTTTTGCAAATGATCCCGTAGGTTTCATTATAGATTTGAAGAGTTCCCGTTTATAGGTTTAACTAGTACTACAAGGAACCCTTATAAGTTCATCGTGTTTTTTTTTAACGTTTATAAGCCTGCGTTTGACCACCAGCTCGCCTGATGCCTGTTGATAAGCGATGATGCTGAGCTGTTGGTTTTGTATTAAAGGGGTGGCTGTCATGTAAAGTAGGTATAAAATCATTTTTTTCGCCGTCCGATTCAATGACACCCCACAAGTGGGGAACAGCGAAAAAAGTATCCTATGTCCGTCTTTGTGATGGATTAGAGGTAAACCCAACTATCTCGTTTTTTTTTTTGTTTTTGCTTTTTTAATGCCATTCGAATTATTTTTGTATTCTCTTTCTAATTTTATCTATTTCGATCTAGCGTGTACGGCCTAAACTATAGTTACTGAGTTATGAGGTGGTAAAACCGACTAAAAACGCGCTTAGATGTTTTTCTACCATTGTAAAACCAATTAAATTATACTTGTAGTGGTAGGGCTCTCTTGCAGAGTCCGCCTGGGGAATTACCACACCTTAGCCAGTTATTCAACCGCCAAGCAGTAGTGTGCAAGCATTACTGTGTGTGTAAGGGCAATGTTTCCAGCGTAATTACTGGGCATACAGAGATTTAACATCTAACATCTCAGGGTGACGAGCGCAGTACATTGCCGCGCATAGTTTTAAGCTGTTGAAGTTGACGGCCATTAGTTTGGAATGCCACTTGCGTCGATACCCTTGCGCCGTCACATCTTCCCGGTACACAAAATAAGCCTGGTGCGGCGGCTGAATCAGCAGAGGGCCTCAAAAGGTGCAATAGCGGGTACATATTTGAGCGTTTTGGGGTCGAAACCCTAGGACCGTGGAGACCGAGTGCAAAGAAAATATATAAAGAATTATCAACGCGTCTGGTCGAAGCATCTCGTCAACAAAATGCTAGCCTCTACCTTGCTCAAAGAATTGCAATCGCTATTCAACGTGGCAATTCGGCCAGCATTTTGGGCACGATGCCTGCTGGTAGCGGTTTATCAGATTAGGGCTAGTTTTAAGTTGTATATATATATTTATGATTTATTTTTACTTAGGGTTTATTTCAAGTTTTTTTATTATTTAAGTTACTTATCGTCATTAAAATATATCAAATTGGGTTTTTTTTTTTGTATAAGATAGAAAACAAGTAACCGCACTTAATTGTTAACGAATGCTTCAAAATTGAAACGTAAATAAGAGCATGTCCGGCCATGCTTAGTGGAATTAATTAGTTTAGTTAGTTAATTACAAGCAACTTTGTCGGTCCATATTTCGCAAGTAGTACGTTTGATAAAAAATGGTATATTAAGAAACCCTAACATAATTTTTAAAGACCTATTCAATGATACCCCACATGTGGGGACAAGGCGAAAAATTTTTTTATCCCCACTTTACATGTGGGGCCCACCCCATTAATATAAAATTATGTTTTTTTTTTATTCTGTCAAAATTGTCACCTTACAAAGACCTGTTCAACGACACCCAACATGATGAACTGCAGCGATTATGGGAGCATTTATGGGAGCTACCCTTATTTTACAAAAAAAAGTTTTAAAATACGGAGTTAAGGCCTCTGGACTAGCTGCTCCAGTGGGGTAGATAGCAGTGTCGATGAAAATGAGAACCTGAGCCTCGCTCCGTTATTTGAAGGAGCTGGGTTGGCTCGGGTAGACGCAGGCAGGGGGTCGCCTCCATCTCGAATAAGAATAAGCTGTCGAGGTGAAATGGATGATGTTGAAGATGCCTCATGCAATCTAGGGGCGATTATATCTTCTTCTGTAGCTGAACAGTGCCTTACAACACGTGCTCCACAGCTTCGTTCTCCTGCATACAACCGCGGTATAGAGGACTATCAGTACCTCCCAAGTACAAATGACTATTCAAGTCGCAATACCGTTCAATAGAATATAAATGATTTTTCTGTTGTTTCTGTTGAGAGTTGGAAACGTGGCCTTGGAATGCTTACAGTTGGCTTTCTTGTCCCAGAGATTTTGTTGTTCTTTTTCGGTGTGACGGCGCAGTAGCTCGAGCACTTTCATCGCTGATGTCTTGCAGAGACCCACTACGCCTTCCTTACATCCTCCTTGCCTAGGGTGTCAGCCACTTTGGTCCGCCATCTCAAATTGGTTCTGTACTTGTTATAGAGTGCTTATAGTGTTGTATTACACTCAGAAATGACTCTTGAAAGAATAGGATAACTCCAGAATGAGGTTTAGACCATGATCTAACCGATCAATCGAATCGATATTCGATGAATTACACATAAGTAAGTCCCAAATTTGACTACCAGCTGCCCTACGTATGGCGTCATTCCATCGAGTTTCAGCCTAAGGCGTCCTTCGCTACGTGTACGTGTTCTCTACTCTAGAACACGTCTAACCAGCGCGGTGATTATCGATTATTATCGACTCTTCGCATACTAAACCACAACACTAGCTTATCCGTCCGTTCGCCAGGAAGAGACAACTGCATTGCTTATGATTGATAATAAGGAATAAAATATAAGTTCAAAAACTAAAAGCCACCTAAGTACGTAAAAGTATGAAACAAGAAAATATTATTGAAATTCAAAATGGCTTATAATGTACATCATATTTTTCTTTGCCTTGTCAATATTGGCATCAGGGCCTTTAACCCCCCTAACTTCTCCTCTCGTTACTGTCTTATTATAAGTATATATAGACAATGAGGTAGCAAAATTGATCGTTTTAATTATATTATTGGTAATTATTTGTATAGTTGACCGAGCGAAGCGAGGTCTCAGAGTCTACAGGAATAAATCGGCATTTGTATGTATGTTTGTGTGTATATTTGTCCGACGATAACTTGCGTACCGTTGATCTGATATTTATGAAATTTTGCCGGCAAGTAGTTCATAACAATAAAATTTTCAAGTTCGAGTGTGAGCATAATCGGTCAAGGGGTTGCAAAGATATAGGGGTCGAACGGAGCAAAGAACAAAATTCGCTTCTTATAAAACAAACTAGATGGCGTAATATGTGCACTTAAAACGCGGTGGCAAGATCCGCAGACAGAAAGTAACTGTCATCCAATCATTGACCAAACAATTTTAACCTTAGCTTCATTATAATACGACACAAACATCGAGATGTACGTCTGACTTCACAAGATGTTTTCTTCTATGTTTTGGCGCCACACGTTGTGTATTTAGCCAGTGTCAAGTATTCTAATATTTCTAGTGAAGTCAAATATTTCACAATTAAAATAATTCGCAGTCATAGTCTACGTCAAGCAAAGTAAGTCACGGTCAAGTCTAAGTCATGCCCCAGTAAGGTGGTGGAGACTACTAGAGGTTTCTATGGAGTTTTGAAACAACACGAAGAGTCACGTTTCACAACATTACGATCAATTGGGTGCCAGAAAAATCAGCATCATCGTCATCATTTACTGTCATAGGAACCATGCATTGGAACCTATCTGTTACATGCTTTGTTAAATGTCAACTCGATCGAAACTGTTGAAAGTGGTCGAAAAATCAATGTCAAGTTTTGATTTGTAAGAACAACATATCGTTTAGGTCATAGATAAGAATGTATACTAGGTTTAGGTCTCTATCTATACATTATGAACAGTGTACATTATGTAGGTAAGTGAAATAAAATCTTGTAAAACAGAACATCGCGAGGTCTCAGTTCGGGACGAACTAATAGTTTTAAATATTTTGCGTTTGGAAACGTTACGTGACAGGGGGAGGTCTTTTTTCAGCAGCGGACGTTTTCTGGCTGTTGATGATGGTATCCATTTGGCGTAGTAGCGTAGCCAATCTTATTGAAGTCCTTAAAAACTAATACATTTAATTGTTTTTTTTTCAGATCGAATGAAATCCTTGGAAACTTTTGGGAGAGACGCTATTGAAGTTGGTGGTATATCAAAAATATTGGGTTTGGGCAAACTTCACATATGTAAGTTATTATGTAGTCTTTAGGGTTCTGTAGTACAACAAGAAAACCGTATAAGCTCAAAGTCAAAGTCAAAATTTTATTTGCGTACTTGTTGCGTCATTGTGTAGGTATTTATTAGAAGCCCTTTAATTTTTCCAACACTGTCATATGAACCCCATGGTTAATATTTTTTGTTTCGGAATCTATTCATCATAGAGTATGTAACACAGCTTGATGTTGATCCAAAGACGTTCACCGACGTTATTTAGAACTGAGTATCGGGTAGAAATATTTGGTATTGTATTTTTACTTGTTCGAAATTCGTTATGAATTTTCAATGCCTAGTTGTTATTAAAATCAAAATGAAATCGAATCAAAAATTATTTTGTTCAGACACAAAGATACTTATAATTATTATATGTCATACTACAGTTATCTCAAATCACTATCCGGTTATAGTCAACAAGATTCTTTCCAGCCCTAAATCAAGCTAAGCCAGACCATTGAAAAGGGACTGTGTAGTGATAAGGACTGATTTCGAGAAAACTGATTGGTCTATTGTTTATGGCGCGAATGATGTCAATATCGCTGTTTGGTTTACCCAACATAATTATGTACAGATATAGTTAATGGTAAATGTATCAAAATCCGTAGAATGTAAGTTCAATTTAAAACCATGGACCAGTCCAGGATTATAACGTTGCATGCATCATCGCTATCTACTCCATCAACATGCAAAAACAAACCAGATAACAAGGTGCTTCAAATATCTTATAAGCGCTACAAAAACTTTTTTGTAATTGCTTTTTTTATTTATTAACTTTACTCGGTGATGACACGAGCAAGTCGCTCACCTGATGTTAAGCGACACGCTTGCCCATAACAGTTCAGTGGCACCCAGAATTTTGAACTTCAAATCAAGAAAAGAAAAAATCAAGAGCTAAAAAACAAGAAAATTAAAATCAGAATCTGAAGACAAAGAGTTAATAAAAACAGTAATGATCCAAAAAAGCTTAAGCACTCGATAACGCATTTAGAATTTAGTAGAGTTATCTACTCGCTTTAGGGGCTATGAAAACGCTCAACAACCAATTATTGAAATATCATAAACAATATTATTTCTACTATTGGTGAGAGAGTACGAGACAAAATTATCTCTAGTATTAATGAAGACCAAGCGGATTTGGCGGGATCAGTTCGTAGTAATACCAGTTCGAGTTCGTTTGTCCCCAACCGACCATAAAGAATTAGAAACTTTAATCATGAGCCTGCACAAGGCGCCAGGCAATGATGATTTCAGTAATGCCACACAACACACAAACAAGTCAAGAATGACAAAATAATACCACTCGCGTACATCTGTAACCTTAGCTTGTCTAGAGGCACTTTCCCATAATGATTGGAACATTGATTCAATAAGTTCAATTCACAAAAGCGGATTAAAATTCTCACTCTACAATTATAGGTCCATAACATTATTAGGTAAAGTAAAATGTGATTTGAAATTAGTATTGTACCCGCTAAAAGTTCCAATGCTTAAAGTTTAAAATCGCTTATCATACTTGATGGAAAAAACGGGAAATTGTAGTCTTTCAATGTTTTTTTGCCGATTATCGGAAATATAGAAAATAAATAAAAAAACTATCTGGTTCGCCGTATAAACCACGAGCCTGGATATTTAATTTGTAAAGGAATATTTGTAGTTACCGCTGAAAATTCAGAGCATTTGATTTCAGAAGGGTTTTTCAGGGGGTCATTTTGCGATATTTTATTTTGTAACTAAGACAGATTTTCGGAATTGTATTAGATTAAACGTATTTTTAGTTTTATTTTACACGTGCAGTATTTTTTGCACCTGATTATTTAATCTCTTCACTTCAAACTAGGCGCTGAAAATACTACTTTTTGTAGTTTTTGCGCTTAGACCTCGGTTAACATTGTATGCTTACTTAACTATTTTTACATTATTATTACATCATTCCAATTATTTAATTATTATTATTAGTATTTAGTTTTAGTTTCGTTACCACTCTTAGGACCGTAGGTCTTAGTTTATTGAACAAGCGTTGTTCTACCTGTAAACAAACAACCTGACCTCACAAAAAACAATTTGGGTTCCATATGGGGAAAAGAACAGAAGACGCAGTTCACACTTCTAAATTATTTCCTCAACGACCTACTTAATAGTAAGAAGAAATTATAGTAAGAAATATAAAAAAATTATATTGTTCTTAAAAACAATATGTCAATGACACTCAACTTTCTATTTCAGGATTAGTCCCATACAAAAAGGTGTTCGTAATGATGAGTACTATAAGTGACTGAGCTCTGTCAGCCTTAGCAAATAACTCTGTATGATACAGAAGCCTTGCTAGGATCATTTTATTTCCTATGTGAAATTAATGAAATTCGATATGGAAGCTATTCACTCTTCGGGGACGTACCAAATATCCAGTAGCAATTTAGTTTCTACTCTATCACCAGACCCTGGTGGGCAAGTTTTGTCAACAACTTCGCAAATAATATGATAAGAAATAGTACACGTCGTATCGCAAAACGCCAAACAATAAATTAAGTACAATTATAAAAAGATGATTGATGAGAGCTGTACCATAGTACCTCTTAGAAAATCTCAGCATCAGACTCTAGTTACCGCATTAGATTATTTTTTTAAATTTTATATTACCCGACAACAATACCAGTTACAAAATATCGATCAAAGTATCGACCCATGGTATTAGATACACTCTCTAAATTATTGTTTTCATGCAGGTGTGGTCGACCCCGTGGCAGCAGAGGTGGCGCTGAGCCAGAGCCTCGAGAAGCATGACATTATGATAAAAATGCTTAGCATTGTTGTTGGAAATGCTAGTATTATTGCTCCAGGTAACGGCGTCTTACCTACCTAGAGTTTCGCTATTTCGATCTATCTGTCTGATAGTCTGTCAGTCTGTCTGGCACGGTCCTTTTATTCAGATACCTTAAGAATGCGCTAGTATAGCGCGAAATGAAAAGTAATCTATCTATGAATAACTAAAAAAGGCTTAGTCCTGACTGACTGATTGACCTACAGAGAGTACAGCCTAAACCGCAGGACGTAGAGACTGGAAATTTGGAGGGTATGTTTATTGAGGGATGTAAACGACACTGAGAAGGATTTTTCGAAAATCAACCCCGAAGGGGGTGAAATGTGCTGTTAAACTATATATGAAACTTTTATTCTCCGGATTATTGATACCAAACTTGGTATGGATACTCTACAAGAAAAATAAAAAGATACGGGTACCGCAGTTTTTTCAGAATCAGTTCCCGTTAGTATCAAAAAATGATTTAAAAGTATGTTTGTTTCTCCTAAAACTTTGTAAAGGCTGTACATATTTAGATGAAATTTGGTTTCGGGGTAGCTTACGGCATAGATTAACATGTTGTCATAATCTATTCTTATCCCGGTAAAATATATAGTTTCTGTGTGATAAGGTATAATTATTAACCTCCATAGTAACACACTGGATTTAAATGTAATTTGGCATCGATATAGTTTATACACCAAACTATTTTGGTAATGAGACTGTTAGGTACAGATTAACACATAAACTATATTTATATCCCGGAAAAAATACAGTTCCTGAAGCCTTATTTTTAGGTATGTTTGATTGATACAAAACGTTCTCCTGTTAAAATAAAATGTACATGAAAGGCTGAATGTACATAGGTACGTGCATAGGATATTGGGTAGCTGGATTAATACCAAGGCTACTTTAAATCCAACAAGCAAAATTTTCATACGAAACTATTATTTTTCTGAGGTCACGCGGTTTGTTGATCAAATTTTATGGGAAAACTTTATACGGAAAAGAATTAAAAAATTGGAGTTTCAATATTTTTTTTTATTTATTCGCCCATTTCTGGGCAGGCTAAAGCCATTAAGGCCATACAGCCTTGTCTTCCGTATTTTTTTTTTCCCTATTTTGTTTTTGCCTCAGTAAAGTGGTAGAGACTTTACTAGAAGCTTCTATGGAGTTTTGGAAACAATACGAAAAGTCCACAATTTTTATGCATTAACACTCGATATAACACAAGTATTGGAAAATAATACAATAGCGCGACGTGACTTCTTCGTGATCCCGCCAAAACTCTCTTGGAGTTTCAAAAGAAAGTGTAAGGTAGGTGTCATTTTTTTTTTTCGAGAAAGCGCGTTTGGACACGAAAGACACTTAGGGATAGTGTGATTATAATAAAGCCTTTTTTTTCGGGATCATACTGTTCTCTGTGCTAGTTTTAAGGGCAAGTATTAAAAAAAAAAATGATGTTATTTTTTCGAGATTTCGTGGTTTGCTTGACCCACGAGGGCGAGTTTTAAGGAAAAATGTTCTACGGAAAAGTTAACTTTATTCTTCTAGGTTAAGTTAAATGATGTTCAGAATAATCCTGAAGTAGCTTACTGTAAAGTACGCGGAAAGTATTTAAGCAAAGGATATTTTAACATTTATAATTTTTTTGCTACATTTAACAAAAACAAGTATAAAATTTCGCGCTCGCTTCACTCGCGCAAATCTGCTTTTATGTTTTATTTTTGTCACATAATAACCTGACGTACCTACATTGACAAAAAACAGCAAAAAAAAAGCTTATTCTTTTGTATGATCCATCACGTAATCACGTTTTTTACGCGATAAAATCCAGAACGAGGATATTCACCGAAGAACCAAAGCCACCGATATAGCTTTCAGAGTTTGCAAGCGAAGTGGCAACGGTAAGATCACATCACTCGAAGAACCGATAACCGATGGGGAAGAAAAGTTCTTGAGTAGCGACCACGAACTGGAAGACGCAGCGTAGGGAGGCCTCCCACTAGGTGGAACGACATTATGAAAGTCGCGGGCAATCGATAGATGCAACAAAAAAATAATATCCACATGGCAAAATTAAATGATACGCATGGTGCAACTTTTGTTTTTTTTATCAAAATCAAGTAATTTTCTAGACCTATGAAGGCGCGTTGCAAGGGAACAGAAAAGTAACATATTTTTCGAGATTACGCCTTATCCTTCTCCCATTAATGCGATATTCAAGGGAAAGTATTATATGGAAATATTTATGTTTTTTTTTTCGAGATTGGCTTGCTTACTTTGAGTGTTTCAATCAAATGTCTATTCCAAAATAAAGTGACATATAATTCACGAGATCACGCGTTTTGTTATGTCTGAAAATTGTCGGATAGTGTAATTATATAAAAAAGCTGCCTTCTTTTTCGGGATCATGCTGTTTTCTGTGCGAGTTTTGAGAGAAAGCATTAAACGAAAAAACTTGACGTTATTTTTTAGAGATTTCGTGGTTTCTTGCTTGACTCACTAAGGCGAGTTTCAAGGAAAAGTTTATGGAAAAACTAGAATGTTTCTCTTCGAGATCATGCGTTTTGTTAGGTCCAAAAAATTTTGCGCTTGCTTCGCTCGCGCCATTCTGCTTTTGTATTTTGTTTTTGGAGTTCGTCATGTAATAGTCTACACTGAAGCAAAACCTCTGCAGTGGACATCACGTTGCGAAATCACGTAAGACAGATTTCGGATTTTCTGCAGAAAGAAGTCTGCAAGACATAATTTCGATGATGTTTTCTTCCATTCCTTTCATTATTCATTCTACAGTTCTTCAAACTTCTGTATTCTATGGTGAAACATACAGTTCGAGGGCAACTATAGTTAACAGCAAACATACAACCATTTAACAGCCCTTATTTAGAAAATGCGTAAATCTACCACTGCTTCATAGAGCAGAAATAAAATAATATAACTCTGTACACATGAAACTCTCCAGTAGATCACCCTGTTTCTAGAATGATATGGAACACAAACATAGATAACGTCTTCTTTATTAGGCCCAGTGTTAGTATACCTAGAACCAAAGCAATCATTTTGTTAGCGCGGCCATCAAATTTATGATGGAGCGCGACCAACACGACGGAGTGATAATTGTGATGATGGATAACATAATAGGACAACGACGACTGACCTGTGTTCCCGGGTTGATGAGCAAGACTGCGTTCGGTTACTGGATGTCATCTGGTCAGCTCGTCCTCTGCGCGGTAGTGGACTGTATAGGCGGTGGAAATCCAAATTCGCGGCGTGAGCGCGGGAAGATAATCGACAGCTTCCTACGGGAATCGTATCCCGAGCGGTAGTTTAGGGGTGGTACACGTGAGATGAAATTGCACGAATATACACAATAGATCCGTCGCTGACAGGGGTCAAGCGCAGACTGTGAGCCCAAGGGCAAGCAGTGATTCTCATCGAAACCATGAAATTTGACAAGTAGTCGTCGTTCATGGAAAGATGAGGCCAGCAAATGTAGGTAATATAAAAGAAAAGAAACGACACTGAGTGGCGTAAACACATTTAAATTCATCTTCCAAAAATCTACTTGGACGGGAATCGAAAGTAACAACTGAATGATACCTACAGTTACAGTTCCCTACATACAAGAACGCAATTATTGTTTCCTAGAAAACGCGGGCGAAGCCGCGGAAAAAAGCTGGTGTACTATAAGTACATACTTTAAATTATGAATTGAAGCTTAAGCTAGTTTGTTTTGATGTAGTGAGAGAAGCGGGTTTTTCATTTTACTTTGGTCACTTTCCCCGTTGCATCGCAAACAAAATCATTGCCTACTGTAGTCTCAGCTTATCAAATATCGCTAGCAAAGCGAGCACTTAGCTCGCGACTCTACGTATGTGATTTGCCATTAAACTATTAATTTAATTAATCTCTGATTAAGATTTACTAATTCCATATTTCCAGTTCCTATCTGGCGTCATCGTCGGAGAGTTGATGCACCTGTTTTCAATACGAAGAATCTTATAAAATTTGTTGAATGTTTTTCTGAGCAAAGCATCGCAATGTGCCATCGTTTGGAGAAAGAAGCGGACAAAGGGGTGTTCTCTTTTATGGAGTACACAGTAACCTGTACCTTAAATACTGTTTGCGGTAAGAATTAGTCACTTATTATTTTCTCTCCTTCACATTCCCTTTCAGTCAATGTAGTGAAAACATCGTGACTGACACACTGCACATAAAAAATGTGTAGTCGTGTTGAACCATGACTCATACTTGGAAAGATCTAAAGATCTAAAATCTAACATTCGTTTCGAAGTTTTCGCAGTGCGTTCGTATCGTGAGAAAAGAAAGAAACATTCCGAACGCAGCGCTCGCGTACATTTTGGTTCGTCCGCCGCACACGAACGGAAATTAATTTCCATTCAGAACCGCGCTAGCAAAGAGAATATAATCATCAATAGTACACGTTTCATAAATGTGCAGTCTACAACAACGAGGCAAGAAATAAGATACAAGTATTAAGTAAGCAAGAGCGGTACTCGCAAGAGATCCAGAAAGTAACGTGAATGGCAGAACCGAACACCTCACGTTCACTACTGACAGTGCAGCCATCATCTATGCACTCAGAAGACCTACAACTAGGTCGAGAGTGGTAACAGAATTCCATTCTGCTCTACAAAATTTAGCACACAGGTATAAAGTCACGGTTCAGTGGACAAAGAGCCACGGCAGATGTGAGGGCAATAACAAAGCAGATACACTTGCCAAGGAAGGCACGAAAAAGGAATTCAATGTAAATGTTGCAGAACTGTGTAAACCAACTGCTATCTATGGAAACACAGAATCTGCTAAGTCTATACACAGAACGAGAACAACAAAATCAATGGAATAAAATGACGGGGTGCAAACACGTAAAAGAGTTTTACCCGTCGTTAGATAAGAAAATGACTAATAAACTACTAAAGTTAACTAGGTCGGATCTTCGTCTAATGATAGGTATTATCACAGGACACTGTGAGCTAAACTATCATTTGCACAAAGTTGGAGCTACAGATAGTCCTCTATGCCGAGGGTGTCTGCAGGAAAACGAGACCGTGGAGCATGTGCTACTGCACTGCAAGGCCACAGAGGACATAAGAGTTAGGTCGGGACTCCTTCAAGAATCTCAACACCAAGTCTCCAATAGCATAACATCTGACGAAACAGGAGTGGAACAGTTGTGCCAGCGACCCAAGGCCGTGCTCCGTTACTTTAAGGAGCTGGGCTGGTTTGGGTAGGCTGGCAGCGGGGTAAATGCACAAAACACCCTTAGCGGGACGTCAGTGCAGGTCTTATCGCCCCAGATAGAATTAGAATTAGAATTAGAAGATACAAGTATTCCAACGCGTTATGGAAAGATTTTCCATTTTTTAGAAAAGTTGTCTAAGTAAGTAACTATGTAGTCAGGCCCGAGAGGCAAAAGAAGACAAGATGGGCCGACGAAATTGCTAAAGCTGCCGGCCACAGGAGGCTTTTACTTGCAAACTTGCAAAGGATCGGAAACGTGGCTTGAAACATGACGTGACGTCACCTGCGGGTCCCAACAGAATACCAGCGCTGATTTTTTACAATCAACATTATGTTGAGTTGGGACCGGTTTTGTGACAAAAATGGGGTTAATTTTTTTATTTGTGTTTTTTAGATTTAAAGTATATTTTTGTGTACCTGTATTTATGTCACAAATGAAATTTTCTGCATTTCTGTTCCGGATTGAATAGCAAGGTTTCCAGCGAAGTTACTGAGCATAAAGAGATTTAACATCTAATATCTCGGAGCGACTTGCTCGTCTCATCAGTCACGACCACAAAAGAAGGCTTTACCCAAAAAAGAAAAAAATACTAAAGTTCATTTTCTTTTATTTATTTGTTTGTGTTCCTTTGCTACAGGAGGTAGCTCCTGTAGCCTAATCGTCTTGAATAGGGTATTTTGTGTTTCTTTCAATAGTGTATCTTATTGTTACAGAAACTACCATGGGCGTTAAAATGAACTACCACGGAAGCGAGCTTTTCAATTCCCTACACGAACTATGGGAGATTGGAGTTTATAACATGTTCAAGCCGTGGGCCCAAAGCGAATTCACGATCCCTTTTATGCCGGGTTACAGGAGAGCCTTAAAGCTCAAGTGTGTCATTAATAACTTCATAGAAAAGGTAAAATGAATACGGCGATACTCATATGTTCGAGACTTGTACAACGTACACCGGCTGACGCGTATCACCCTCCTTATAGGGTGACGCTGTCTTTACCGTATGGTACTCAAGATTCTCTTGCTCCTACTGTTCCTTCTGAGAGCAATAATAATAATGTCTATGCCCCTGATTGGAATTTCCGCAAAGCGAATTATTACTCTTTGTACTCTGATGTATCCGCTGCTGATTAGTCTGATGTGCTTGAGCAGCAGAATGTTGATATCGCTACAGAACTGTTTTATGAAAAGTTAAACATTATTGTAAGTAATCATGTACCACTTAGGAAAAATAATAGTCTTCTACGGCAACGGCAATATCCACCATTTTACACATCGGAAATAATATATAAATTACAGATTAAGTATTTTCATTTCTGTAAATATAAGGAATTGGGTCTAGATTTCAATCGTGAAGTGTTTAGATACTACAGGAGCCATATCAAAGAGCTTGTGGATGTAGCGTATCGCCAGTATATAAAAACGGTCGGTACGAATATTAAGCAAGATCCCACGCAATTTTGGAAACATGTGAGAGAGAGGCGTAAGAACAGAAATCAGTTGAATGAGTATACCTATGATGGAAGACTGGTGGTGGGGCAAGAGACGGCTACAGCGTTTGCTGATTACTTTAGCTCTGTATTCCTCAGCGATGTCCCAGCGTTAGATGCAGAGGCAGCGGCTCATGATTCCGCCAGCACTGCAGACGCTCGGCTCGTCACTTTGGATAGTCACTGCAGTTGATGTTCGCAGTGCTATTCGTCGTCTGAAAGCGTCCTCGGCTGCTGGTCCTGATGCTATACCACCTTTTATAGTGAAAGATTGTTCATCTGCACTGGAAGTGCCACTTTTACATCTCTTTGGTCTCTCGCTCAGCACATCTTGCTATCCTGCTAGGTGGAAGTTGTCCAAGGTTACCCCCGTGCCTAAGATTCGATCTTCGACAGATGTTACAACTTATAGACCTATAGCTGTTACTGCTGTCTTCAGCAAAGTATTTGAATCTATTGTCAACTACCATCTTACTCGACAAATCGAATCCAGCTATGACAATTCGCAGCATGGTTTCTGTGCAGGTCGCTCAACCGCTACTAACCATATCGCTTTTGTGGATTATGTAGCAAAGCATATGGACGCAGGCGGGCAAGTCGATACTGTGTTCCTGGATTTTAGGCGGGCGTTCGATGTAGTGGACAATGATATACTCTTGGTGAAACTGTCACATTTGGGTGTCTCGCCTAAATTCTTGAATTTTTTTGCGCATTATTTAAGGGACAATATTTTCAGCTCAAAATGTACAAATCTGATGAGTTTTATACAAGATCGGGAGTAAGTCAGTAACCTTTGGGCCTACCTTTTTCACAGCCATGATAAATGACCTTCCAACGGTGCTCAGCACAGCTGAGTGTTTGATGTTCGCTGACGATTTGAAAGTATATCAGCCAGTCAGTCAACTCTCTGACTGTATGCAACTTCAGAGTGACATTCATTCGCTGGAGGAATGGTCCCGGTCTAACAGGCTTTCATTTAACATCTCAAAATGTAAAGTCCTCGCTTTCTCAAGGTCGCAATTGCCAGTATGCCCACAGTACACCTTGGAGGGCGTAGCGTTGGAGAGGGTCAATTCTGTCAGAGACCTAGGAATTATTCTTGACGGGCAGCTAAATTTCCGCGAGCATATTCTTTCTGTCTGCAAAGAGGCTAATAAAACATTGGGATTTATCATGAGAACAGCTTCGCAATTTCAGGACATTAGAGTTGCTATCATGTTATTTAACGCTTTTGTTCGCAGTAGGCTGGAGTTTGACGCAATAGTTTGGGATCCACGTGAGACTAAGTACACCCTAATCATAGAAAGGCTTCAGCGCAAATTTGCTAGGTACGTTTATAAACGTATGTACGGATATTACCCGTACCTTTTTCCTTCTCTGTTTGTGTCAGGTATGGTTGGAGTGGATACATTGGAGTTACGACGAAAATTATTGTTAGTTATACACTATTGCCAGATCTGGCGTTGGTGCTCTGGCGTTATTTGTCCCCGATAACTATATTCATGTCGGGAGCCGTCGACGGCATCGGCTGTTCTCGTGTGCTGTCTCGCGAACCTGCCACGCTAGCAACGCACCTACAACTAGAGCCTTGGCCGTGCTCAATCATTTTCCGCACAAGTTCCAGCATATCGACATATTTAGTGATAACATCACTATTATTATTAGAGAATTTAAGTTGTTTTGTACTCATTGTAATCATTGTTTAAGATAGTAAGCGTTTTGGTATACTGTTAGCTTACTATTTGTTTTTTTGGACATAAAATAAAATAAAATAAATAAAACGTGCGGGTGAGGGAGCGAAGCGGCTGCGGCAGACGCGGCGAGTCATGTTTATAATAACCACCTGCCACGCAGCCACACAGCCACGCCAGCATGCGCACCGCGACAAAATCTTTTTGTTACGCAAGAACAGGACACGGCTACGATTATGTATACGTTTGCCTCATTTTTCACAACATGAAGAGTAGAGACGAATTTGACGCGGCCCTGCTGGGGCTACATTTTTGAATTCCTCGTATGATATCACTTTGTTCTTGGCGGGCTCACCTCCGTTGCTCTCCGGCGCGGGTGAGCTAGAGGATGTCTCTTACTCCTCGGTCGCATCTCGCATCTCCTCATACTGGGGACAGTCCCACAGAACATGGCGCCTGTCCTTTTCAGCTATACCGCGGTCACAAAGCCGCTCACCGCGCACTTTCATCTCTGCTAACCTCTTATTAAAACAAGCGTGGTATCTGCGTCGATTCGTCGTCCGGCTCTACCCATTCTGCCGCCTTGCCCCCACATCTGGGAATAGGCGGTAAAGCTTCCCTCGGCCCTAATTTCCTGCCAAAGCGCCTCTACCTCAACCTCAATTTTCCGCTGCTTCCGGGCCACTTCCTCATGCGTCAGCCCCACGCACTCGGTTCCAGCAGGCCATCATGTCACCACAAAGTACACCGGAAGAACTACTGTTAACACAGGCAGCGCCCTGCGTCGGAACACCGAGGACAGGACCTCGGACTCCAGGTCCTACGGGAGGGAAACGGCAAGGACGCAGGCCAGCTCGTGTGAGAGCGTGCAATATCCCTGCCCACTCTCACCGCTATGACCCCCTGAGCCCAATAAAGCAGAGTGGTGTCCCTGGACCCGCGGGAGCCCTCCCATGTCCTTGTCCTTCATCTTGAAGACTGCCACACCCAGCTCCCCCTGTGAGATCTCAGGGACGTCCTTTTCATTCTTTTGGGCCACTCACAGAGGTGCGGCCATGGTTATGACGACTGCTCCAGCAACTGCTGTCAGGCCTCAGCCTTACAGATTGCGACGCGGATGGCCTTGGACGCCTCTCTGTATGCGACATAGAGGGCAACCGACTCTGCCGTCTCCTGGCTGGTTATTTTATTACTCTACATAAACCACAAACATAAGACAGTAACGCCGCACGCGCAGCACGCGCACATTTTTTTCGGTACCGAAATAGTTTCAGTTAAAAAGAGGTAGGTATAACTATATTTTAAAAATGTTGAATTTCGTGGCCTCACGGTATTCAGAGCGCCCACACTTGCTTAGATCCACGGCGTAAGATGAGAATTACGCGATAGATTTTACCGCACGACGTTCAAGTTGTGCAAGGATAAAACTCTACTTCGAAACGACACGCTGTCAACCGAACCATATACGCTTTCTTCACAGCCCGGTTACCTCGCCAAAATCCGCACGACATGAAGGATCTCTTTAGTCACATTTTTATAAATACAACACGGTACCGGCCCGAACGGCGGCCGGAGGCCTGTGTTGCTCAACGATAAATACGAATACTTAACAATAAAAAAAAAAAAAAAAAAATTAAAGCAAAAAGAATGAAAGAGTTAGGTGCAGTGCATTAATTTTGAGTCCATTAATTAGTTAATAGGTATTTAATTTTCAGATTATTCGTAAAAAACAAAATGTAATAAATGAGAAATCTCACCGCACAGATACCAAATGTAAGTAAAATAGTAATTCGCGTTCGCCTGAGACATGGCGACGCGTGTAAATTCACAACCCGTAATAACTCTACTCGTATTCGAACTTATATTTTATTTGCATAATTTAATTTAATTACTTGCTTAAAAAAATTATGAAAATCGTAATATCAAATATTAGTAAATAATTTATTCAAAAACTCGAAACTCAAACAAAAATATATTTCAGTATCTAAATACAAGATGTCATCATTCCTCGAATATCAACTGGAGACGTCTGATAGCACCCGAAAATTCTCGGATCAAGAGCTTTTGGAGGAGACCTTACTAATTGTTGTAGCTGGCTTCGACACGACAGCTACTACCGTGGCCTTCATTGTTCTGATGCTGAGCAGAAATACTGACATTCAAGACAAGGTGTACGAAGAGTGAGTATAATTTGCGATTTTGTCTAGTCTGTGTCTACATGACCCTACCGATCTCCTCCTCCCACTGATCTGTGCCTCAATTCACGTAAAGTTCAATGTTTCCAATACGAAAGATTTTAGTATACCTAATATAAGTTTAGTAAACCTATTGTTTACTAGCTGATGACTGCGGCTTCGCTCGCGTAGGTAGTAAAGTGACGTAACAAACTTAATATCAATCTCATCTCGGCCCTCACCACTACTTCACGTTTCTCGCTATTATTTCAACCCTAAGTCTCTTCTATCACTGACCTACCTTATTCCACTATCTTCTTCCTCGTTGTAGGCTATATGCTTATAGTACTAGCTGCACCCCGCGGTTTACCCGTTATTTAACAGAAGCCGAATATTTATCCGGATTAAAAGTAGCCTTTGTGTTAATTCAGGGAAAAAGCTACGTCCATACCTAATTGTATACAAATCCGTTCAGCCGTTACGGGAACAAACACACTTACATACTTACCAACTTACACACAAACTTTCGCATTTATACTATTAGTGTGATAAAAATTTACCTCTAATATGCTCTCGTTGCTGAAGTGAAAAGTTGTGTGCCACACGAGTCCAAAGTTATTTCCACCTCGTACCTTGGAATCACTCGCGCTACGCTAAGATCAAATCTTAAAACTCAAATTTCAAAATTAATTTTAATTTTATCTATGCCTAATAGAAGCGGGAGGCATCCATGACAGCATAGTGTGCGTTCGTATTCAGACTTAAGCTTCCATTTATGTACTTAAGTGGTGCTAGCATACATACCTAATAATATTGATAAGAATCACTAAACACAAAAAAAATATCGCAGCGGCTAATAATGTAATCCAGTACAATAATATTGCCTGGCTCAACAGCAGGGCGTAAATGACATACTTTATATGAGGGTTGCATGATACATAGTTGCCCATTTTTGAGGAGGTGCTCATGTGGTTGCTTGCTGCACCTGCTGCTTATGTGCCGAGTAATAATATTGCACTGGATTTCATTATTGCCCACTGCGCAGGTCAATAGTATTGTACTAAATTTCATTATTGCCCGCTGCGTTTTTTTTAATGTTCGTATTTGGTCATTCTTAGCAATATCATTATGCGTGCTAGCACCACCTAAGTACTTAAAGCTAGCTTATGTCTCTATACGAAATTACGAACGCACACATATGAATGCCTACCATGAAGTTATGGATGCCTCCCGCTTCTAATAAGCATAGATAAAATTAAAATTAATATTGAAATTTGAAATATTAGATAAGAGATTTGAAATTGATATAAAATGACTGATTGATTGATTGATAAAATTGATTGATTAAAATGACCTTATTTTCTCGCAGGAGGTGTATACAGTAGAGTATACTCCTCGCGGATAAAGCTGTCTTCGTTTTGGGCGACCTTGATTCCCTCGCTGCACTCTGGATTCTAGTCTTAAATCTCGAGCGCAGCGAGGAATCCTGAGTGCTAATCAAGAATCCTTCGTTTCCCTCTGGATTCAATATGTCGCCGTGACCTAAGATACTGCTTTATCCAACTGGTGCATAATCTACTATTATTTAATAAAATTCAACATTAATCTTCGTAGATTACAAGAAGTATTCAGCGGTTCAGATCGGCCAGTAACCTACGAGGACCTACCCAGACTGCAGTATTTAGAAGCAGTCATTAAGGAAACAACGCGACTGTACCCAGTAGTGCCTATCATTGGCAGACATGTCGACAAAGATTTCGAATTAAGTACGTACCTATATCGTATACTTTGTGGCCCGGGTATGTCCTAAAACTGCGACCGGATCAACCAGAGGACGGGCAGCAGCGTCCTCTTAGTAAACTGTTAACATTCTGCGATATCCACGCCGCCTGCCATTTGTGGGGATTATGGCAACCGCCTTTCGTCCAGTAGTGGACGTCTAAGACCTGATGAAAACTCTGTGGCCGTAAGCCTTGAAATCGTTACATGAGGTCGTGGATTCTCATCGAGTACTTTACTTTTTTCTTTCATCATCATCAACAACCAGAAGACGTCCACTTCTGAACATAGGCCTCCCCCTTTTTGCGCCACACCGACCGAAAACCTGCCACTTGCATCCACCGGCTGCCCACGACTTTCACAATGTCGTCGGTCCACCTAGTGGGAGGCCTGCCAACGCACTCTCTAGGGCGAGTTAACTAGTTTGGGCTAATTAAGGCAGGGGTTGAATTAAGAATTGCAATGGAGGACTCTACGCTTTTATGGACTTCCTCTTCTACACGATCAACAGACTCAACAGAATTTGATTTGATACTATTAACTTATATAATTCTTACTTACAGCATCAGGTATAACTGTTGTAAAGGACTGTGGCATCATGGTCAACATCTGGACAATTCACCGCAACCCTGAGTACTGGGGCGAGGACGCAGACCAGTTCCGGCCAGAGCGGTTCCTCAACTACACGCCGAAACATCCCGCTGCCTTTATGCCTTTCAGCTATGGACTACGAGGATGCGTCGGTAATTAAACTAAACAACGAGCAACCGTTTAAATTTCTGCGCATGTGTTAAAATACGGTAGCAAAATGAACTGGACAGTTTTTGCCTATTTTTACACGATTGCCCAAGTTAGCATGTTAGTATGTTTGTTATATTACCTACCTTATGTGGCCTATACGGCTTGACCAATTTTGAAAAGTGAGGTGTGACATTTTGCAGACAGGTATTTTGTTGTTCTTTTAATGAAATGCAGATCAGATTGAATTCGATTGGGCCGGCGAGCACTATTGGTAGTGCCAAGCAGTAGTGTCATGGGGATAAACGCGCTGGAGAAAGGTGCTTGGTGAAGTTGCTCTTAAAAATTATTATACCTAGTTTTTTGGAGATCTGGCAACAACAAAAAAAATTAATCATTTAGTTATGTAAGTAAAAATATTTTTGTTCATCAGGGTATCGATACGCTATGGTTATTATGAAGACCATGATATCAACTCTCCTGCGGCGCTACCGAGTTCTTCCTCCCCCGGGAGTGGCGCAGGGAGAACCATTAAGGACAAAGTACGAGATGATGTTAAGACATGTCGATAATTACGAAATACAGTTGCAACGAAGATAGCAGATTGAATTTTGTGTACACAATGCTAAATAAAAATAGGATTTATCATAAAATTGTGTTTTTATTTGTCTTTATTTCATGTTCCAGGCCATTCCAACTGTCTCCCTCTTTCCAAGATATATCGTGCCTATATCACGCACGAAGTCGCAAGAAAAAAGTCTCTTATTTTCGCAATTCGAAACACGGAGCGACACCTTAATTCCTTTTCAGTTAGACAGTTACTGCATAATATCGGGTTACGCATCATTCTTTAAGCATGGTTAATCTTATCCTGTATTTAATCTATGACAGATAAAAAAGCCGCCTGTCCCCCCTTGTCCCCCACATATGGGGTATCATTGAATAGGTCTTACATAATGAAGTTACGGTCAGTTTTTTATCAGACGTAGTGATTGCAAAATAATATTGTGGCTCCATAGCCCGCGTACTTGGCCCGCTTTTAACTCGCAGCGTCCTCAGCAACTGCTGCCGGCGAGTGGACTGAGCGACTCAAGTGGCTGGCAGCAACAGTACGGACGCAAGTAGCGTCCCACTCCGAGCACTTGTCATTCTTCCAGGGCACTTAGAGTCAGCCCGTTTGGTCTCTTGCCGGCTTCACGGCTTTAAGCACACAGGGTATTTTTGCCAACACGAGAGCTCTGCGGACTATTTCATTGCGGGCATGGCAACGAGGAAGCCTACCTGGGCAGCGACGACAACTCAACGCGTGGTGAGTGGTGTTCATGCATCGGCCTCCACCGTGGGACCGCAAGTGCATATGTGACTGTGCATGGCCGGGCCTGACGTCGTGTGGAGGGGAAGGCTATATATGGGTTTCTGGGGGGGCGAAAGGGAGAATCTATAACCTTAACAGTTTGTTTCTTTTGATTCTGTGAAATTCGGGTCTGGCTGTTCCTTTCGCACGATGTCGGGTTGGGCCATGTATAGCCACTCTAACTGCCGCTTGTTGTCATGTTTTTTATTTTATTTATTGGAGCACTTTGTATGTAACTTTGTTAGTAGTGATTTAAAAGCGATATTGTTTATATTACTTAAAATATAATAGACATGTAATTGGCTGTTTAAAAAAATATTTCTATGTTCTTTAATTTGTATTATTGTTCTTAAATAAATAAATAAAAATATGAGGTTCACTGCAGCCCAGGCGAAGGGCCACCGCCACAAGCAGAGAGCTATCGTCCATAAAGGTGTCCAGGCGAAGTGAAGGAAGTGCCTGAAACCACGCCCCGGATTCTGTGACCCTGAGTCTTGCCAAATCTGCTCCCGTGACATTGTTCAAGAACCGCCTGTGGATCCTTTTAGCTCCAACGTCATCCCAAGCTGGACATAAGGGGCTCCCGGGTTCGAGACACCCGGGTTAAGAACAGACCAAGCGGACACCGCATCTGGCACATATAGGATGCTCGCTCTGTCACCATCGAAGAGAGGATAATAGTGACAAGGTCCGCAACCCCACGCGCCGACGCAAGGAAGGCCGGCAAGCCAACGTCCCACGCACACCGAATCCCAAGATCCCCGTAGCGTATCGGTAGAGCTGCTCGACTCCACTGCAAATCACCAAGGGACACCTTAAGGATTGATTCCACGGCGGATTTTAAATAGCTGCGCTGTCAAAACTACATACTTCTTCGGGACAAAGCCAGGTGGGAGTAGTCCGCAGCAGGTATGACACCTTGGGCAGAGCGAAGCACATGCGTAACTGAACCGGCGGAACGTGTGCGGAAAGACTACTGAGACGCTCTCGAGCAGCCAAGTTATTTATTTAGGTACACAAAACAGATATCAATCCATTTCTTAATTAGTATACAAAATTTTAAGTAAAATTCTGAACTGGATTTGTCTACGATAAGAGATAGCCTCCGGCACCGCGTTGAGGAAAATAGGCGACCCCAAGAGGTTGAAGCTGCTGGACGGTAGTTCTTTAAGACAAGGTAAAAGCTGATTTTTGCCTCGATTTCAGCGTAGATCCCATTGTAAAACTTGTTCATAATAAGTACAATGACCTCCTTTCGGCTCAGTACATCCCAAGCTTGAACCTTGAACGCCTGCGCTTAGCGTTACCTATTCCAACTTCGAACCCACAATCACCAAGGATAGAGAATAACGCGGGCGGTAACTGCCCCAATATTTTGCTCTCTAAACTATGATTACCGTCTCACTGTGGCTTCAAAAACAACTTCGAAAATAACACTTGCTTAGATTTAAAAACATATTAAATCTTATTTTGTTATTCTAACTTTATATCGAAGTTACACGGTAAAAGTAATAACATTTTTAAAAACAATTTTTTTTTAACAAAACGGGTCTCTACTCTACTTATATTAAGTCGGTTATTACGACTACAGTTCCGATCACATCCGGTGATCTTTTTCAAGGAACGCCATAAACGCCGCGCGTTACCGTATTCTACCTTGCACTAAAATAAATGCTTAAAGCCACTTGGCGTAGAACTATCACACTATCTGGGTACAAACTAAACAGTGTTTAATAAGAGTATCCAGTAATATAAAGCGCATCACAAGCTACTCCTGGTGAGGGCGGGCGCGGGGAGGCCTGCCTCCCGGCGCAGCTGGCTCCAGAAGGCGAGGCGGGCGCGGTCGGGGGCGCGCGCGGGGCCGAGCGCGCGGTACTCGTGCCGCGACCTCCACGGACGCCACTCGAGGGACGGCTCGCTGACAACATGCCCAATTAAAAAAACATTATAGATCATCGCTGATCTATATAATTATATAATATAACAAATATTATATACATATATATATACCTTTTATATAATCTATATTATATATACAAGGTGTTACTGAAAGGTGCAACAATATTGAACGGTATGTATGTACTCATCATTATGAACGACTTTTACTACGGGACGAACCCCGAAATCGCAATTCCTTAGAAAAAACTCAATGACACTCGACAAAATGTATGGACTTTTGTTTCGCGATTTCAGGGTTGGTCCCGTAGTAAAAAATGTTCTTATTGATGAGTACGCACATACTTGCCAGTACTGTTGCACCTTTCTGAGACACGTTGTACGTCTAGGAATCAACGCACGGACCAAACCGCTTATGATAGAGACGTGAAATTTGAACCCAATACTTTCCAAATGGTCTAGTGAAAATGGATTTTGCGAAATTCCACCTCTAAATGGGTAAAATCGACACCCGAAGAGGTGAAAAGAGGTGTTTAATTTCCTGTAGAGTAGCCTATGAATGAATATTATTTACTGTCGTACAGTTGCTTTCGTAACAAAATAAGCGAGCGAAGCCGTGTGGGCAAGATAGTAATCCTGAGTGTTTTTGAATGTTTTCTTTTTCATCTTTCACGCAGCAGCAAAAGAATTACGTATGTATGGTTATAGTTTAAGGGGCGGATAGTTACTTAAGACTCTTTATCCTGAGAAAATATAAGGTTCCTCAGGAATTTTCCGAACGGGTTAAGCCACGGGGCGCAGCTATATACTGTGTTGTTTTGACATGATTTAAAACATAAGTAGGAGAAGCAAATGACACACAGTCCTAGACTAGTCCGGGAGCCTATGGATCAACACTCGTTGTAAAAACTGAATTAATGTCAAAATTAATATTTATTGTTTTTTGTATACTATACTACTATAGTTAGATAATGCTGAGTGTCGATGTTCGTCATACATCTGTGGTTATACACAAAGCGTTTCAGTTTATTCTGATGTATTAACATACATTCATCAAGTTATATCCGCTATTTTGATTCAAAGAAAAAAGCCACCAGTCTATCGTAATATAATATCCAACAATATTAAACGTTATTATACGTTAGATATTTGAAATTATGTAATTATGAACAAAATATTTTGTAAATGTGACTTGCCCAGTGTAGGTAACTACCAATGTTATAGAGCCAATAAACGATTCTATTCTATTCTACGATTGGCTCATAGAATCTGCTACGTCGTTCGATTACAATACAGATTATAAATAAAAAAGATATACAATGAAAATTGAGAAATTGATTAGATTATATGTTGGTAGCTTTGGGATTCTGAAACGTTTGTTAACTTTGATGACAGATTAATCTATTGCTGTCTTTGTCATTTGCTTAGTGCCAGACAAAGGCAGCATTAGAATTAATCTCTTGTCAAAGTTAACAAACGTTTCTGAATCCCGAGGTAAGATAATTACTATTATTAAAAAGTGATTTGTGGATAACTAGCTGCGCCCCGCGGTTTCACTCGCTATCCTACAGGAACCGTTAAATTTTTTGGGAGATACCAAATTTCATTAAAATCTGTTCAGCCGTTACAGACTTGAACGGGAACAAACACACTTACATACTTACCTACTTACACACAAACTTTCGCATTTATAACATTAGTCCACAGATCACACCAGATACCGCATTACGAGATTCGTTGTTACTACAAAAAGTCACGTCAGTGTGAGGCGCGGCGCGGGGCGCGGGGAGTGCGGCCGAGCGTTGTCATTGGCTATCTCAAGGTTACGCCTACTCGCGCCAACAATCAACCAGAGTAATTTCCTATAAGTATATTTAGACTGCTGTGTGGTGCGCTTCGAGCATCCTGAATGCAGAATCTAGGATGTGCTCTGTGTATTAGTCTAATGAATCTCACCCAGTCTTAGCAAAGTTGGTCCATAGCTGTGTCAAACTATGAACAATCGGTTCCAGCTTGTCCTTGTGTTCGTCATAGACGTCTCTGTTCAGAGCGCCGCTGAACAAGTAGAACAGGTCGTCCGCGTGACACGCGCCTCGCATCCCACTCAGCCCCAGTAAATGCTTTATCATATTCAGTTCAGTTTCATATTCAAATCTGTACATATAAATAGGTACATTGCATTTATTGTAGAAATGTGCAAATACGTGTGTCTGGTAACCGAAATGAACGTCTGTCGCCATGTTCACTAAAGCATCTGCTGTATTGTCAGTGAATCCTTCATTATTAGTGTAAAACTTTATTATTCGTTCACCGAATTCTTTCATTTTACTATCGGAAACTCTCCTGGCGACGTCTCGAGGCACCAAATAAGACGGATTCTCGTTTAGGAATTTTGCTTTCCTTAACATCGCTTCGTAAGTTAGCAATCCTTCGGCCGAATTGTAGCCAATTACGAGAGGCACTCTATTGACGTTTTTCGCCAGTAATAGGTCTATCGGATTTTCGGATATGAAACATTCGACGTCGCGAAATTTCTTTTCTACGTTAGGAACGAAGTGCATCGGCAAAGTTCGGCGTTTCTCGTCGTCTGTGGCGGTCTTAAACGTCATTCTGACGAGATCGAGCGCCGGCACGCTCCGTAAGAACTGAAGCAGTTCATTGGTATCCTGAATATCTTTTCCCAGTACTTTGGCGATACGAAAGGCCCTAGCTTTAGGTTCGCTAGCCACCGCCCAGTCATTCAAACAAGTGCCACTTTGGGCTATGGCTCTGTGAAATAATCCTTTCGATAGAGGAGACAGCATATGATAAGTGACAGATACTGAGCCTGCGCTTTCTCCAAAAATAGTCACATTATTCGGATCTCCGCCAAATTGTTCTATATTCTCTTTGACCCATTTTAAAGCTAGTACTTGGTCCTTCAAGCCGGCGTTACCGGGTACCTGGAATTGGAAAAAATTTTTTGATTTCGTGAATCATCTCGCTCATAGCTTCGCTCGACAACCGATCACCGATGTTAAGCAACTGACGACAAGGGCCGTTATTCTCTATCTTCTTTCAAGCTCGTAACGCGGCTGCGTTAAGTTAGCTCCATGGAATTCTCATGGAATGGTATTGGTTATGCCGTAAAGAATACCATTTCATGCGAATTCCATGGACTTCACGGGACACGGCCGCGTTACGAGTTTCATCAAAGATACAGAATAAGGGCCAAGCTCAGTCTTCGGATTGGTGACCGCGAGTGGCATTCACAACTGAGCGCTACCGTGGATCAGAAGACACTTTAAATTGTAGGTCTTCGTTGTTTGACCTACGACAATAACCGCTTAGCCAGGTCAGAAGCTTTTAGGCGGCCTTAAAGTTCAGACACCAGGGCTTATTTACTAAGATTTGTTAATATGCCTGCAACCGAGTGATGAAGCAATTAGCTCGCCTTATAAATGGCAAGCGCCATGCATACCTATTACAGTTCAGTGTCGTAAACTTAAACACTTCAAAACTCTACACTACACTGCACTCGTCGTCTCGAGATTTTAGGTGTCAAATCTGTTGATGCCCTGGAAACATTACCTTTTAACAAAAAACACATTACAGCAGTGTTGCCAGATGAACACTGCCGTCTACCCGTGAATATGGCGCATTCAATGTGCATATATCCCATGAGCTTGAGAAAAATACCGAACAAGGGAAAAAATATGATGGTGGTGACGACAGTGATGCCCGTGATGTGCATGAAGTAGTTACCTCAGGCGTATCTAGCGCCAGGAAGCCCAGCACTTCGAGCCTGTAGTTGAGCGTGACGAGGACGACGTCATGACCCAACAGGAAGTGCGGTCCGTACTGCGTGTCGTCACCAGAACCGGACATGAACGCGCCGCCGTGGATGAACACCATTACTGCCGATCTGGACGTCAGGCTCTGAGAAACGAACAGAACAGACGAGATTGGCGAAAGATCCTGTGCTCCGCAGTGGATTGAAGAAACCGATGATCATCACATCTCAACCGCCGTGGTAGCTCAGTGGGAGCACGCTCGCCTCACATTCGTGAGGTCGTAAGTTAGAACCCGAGCGGGCCCGTACCAATGAGTTCTTTGGAACTTACGTATGGTATACCGCTGGCTTTTCGGTGAAGAAAAACATCGTGAGGAAACCTGCATATTTCCGGAGAAAAAAATCGATGGCGTATGTGAAACAGCCAACCTGCACTGGGCCAGCGTGGTGGATATGGCCTAATCATACCCTTAGAGGGTAGGCCGATATCTCAGCAGTGGGATGTTTAAAGGCTGATGCTGCTTCTGAAGACATCTCAACTCCGAGAAAAAGGGCACGTGCACAGGTTGGGATTTACCACATGTAAAAACGTGAATAAAAAAATAAAAATAAATAGCCGACTATAAAATGTAGCCTATGTGACTCAGGACATAAAAGCGAATCAAACAACACTCGTCAAGATCAAACAAGGCGTTTAGGCTACTGAAGGTAATATAGGAACACACAAACATACTTACATACATCCCAATAATATAAAATGTGCGAGTCTAATCCAAACTAATCCAAATCGCCACCAAGGACTTTTTGTCTCATACAAAAAGTTGTACACATACAGCCTTACTAATAAAGTTTTAATCACTGTGTATACATTACCACAAAAGCCTAAGTAATAGCCTTAATTATACTATAAGCCTTGTATAGAGTTGGTATACAGATGTAACAAAATCATATGAGGGCTATCCATTCCTTACACAGTTGTTTTGTTGTAGCCCTTGTTTAGTGGATGTATACGTGGTCAAGATGGCGGGCTTTACTATTTCCAGCTGATCAGTGTCTTGTCTAGACGACGGGGTAACTGTTATTTAATCTGTGTTTAGTATTAGTAAGGCTAAAAGCTAAAATAGCTGTTTACAAGTGATAATTTGATTCATAGATTGAATCAAAAAATATTGGATATAAATAGTGATTTGTGACAATACCACGACAACAATGTATGGTTGAGAAAACAATCTACCTGAACACTACACAAAACGAAATGTTGGATTACATGTCTAAAGATAATCTAAATGTTCAAGCCCAATACAAGTCGGCAGCGTACCTAGTACGCTGGCTGTGACATGACCACGCTGAAAGGAAAATGATTAAAATGTGCGCCCTCTTGCGCCAATAAACGCCTGCATCCTGGTCCTGGTCCACTCAAACTAGCAGGCCTTTTAATAGATTAATTTGAGAAAATAGATATCAAGTCAACTCTATAAAATAACATGTACGATAAATAATAATAACATGTCAGTACTGAAACTAAGAGCAATAAATAGATATTGAGAGTCTTATTTTGAAGTACAAAACCTGTAAAACTATACCTTAGTGTATACGTTAAGATAGAGACAGTCCTCGCTGCCCTCGTTGAGCTGCATGGTCGTCATGTCGTACTGCGGACACGCGGCGCCGTGCGACGTGGCGGCCCGCACGCCGCGCCACGGCCGGCCCGCGACCGGCGCCTGCGACCGAGCGTACAACGACAGTTTAGCTAAACTGTCAAATCACGATAAACCACGAAAAGCACATATAGAAGCAAAATACCAAGGGACAAAATTACTGAAGCCTGTAGAAATACTGTTGTAGTGGAAAAAAATCTTCCGCCTGGAAAAGTACCAAATCTTTGTCAGCTATTCAACCTCCAAGCAGTAGTGTGCAAGCATTACTGTGTTCCGGATTGAAGGGCAATGTTTCTAGCGTAATTACTGACTACTGAGCATGAGCATAAAGGGATGTAATATCTAAGAGTGACGAGCGTAACAGTTCAAAATTCTGGATGGCACAGAACTGTTATAGCCCGTTCAACTCTGTAACGGCTGAACGGATTTGAATGAAATTTGGAATGGAAAAAGCTTGAACCCTGGATTAACACGTGCTACCGTTTATACTGGAAAGATATTCGATTTCTGTAGAATATTGGAAGAACCGCGGGGCGCAGCTAGTGATATAAGTGATAGCCACTGTTGGCATAGGTGTTCGTATTATATTATTTTTAAACTTACATACTTACACACTTAAACACAAACTTTCGCATTTAAAATATTAGTGTGACTTTCGCAATTAGTGTAATATGATGTTTTTTGACTTGTTTTGTTTTTTATTTTCTTAGTCGTGGTATCTCAGTGGGAGCTCACTCGCCTTATTTATGGGGTCGCCGGTTCGAGCCCGGGCGAACCGTAAAACCGAGTTCTTTGAAACTTACGAACGGTTATACCACTGGCTTTTCGGTGAAAGGAAAAATCCTGCATAATTCCGGAGAAGAAATTCGATGGCGTATGTGAATCCGCCAACCGGCACTGGGCCAGCGTGGTGGATATAGTGCCAATTACCATTCGAGGTAGGCCGATATCCCATCATTGTGTAAAGCTGGTGCGCAGAGATGTTCTTACCTTGAACCGTAACTGACCGACAGGTGGCGCGGCGTACGGTATCCCTTTAAAGCTGTAGTACGGCGCTCCATCGAGCAGAGTTTCAACACTTCCTCTCAACTTGCCTTCTTTCACAGACACGATGGGACTCTCCATCTGGAAAAAAATAATTAAGAATAGAGTCCCACCGTCTTGTCCACACAAAAAGCGTACTCTGATACCCATCCCTAAACGTTATCCAATTTCAATGATTGTTTTCATGTTATCTACAACGTGGAAAACTATGCTTGTACGTTTCATTTTATCCAAGCCATTGACACCAAAAACAAAAGATTTTGTTAAGATTTAGGGGGTGATAACAGACTACCCCCGAAACGCTAATTTCATCAAAAAGTTAGGAAAATTCACTAACTCTATCGCACGAACGAGAAACAGAGCGAGAGCTTCAAATTTCAAATATAGAATCGAGATAGCACGCCATACCAATCGCCACCAGAGATGCGCAATAATTTTATTGAATGTTTTGATATAACTTTTTGTAATTTAGAATTTTTATGTAATTTATGTTTTTATGTTCTTGTATGGGTAAAATTTACCCGAAATAAATGATTTTGAATATGAATTTGAATGAAGCCGGTGTCCCGGTTTGACCCACGACATATTTGTATGCAAGCGCACTCAGTTGCATACAAACGAGAAGTAGCTCCCTGATGGTAAGCGTCACGCTTGCCCATAACAGTTCAATACCACCCTGAATAATAAATGACCTTCAGAGAATAAAAAACCATACGCGACAACGCACTTTGCCCCCGAGATATAAGATGTTAAATCTCTTTATGTAAAAACACACTAAAAATAGTAACAAACACAAAAAAAACATTACGGATTTTTTTAAATATTATTTGCGCAGAATTTAAACAACAAAAATAACGATAGTGGCAAGTCTATACATCATCATATAGAATCACAACAATCTTTTAAATGGCATATATCTACTAACTAGCTGCGCCCCGCGGTTTCCCCGCTATTCTACAGGATTTTCAGGATAAAAAGTAGCCTATGTGATATTCCATGGAATAAGCTACCTCCATACCAAATTTCATCCAAATCCGCTGAGCGGTTACAGATTTGAACGGGAACAAACACACTTACATAATTACACACTTTCACGCAAACTTTCGCATTTATAATATTAGTGTGATGCTACAGAAAAAAACAGAATGACAGAGACAGACAGAGTGATAAACGTCACTCTGTACGTTTATCACTCTGATAGCCATTCATAATTACCGCGCGCCGCACAGTAATCAAGTCAAGGCTGTTCAAACTTCAAAGGTCAACGAACCAACTTATCTGTACACTTGGCTAAATAAGAAACTAAAATTATCCATGGAAGACTATTTAGTATTGTTCAAAAAATACTTCTGTGGCTCCAACCACAAGCAAGTTGGTCGCGTTCGTCGCACTGTACTCACCATTCTGTTATAATTATATTAAAAGCCTGTTTAGATTTATTTTTCAATAGCATAAGAACGTATTATGAAGAAAAATTCATTGACTAACACAAACTATTGAATTTTATAAAAAATAATAAAAACATTAATGCAAAGACAATAATAAAACTTTCCGTGATTTTTATAAATAATTGAATAACTTAATGTCACTTCTATTCCTTGTTACTTAAATTATGGCCGTCTCTTTCTCCCTCGATACTCTTCATTAGTGGATGTGTTCCGGACAATATGTGAGATTTTTAGCATATAATTATTTTAAGCATGATTTTAATTTAACACAATTAAAATGATTTATATTTTTAATTATTTATGCAGTGTTTTAATAAAGCGCAAACACGTAACGCTCGCAGCAATAAAATTAATTATAAATTTAAATGAACGCCTACCAACATTTTCAGAGCAAAACTTACGCCAAGCGATTTGAAAACATGCTTTCCACGTTGATATTGAACAACGTAATTTCTAAATTCAATTGAGGGTCGCAAGAAATATAAATAAACTGATAAAAATAGGTAATTCTGTATAATCATTATTAAAATCGTACACGTCACGACCAATAACCACCACATTTTTTATAGAGTACACTTGCAGAGTCCGAAAGACAAAGTACCACACCTTTAGTCAGTTATTCAACCGCCTAGCAGTAGTGTGCAAACATTACTGTGTTCCGTATTGAAGCAATGTTTCCAGCGAAACCAGTGGGCACAAAGTGATTTAACATCTAAAATCTCCGGGTGACGAGCGCAGTTCAAAATTCTGGGTAGCACTGATCTGTTACTCTTACCATTAGGCGAGCGACTTGCTCGTCTTATCACTAAGCAGCGTAAAAAAAAATAACATGACAGTAATCTATATTTATTTTGACAAGCGACAGCAGGCCCAGTACTTGAGTTTTGGCAGGAACGCGAACAAGTCATGTCGCACTCGTTATCGTGCATGAGTGATAGTGAATAGTACAATGTAGGGAATAAAAAACGTAAAACGTGTAGGGAATGTAGAGGGTTCCTTGATAAAGGTCACCGAATGTGATAGAAACTATAGTCGGAATAACCGACTCAATTTAACGTGAGTATTCCCGTTTTATTAAAACAAAATGTATCAAAACCACGTCAGTTTTCATAGTAAAATGTAGGGAAACGTGACCTTTCGTGATGTTTTCAAAATTCCGTAGAAGCTTCCAGCAGGGACCCTATTCGGAGATATGTCATTTTATCTCGGTCACTCTCACTCCCATTAAATTCTAAATTAGAGAGACAGTGACCGAGATAAAATGTCATTTCTCCGAATAAGGGCCCAGGCCTCGCTCGTGCGCGGGATAAAGTTATGTCGACCCATTTCATCTTCGCGTCAACGTGACAAAGCTAGAATATGGATACATCCGTCTCGTTCTCGCGGGATAAATATGGTGGACAACATTTTATCCCGCGCTCGTGCTAGGCCTGCAGTAAAGCTTTCACCGCTTCACTGAAGCATGACTTGGACTAGACAGTGACTTAAATTGTTGATTTCGACCATGATTGAGGATTATTTTCATGGAGGAGTACTAGGTACGCTTTACTTGAAAATAACAAAACTTGACAAAAAAAAAGCCAAAAATTACGATTTTAAAAGTCCATACTTGACAAAATACGGTCTACAAAAAACAAGAAATAAATACGTTAAATATTTACGATACTGATTTTGGATTCCCTGTTCTTAATTTTTAAGTAGTTTGGCGTATGGGGCACGTCGAGGCATTCATGCATTTAGCGGTCAAAGTGCTTAAATATTTTATCATGCTTAACGCGTTAAAAATTATTAGGATACCACGAAAAATAAACAAATACATAGAAAACAATCTATAATCAATAACAAAATAGTACATTAAAACTACTAAAATAACACCACTAAGCACACTAAGTACTAAGCACACAATGCCGGAGAACGATCTTGGAGTAGAGGGGCAAGAGGCAACACTAAGGAGAATATTTGGCGCCACAACTTTTTTCTTTAGAGTGTTAATGTTAATGTGTAGTAATAGAGGATTATTTGAGCAAATCATAATAAATGTTTGTTCTATAAGCGATAGCCGCCGTTGGCCTAGGTGTTCGTATTATCCTAGTGTTTAAATTTATTTTGTACGAAGGCTGTTTGGTTATCCAACTAAAATAAATGAAATAAAATAAAGTGGTCAATTGTGTTTTTTGGTGTATAATAATAGTATAGTATATATAATAATAATATATAATTTGGTGGCTTGCCAGCCGCCTGCTCGCGGGCCGCGTGAGATACTTCATATCAAATGTATGATAGCGATATAAGCGGATTTTTGTGATGCGACCGACCCGCTGCGGCCCCGCTTCGTGTGCTCGAACCTTTATACAACATATCTACGATCTACAGCTGCTATCTCCAATACAAGGCAGGCCGGCTTCTGCGTACAGTTCGTCCCAGACGGCGACGCGGCGGCGGTCGGCGCGCGCGCACGGCCACGCCTCGCCCACGTGCAGGCACTCGCGGCCGGGGGGCGTGTAGGGCTTCCAGAGGCCCGACTCTGGGGTCGGGTTGCTGGAAGGGAAAAGGCTGGTATAGTAGAAACGCTGTGAGAAACCCTGGGGACCGTCGTGAAACAAACTTTAAACGTTCATGAAGTCGCGGACAGTAGGCAGATGAGATGTTTCTGTGTATTGGCACAACAGTTTATTTTTAATAATAGATGACGTTGAATGTCTTCGCTGAACGGGTACGTCACGTACAGTTTCAGCAGTGGACATTTATTTCTTAATTATGGCTTTATACCGTCAATGCATTTAGCTAAAGTGCAGTAACTCTTGTATTCACTTCAGTACGACTGCTTAGTGTTACGCGGGCCGTGTCAAATAAATGCCGCGGCGGGCCGCATCCGGCCCGCGGGCCAAGCTTTGCTCGTATTTGTTGTAGAATAAAGATAGTCTCCCCAAAAAATCAAAATCAAATCAAACTAGGCGAAGTGTGCGCCAAACTTTTTGAACACTCTGAATATAGGCCATGTAGGTGGTAAGATAAATAGGAACATAGAAATATTTGAACTTTAACCCTTAACAAGTCAAAACAAATCCAACTTAGGCTATAATTCGTAATTAGAAGGATGTATATAGTACTTTTGTCACAAAAAAGACATAGCGAATAAAATATATCTACGAGAAAAAAAAAGGACGAATCGACTGAATGTATTGACGAACGTACGTGTCGCACTTTTCACAGACTGAGAGTGTCTGAAATTAGGGAAGCGCGGCGCTCACTTTAAATTCTCTTACGTGGGCCCGTCCATACATTTGTTTTACAATTTTGTCGAAGCTCTAGAATATGATTTATCAACTATGGACTTTGAATTGTATTATACAGAGCAAAAACAGTGCAAAGAGTGAATACGTTTACTTTCTAAAATATTTCTTAAAAATCGATTTACCAACACAAGAATAATCATAACAGGAATCGTATAAAAATAATAGAGCAAATATATCTTACCCAGTTTTAGCAAAGTCTGTCCAAAGCTTCGTCACTTTGTGGACTGCGTCTCTGATTTTCTCTTGTCCTTTGTACATGTCTCTAGTCATCAGAGTATCAAATATATAGAACAACTCATCTGCGTGACTTACACCTGTCAAAGACTCATATCCTAACAGTTTCTTAAGTATATTGAGATCTGTTGACAAATCAAACTTATACATGTACGTTGGCTTGTTAAAAGAGCTGTATAAATGTGTGAATCTATGACAGTTGTAGGCAAACTGTCTGTCTGTTTGCAAGTCTGTTATTGCCTGGGACATTCCCTCGCATATGTCATTATCACCAAAGTAATACTTCTTCAGTATAGCACCCAACTCTGATAGTTTATCCTCGGATACTTTGTGAACAATCTCTTTAGGTAAGAAGTAAGAGGGTTGCTTATTAAATACATCAGCCTTTTTCAACACATCGGAGAGAAGTAAAATCCCTTCGCTAGAATTGTAGCCCATAATTAGAGGCACTCTAGCCACATTCTGCGCTAGTAACATATCTATCGGATCCTCAGTTAAAAAGCTCTCGATATTTTCGAATTTCTTTTCTATAACAGGATTGAAGTGGATCGATAGACCTCTGAACATTTCGTCTGTAGTCCTCGTTTTTAACGTTATTCTCGCCAAATTAATGGCCGGTACGGTTTTCAAATAGTTGACCAACTCAGTAGTATTCTTGGTGTATTTTCCTAATACATTTCCAGCACGGAATGCTCGTTCTTTAGAGCCACTGCCAATAGCCCAGTCTTGTATGCATGTCCCACTTTGAGCTATCACTTTATGAAACAAGCCTTCTGACATAGAGGAAAATATATGGTAGTTCACAGACGATCCGCCGGCACTTTCTCCAAACAAAGTCACGTTCTTTGGATCACCACCAAATTTCTCAATATTTTCTTTAACCCATTTCAATGCTAAGACTTGGTCTTTTAACCCAGCATTTCCAGGCACATCTGGAGTGTCCAAACATAAGAATCCTAGAGCCTCTAATCTGTAGTTCATAGTGACTAGAATAACGTCTTTTTGGCATAGATAGTGTGGGCCGTAAGACTCTGAGTTTCCATGTCCTGACATAAAAGCTCCTCCGTGTACATAGACCATAACAGGGAGTTTGGAGGAAGGTTCCAAGGATTTGGTGTAGACATTAAGAAAGAGACAGTCTTCATTGCCTTCTGTTAAAGAACTGGTGAAGATATCATACTGAGGGCAAACAGCACCATGTTCTAGTGCATCTCGTACTCCTTCCCAAGGTTTTGGGGGCAGTGGAGCCTGAAAAAAGGATTCCGTCTTAAATTATAAAACTTAAAGTACTTGTCTTATATCCTCATCCTGACCTCGTGATGTGCAACATTTTCTTGCAAAATCGCAATTCTTTATTCAATTGTACAATGACGAACCAGTTGTTAAGTGTTTAAATAAAGGCACCAGTAAACAGACAAATCAGTTGTCAAATAATTTGATCGTATGCAGCTTTGTTTGACGCTTGAGAGAAAATTTTAGGGGCTGCCTGTTTGTTCGCGGTGAAAACTGCTTCAAAACTGATGACAAAATTGGTTTGTATGTCAACATTCATGATTGATGAAAACGTACAAACTTAAACATAAAATTTAACAAATTTGTTTGTTCTTTTACCGGAGTCTTAACAGTGCATCTTGCACTTTGCATCTATATTAGTGTGTGTGTTGTTTTTATACAACATAAATTTATGAAGCCATTAAAAAGTGTTTTTTTAATAAGTGATGGTTTTAACTTATGTACTTTACCTTAAACCTGAGTTTACCGATTGGTGGTTCAGCATATGGGATCCCTTTAAAACTATAATACGGGGTTCCATCAAAGAGTAATTTTTTAGCTCCCTTCAACTTGCCTTGACTTACTGACACAATGGGATTCTCCTGAAAATATTGTACAAATATTTTCTAAAAATCAAGTGTACAAACCTGTGTAAATAAAAATAAACAAAGTAGGTAGGTAAGTACACATACATAACTGTTTGTTTTTTTTTTACCATATTGGAGAAAGTTTATTTATAATTAGCATTTAGCTACTTTCATAGGAGAAACCTTAAATTGATTTGTAAAACTTCAAATCAATTAAAAGTAACTCATGTAATTTACAACACTAATCCATAAGTAAGCTTGGAAAAACTCTTTTGATAAGATAACCATGTTAACTACTAAAATAAGAGGTTGGCAAAGTCAATTTGCTATATGAAAAAAAAATGCTCAAATATTACTTTTTATACCTATGTATATTCCGGTACAACTTACCGTAGCCTTTATTACTCCTGAAAATACATTTTTTTGCAAGAAAATTGTATTGCCCTGTGAATGAGGAAGTAATAGGGCTTTCTTTAGGTTCAACATTGTACTTTGGAATTCGATCCGTATGATCGCAAGCGAAATAAATCGTTGACATCAGTATTCGGTTGTTCCAAGAAATGTTACAAATATTTGGATTGGAACAGTGAAACTTTCCGTAGTACTTAAAAAAAATATCTAGGTAGGTGCTTTGTGAATGAAACGACACATTAAACATTTTGCGAATGGAATATTAAAAGTAAATTATGATTTCAATACAAATACAAGCAATTTGGAGTTTCGCTAATGTACAGCCCAATAATGTACGACCCAATAATGTACGGTCTGGAATGTACGACCGATAATTGGTTTACCGGTCTGCCAATTATCAGGTCCTACAATACAGGCCGTACAATACGGGCCGTACATTATGAACGTGCCAATAAAGCACGACCAGGAAAGTACAGCCAATAATGTACAGCCGATAATCCGCGTACCTGAGAAAAGTATACGTTATATCGGTTCGTACATTATTGGCTGTACATTCTTGGTCGTGCTTAATTGGTACGTGCTGATAATGTACGGCCGATATTGTACAGCCTGATAACAGACGACCCAGTTCTTATTGGCTGGAAGACTCTGCTCATATTGGTCGATGTGTCTATGATGTGTGGCATTGTATTGTACGTCCAACATTGTACAACCTGATAATTGATGTACCGGTACATGAAATATCAGGCTGTACATTATCGGCTGTGCATTATAGGCCCGCGCCGATAATGCACGGCATGATATTTCACGACTCTATAGTGCACCGACTGATATTCCATGTACCGGTACACCAATTATCAAGCTGTACATTACCGGGTCATCAATTACCGGTCGTACATTATTGCGATTTGACATTGACAGCTCAATTTTATTTTTTTGCTTAAATTTTGGCTTCACACGTTGTATATTTAGCCAGTGTCAAATTTTGTAATGTTGGGGTGAAGTAAAGTATTTCACAATTACTTAAAACAAGCTTAGTCATAGTTAAGGCGAGCAAAACAAGTCACGGTCAAGTCCAAGTCAAGCCCAAGTAAAGTGGTGAAAACTTTACTACTTAAAGCCTTCTATGGAGTTTTGGAAACAACACGAAAATTCACGTTTCGCGACATTATACCATTCACCAATACTCGTGCATGTTCACGAACACTTAACAGGTAAAAATTCACCGTTTTTACACATTAACACTCGAAATAACACAAGTTTTGGAAAATAATAAAATGACGCGACATGAATTCATCACGTTCCCGCCATAACTCCTCAATTTTTATTTTCTCTATGTGTGTGCCCCAGTGTGCCATATACTATTTGGAGGGTTGAAAAAGAGATTCGAATTTCCTCTGCGAGATTTTGCTCATATTTAAAATTCTTGTTTAGAATTGAGTACCGATTATTATTTACGCCAAATGTTATCAGAATCGGCCGGTAGGTAATGACGCAGAGGCAAACTTCTCCCCTTTTTGAGGACCGGAAAACGGAGCGTAGGCAGGCCTCCTAGTATGTGGACCGAAGACATTGTGAAAGTCGCGGGCAACCGGTGAATGCAAGTGGCACGTAGTCGGTCGTTGTGGCGCTCTAAGTAGGAGGCCTGTGTTTAGCAGTGAACGTCTTCTGGCTGGTGATGATGATGATGACTACACCAATCAGAAATTTTCGACGATTAAAAAGGTAGTAGGAGTTTTGGCGGGAACGTGAAGAAATCATGTCGCGTCATTTTATTATTTTTCATTACTTGTGTTATTTCGAGTGTTAATGTGTAAAAACTGTGAATTATTACCCGTTAAGTGTTCGTGAATGCACGAGTGTTGGTGAATATAATGTCGTGAAACGTGAATTTTCGTGTTGTTTCCAAAACTCCACAGAAGGCTCTAGTAAAGTTTTCACCACTTTACTGGGACATGACTGGGACTTGACCGTGACTTGCTTTGCTCGACTTTGACTGTGACTATGACTTGTTTGATATTATTTAACATAACTTGAAAATATATAAGTATACTTGACACTGGCAAATGCATAAGACGTGGGACGCCAAAATCCTCTCAGGAGAAAAGAGAAAAAAAAAGGTAGTAGAATCTTTTTGGGGAAAATACCCCACCAATCAAAAATCTCAACGATTAAAAAATGCAAAAGAATCGTAGAATCTGTATACAAAGTTTCGTCAAGATTATTTGAAATCTCAGACGCAGCACTACAGAATAATGCGTTTGTGTATAGCTTGGTACTTAGTTCGGTTGCAACTACAGTACCTAATAGTAACGAGTTTACGAGTGCTGCATAATCTTCTAGCACATGTTTAATGCTGTAGAACTGGTTAGCAAAAGTGATATTTTCATGCAAATACTGCGTTTGTTGTTAAATAAAAAATATATAACCAAAATATTATTTTTTATGTATAGATTATCCCCTTGGGATACTATTTCTGCAAAAAAGTGAAAATATATAGGCATAATATGGGTATAATCCCACATAGTTTTTATTCTCAATTTGATTGATTAAATTAAAGAGTTGTAATTATGTAGAGTTCTAGAATTTCCTTACGAAGTTAAAACAAACCCGATGATGAGTTGGTTAGGTGGCACATCTGTGGTTAGGTGTGACCGAGTTGAACAAACTTCTCTCGTGAAGAAGTTTACTTATTTTGTCCGCAGGGTAACCATCACACGAGCTTCGACCAAAGTAAAATGAATGGACGGGCCCAAGTAAGAGAATTTTGAAGATTTAAAAGTGAGCGCCGGCGCTCTCAGTCTGTGAAAAGTGCGAGACGTACGTTCGTCAATACATGCGATCCATATATCCGTAAAAATATGCCATGATAATACTAGATAGGTACATATGGCATTATATTCGCTATCTGTTTTTGTGACAAATCCCACTAATATTATAAATGCGAAAGTTTGTGTGTAAGTGTGTAAGTATGTAAGTGTGTTTGTTTCCGTAAAGTTTGTTCATAATGATGAGTACTATGAGCCCTCTTCGGCTAAGCATAGCCTTTCCTTATAACCCTGTATATTGTTGGTTGTTCCTTGGCTGTTCCTTACGGCTTACCTTGCATGCACCCGATAAAACTAAAGCCCGACTACGTCCTAAGTGAGTAGGGACGTAGGCGGGTTTTAGTTTTTCCACATTATTTTTTATTTTATTTTTTAATAAGACAAAAAAAAAAAAAAAACCTCTGAATGGTCACTTGTTCTATATCTTGTATTATAAGATGACAATCTAGACACTTAAATTGAACTGTATTGAAATAGGGACCGTCGCTGTCGCCAAATGCCAACATCCGTAGTACTTTTTTAATCACACTAATATTATAAAAGCGAAAGTTTGTGTGTAAGTATGTTAGTAGGTAAGTATGTAAGTGTGTTTGTTCCCGTTCAGCTCTGTAACGGCTGAACGGATTTGAGTGAAATTTGGAAAAATATTCGGTTTCTTTAGAATAGCGGGTGAATCCGCAGCGTTGTTGCGGAATAGACGCCGCCGTGTCGGTTTTTTGGGACAGCGGCTTCTGCCCATTTTACCTCACGCCAGCCGCGCTGTAGGCATGTCTGAATGTGTCATGCTCATCCCTAGTGCGTCTTTTTAAGATTATTGTTAGCGACTGGCCAAATTAATCTTTGTTCTTTTTTATTTCAAAAATTGAGATTATTCTTTAAGCTTGTCAGTTAGGCAGGATCAAGGCAGGATCGTTTGATATTTTGTGCGACAGAATTTTCCATGTGATTGTGCTTTGGTTTTTATGTTTAAATATCTGAAATTATATCACTTTTCATCACCATCGTCCTTCTTCATTTTAAACCTCATAATACCGTTCGCTTATAATGATCATGAAGTTATTTTTTTTGTTTTTTTTTCTATTTGTTTATACCGATCCATGTAATCAGCGGCGTGTTATAAGGGATAGCTAATATAAAGATCACACTAATATTATAAATGCGAAAGTTTTTGCGTAAGTATGTAAGTGTGTTTGTTCCCGTTCAACTCTGTAGCGGCTGATACCCTGGATTAACACAATTTATTATTATTTAGATTATTTTTATACCGGAAAAATATTCGGTTTCTGTAAAATAGCGGGGGAAACCGCGGGGCGCAGCTAATTGATAGTATAGCAAGGAGACAAAATGTTTTCCCGAGCGCCCCTTCTGCACGCCCGGGTCTTCCGGGTAGCCTCCTAATGCCGCGCATTTATATTCGGCTCATATCAATCCCGCGGCAGTGAGAAGGGAAGGTGACCATGGAAGTGCGAAGTGTGAGTGTGTCAACTGGTCACTTCTCCTGCCCCCGCTGCTGATGCTTGCACTGCTCGCAGCTACCCATATTAGCGGGCTTTCTTGCTGATGTAAGAGGAAGGGCAGCGTGAGTGCGAGAGAAGCTTACTCGCTGCTCTCTTGCAATTAGCAATGAATTAATCTCTTTCAAAAAACAATATGTTTTTTCTTTATTCGCAGATAATTATTATTACATACCTATCTATTATTTAAATAAGCAGGCTATAGAGATAGTTGACCGAGCGAAGCGAAGGTCTCAGAGTGTACTGGGACAAATCGGCATTTGTATGCATGTTTATATGTTTATGTGTATTTGTCCGATGATAACTTGCGAACCGATGATCCAATCTTTATGAAATTTTGTAGGCAATTAGTTCATTTCAATACAATTTTTAAGTTCGCATATGAGCTGTATCAGTCCACGGGTAGTGAAGATATAGGGATCGCGAGGTTTCAGTTCGGCGCGAACTACTAGTTATCTTAAAGCGTTTTATTGCGATAATTTTGATATCATCCATCATTAGAGCGATATAACTTTTCTATCGAATACGTATAATTGATAGAAAAGGTATGGTATGATAAGGTATGGGTACGTTACGACGTAAAGCTTTTTCGATGATAGTTGGATATGTAAGGGGCGGTGTGTTAACGCTATAATATTGTAGACGTCTAAGTAGAGATAGCAAATTGTAGAGCGCGCTATCTTAACTCTGCGTTGAAAGCGGCTCTTGCTACAGATTTTATACAGTAATAAGGACTATTTCAAAAACTAAACTACCATAAAATCAAGGCAGGTTTAGTTAGACATAATATCAATAGTATTTTAGTACAAAAATTGGTATTAAAATCGCCTATCGCTCCAACTGAAGAGCAAAATCGGCGATTTTCTACCCCGATATGATCGCTAAATTGTCCAATAGAAAATCCTGTTTTATTTTACCTGGTTTCTTATCAGTCACCCACTTGACCGAGCATCAGTGCAAATAAGGATTAGGTCTATTATCAATTTTATTATAGTCAGGAATTATTTTAGATCGTCCATAACTAGCGATACGGGATCGGAACACAATTGTTCAAATACAAGTGCCATTTTTGCAATATTTATTTATTGATATGTATTTTTTTTTTATTTTGCACTGGAGGGTTTGCACGTGTTTTATTTGGCATATTTACGCGTGCACGCACGGCGCGGCGTGACGTCACTCGCGGATGTTGTGGAGCGCGAATACACGGCGCGCTAGCAAAGCGTACGTAAAGGATTCGACCGAAGTAAAATTAATGGACGGGCCCTAACCACACAACTTGCTTAAAAATAACAAGTCAAAACAATCGAACTTAGGCTTCAATAAGTTATTATATGTATTTATAGTACATTTGTCACAAAAAAGAGATAGCGAATATAATATCACGGCATATTTTTGCGGATATTTCGATCGCATGTATTGACGAACATATATATAATATTGTGAACGGTATTAAGTATTATGATACAATAATGATTGCACCTTATTTTGATGTTTTTCTGTATTTCAATTAAAAAAATATGATTCTAACTCTGATGCAAAATAAAATTTATTAAAAGATTAACAAGAAGTATTGTAACTATGACTTGTAGATAAGGTTTGTTATAGGTTAGATATTTTTATTTACTTTATACTAGCTGATGCCCGTGAAGCTCGGCCGTCAGCCTGGCTAAACTCTTCATACACACCTTGCCCTCACAATTACAAACACAACAAAAAAGAAATCATCGAAATCGGTCCAGCCTTTCTCAAGTTATAGCGTGACCAGGAAAAATGGGGGTTCATTTTTATATATATATAGATTGATACTAGTTCGTCTCTTCACTGTTGCTTAAAAAAATCTATTCTAATTTTTATTTTCTTTATGGACAGGTTAACCGATTCGTCACATTTTTTATTACATATTGGGCTTACTTTCCGGCTGATTGGTCGTCGAATAAACACACAAAGCGATCGTTTTAACAGCTAACTTCGACAAATGTCACTCGTCCCCGTCACGGCTCAGTGATGATTCCTTGTACAATGTTGAGTAACTGCGTCACGCTGTATCGGTAAAGGGTTAAAAAAGCGTGTGGTGTGGTGAAAAAAATATTACAGAAAGAAAAAAAAACAAGTACATTGCAATATATATATAAACAGAAAAGAACATTAGATAGATAGATAGATAATTTTATTCAATGGCTGAACAAACATCATATAATTAAATATAGGAGCTGTGCATCACACCGTATTTCGTCATTAATACAATTTCAATAATCAATTTCAAATAACCTAATAAATTTAATATAATAAAAATAATTCAATTTATTCAATTATGTATCTCGTTGAACGTGACAATGTCATGCAGCATCCACACGAAGAGTACCTAATCTTGTGTCGTAGGTAGCTGCATGTCCTTCAGGAGCTTAGGTCACAGATAAATGTTTATGTAGATATTGGTGTAGTGTACTGGATTTATTCTGTGATTTCTTGAAATGGTAAGCGTACATTACTTAATTTTACGTAAATAATTTCAAAATATTACAATATTCGTATTCATTGAAATGTAAATGTTATTATTGTATCTAGTATTAAATTATTATTATTACTAGCAATAGCAATAAATGTTAGTGTGTTAAGAAATTACATATTTTCTATTATAACATGATTTGAATAAAGTGTTCTAATTAATTCGTAAACGCTTGCGCTTCGTTAATCGCATGCTCGCTAGCGTCAGCTTGTGAAAAAAAACTGTACCTCTGTACCCTCAAAGTTGTTGACCACTATAACTACCTGCAGGCCTAGCACGGGCGCCTGAACCCCGCCTGGGCAGATGAAAGAAAATTTTGTCAGTTAAAACTGTCACCTTTCGTTCGCTTCGTGTATGCGCACTCGGTTAACAAACATACACAACGCTGATTTGTTTCCCTAGTCTCTCAGACCATCGCTTTGCTCGGTCAAAAAATATAATTATAATTTAAAATAATAAAAGTATAGGGCAAGGGGTAACTCTGTTACTTTGCAGTCGCCACGGTTGAGAGACCATGAATGTATTATAATGTTATATGGCGCGCAAGGGTTAAAATTAGAGATGACTGCAGTCGCAAGATCTATTGGCAATTATATCGATAACCAACTCGTATTTAAAGTCAAAGTCAAAGTTATTTATTGGTAAATATTCATCTACAAGTCAAAAATAATAACCTTTTGTATTTAGTTCTTTTGTTTTTTTAGTTAACTCGTTTTTTCGAGACTAGCGTAAGTTGTTCTTCCTTATCTTATTTATTAATTTCACTAAGACCATTTTGGGCATTTGATCGTGACATAATATTATCTACATAGACAGACAATACCTAAACACAACATAAAGATACATCACACATTACCGACGCTGGTGTAGTGATTATTTTACATTACTTCTCTACTAGTTCAAAAAGTATTTCTGAACCCTTTCTCTGATAAATCCATCCCTACGCGTTTAACCCTCGCACGCGCCCCTTGGTCCAAACGGCCCACCACCGAGCATAATTCTGCGGACTTAACTCTTCTGTAGTTATTTGCTTGTTTTGGACTTAGCTTCATCTCGAGTTGACTGATTGAGATTTTTTTATTTTATACTAAATATCAAAAGAGTAATTCTTTTGATATCTAGTATAAAATAAATTTAGATGTAGATGTAAATGTTCTAATCAATAATATAGGCAAATCTGCGACCGTGAATACGTAATTTTGGAAAGAAACCTACTTAATTATCTAGTACAGTGGATAACCTGCGCAGTTTTATTTTTACCTATTTTTTAAAAGTTAAGTTAAAAGTTTTAAATTTAAGTTGTCGTAATCGAATTGAACTCGTTTCCAATTCAATAACGTTGTTGTATTTATTACTTTCGACTTTTTCTATTTATTTATTTGTAGTTTTTTTAATTCAAATTTTGAAATCGTTTCTTTTAAACAAACTGATGAAGAACTTATTATAAGGCCACTTCGCTCGAAGAACCGATAACCGATGAGGATTAAATGTTCTTGAGTGCCGACCACGAACCGGAAGATGCAGTGAGTTAGGCCTCCTGCTAGGTGGACAGATTGAAAACGGCAAATTGTCGTTCAGTGTACTCTAAGGTATAAAAGCCTTTGTTCAGCAGTGCATGTCATCTGGCTGTTGATGATGATGATGAAGAAGAAGAGACTTAAAACTTCAACACAGCTTAGAACTAGATACTAAGGCAATATTTCGTTTTACAAACGAGATGCAAATATTTAAATTATGTATCTATTCAATGTTTTAATTCTAACAACTTGTATGTATGAAAATCTGTTCGACAAATAAAAACATTATTTTAACAATAATATTTACTTACACTCGTACCAAGTAACATGACGTTAATCTTTTAAATATTAAAACATTTATTGAGCCAAGTTTCGCCAGTAATCCTTTCTGGTTAAAAAAATCAATGCATCATCTATTGTACGTGGAAGTTTTAAAATGTTAAAAAGCTTTGTTGTCAAGGGCTTATCGGAAGGGTTGTAAATAATGACGGTGCAAGTCTTTATGGAGGACTAAACGGTCGCACGAGGGTGCGAGGTCCCTACGAGTGTTTTCAAAAAACGTGGGCGAAAATGTAGCCAAAAAAACTTGGCTTAGGCTATTCGTGAAATTCAGTCCAGATATTATAGTACAACATTTTCGTCAAAAAATATAATAATTGTCATTAATTAACTCCAGAGCTTGGATAGATCCCTTGTTTCTTTTTCTACATTTGTTATTTCATGGATTTTCGCAAAAAAATATTTTTTTTTAGCTTTCTGTTTTCCTCGGTACGTAGTCTGTAATACCCCAGCAGGCCTAGCATGCGCACCGCGAAAAAATCTTTCAGTTTATCGTGCGAAAATAAGACAAACCTATAACGTAATCGCAGCCGTGTTCCTTTTTTTGCACGACAAAAAGAATAGAGAACATATGTTGTCTGTAGATTTATTTTTTGACTAAAATCTTTGTAGTACTATCTTTAGTAACATGTAATAGCGGCGTACAGAGGGGCAGGTGGAAGTGACTGCGCTCACTGCTAGAGCTTATTACAAGTACGGGTAAGTGACATTATCTTGACATGGCTGTGAATGACTGACAAGGCATCAAAACTTGACACATTATTAATAATTTCTAAAAAAGTAATACATTGTAATAATGAAATCTATCAAATATTAACATTCGTCTTCAATGTGTTGAATCGTGGCCCTTTTAATTTGAAAATATTACGAATATGAGTCAATAGAATCGTGAGAAAATGTACCTAGAGAACATGTGACATAGTGACAGATAAGAACTACCCATATTATTTTTTGCAATATGCCAGAATTGAAAGTAACATCTGTTTGCGTCAATAAAAGTCGTGATTTGAAACACTGTGCGATTGCTTTGAATTGCTTTGTCAATATTAATATGTATTTTTTTAACTACCTGCCATTTTTGTAGTGAGAACAAATCAAAAATACTTTCCCTGCTCTAGAATTGATAACATCAATAACTACTGCAGATACTACTTACTAAAAATGATTGTGAATTACTCAGAATACAGGTGAATTATTCTCTCTTGTCGGTGTCATAAAGAACAGCAAAGAAACGTTTTTATAAGCCACTAAAATAATTTATTGATTTTGTGCTCATTAGATACTAAGCTTTATTAAAGCCTTAAAAAGCAAGAGTGACATTCAGAAGAAATTGTATTTCTATATCAAAATTCTATTCCTACCCAATATTATAATTCAGAGGAAAATAGCCGCAGCCATGTCAGGACCAATAAAGCTTCAAGGTATAAAAATGAATACGTTTGCATCGAGGAAAAAACTTCGCATGAGCGATTCAAAATTACAACATTACAACTGGACATTACAATAGTCCAGAACGTCAAAAAATGTACAAAAATGGATTTACGCGAACTACAGGAAGTAAATTTGTTTCTTTGTGTGGATGTTTGTCGCGTTATCACGGCTAAACGGCTGAACGGATCTTGATAAAATTGGAGAAGAACTCACTGTGTATCACAAAGATGGACATAGGATTTTTTTTTATGTCAACGCGATCGAAGTCGCGGGTATAAAATAATTATATATAAAATTGTCAATAAGTCGTAGGTAGGTAGGTATTTTAACATCTTAAAAAATTATGAAAAATAAAAAAATATCTTAAAAATAGACATAAAAATTACAAGCGAAATATTGCAATAACCAACGCCATGCTTTAACCCTCAAACGCGTGTCTGATCAAATATTTATGTAATGTATTGCTAGTCGATACTGTCAAAGGGTTACGCGTAAAAAATGACACAGATTGCACGCGCTATTAAACTATTAAATAAAATTATCCCGTGTCGATGGCAATAAATATTGGTACCATTACAATTGTGTATAAAAATCGAACCACATATACAATATACAATATATTTACAATGTGATGTAAAAATAAAATGTATTAGTTGTCCCAAAAAATATATTTTACTTATTAACTGCAGATAGAGCAGTGATAAAAGTGCTTTTTGTAGTGGTAGTACCACGCCACGCCACGCCTGGGAAGTACCACACCTTAGCCAGCTATTTAACCACCAAGCAGTAGTGTGTAAACATTACTGTGTTTAGGATTGAAGGGCAATGTTTCCAGCGTAATTACTGGGCATACAGAGATTTAACATCTAACATCTCAGGGTGACGAGCGCAGTGCATTGCCGCCCATAGTTTTGAACTGTTGAAGTTCAAAATTCTGGGTTGCACTGAACTATTATGGGCAAGCGTGACGCTTAACATCAGGAGAGCGACTTGCTATATAGTCTCGTCACCGAGTAACATAAAAAAAAAGACTTTAAGACAAACAAACAAAATTATTTATTTTGACATTAATTCAGTTTTAACAATTAGTGTTGATCCTTAGGCTCCCTGACTAGTTTAGGACTGTGTCATGTGCCAATTGCTTCTCCTCGTATGTGTTAAGTCATGTCAAAACAGAGTATTTATACAATAAAAATACTATTATTAACTAATTCAGAATTTTGTAAGAAATGAAACAAGAGGATTGATTGTATCAAATAGCATTCGTCCTCCCACAGATCCGTGAAGCATGTATATTGAAATTTTTGTTAATTATTTTTGTATCTTGTTGTGTATTACAATTTAAAAAAAAGGCGAATAAAACAATATTGATAAGAAAAATAAATAATTTATTTTCATTTAATTAAATAAATCGGTCTGGTACTGATGAATGCGCATTGGTGAAGGTTTCACCACTGGGTAGCCTGCGTAGGAGTGTCATACCCCCGAATACTGAAACGTTTGTTAATTTTGACGACAGATTAAGTCTATTGCTGCATCAATCAATCTAGAATCAATCTGTTGTCAAAGTTAACAAACGTTTCAGTATTCGGGGATAATAACTTTAATTATAGTGTGGGGCACAAGGCTCGTCTATACAAAAAGTAGGTACAATATTTTGTATTTATCAATAAATACCAAAAAATAGATACAACTAGAAATAATCTCGAAAACTTACTCTAATTAGAACTACATGTATTAATTCCTAGTTTTTCTCGCAAAATGTACTTGATTAATTGTTTTTTGTTCAAATAAAATATTTTTAATATTACAAAAAAAAAAGTACACTTACGTCTTTCAAAAAGTATTTTTAATTAAATAGGTTTCATTACCATACTATAAACAGGTGTAAGTACCTACCTGAAACATGTAATATTATTAGTAATTACCCTCCGTCTTGGGCAGTCGGGTACAAATAGGTAAATAAATAGTTATCATTTTCAGGTTGTGCAGCGCAAGGCTAATTTTTTCCGTGGAACTTGTTCGATATTTTACTGAAAAACATTTTTATGAGAAAGATTAATTCATATAAATACTGAACAAAAAACTAAAACAAACACACTGGTCTTCATAACCCCTCGATAGCTAAGTAGTAGGCGTGCCCTGGTCCGGCCAGCCTACGAGTGTATCCCCATAAAGTGGGGTGACGTCGCGCGCTGCCCATAGTGTTGTGACGCACGCGCCCGCGCACAGTGGTCCATCGCGTCTAGCTATGGACACAAACACTCTGGACCACCATCAAACTTTTAATTTTTAGTCAGTATATTACAGTCTAGTTAATTTCAACAGTTTGTCCTAGTCATTTTATCAAATTTTAGTTTAATTTTTTTGAGGATGATCATGCGTGTTTTGTGACTTTGAATTGGTGATTAGTGCAAAAATTATAGTTTATGTTTATATCAAGTTTTAAGGATTGTAAGTACCGACCGACTTAGATATAATTTAATCTTATGCACTTAAATCTACCAAAACATATTTAGATTTAGTAAAACTTTGCACGGTTTCACTAATAGCAATTTAATATAGAGCGAGGGCCGACGGTAGAGCACGTCATGGTGGATCTGCTGTGATTTACTGCAAATTAGTATTCAACTCAAGCTTTTATGTAGAAAAATATTTGCATTTATTAAAAACTCAGAAAAAACAAAACAATAACAACAATACGACTGTTTTTTTAAATTATTTACTATGTTTGTTACCTCAGTACTCCGCCGTCATTAACCGATATGGGAAAATCTTTTTTTAATAAATTTAAATTCTTTATACCTATATTTTTAATGTTTATATAGGTACTAGATGTGCCTCGCGGTTTCACTCGCTATTCTACAGAAGCCGAATATTTTTATGGGATAAAAAGTAGCCTATGTGTGCAAATACAGTGTACAGTGTGCCAAATTCACACATATCAAATTTCATTCAAATTCGTTCAGCCGTTACTGAGTTGAACGGGAACAAACACACTTACATACTTACACACAAACATTCACATTTATAATATTAGTGTGATATAAAGGATACTTCCAGATTGGTGCTATTTTTATCAAAATCCAGTTGTAATAATGGGATTCATGAGGAATTGAGGGAAAAGTATTTTTCAGAGTATTTTTTTGAAGTACCTTTCATCTTATTAATCAATTAGAAATTAGCATTTGCTTAACATTCATGCAACAATCAAACGAAACCGCTAAAGTCAATCATATATCTATTAACTTCCCGAACGGACATAGCGGTCACGCGTCGGTGGTCACCTGTACCACCGACCACCACACGATCACTGTTACCACCCGCCAGCGGTCGCGTGCACGTCGTGTGCGAGTCGCGTGCCACCCACAGGTAGGTGGTGTGGTAACAAGTAAAGTTGATTCAGGGGTTGATTATGAGGTCTAAATTAATTTTGTTTAGGTATTTATTTGAAGTAAGGATTTGTCATAAAGAAACACATTAAATAAAATCTTGTTTAACAACCGTTGCCATTTTTTTTTTTAAAAAAGGAGGTTAGTTATAATTATTTTTTATTACTCGCATGATATTAGGCTATGGTGCTGTGTTTGATGAAGCACGCTCCTATTGCCTATGTGTCATTCAACTCAATCACGACTTTTTCAGGGACATTTAGATTGAGATGTAATTTTTATTTGGAATGGATCGTTTTTTGCCCATTATTTAGTTTTAATTTTTACCCGACTGCCCAAGAAGGAATAATCTTATATCATGTAATTTTAAGTATTATTTGGTACATTTTCTGTCATGACAGAAGAGAGAAGTAAATTTCATTTGAGTAAATTCCCTTTGAGAGTAAATTTCATAAATTAATTATAAATACGCTTTGTCTACATCTTTTCAGTGTGTATAATCATCATGCAGTCGAGTCCTTTTTTTTCCAATGAATAATTGTTTTTAGTTCCAGTTAAGCGTTAACAATACTTTTAAATGTTTCTATTTTATTTCTGGTTAGGCATTAGCAAGACTTTAAATGTCTGTAACATAATCATACCCTTAAAAGCTATCGGACATGCCGGCGGAAGTCGGAAGTGATAAAGTTCAACTGACTTTCTGTAGCATACCGGTCACGCGATCAACACGACCTTATGGTGTTAGGGTGAGCACCTGTCTCTTGGATTGACGTTAAAATTGCGATAAACGAACAAATGTAGTCTAAACTTTAGAATAGTTGATCACTTCATCGAAATTTTATTAGTATTTTAATAGTAGACATAATACCACTTATCAACACACGGACTATGACTAGTCTGCTTGCTATGACTAAATTAAAATATCATAAGTGTACATTTTTCTACTTCATTTGTTGCAGATCCCAAAGATGTTTAGTACAAGTTTTGAAGATTACTGCGACTTCACCGATAGCATCTGCAGCAATGATTCCGGCTTCGAGAGGTCATATGTCGAGTTAGCAGCACCTGCCAACACTCCATTGAAAAACGACACATCTTCAGATTTAGGCATATCTCTCACCCCGACCAAAGAAACAAGTGTGAGGAGGAAACTTTTCAATGACAAATATGAACGCTCATTCCAAGATCCAGTTGAAGACATCAAAACTTTTGAAAGCAACCTCGGAGCAAACAATACTTCAACTCCAGTAAAAAAGGAGAGAAAAACAAAAGATCCGAACAAACCAAAGAGAAAATACGCAAATGGGAAGAACAGAGTGACAAGATGCAAGTCCCCGACGCAAATAATGAAAATCAAGAGAAATAGAAGAATGAAAGCAAACGACAGAGAACGAAATAGAATGCACATGCTGAACGAAGCATTAGACAGACTGAGATGTGTTTTACCGACATTTCCCGAAGACACAAAACTTACTAAGATTGAAACTCTCAGATTTGCTCATAACTATATTTTCGCTCTGAGTCAAACTTTAGAATCTCTAGATAATATCAACTCAGGACAAATGCCACCAGAAAGACCGATCAATCATGACAAGCTACAGAGTTATCCCACAGCAGGCGACAAAATAACCAAAGATGCCTTTAGAGAAATGTTCGTTTTGCCAAACAAAACAGAAGAGTTCAATGGAGATGGCAGCTACCGAAATTTTCAAGGGTTCAGCAAACCTTTTCCAAATGGCTCTAACTTCATGCAGACTTCTGAAGGAGTTCTCATTAACGTTGGAAATGTTACCGTATCGGTGAATAATATTGGTGGAAATTGTATCACTTCAACGACAGGGAGCGGTTTCTTCACTCATCCATCAAGTTTTGGAGATGATTTGACTCAACACAACCAATTTTATCAAGGACCTTATGGACCATGTAGCAGTTTGAATGAGTCTGTATATGAACTTAATACCACTACAGAAGACTATTTTAATCATAATAACTACGAGCTATTCAAAAACGCTTTCGAAAATGCAAAGAACCGAAAGTTCCCGAAGACCGAAGATTATTCCGGCCATGGAAAATACACGAGTCCTACTTATGGTTATAATGAGATCAACCATTACAGTAGTGACAGTAGCAATTATTCACCTGGAAACTATTATTATAATGACCAAAGATGTTATAGAAACTTTTATAACAGATCTGTTGTGAACGCTCAAATTTAATACCATCTAGTCACTTGCAAATATTTAAGATATTATTTTTGTAATAACTATAGACTTAGCACTAATATATATTTATATTTTTACCTTTTTACGTAAAATCAAAGACAATAAATAAGATATCATATAAGTTAATATTAAATAGTCTATTCTAGTCATTTTTGTAAAATAAAAGTTTTTCTATTTTTTTTAAGTGTGTATCATTCCAAAGAGGAAAAAACAGAAGTAAAATCTAGCTTTTTGACGCCAATTAAGAAAGTAAGAGAGATATATTCGCATGATTGAACACTAAATAATAATACGGACAAGAACCATGAATATAAATCAAATTGGAACAATAGTCACTAAACAGCGAAAAGTTGTGAATGCTTCTGCGCACCCTAAGCGAAAAACCATTGTTCTCATTTTTGAGAAATATTACTCTCACTGTCATCCCATTTTCAACTTTACTCGCATCGAGAGAAATGCTGAAATTGTGTTGTGAAACAATAAATGTGGTAAAGTTATAGGGGCACCCGTTTATTTCGTGTTACGAAAACGTTAAATGTTTGCTCTGGAAATTCGTTACGGGTGTATTGTTGTAGATCACTGTGTTGGTCCAATTATTCGGGTGTCATAAATTTTGTACAGATTTGCACGCAGCTTGACCCACTGGGCGATCTATCAATAAATATATTACGTACCTAGTGTTGATACATCTACGTTAGTTAACAATCGACATGTTATTATATATTCATAGTAATAAATTCAGTTTCTAAAGATCTAAAGACATCAAAAAATATTTAAAAAAAAAAAAAAAAGTAACAATACAAAGATAAGCAAAATAAAAATATTTCACCCCGAATCGTTTGCTCTTAATTATGGACATAATCTAGAATATTTCAATAGGACTTGCATGATCATAATTTATATTGATAATAATCGAAGTATATTGAATTAATGACTTATTTATTCTATTGTATTAGGAAACCTCCTGTAATGATAGTGTTTTGATATAGTAAAAAAAAAAAACATCAGCCATAAGACGTTCACTGCTGTACTTAGGCCTCCCCCTTAGGACTATAGGACTTACGTAATAAATGAATATGAAATAAGAATATGATATCATTATACTCATTATTATATAAACAACTAACTCTTACCCGCGACTCCGTTCGCGTGGACCTACAAGTAGCCTATATCCGATGCAAAAATTAAGGTTCCGATCCGTTCAGTCGTTTAGCCGTGATAAAGCGACAAACACCCAGACAGAGAGACAGATAGAGAGAGAGAGCTACTTTCGCATTAATAATATTAGTTAGGGTTTTTACAGTATCCATGAAACCGAAAAAAAAAATCTGTTTCATATATAACTATGTTTTTTTTTGCATCTCTTAGTAAAGGTTCTTAATTATGAGTAGAATGATATCATAGAATACGTCCGTCATCTTTCCAAACATCTTGTATTTAGGGGTATATATAACTGAGTAAACCAAAAAATATATACTTATAGTCATACATACTTATAGTCAAGCAATCACTTCAAAACAAAACAAATCCGTTGAACAGGAAACAACGGCACCTGGCTATCGAACAACTGTCGCACAGTGGGTGAAATTATTATAATTACCGACCAAATCTGAGCTTTCGACACGCTTTATTACTCACGTGTTATTTCAACCAGGAAATTGTTTTTTTTTTATACTAACTTCATTATAAAACCCCCAAAAAATCCCAGTTCATAACTCTGGCTTAAAAACGTGACTCTAATCGGATGGGAAAGACCTCAAAAGTAAGGATACTACTATTCTACATTGTCTAAAACTTGAAATATGAGCGCCATCTGTTGATGATGATGTAGTCTAGGTATAGACAGGTTTTTTGTATTTTATCGGGCATGTGCCTTTATCTTAAATACACACAAGCTACAACTTCTTAAACTACTTAAGCTACTACATAAAACGAACAGTGGATTACCTAGATATTCCAAATGTTCAAGCCACAGAAGAGAGAAGAGGTAAAAAATAATCCTCTTCTGTGGCTCAAGCCCATTACCAGTGGGCAGCGCACTAAGTTTGCTGGCGGCATTACCACGCTGCATGACAAAGCTTATAAATACGTTGCGCTAAATAAAACGCCAGCATTTTGGTAGAAGGTACCATTATACTATACATTTGAAGGCGCTCATTTTGTAGTTTTCGGTAAACAGACTCCGGTAGAGAGTTCTGGCGTGTTGGTGTCGACGTTCTTATGGCCCGGTCCTTATGTAGTAATACCATGTCTATGAGGCCCTAAAAGAACTCTACTGGACGTCTTCCACTGTGAGCGCAGTAGACTCCATTTTACATAATGTGAATGTTCTATACAGGGTTATAAGGAAAGGGTATGCTAAGCCGAAAAGGGTTCATAGTACTCACCATCATGAACATATGAGACCTACCTTGATATCGCGAAAAAGTTATCAGCTGTTCCATACATTTTGTCGTGTGTCATGGACATATTTCTATGGAACAGCTGATATTTTTTTTGCGATTTCGGGGTTACAAAATGCAAATTTTATTCAAATAAAACGGGAATACTCACATTAAATTGAGCCTGTTAATTCGACTATAGTTTTGATCACATTCGGTGATCGTTATCAAGGAATGCTATAAGAGTGACGCGCGTGCGACCTCGTCTTGCCTTACATTGTTCAAGGCAATGCGAGGCAGTGTAAGGCAAGACGAGGTACTGCGCGCGTACGTCCGAGTATTCCCGTTTCTATCAAATAAAATAGGCCAAAACCACGTCAGTTTTTATAGCATTAAATGCAGGTTATGTAATTACAGTTTCTAAATTCGGATATGAGTTAAATCGATTCAAGGGTTGTGAAAGCTTAGGACTCATGAAGGTACCAGTTCGGGGCAAAAATCTAGTAGTAGGTAATTTTATTATAGAATATAATGAAGCATGGAGTCTTCGGTACTTTAAGGATTAAGCTTCACAGTTAGTATACCAAAGGCATTAATTATTACAAAATTAAACAGACTAATTTTATTATAATTGTCTAGTTCCTGTGAGTGCACAGAATGCAGTGTGACCATTGACAATGTCACCCTGACGAATAGATTACCATGGACATGGGCATCTCACCCTTATGGAAACTATACAACCATAGTTAAAAATGTGTAGTATTATAGTATACAACAAGCTAAAACCATGAAACAATTCATTGTCGGCTGAAACGACAATGAATTGAAAATTGACTAGATATCAGATTGAGATGATATGTGGATTTGATAATTATATCCTTTTTTTTTATTTTTTTTTCCCTTTTTTTTTAACTTTTTCCTTCACCTCACTTACATACTCGGGAGAGAAAAAAACATAGTTTTGAGAAAAAAATATACAAACTAGCAATTTTTTTTTTTTTTGCGCTGGACTGGAGCCAGCGAATTTTCCTTATTATTACAGGCCATATAGGCGTCTTTAGTTATCAAAAAACCCAGCATGAGATTTTTTTTGGTTTTTGCAGTATCTATGCGATCTCCAGTATTTTTTTCTTTTTAATGTTTGTACCAGTTATTTATATATTTTTGTTTTTATTTTGTTACCATTTTAGATAAATTGAAACTGAAAAAAGAAATAAGATATCTAATTCAGTAAACATAAAACGCATAATAACACTTAAAACCACCGACAGATGATTAAATCTTCCAAATAAATAGCCAAATTCATTATGTTCATGAGTTATCGAATCTCCCCACAAATCCATGGAATGAACCGCCAACCAGTCACCATCCCTTATTGTGCTACCCTCACCGCTACTGCAGTAATCCCTCACATTTGGTGAGTTTTGGCCAATTTTGGAAACATTTCTTGTCTTATTTGGAGTTGAGTAATTAGCTGTCAGATTCGTATCTACTCATATGAAAACAAAATGAAAACATATTTTACTTGACCTGTATTTTTAAAACAAAAATTGCTAACATAAATAAGCATAACATTAAAATTAATGGTGAACTTTAAACGGGTACTGCGGCAGCTCAACACTTAACTCGGACCACGGTGCGAATCACCCAAATGCTCTATATTAATTGACTCTTTCGCACCGTGGTAAGAATCGTTATTTAATACTAGGTCCATTCGCGCGGTGTGATTCGCCCAAGTATTTATTTGCCCTCTGTGTCTTCTTCATCGGTTTCACTTCACCAAATGGTACTTTCTGAATGCAAATGCTTGACTTGTTGATTGAAATACCAAAATCGCTACATTTATGCATATAATAATTATTAATTAAAACTATTTTTACAGGATAGCACCTAATACAATAGTGTAGTTATGTCAACATTTTAACTATATAAGAAATTAGTCCAGAATATAAAATACATGCAATGTCGACTAAATTATTAAATTATAGTTTTTAATTATTTGAGGAGTCCCCGCAATTCCTAAAGGGATCCCTTTATCAGAACTGGATTTCGATAAAAATGGGACCAATCAGGAAGTATCCTTTCAAATACAAAAATATGTTTCCGAATCGGTTTAAATGACGGAGTTCTGAGGTAGCAAACATAAAAAAACAATCGGATTGAGAACCACTTTTTTTTAAGTCGGTTAAAAACCTCTAAACAAATAACCGCTATGTCACCACTTCGAACCTGATTAAACAATACCACATGCTCTATATGGCATTACTCATCACATGTCCAGATCCTGGCCGCGGGCTAATTGGTCTATTGTTTGTCTGTCTGTTGACTCTTGTCTATTCAGGGACCCATACCAAACGAGAAAACGGACCCTTTACATAACTTAAATACATGACATAAACTCTATTAAATACTAATTCTCTTCAAGAAAACATTCCAGTTAAGCCGCATGTCTTAGGCTAGGTAAAATAATGTTAATGCTCGTACTACCTGTGGTTCAATCAGTAGTACCAGGAAAAATGCAAACTACTTCAACTCAATAGCTGAACTTCGATGGTGGAGTTCGTCTTCCTCGCCGTAAGTAAAACCAAAAAGTAAGTACCTACCGAAGAACCCTACATTTTGATATAGGTTAAGAATTTTTATTATTACTTAGAAAAAAGTATAATTTATCAAATTAGTTGTTGCTTAAAAATACTTAGAGTAAACATACAAACAATTGAATTTTTAGAAAACATAAAAGTCGTGTTAGTAAAATTTTACCAAGTCTGGAATCTTCTCTAAGTAAATCAAACTCGCACTTGGCCACTTTCTATCAAGTGGTTCTGTTTAATATTCATCTACAATGACGGGCGACGCCCGGGGCAGTATGTTTGTATAGTCCGCTGAGCTAATATTGTATGTTTACTTTACTTTTTTAAAGAGATTGAGTTGTTCGACCCTTTTATGCGTTTTATATTTGGTAGTTTTAAATTAGCTTTTATTGGCCGAATGGATTTATATCATATATTTTCAGTAGTACAGGGAATTTGTGCTTTAACAAAGATTATTTTGCAGCGACCGCCTGGGTAGGACCCACGACTTTACCAGCTAACCGCCAAGCAGGAGAATGAAAAGTTGAAAATTTTACTGTTTTCGGGACTGAAGGTTAATTAATAATGAAGTTAATGAGAATCGCAGCACAATGCCGCGCACTTTGAAAAGATAAAGTTTTCAATTGTCATAAATCGCTCTGAAATGCACAAAAAACATACTTAAGTGTTTTTCTTCACTCAGTTGCATGACAAAAAAAATGCACTTTTTAAAAGTTTTTTAGGATTTCAAACGAATAATTGGTTTAAAAAAAACTTTATTTTCCCCAAATTACATCAAAATAAGTTTAAGGCGCTTAGTCGTAACAAGTAACAGCCCTCGATCTTTAATAAAGTCTTAGTAGGTAGACAAGACGTCAGTGAAACAAATAGAAAAACAGACAGACAGATATAGTCAGAGAGACAAAATGTTGAGCCAGAAAAAGTTACCTACTTTTACAACAGTAGTTAGCGCTGAACTGAGACATCGCGCCCCCATTAAATTCACAGCCCCTGGGCCAATTTTGCTCATATTCAAACATAAAAAACTTTATTGAAATAAATTATTTGTCTACATTAAAATCAGATCAACGGTTCTCAAGCTATCGTCTAACATATATACTTACAACTGCCGATTTGTTCCCGTTGACGCGTAGACCTTTGCTTCGCTCGGTCAACAAGTAAAGTATCAGTGTGATCTCAACTACATCCCTTATTTTATACACCGTTCTCACCCTAACATTCATAAATTACTTAAGCTAATAGAATCCTGTCATTTTCCACTGTCGATACCGAGATGAATTGGCATCGCCACAAATTGAACCCACATCTGATAAATAAACTTTATTTACAGTAAATGTATAGTTTATTCCCTCACTAAGAGAAAATAACGTTGTTTAATGTCCAGTTTTAGAAGGCCCACAAGGCTAATAAAAGCTGATAGGTTTTAGAGACCGTGCTGAAATGGTCGAAATATGCTACGTCATAGATCAGCGTTGTGATGTCAGCGTTTAAATATTGACAAAATATAAGTCGGAGAATCACATCTGCTTCGAAAAATATACATTTTAATACAAAACTGACACTCAAAGTAGAAACATTTGAAATCTGTAATGAAATACAATCAAATTAATATTATATTGGTGTCAATTCTGTTGTACCATTTTCTAAGTTAAACGAAAGTTGACAGCTACACACAATTACTTTTCACACAAGTTTCAAAGAAAAGAGACGCTGATAATTGTATTTCTGTGAGATTGTTTTAGTGATACAAGAATTGGGTGGTACAACAGAATCGACACCAATATAGTAATCAAATCATGTTTTATCAAAATGTATAGAGGTATAAACAAATATTATTATGTATCATAAGAATGATACATGATTATGATTATATGAATCATAAGGGTACCCACCAAAATATAGGTGTTGCCACACCTAGCCTGTTTGGTGGCTAAGGCTGCCACTTTAATGCACCAATGTGCAGTAAAATTATTTCAATTTGTTTTCTGTAATTATTATTACGAGATACGAGATCTTAAGACGTTTCATAGAAAAGACATCAACGCGCGAACGCCATTCTGACTAATACAATTTTTCTACATCTCGCACTTTTTTATTTATATTTTTACCGTATTTACTACTACGACAGAATAAATTGTGTATTCATTTTTTCAATAAACACGAGTGTCCTTTAGAAATAAGCATAATTACATGACTAAATAAGACAGTATTATAAAAATCTGTAGGGGAAAAAACATTTAATGGAATCAGTCGTTACTTTCTGGAGGTTTATCGTCAAATTATTAATCGTTTGCTATAAGCTACAGTAGCTTATAGCAAACGATTAATATTTCTCTGCTGTAATATTGCTTTTAGTACAATAGGATTAAAGTATGATCCAAATATATTTCACAAAAGTAATGAAACTGAAATCAAGCTGCTATTAGCATGCAAAAAAAAAAACGTAACCTGAACAACAGTTATTAAGATTTAACAGTTATTAACAGTTGTTAACAGATTGGTTATTTTAGACACCGTTTGAAAATAAGCTTCCGCAAAGTTACGACTGTAACAATCAACTAGTTACTTAGAAACGATTTATTTTCTTTAAAAAAATATTAATTTCTGAAATTAATTCCATTGAAACTAAACTTCCATTGAATCTGAAACTCAAACTCAAACTCGTTCCCAAAAAAAAAAAAAAATCCCATTGGACTAACGTGGTGTACAGTAAAACGATGGTAAGGAACACTAATACCTGCCCGCGCTACCGCTGCTTGTAATACCTACTGATATTACGAAGGGCTACAGACGATGGCTATAGAAGGGATATAAGTGCAGTTGCCTCAAATAAAATGTTCGAACTACACCAGGGTTAGATATCGTAACATTTGGTACACTCGACAGCAACCCTCAACTACTTGAAGTAGATTGAAAACTAACCGTATCTTTGTCTGTTTGTTTGTAGAAATAACAGCGGTTACGCTATATAAGTTTAGAAGAGTACGCATGTGGGCAGTTTCATTATCGGATACAGGATAAAGTATTGAATGTTTTTCTCTAAAGCTGATCAGATCCGAACTGAACTAAAAATAATGAGTACTTAATGTAAAAAGTATCTGAATCCTAATCTAAGTAGGTATTCAACTGCCAGGCAGTAGTGTGTCGCCACGGCATAAATGAACCGCCGTACCAACACTACCTATAATAAGAATAGGAATTTCAAAATCGTATTATTAATATATTTAGGTAAGTAGTGTGTATATTTCGATTTTTGTTGACTATACTTTTTGTGAAGGATTGACGGCTTTGGCGTACAGGGGCAGCTATCGCTTTGTCAAATACCTTACAAATATACTAGGACAGGCAATGAGTGTCCTGCGATCCTCAAGCCGCCTGCCAAACGTGGGGATTATGGAAATTATGATGATTTACGGCTGACGAACACAGAGCGATGCCGTGAAGAATTTTGAACTGTTGTCGAAATTCTGGAAAACTTCAGTATGAGTTTACAGCTTACCATCAGGCAAGCAACTCACTGGTCTCGTCACTCAGTTCTATAAAATATCAACAATTGTGGTGTATTTTTCACACGAAAACCCTTACGCATCAAATGACCCATCGAACCTCTATAAAATCAACAAAGTGTCATGATCTCATTTAATCCTTCAAGTACCTCAATAAAAATAGAATTGACAAACTTTCACACGTTTAACTTGCTACCAAAATTAACCCTCTCAACGATAAAACGCAAATAGTTCTATGAATATAACGTAAAATCTATATTGATCCCACTTGAGGCCGTGCGTGTCACTTTTAGTGGCAAAAAGTGGACAATAATCGGACCACTTTTTGGTGAAAATTTGAGTGTGGATTTAGGCCAAAAGGCTTTGTATCTCTTTTCATTATGTTAATATATCATATTGGCTCTTGAAACTAATATTTTATACTACATAAGAACGTAAATAATAAAGATAATAGGGAGAATTCTGTGGGACGTACAAACTTACATGGAAATAATTCCCACGATTTTTCGAATAGGAATAGACGAATTCCAGGATATAATATTTTTTGTTGTTATAAAACGGGAATATTCACGTTATATTGAGTCGGTTATTCCGACTATACTTTACAAAATTAAGTTAACAAAATGTGTCAAAACCACGTCTGTTTTAATAGTAAAAAGATATAATAATTTCTGTGAATTTCTGATTCTGCAAATTGTATTTTTGCTTGGAACACATACAAAGTGTTCAGTTCAGTGTAGCGGTCTAAGGGAGACGCCATATTCAGCAGAAGACTCTTCAGGCTATTGATGATGATGATGACGATGATGATGATACACAAGTATCAGTATTTTATTTTAGGTTTAGATTTAGTTCGAATGCGTCTGCATCTAGGTTTTGTGGCATAACATAAATTAATGTTCTGTTTCTTATTTACATTATATTTTATTCAGACTTTTTATTTAAATGGCGTTGATTATAAGTACACACAAAAACTGGCTAAATATTTTATTCGCAAGTTCTTACATCTACTTGCTTTTTTAGTAGCGCTACAAATTAATATCTTAATTATCTTTAAAAAAACTTCTAGTTCGTACAAGTTTTTTTTTCTCAGTTTTTACCAACTATCAATTCTGTTGTTTCACTACCTCGTTGCCGGGTGTTTGATTATGCAACTGAAGACAGCGATCATTAATTGGTTGTATCGTAAAAATAATTTTAAAAAAACGCCTGACACTTCCAACAATGTAACTTCAATTACATTAACATTTAGCAGATTATTATCACGAAAATATTTATGCCCAACCAGTGTACAAGTGTCGGCACGTTTTGCGCACGTGGCGTAAAGTTGCCGAGCGTGGCGCGCGCACTGCCAACCTCGGCAAATGGTGTTATGATACGCAGATTGGTGACAAATTGGTGGTATCAGATGTATTTGAGTGGTGGCACGCGCTGAAGAGGGCGTCACAAGTATGATTATGATATCCAACTGGAAATATCTCATTTATGATCATGTACGGTCTGCCATTACATGAGCATCGAGAACTGATACCAAATGAATAATTAGATACATTTGCCACTTTTTTTTTTCTCTTTTCTCCTAAGAGGATTTTGGCGTCGCACGTCTTATGCATTTGCCAGTGTCAAGTATACCATTTGCCACTTTGATGAATGTTTATTTACCTACTAGTAGTTTGTTAACCCTTAACCGATTTTGTCATTTACGATCTCAAAACATCCCATGTTGTCGTCGGACAAATATGCACACAAACATACGCGCATAAATATATATGCCGACTACTTCCAGTAAGTTCTGAACCCTACACTGAGCTCGGTCAATAAACATTAGTGTGTTAAATAATAACATTCCGAAGCTTTACGTGACTTTAATTCATATCTTATCAATCTGCAGGCCTAGCTTGGGCGCCGGGATAAAGTTATGTCCACCCGTTCGCTTCAACGTGACAAAGCTAGAAGAATATGGATACATCCGTCTCGTTCTTGCGGGATAAATATGGTGGACAAAATGTTATCCCGGCTCCCGTGCTAGGCCTGCTAGAGAAAGAAAGGTGTTTCAATGTCCCGACCATTCAACGACTGTGGGAGGACTGGTTGTATCAAATAGCAATCGTCCGTCCACGGATCCGAGAACCAGTGCAAATTGAAACTTCTGTTTTAAATGTTGGAAACTTGCTGTGTACATAAAAAAATATGCGAATAACACAAAATTAAAAAAAAAAACATTCAACGAAACAGCAAACGCCGCAGGAAATGCAGGAATCCCGCAATAAATGCAGGAAACTCGTTAATCATATTATATATTATACCTTATGTTAAAAGCTCCGTTATAAGTGGTTTACCCGCGATATAACGTTTTAACAAGCGTCAAATTGTCGCCACCCAAAGACCACACTCCCACGCGTGGCGAAAGCGCCAATATCACGCTGATTTCACGGCTTTCAAAACTAATAGGATGAATGAGAACCGTAAATACTCTCTGTAATTTAGGCGACACTAATATAAATTAATTCATTTTGATGGATTTTTGTTCATTTCATTCTTATAGAACGCAAACGCTTTATTTGCTGTTAAAATGCGACAAAGCAGAAGACGCGAGAGGCGGTATGTGGATGCGCCGCCGCCGACACGACTTGTCTCTTGTGCTACTAATATTATAAATGCGAAAATTTGGATGTATGTTTGTTACACAATCACGCCAGAACGGCTTAACCGATCTGGGTGAAATTCGGTACAAAGGTTAACCTGGAATAACACATAGGCTACTTTTTATAGGGTAAGGAGAAACGCGGGGCAAAGCTCATCGCGGTTGGAATGGTAGGATCGATATTTAGAAAGAATTTATTCTAGGAATGCATGAGCACTGAGGAGGTCGCTTTCGAAAAAGCATTGTATGCGGACCGGCATCTAATGCTCGGGCAAGCGGTGGATGCAAGTAACCCGTTGTCGGTCGGTGTGGCGCTATAAGGGGGAGGCCTATGTTCAGCAGTGAACGTCTTAGGCTGATGATGATGATGATGCTGAGCGGATCGACCTGAATTGTTGCATAGAAATATAGTTTAAGGGTCGGATAGCGACACAGGCTTCTAAGTGAACAAGAGCTTCGCCTTACTTTCGATAGCTTCTGCCCAACGGTGAGTGAAATACACTAGAAGATCACCAGGGCCGCGTTCAGTTAGGTCCTCCGACGATCCTCGATGACATTTGCAGCATACTGGTCGTCCGCCTACGCTCCATGACATTTCATGGAGCGTAGTCCTTACGACGTCGGACGGACGACCTTACTAAACACGGCCCATGAGATGGAGATCGACCGTGACGGAAGTCATACTAGCAGTCACTGATCAATTGATGTAGTAAGTTGAAGAAATTACGGTGTCTACTACAAGACAAAATTTATTAGTAGGTATTTTGAAAAAAAATACTACATCAAACAGTTTTACCCGACTGCCCAAGATGGAGGTCAGTGTTTTTCACGGTCTTCTTATAACCGCGTTGTTTCTGTTATTTCGTTTTACTCATCATCATCATCATATTCATCAGCCATAAGACGTCCACTGCTGAACATAGGCCTCCCCCTTAGAGCGCCACACCGAACGACAACGGGCCACTTGCATCCACCGGTTGCCCGCGACTTTCACAATGTCGTCGGTCCACCTAGTGGGAGGCCTACCTACGCTGCGTCTTCCGGTTCGTGGTCGCCACTCAAGAACCTTTCTTCCCCACCGGCTATCGGTTCCTCGAGTGATATGGCCTGCCCATTGACTTCAGCTTGCAAACTCTGAAATTTCGTTTTACTGCTTGGCAGAAATTCCTAAATTATCATCAATCCAACAGTTTGACCGATTGCCGCGGTGTCAAACCGTTTACCCTATCATTTGTTCCCGACGCTGAATATCGGCTGTACCTACGTCCCATCTGTCGCAATGCACCGCTGCAATACAACAATGCATTCTATTCATGCGCAGTTTTTATCGAAAAAATGGATTTCGACCCAAAAACATGGTTTGGGGGAACGATCGGTGTTGGACTTAATCGGTGCTGGGGTGGAAAGCTGGATTATGTTTTTTATTATTAAAATAAGTAACATACTTTCAAAATTAATAATAATCTCGTAATCCAGTCTCGTAATACTGGCAGTCTTTTTAAGGACCAAATCTTAGAAAGACCACTTCAATACAAAAATAATATAATTTTAAATGCGTCCATTCGCTTCATTTACTTAGGCGTAACAACCTATATCAGTTTATTCATCTCGACAAACTACAAGTTCTAACTGTTTAGAAAGAACCGATGAAATCACAAATAAAATGAAGTCAAATAATTCTTTTGTACGAGAACATATACTGCAAGCACCTGGCTACAATGGCCGCACCAGCGCTTGTTATGATGTGTGCAGTTGTGCACCCTCCCTTGCTTTTAGGGTTCCGTGAACGAGATTATTAGTACTATTCTGAGTCGACAATCTTCACGCTGGGTTCTTCAATATTTTTTCAATAGGATACGGTATTTAATTCTAGCCAATGCCGGCAACTTTGTACGGATTGTAGAACGATGTCGCCCCGTCATCATTATCTCTTGCCATCACCTTCATCATTGGCAGCGTATTCAGCCCACAGCAGAACATAAGCCTCCTTGTTTCGCTAATCTTCCCTGTTTTGTGCCAATCTTGTCCAGATGTTTTTCAAATATCATCGCGCCGTCGCTGTAAAGGTCTCACGGGGTTACGTAATCTGGGTTTCGATGGCTTGTGGGGCTCGAGACCACATAAACACAATGCTTAAACTCACTCTTAAGAACAATGCGCGAACCCATTGAAGAACAGGCAGACAGACAAAATATATTTTTTATTTTATCATCACCATCATCAATTTTCCACCTACTGCTGATTATATGTTTCCTCTTTAGCTTGTCATTTTTGTATTTATCTGATATTAATCTGGTTGTTAATCGTCTGTTTAGTGTACAACTGACTTTCTCTCTCTAATTTTTTTCTATATACGGTGAACGTTATTTAGTTTGTACGGAACCCTTCTTATTTTATTTCTCCATCTCATCCCCCGCGTTTCACCAGCCTGTTACCAGCACCCTTCTTAAGATTTAATTACTGGCCTTTATAGTAACCGCCGGTTAGCACTACTGTTTGCTTTTATTATTCTGTGACTGGATATGGACGACCGACTCGATCGTGGTACGGATTTATTGATTGAGGGCGATAGAAATAGTTGTAGATGGCAAATATTGACTGAATGGTTGATTTTACTAATTGAGATGCATACAAAGAGATGCATAAAGATTTCTGCCTAACTAGGAAAGCTAAAAAAGCTGTCATCTTGAGATAATTAAGGTAAAAGTTTTTTTTACGTGGTTTTGTTTTTCTACATACTTATGTATTTCGAGTTATAGATTTTTTTAACTTTTTTTTTTCATTTTATCAAAAAATACGAACTGTGAAGCTTTAATTATTACTTATAATGTTTTAAAACCCGTCTATAGTAACCACCTAAATCCATTACCGTCAAATGTAACCGAATATCATATACATTCGCTTTGATCCTGCAAATCCCCGAGATCCGCGGAGGGAATCATCATGAATATCAAACTGGCATCGCATTAGGGCCCCCACTAGGGTCCTGTTGGACCCCGTAGGGTTCCGCAGTTATCTGATCCGGATTAACCGGTAAAAAGCTGTAATTATTCCGCCTTCGTGCCCGAAATGGGATTTTTTATTTGTGCCACACCTCGGGCTATTGTTAATTGCTAGTTGTCATCGAACTGAATGATTCTAATTTGGTTTTGTAGTGAAATATGTGACACTTGTTAGATGGCTAAATAGTGACAGTTGCGTTATTAAATTCTTAGGTTGATTTTTAGGATTGCTGCTGCAAATGCGCGGCCGTTTCTTGCGCCTATATAAAAACCTCTGTTTAGAGCACGGTCTATAAACCCAATAGTAAAAAAAAAATTTTGTCAGAGTCCAGCCAGAGTCCAGCCAGAGTCTAAATTCCAGCGGGATATCTGAGTAGCAACTGTATACTGCTCTCTCACTTTTTGACTTGCCACGTTTTAGGTTAAGGACTCGTCTAGAGTATTTTTGATTTAACTCCGGGAATGTGATCTTATGTTATGGTATATTACGTTTCCGAAATTACTATCAGAGTACTAAGACATGATTTAGCTGGAAGGCAGACAGATCATCGGCCCGGGTCTTAAAGGGTCCTATCCGTGCCAGCTCCAGTCGCTCGCTTCGTTTCATCTGGATCCGTTGTGCCCTTTGATCTGCTGGAGTGTAATTTGGTTGTATTTACTTACTTTCTCCAAATGACTGTGATACCTACTGTAGTTCTACTACTAACGTACTACTGCAACATTTTAGTGCCAATACTTCCAAGTTGTCTGAAGCAACCGAAATTTCATCCCTTTCTAAATGTACCTATCTTTTTCTGTTCCTTTCCGTTTGAAGAACATAGCCGTAAGGAAAGGTTTCGTTCTTTTCACGTAAATCTTAGACTACCAATTTACGATCAAAGACCCTGCCTTTCAATAAAGGCTAAAACGGAAAAAATAAACACAAATTCGCACACCTTCCCCTACTGATGCTATCGCCGTACATTAGAGAGTATCTCTCAGTTGTATCTCGGATTACTGTTATCTTCACTCAAATCTACCCTACAGACATGTTGACAGTTATTTGTCAGGGTTTAAGTAGCTCATCTGATAAAATAGAAAATGAGTGTGAAAGAAATCTCATAAATTCAAAAGGAACCTAAGCAAAGTTCATTTTACTTGAGCACAGTTTACTTAGTTTAGGAGCTGGTTAGGTAGTCTAATAACTATCTCCAGCAACTATACTATACTATATTATACTATACTATATTATACTTACATAAGCCGTAAAAATAGCTGTCGATACTGGTTGCAATGCATAATCAAATAACGGCAGCGCCGTATGATTAAAATTGGCATTTACAATGATGGTTTTTATGCTCATTATTTAATACTTACTTTGGTTCATCTTAGTTTCCTCTCGTAGTTTCCATAAATCATCATCCTACATCTGGCTATACTATACCTGTTATTTTGTAGCTATTAGTTTAGTGATGGGAGCATTCGACGTCGTTGATAAACTTGAGCTGCCTATGAAGCATAACAGAGTGAGCAAAACCTCAACCAACCAAAACTTTTTAGCCCTCAAGTTGAAATCTGTCGCCAATGAATGGCTGGTTCCCATTTCAGGAAAGGTGTATATTATCTTACAACAAACATCAAGAAACGCCAGGTGAGCTGTGCAATATCAAACGCCTAGCCTAAAACCCAATAATGTTTATTTTTTAAAGTGACTATACAATCAGTGTAACAAAATTTACCCAACCCATTCACACTTCTACAAAACCCGGCGCAATTTATATTATTTACCCCGATAATTAAAATAAACCATAACAAAGTCAACATAAATCAAAACTATTGTCTCTCGACATTGTCCATTGATGTTACGCTCCTTGGCAAATGTTGATCCTTGTAAACACGTATTCATATGCAAAACTATCCCTATGGAGTGTTCCGTAGGTTTGAATGTTTAATTGTATCATTGTTATGGTTTGTTAAAATAAGCTATGCTGGAATTAAATCGGTTTGCTACGGTCGGTGGCGACAGCGATGGCAACTTTTATGCAACCATTGATTAATAATGTTGTTTTGCGCAAGCGTGTAAATAAGTCGCAGTGTTTTATTTCCTGGAATAAAAAGTAGCTATCTAGAATTAAAAATAACTATACAAAATGTTATAGACTATCTTCCTACCGAATTTCACCCGAATGTTATCAGCCGTTTCGGCGTGATTTTATAGTCTCATAAACATGCAAGTTGTGTTAGTAGGTGACGGGCGGTGAACAAGCCCTTCCCACGTCGATGCGGTAGCCGTAACGTTACAGGTAAAAAAAATGTTTTTAAGTCTTGAATCTAAATTTCTACAAAAATACCAGTCGATCTCTTTTGATTAAGATATAATTAAATGTACGTAATGTAGTTGCTCTGTGTTTCTAACGTTTTGCTAACGAGCGTCAAAAATGCAAATTAACTTACACCGACTGCGTATATATAAAATTGGGGTGGTTTCGACCCCACGCCCAGCCGTGGGGCCCATCGGTCTACTATTGTCCTCTAATAGTTCTAACTTGTGGGGTCCTCCCCCATACTACGTCTCCACTTGCTACCCTTGAAAAGTTTAGCAAGTTTTATGAACTAAAGTTATCTGAAATGAGGTCGAATGCAGAGAGGTCGAATACAGAGAGGCAAGTTATGAGAACAGAGTATTTTCAATATTGTCACAAGTTTTTACTTTTTTATTGTTTTTTTGATCAATTATCTTATTAATCGAAGCACGAAAAAAATAGTTATCAAACTCCTAATGTAAAAATTTGATAGTTTTACTAGTCGGAAAAATTGCTTTTGAAACTTCGTTAATCAAAAATGTTTAAACAGTATCGGGACTTCTTTCAAGGAATGTGTAATCTCTTTTTAATCCTATTTAACTGGCTGTCAAAAATTTCAAAAACAATGACGACATTCGAAAAGCAAACAAAAGAAAACAGATCAAGAAGGCCCATCGGACGGGCGTAATTCGCAATCGTTTTTTTCAAAATTTCTGTCTTGCCAAAATTTCTGTTCCCTGATCATTTTTGATACTTTTTATAGCATTTTTACACGGATTTCACCAAAATTATTAGTATTAATTATGGTAAGTTTCTATACTGCATTTTCGCAATTTCATCCACAGATTTTGTACGGAGGTAAGTAGAATGAGTTGTAGTGATTAGCTTTGTTTTTGATTTTGAGTAGAAAAAAGAAAATATATTTGCGCTTGCCTTCTAAAAAATGCTTATATTTGTGCTCCGCTTGATAGTTGGCATTTACTACAGTAAGACTGTTTCATTGTAAGTTACTAAGCGTGGTAGAGATTCCCTACTCTTAATAATTCTAGTTCGTGTTTCTTTACTTTGCGGCTTGTGAGTTTCCATTTTTGTGAGACGTCAAAGTGACATTTTCTCTACAGTGAATATTCCTGAAATTACAGTCATAAGTCTGTTGAACTCAACGCTGCTGAATTGGAGCTTCTCTGAATTCCCTTGGCTTTAATAATACAGCTACCACAAAACTAACCTGCACCTGAAATGGCCTGTCTTTCAGAATTAACATTTCTGAAATTCTGTACTTTCGCTATTGGTATTATTAATGTAATGTTTTCTAAGTTTTTCTCTACTACTGCTCGAGTTTTTGCCCTTGAATAATCATAAAATTTTAAGGTATTGTTTTTTTTTTCTTGATTTAGTTTCTTAAATGCTCCGGAATATATTATGTATTTATAAAGCCGCATTGTTCCTTTGCAATAGAAATATCACAAAATAACGTGTGACCTGTTTGTACGCGAGCAGAGGGAGTGCATATCGATCCACGTGGGGCAGGCGGGTGTGCAGATGGGGGCGGCGTGCTGGCAGCTGTACTGCCTAGAGCACGGGATCCGACCTGATGGCACGCTGCCTTCTGCGCCTGCTGCCTCCGACTCTTGCTTCAATACGTTCTTCTCGGAGGCTGATAGGGGCAAGATGGTGCCTCGCGTGGTGATGGTGGATCTTGAGGCTACTGTCATTGGTAAGTCGATGTTTGATATGTAGTTGTTTTTGATGTATTATTACAGCACACATTTTCTTTCCAGTCCTTAAACTGACAGTTGCTTCAACCTTTTACATCACCTGATGGGAAGTAATTACCCTCACCTATGTACAATATCCGAGGCATTGCTGGTATGTTAGTATCTAATCCAAATTAAATGTAGATGGTGGTATGCGGGTGGTAGAATCTTCAATTGCGTCCTGCTTGAAGATTATTATTTTGTGTATAGATTTCCGACTGACGGTCTACCTAATAAAAGCCTAAGCGTCATACTCGTCTACTAGGATTCACTGTATCGGGGAAGCCGTGGAACAGGTACCAAGACACACAGCAGTTGTGTATGTTTTGGGCCTTGGTGTAAGTCGTAACATCCAGATTTATAACCCGAGACATTCTGCTCATAAGGCCGATCCGCTACATTTGATCCATACAGGTCGCGAATTATGTGTAGGTAATTTTGCCAATTATAATCATTATAATGAACACTGACTTGCATCTCTAAAATGTTACAGACGAGGTCCGTTCAGGTGAATACCGCCAATTGTACCACCCGGAACAGCTGATCACAGGGAAGGAAGACGCAGCCAACAACTACGCACGCGGACACTACTCTACCGGCCGGGAGGTGCTGGGGCCAGTGATGGAGCGAGTCAGGAAACTGTCTGACCAGTGTACTGGCCTTCAGGTGAGATACAGTTTAATCGCTTGGTTTAGTTGTTCTATTGTAATAGCCTTTCACTGAAGATGTGTTCTCTGAGCGAGGGGAAATAATTTTGTAGACCTACTCGTAGGCTTAGATTCCCATTTCCAATTATTCTTCATCCTATTGTTAAGCCCATGATTTTTCTGGTTTACAGGTGAAACTTTTGATTTTACAACTTGCGGGTAGTAACAAGGCAGCTGCGCGTAGTGCAGCAATGTTCAAGGCTCAATTTTTTATGGAAAGTTCTAATTTGATGACTTATTGCTTCAGCCTTTAAACATCCCAATGCTGAGATATCGGCCTACCCTCGAAGAGAGTTTAGGCCATATGCACCACGCTGGCCAAGTGCGTGTTGGCAGATTCACATATACCATCGAATTTCTTCTCGGGAAATTGTAGGTTTCCTCACGATGTTTTCCTTCACGGAAAAGTCAGTGGTATATATCCGTACGTAAGTTCCAAAGAACTCTTTGGTACGGGGGGCCCCAACCGGGTTCGATCCCACGACCCCACGAATGTGAGGCGAGCGTGCTCCCACTGACCTACCACGGCTATGATTTTTGGTGACAAGCTTGCTTAATGTAACGGTGTACCAATAATGGAGTAGGATGGACTTGAAGGACTCTACCATCACATTTTAATCCTGCTTGCTTGTATAATCTCCTATATCATGCATGTATCCTGTTATTTTGCGTCGAACTATGTCGTAGCTATAATTTGCAGGGTTTCTTCGTATTCCACTCATTCGGCGGCGGCACGGGCTCGGGGTTTACGTCGCTACTGATGGAGAAGCTCTCAGAAGAGTTCGGGAAAAAAAGCAAGCTCGAGTTTGCCATCTATCCCGCGCCACAAGTGGGTCCCCTTCTTACAGAGCGGCCAACTTATCTGCAGATTTAAATAGACGCACCAACGGATGTGCTCTCATTTTTTACACGAGCGGGTCGATAGCTATCAGTGTTACTGTCTGCCAACGAGTGGGGGACGTTCGTGGTAGCAGGTAGCGGTCTCCTGTAGGGAGACAATGAGGATAGTTTTTTTCTTGGTCATTTTAATTACGAAAACATTTCTAGGTATAGTCTCCTATTTTTTTGAAAAAATAGCCATCCGCCCCGTCTTCGCACGGTTCCAAACTTCAGAGGACCCGCTCTAATCTGAAGATTGCCTGACTATTTCATTAAAATCGGTCCCGCCGTTATATCCATAACATATCCAAAACATAACCATACATACATCGCCATTTATATATAGATAGATAATGGTAGATGATGGATATTTTGACATTATATCAAAATTGTTGCTTGAATTGCCCAAACAAAACTGCAGTAGAAAAATGTAATTGAAATGAAAAGATTTATCACGTAAAAAAAAAACGAAAATGAAAATTTTTTTGTAAACGAAATACCACAAGACAAACAATTATTGAAATTAGTATCTCAAAATCTATATTTTTATAAAGTAACATAAGAATCAAAGGCCATATAAAACTAAATATCCCCATTTAAGGCGTTCCCTCGTTTAACAAACCCTACTGATAAATTAAGATAAGTGAGATGTCGAGGCCGCAGCCAGATACGTTGGTTCGATCAGATATTTGCACCACTCTAGACACCTCAGTATATGACGCGCTCATGATTCTGAGGATAGGAAACTATGGCAGAAGATTATCAGAGACTGATGGAACACGATTCAAGGAAGGACTGATAAGTTACCTTTTTTTCTTGGATGGCGAAGGTGTTGGGCCTCTACAGCTATAACCGGACTTTTGATAAGTTAGCCGCTATGTCCATTTATTTATACTTTTCCACATAGGTAAACTTTGGAATCAATATATTGCAGCATCGCAACTACAAAATCACCTGATTCCGATGTGTAGAGTAAACTTTTATCCTCTGTATCAGGCGTACCGTCTCATTTTGACAGTAATTCAAGTCCCCTCTGTTTAAGATTTTGTCCAAATGAGAGGACAGCTTCGCGATTTTGGAGATCTTTTGTTGTTACCTATAGCATAATTAATAAGTCAGTTGTTGGACGACCAGGTCTCGACGGCGGTGGTGGAGCCATACAACGCCGTCCTGACGACACACGCCACTATTGCACACTCAGACTGCGCCTTCATGGTGGACAATGAGGCCATATACGACATCTGCAGGCGGAGGCTGTCCATTGAGAGGCCTTCGTATGCCAATCTTAATAGATTGATTTCACAGGTCAGTTTTTATTGTTGATATTTAAGTTGCGCGTACTTGTATTAAAAGTACTACCTAAGTAGATTTAGTAGATAGTACTGAGGAAAACTAGAAATCAGTGTCAATGAGTTTTTTTTTTCTTATTGTTATTATCATGTTCATGTTACTAAATTAAAAGTGCACTACATTCGATTTATTTCTCATACTAACCCCTCTCCATGCCAAATTCGACTCAAAGCCGAATAACTGGTATGTTGCATGGTATGCGTCAGGTGGTGTCATCGATCACAGCATCGCTGCGCTTCGACGGCGCGCTGAACGTGGACCTGACGGAGTTCCAGACCAATTTGGTACCGTACCCGAGGATACACTTCCCGCTCGCTGCTTACGCACCCGTCGTATCAGCAGACAAGGTAAACTCTTAAATGTATCTATCCTTTTATAAGATTTCGTAAGTCTTTTTGAAGAGTTACCTTTGGAAGAGCTCAGTGGCCCGTGGATTTTCACACTTGGAAACAACGAACAAGAGAAGAGTCATAACAGCGGTTGTCAGTACAAATTAATGTAGGCACGCCTAAGAAAACTGAAGCGTCGCTACTTACAATACTTAGTTGCTTGACTAAAGACTAATTCTTGATAAAAGCTGATGATACTGACTTCAAACTATTTCGAAGATACATTTTTTAGCTTAATATTTTTTGTGTCCAGGCTTACCACGAAGGTATGTCGGTATCAGAGATCACGGCAGAGCTGTTTGAGCCACAGAACCAGATGGTGAAGTGCGACCCGCGTGACGGCAAGTACATGGCGTGCTGCCTGCTGTACCGCGGGGACGTCGTGCCGAAAGACGTTAACGCAGCTATTGCAGCCATGAAGGGACGCGCCGGGATCCGGTTTGTGGACTGGTGTCCTACTGGGTTCAAGGTAGTCATTTTCTTCGAGAAGCCTAAACAAAAAGTATAATCTATTCTCAAACTCAAAGGACGTTTTGGGAATCGGACGTTTTGGACAATTACGGATGTGGGTATAATGTTAAGACATTTTGGGTATTTATGTACCTAAAAGTTCGCAAAGTAGCAAACGTCACGGACAACAAAGCCAAGTCAAACTTGCATTTGCGTTTTGCGGTATTAAGAAGAAAAAGGTTGAGAAGGTTAAGGTAAGAAGAGCCTACCGTAGAACAAACTTTGGGATAATGTCTCTTAGGCCTAAGGTTTGTGTGAAGTGGAAAACAGGGCATTTGTGATGTTCTACTTTGTGTCAAGTATATCTGCATAGTATTTAACTATCGCAGCTTGCTCCAGATAGCATATAGTCTAGGGATCACACGTAAGTAAATGAAAAATGTATAGAGTTAATTATTAGCAATGAAATGAAACTACCCTCAACCTTCTGCCAATATCTTGTCCCTAATTTATCGCAGCCAATCCTTCAATATTAAGGTAACAAAAATTGTACACTGGTCAGGTGGGCATCAACTACCAGCCACCGTCGGTGGTGGTCGGCGGCGACCTGGCACAGGTGAAGCGCGCCGCCTCCATGCTCAGCAACACCACCGCCATCGCGGAGGCGTGGGGCAAGCTCGACCACAAGTTCGACCTCATGTACTCCAAGCGGGCGTTTGTACACTGGTGAGTCAGTTTGCAGCCGGCTTAGGGCCCTGTAGGGTCATTTAACCTTTATAATATATGAGGTTGAAACCTGCCAGTGACAACTCTACAGGCCCCTCTATTGTTTAGCGTCTTAGGCACACCACATACCAATACTACAAATGTTGTACACCACGCCAAACATTTATCGTAGTCCATTTAAATACGAGTACGCTAATAGACAACCTACCCACATTACTTCACAAAAAGGTACCTCGTAACACAAATGTCTTACTGCACACAAATGTGTCTTTGGTGTGTGGTGCGCCTAACACGCCTATTTATATCATAGTTAAATCTACCCAATGGAAAGCAAGAATAAAAACCCCTGTGTACATTATGAATGACATATATGGCTAGTACTGGACGTCGCAGGTACGTGGGCGAGGGGATGGAAGAGGGAGAGTTCTCAGAGGCACGCGAGGACCTCGCGGCACTCGAGCGGGACTACGACGAGGTGGCCATCGAGACTTCGGACATGCCTCCCGGAGACGACGAGCTGTGACTTCCTGGAGACGCGTGGGGCAAGCGAGTGACGTCACGCGCCCTCTCCGCACGCACTCTGAACCCTCGTGCTAATCATGACCGGTCGGCTCCTTGAACTCTATAGAAGAGAGCCGATGAAAACTTGATGATAGTCCAGACCCAGTGCAGCAACGATGCTTTGCCGTAAACGCACGCACAGCTGCTGAAACTAAACTTTGACGAATATTCGAGAAGCATGAAAGACTGCCGAGTGAGCTACGCATATTTGGCTTTCGCAATGCTCTGACGCGTCAATCCTATGCAATTCACTCGAATGGAGTCTTCGAAATCCAAAACTGCATTCGTCTTTTTTTTTGTAGTTTTCAAATATAGACTTCTAAAACTTGGTTCCAGTTTCGATAGAACTCGGTCATTTCACCCATTTCATAGAGCTTGAGTTGTGCGTGCAGTTCGATGTAGGTGGTCGTGCATCGTCGCCGAAGCGGACGCCCCAAAATCGCGGCCGCACGTTTATGATATTGAATATTGCAGAACTTGCGAAAAATTAATTATAGGTTCGAAAATGTCCGCTGAGGTCGGGTGATGTTCGAGTTGCCTCCGCACACTTATTTTTTTCTTTACAAGTTCAAGAGAATTTTATAATCTTGTCAGTCACCTTGCAATTGCAGACTTTTACATCAAAGGCTATTTTTAAAAATTTGAATTTTCGTGACAAATATTGTTACCGTGACGATAATTATTGTTGCCTTCATAATATATTTTTTATTGTTTCTCGATTCAACAGTATGCATCTCCCTCAAGTTGAACCCTATTTTGTAAATTTCTTTTTTCAGTAGTCTTGCGACGTATATTTTTGTTGTGGTACTTTTTTATTTTTTTTTCAAAATTATAATGCAAATACTGAACAAAGAAAGTATTTATAATTTTACTTTTCTATTGTGTTTTTTGCAAAATTTTGATATATTTTTTTACGAGTAGTTTTGTAGTGCGCAGAGATGGCGCCTCTATCGTAAGTGTAATGTCCATTATTTGTGACTGTCTTGTGTTGTAAAGCAGCTAAAAAGCCTTTATTGTACCGTCTCATGTCCTTATGTTTAATAAAATGTCCGATATATTTGAGTGCTTGTTTCTATTATAGTTTAGCTTCTAGTTACCATAAAGACCCATTTTACATTTATTTTTATAACCGGATTTAATTTGAAAATAAAAACTCGGTAGATCCGTTATGGATCTTGGCAATGGATCTACCGAGATTCATCTGTATTTTTAATAATAAAAATTAGGGTTTCCCCGTGGACCCACTGCTATGACCCACTGGTGGGCCTACGGGAATTTTTATCCACGCTAAATATGGAATTAAAAAACAAACTGTCTTGGCGCACTAGCAAAACTTAATCAATTTTTATTTTTGTTTTTAAACAATATTAGATGCAAAATACTACGTGTAAACTGTTATATTCACGTGTTATACATTATTCATGTATTATGAAAATGAAAATGAAAGGCGTTGAATGCTACGCATAGAATTTTAGACGCTGCAAGGCCGTAGAGTGCGATGAAACATATTGTTAGGTGTTTGATAGCTACGCTTACATAGGCAGGTAAAGTTATGCAAGAGTGGTATCTACTACTGGATCGCTTGGTAGTTCTACTACAGTTTTTTTTACCTGTGATACTACTAGTAGTGGTAGTACAACGAGCAACAAACGAATATCCGTTCGTTTCCGTATGAAGGTAAAAAATAAAATAATTATATGTATTTAATTAAAAAGTGTATTTTGGTATAACATTTCAAGCAATATTGTATTGTTTAGGATAGAACGTACCTTCAACACTGGAAAAAATAATCAATTTATTCACAAACTTAACAAATTTATTCAAATGATACATAAATCAATGTATACAATAGCAACAAATATATCATTTTAAGGACAATACAAGGTGTAGGGGAATCGCTACGGAAAATGAAGACTGGTGATTGCTGATAGGATACCACAAAGCTAGTTTTTTTTTCCATGTTTGCAATGTAAGGGTAATCTGACGCTAGAGGTCAACTAACGCTGCGCTGCACCACGCACGCTTGTACGCTTTACATTGCTGGTTTGTAAAATTCTAAATCACAAAAACAACACTAAAACAACAGTTACATTAAGCCAAATTGTAATTGATATTCTATTATTTAGATAGTATAATACTTTTTGTTTTAATAAAACGGGAATACTCACGTTAAATTGAGTCGGTTATTCCGACTATAGTTTCGATCACATTCGGTGACCTTTATCAAGGAATGGTCAGCGAGACACGCGCGAGACCTCGTCTTGCCTTGCAAGGCAAGACGAAGGTCACCGAATGTGATCGAAACTATAGTCGGAATAACCGACTCAATTTAACGTGAGTATTCCCGTTTTATTAAAACAAAATGTATCAAAACCACGTCAGTTTTCATAGTATAATACTAGTAGTTTTGCGAACGGTAAACCTCGCAAGCACAAACTTTTTTGCACAATCGCAATTCCACAATTTCATGGAATATTTTAGCCGTCGGTGATTTTGATAGGTGGGGTATTGCCTCCCAAAATAGGAGAAGTTTGCTGCGGCGCCATTTACCAGCTGATAATATTTGGCATAAGCTATCGGTATAAGGTCGTGCGGTTTCAATTCGCGACATCGAACTGAAACCGCACGACCTTATCTTAACAACTTATGAGTTTGTTAAGATATAATATTGTATTATTCAAAATTATTGTTTAAAATCGAGTACTGAATGTTTATGCGAAATATCGTTTTGCCTGCGGGGTGTTTTCTTTACACCCGGTATATTCTACTAAATAATCTTTCCGAATTTGATAAAAAGAAGACACTTAGTAGTATACATTACAAAACTCGGAATAATTATGCCATACAATTTTAGACTTAGATTTTTGAATATAGATATTTAAAAAAAAATATGTTTAGGTACATTTATATTTTTAAATACTTACAATATTGGTCCATTACAAGCCCAATCTATATTTTCTAAGCATAGTTATATTTATAATATAATTACCAAAATATTTAATTTGATTACATTTAATTTTTATAGGTATTTTTAGATAAAGTATTATAGGGACTTTTAAAACACAACAATAAAATGTATTTTAATAAATTGGTAAGTAGATATATTTATTTTATAAAAAAACTCACGATATTTATAAAAAAAAACACCGGACCTGTCGTTGTGAAAATATGCATAAAACTACATTTTAAAAGTATACCTACAAACTGTCATTATAATTATTTTAAAAGTATTTTTCTTTTTTCATCTAATCGAAATAGTTCTAATTATAATGAACCTAGCTACACACATAGATCATAATATTTTTCATTCATGACAATATCTTGAAAAACGTTCGATACTTTGTTATATTTTTTCACTTTGAATCAATTGCACTAACCGCCAAATGAAGTGGTCACTTTACTTGTGACCTCTTACTTTGATCTCTTGAAATAGAAAGCCTACGAAAATCATCGGATATCATATCATAGTAGTATATAGTGTATACGCTTTCCACTACAAGTGGAACAAGCAGTTTAAGACTTCGCAATCGTATCTAAAAGAGCAAATTTTAAGCAAAATCTCACAATTAACTAGTACCTACAGAAAGTTAACTACGTTTGCTTGTTAATATATTTATTATCTTTAGAACGATTATACAAATAGAACTAAAAAGTTTCTTGTTTATAATGAAAATGAAACTGCAGCACAGAAAGCTACAACAAAAATGACCAACATCAGGGCCGATGGTTATCTCGTCGAGATTTCTAAGATACGATTGAAATGATGCCAACCAGCCCAAGGATACGCAGCTCGACAAAAACTCAGTTTTTGTCTTTAATTGAAACTGGATACTGATAAGCAATAACATGTCAACCGACAAAAAAAAATGAGTTAATGATACAGAACGCTTCTTTGTCAGCCAAAGAAGCGTTTTATATCATTTTTTTTTTTTTTTTTTTGGTTGACATGTTTTTGCTTATCTGTATCCAACTGAGACTCAGTTTTTGTCTCGGCTAGTCTTCTGTACTACAATGCAATACATCAAAAATTTACATCACGCCGATTTTTATGCTAAGAGACAAAATAAACGCGCAATATAACACGTCAAGTCTACAAATTAAAAGACTCGATGGACCTTGTCACGTCTAGTCTTCCAAGCTACAGAACATGACATCAAGCTAACATCTTCTAAGCCAGATAGATATAAGAGCACCATCATTTTGCCGAGTCTCTCCATCATCGAGCCGTTGTCGGCCAGCTACATCTTCCTCGGCTGTGACTCGGCCACGCTCGGCGTGAGAGAGTGACGACGGATGTCGGCCTTGTCGTATCATATAACTACAGATCGAAACACTCAATAGATAACAGGCTTTTATAACATACCGAGTCTTTTGATAGCTACATAACAGGATACCACGCAAACCATAATACTCACGACGTAACTACTCTAGGCTACGATATAGATGTTAGGGCATCGAATAACTACAGCTTAAATGAGTATAAATACCAGGGCAGCATATCACGCAGAGTCTTCCTCCACCAAGCGGCCGGCGCCGGCCAGCTACATCCTCCTCGGCGGCGACTCGGCCACGCTCGGCGTGAGCGAGAGGCGGCGGATGTTGGGCTTGTCGTACTCTTCCATGGACATGGCGCGGGACATGCGCCGCTCCACGCCGGGCGGGGGGAGGGAGGTCAGCAGGCCCTGGCCTTGGCAGAACAGGAGGAGGGACTGGGCTACTTTGGCCGGCTGGAAAAGAATACCATTTTTTAAAGGATCACACTTCACACTAATATATTTATGATTGCCAGGTATGTGTTCGATTTGACCACATCTCACCGATAGGTGACGTTGGTGTCAAGGACGGCTACGACGAGACTCCATTGATGAGGACAGACGAAGATTATTATGTATGTAAAAGAACAGGGCGCAACTGGTATTACAATAAGAGTTTACAACTGTCTCTCCGGCTGCCTGTTTGTTACTTTTGCAGTTCAAAACTGCTAACTGTCGCTTATGAGATTTTGCAAGATACAAAGGACCATGATCGAAATTGGCGTCGACAGAAAACAAATCTTACTTACAATACTTTAATTACCTACCTACGTAACGAACGAACGAACGTAATTGAAAGAGCGTAACTGCAACCGGCGGCCCGCGGCAGTGCTACCCTGCTTTCTGCTATTGTAACTGATTCTTTAATTGGATGCTAATACGACTAAACAACCATTAAATGTGCCAAGTTCGCTTGATTGGGGAAATCAATTCTTGGAGACAATTCAAACACATGCGCATAATTATATTTGTATGTTTTTGTTTTATTATAATTAATTATATTATATATATATTTTTAATGAATATTATGAATTCTAAGGCAACTCTGTCTGTCTGTCTCTCTGTCTGGGTGTTTATGCGTTATGACGGCTAAACCGATCGATCTTCATTCTTGCAAAGATATAGCTTAAGGGTCTGAGACGGACATAGGCTAACTTTTTTGTTGTTTCACGCGAAAGAAGTCGCGGGTAGCTGCTAGTAATTATCATAAGAAGAGAAAAAGAGATCAGTTTTAGCGATAAGGCCGCCACTTGTGGCACTAGCCTATAAGATAGTTCTGTACGAGTGTTATTATTATTTTGGTGTACACAATAAAGAGTTTCTATCTATCTATCTATAAGGTACAAAATTCTATTAAAATTTGACGTATTTTACTCACAGTCATCTCGTTTCATATAGTAGCAAAGCAGTTCTGTAATTCCTCATCACTCAACTGCACTAGCTTGATAGATTCGTTCCAAACTTTCGTACCCAGCTCTTCATCATAACTAGTTTCTGAAGCTCTGGACAACTCGCAGTTTTTAAAGTACTGTCCGTTCATTTTCCCTATTCTATTGCTCGAGGCTACGTACAGGGCAGTCTGCGCCCCTTCGTACGGATGCTTGAAAAGTATCCCGAAAATAAAACTAACGATATTGCCGAGAGATTCCCCTACACTCTTGAAGATTTTGGTCCCGACGGCTCCCGGGTCTACCACATTTATGACGACATGCGAACCCTTCAACTTCTTCGCTAGCTGTCGAGCGAAAATCACCAAACATAGTTTGCTGTTCCCGTAAAGCTGCATCTTGTACCAATAACCAGTCTTGTTCATATTGTTTATGTCAATCCTCCCAATTTTGTGCATAATCGACGATGTATTCACTATCCTACTCGGTTCTGATGGTTTGCCCGTCTTCCTCAAAAGTGGAAGGAGTAACATCGTCAGCAAAAACGTGCCAAAATAGTTAACTTGCATTATGAAGCTAATGCCGTCTGCCGTTTGGTAATCGCCGGATGGCCCGATGCCGGCGTTGTTGATCAAAATGTCTAGTCTGTCCTCTATTTCCAGAATATCCGCAGCAAACTTGCGCACTGATTTCAAAGAAGCTAAGTTTAATAGCTTGAAGATTACGTTATTGCTGCCGGAACTTTTCTCTATGAGTTTTTTGCCGCGCTGACCTTCTTCTTCGAAGGGACACGCCACTATGACCTTAGCACCTCGATGGGCGAAATCTGCAGCTATCTCCAACCCCATACCCACCGTGCCTCCAGTAACCAACACCGTTTTTCCATCAAACCTCTTCTTGGATTTACAAAATTTGTTAGTATTCTTCTGGTACAGCCCTAATAACATTCCTCCGACAATAATTATCTCCACGGTAAGTAAAATCACCGACATTTTTAATTCTTATTCGCGTAACTTTTAGATCATTTCACTCGCATTTGTGCATTGGACTTTGTGTTTGTATACATTTTTGTAATATTTGGTTGCGTCTACAAGTGTTATTAATTATTGGGAGTGACCGAACGCGTCGGCTTGAGCGAACGTCAGCCGTACTTTTACTTTTGATGTGCAAGAACGGAAGATTGCATTCGGCAAGTCAAGTTTGTAGTACATTGGTGGGTGCAGTAAGCCTTTACTTCCACACTGCTCAATTATACTTGAAGCATAGTTCATTCAAATAAGTCTTTAGATGTGGGAGAGAAGGTAACTTTTACAACTAATCGATAGGTTACTAAACGATAGGGAACGACATGTTTTAGGATGGTTGAACTCGGTTGTTTTCTATCACAGGCCTAAAATCCGGGCATTATGGCAGCCTGTACACGACAAGTAATTAAATGAATACGAGTGTTACGACGCCGTGGTAATAGTGAATGACTATGATAACCTTACGATATTAATACCTTACTAAGCAACCTTACGATATTATTATTGTCAGTATAATTATGTACCTAGTTGGAGGTTGTTGCATAATTATAGTGGTTATGCGGTTAGCCATGCTACTCGTACCTTTCTGTCGTTGCGAAATACAGGGCTTGACACAGATAATCAACACCTTATTGTTTAGTGCTTGACATACAAAGAATCATATATAATACAAATATATAATATAATATAGTAAAGCTTGACTCGAGCTCGAATTTTAAAATAAAAATGATTACTTTTACATTTCATTGTTTTTAAAACACTGCATGTATTAATAGATTATTTATCAATTCACCTCCGGAGATCTGAATGCACTGCATCTTATGAATGTTTTTTTTAATTGGAATTGGCATGGAAGTGGCATTGAAACTGTTAATACAGGTGCTGCCTTCGCCTTCAAGCAAACGGTGTTTTTTTTAAAAGTAGAAATAAAGAAACTTATGTGACTTCCAAAATGTGGTATGCGGTGTCGAGCTCTCCAAAAGTTTTCTTCTCGACACCGTAATGCTTTTTCACGACTCCCTATTTGAAGCTGATAATTCTAGGTGCGACTAGTATGGGTCATGGTCAAGCGTGGCTCGTACCATAAGTTTATTGACCTGCTAGCGCTTACCAATAACCAAATGACCTAATCTCGTAACTTACAGTCTCAGCTAACACGTCTCCAGCTCGTTCCACTTTCAGCATGGTGACCTTCTCTTTGTCCAGTTCGCGGTACATTTTCTCGACGACTCCCTGGTAGGGGCTCAGCATGCCCGTAATGAGGAGGATGTCAGGCTGGCAGCCACGAAGGACCAGGTCTTTGCGGCTGGAGTAATTGAAAGGAATTAGCTTAGCAATAAAAACCTTTTAATACTGTCCCATAAATAGGACTTGCTAAATTGTATCCATGCCTGCAGAATATGGCAGAAAGAATGGGAACCCTATGCTAATCACTAGATTTTTGCAGATATGATGATTGCCATCGTAGGGCTTGATAATACGATCGAACAACAGGCGCACCAACAGAATGAGAGAATCATAGTAAGTAGCTCGACTTTGATTGTTGTCAAGTTTTGAGTTCTCTGTATGGGAAGGTTTCAGGTCATTCGAGTCAAGATTTTTTTGGGGAGTGTTCCTTTAGTACCTCGTGTAGCGTACAAGGCTCGACTTATTTTGATGAGTGAAGTGTGGTTGGTTTCCTTTTTACGTCCGGAGTAAAGCTCTCCGTTAAGGACAACTTTTAGAGCATAGCTTCTTCTGTGTTATTAGTAATGATGGTTTTTGAACTCTTACAATTGTGCCCTACCAAGTTTGATGATGTAAACTTGAAAGTCTTATAGACTTTAATAAAGATTATTATTTTTAAGGATAAATATATATTTAGGAATGTAGACTGACTTGATGAATGCTCGCACGTATTGCTTGATGTTGTGCGTGTTGAGGTTCCCGCGCAGGCGCGAGCGGTACTCGGCCAGCGTGCGCTCGCGCTCGCCGCCCTCGCACGACTCGCACGAGATTTGCTGGAAGACCAACACGAAAGAAGTCAGCTGACATCATTTTCATTCATCTATTTTGCGGCTTTAGGAAAACGGGGATAACGTGCAAATAATGACATAACATACTAATACATTTTAATATGTAATTTATAGTTAGTCATCTAATATTGGTAGTATGAATATATACAAAAAGTTTATTTAGATAATATGTAGGCAATCCATTAGTTGTCTAGCGTTTAGTTTGGAATAAGTATCTACACACAGAAAGCACACACTTAAAGAGAAGTCAGGAGCTTATATCAGTTCATTACAGTTTAACAGAAGAAATCAAAGCAAAAGTACTCAAAGCTAGCACTAAATACGAGGAAACAAATACTACGGTTAGGTTAGTGATTTAGTAATTTTAAGATATAATAATGCCTCTACATGCAGACAAAAATATAATACTCAATTCACACCGTTTTCAGAAACTTTCAATAGTAAAAATGGTAAAAGTTTAAAAAACGCTAATTATCAAAAGTTTTACAAGATACTTCCTTTTGGAAAAAAATAAACTCATTAATGGTTTACTGGATACTTAGGAATGGTTCTGAACACGGGATTTTATACCTTTCAGAGACAGCTGATCGTTAGTATTGTTAGTAACAAAACAGAAAGGAAGAGTACCTGGTAGCAGTAATCAATTTGCTCTGGCTGTGAACTCACGTGTCCAAACTTGTGGTAGATCAGAAAATCTTCCTCAGACTGAGAGATGTCAGCGCCCTTCCATCTGGAGAAGCGGGTTCTAAAAGCGTCTGCGACGGAGGAGGTGGAGGCTGTACAGTTGACGAGGATGAGGCCGAGCAGCCTGCGAGGATGAGCGAGCCCACACCGCGCGAGGACGTTGGCACCGGCGCCCTCGCCGAGCCCGACTGCGTAGCGCACGTGAAGGAAGTCTAATACTGTGATGAGGTCTTCTCCTAGGGTCTGGAGTGAAGGGAATTGGTAGCTGGGAATGAGAATAAGTTAATACACTTTAATATTTTATTATGGTATATGGTTTAAGTTATTTATTTCTCAAAATAATAATACATTGGCTTAGTTGTGTAAATACATGCGTTTCTTAACGAAAGCAAGCAAACATAATTTTACGGGGTAATTTTAAATATCGAATATCGAATACTTTTTTTTTTCGTTTTCTTTGGTAGCCAGTATTTTCTCCAGCCTTTCTCCCCCACTCTCTCTCTGCCCACATCGTCGCTTGTTTAAATCAGTGTATCTGTGTGTTGTTTTGAAAACTTCGACTGAATGTTTTATATTATTACTTCTAGACCAATAGAGAACCAAATAAATTAAAAAAACAATATATTATCTTATAAATCGTAGTAAGTAAATAAATATGAAAGGTGAATTTTGCCAAAAACAGATTTAATATAAAATGTTAGTCTAACTGTATATTTCCAAGAATATTATATACTTACGAATCCGGCAAATCTGGTGAATTCTCTTCGTGTCCGGGCACGTCGACGTGGATGAAGCACGAGCGTTCCTTGATCTCTGTCATCGCTGGACAGTTCACGAAGTCAACCAAAGCCGAGTCTGGAAGATCAAGTCAACTTTTAAATGAATTGAAATTAAAAACTGAAGATTTCATCATCCAATTCTCGTCATACGTCATCGTGGCAATGACACTTACTTACATCCTTACTTTGTGAATTTTGAAAAAGTATGGACACATCGTTTTTTTAACGAGTGGAATGCACCCTGTGCCTCGTTGTTCCCTAATAAGAACAATCTGAGCCTCTTTATGACAAGGGAGAATATGCATCTCATGGGCAAGAGTGTTCCGTCTTAGACCACATCGTCACTGCCCATCAAGTGGGTTGTTGTCAACTCTAGCCTAACTAGAGGCTAACTCCAATGTCGTCGATTTAATACAGCGTTTTCTGAATACTCACGATTGGTCCCAAGATCGTGGACGGTCAAGAAGACGCATCGCTTGTCTTGCTGGCTTAGATCTCCCTGCAACCACCAAAATCAAACTGTCAGCAGGAAAAGGCTACATTTATATTTAGCTCTAGCAATACAATTATCTTTATCTTGATAATATAAACAAAACTTACAACAGCAAAAACAACCTACTCTACATTTCTTAGGATCAGAAAGGATCTAACGATATTCAAAACAATTTATCAGTTTAGCCTACGTAAGTCAAACAAACACGATAACAAAGAAACACAACCTATTGATACTTCTATTCTTATAAAATGGAACAAAACATTGAAGAAAAGCGATATCAGCCTACATTATAGTACAATACACATCCAAACTGAGAATAAAAATCCATTGCTGCACACAAACTAGCAAAACTTTAGAGAAACAAAAATAGCAGCTAAGATATTATATCCGTTCCTTAATAAAAGAGAAGTGGATGTAATGCCGAGATGTAGGTTCGAAACGGAAATATGTTTTCACGAAATATGTTCATCGCTTGTGTGACTTGATCGAGTTATAAAAACGCCAAGTTTTATAAGGCAAAGAATTCGTCAATAATTTTTAGTTCTCTTTTGTTCACCAAAGATCTTCAAAACTATAGATTCAACATGGACGCGCCAAAAACGGCAACTAAATGCAGTGCACATAGGCAGGAAGTAAACTATTACCCACAGTATCGCATTTGTAAATTGAGTCGGAACGGCGTATCAATATGGAAGGATTTTGTTTGGAATTCGTTGCCTCAATTTCAGTATAGTTTTAATGTTGCATCTATGGTTTAAAACATCTTCTCCTTTGAAGATGCTTTGACCACTACAGATAAGTTCGGCACAAGGCTCATTGATCGACCGTAAACACCACCTACCATGCAGATTGATTTGCGTTTCTTCATCTATGAAATAAGAACACGGTTTTAGATTCTCATAACAATAAAAAGGTAGGTGCTTAGCTAATATATAGATAGATATATTTCACTTACCTGTGCACATCGTGGAACTATCCCCTGAATAAAGCAGCGTTAAATTAAAAATATCTATTATTACAATGCAAATAATTTGATCACCTATTCAAAGCATTGGAAGCGTGATCTAAGTACTTTAAGTAAACTTTTTGTATGCGGTTTTTCTTAAGTTTTCGACGAATTTCGTGATTTCATCTCGGTTATTATTTTTAAATATTTTGCGATGATTTCTACGGTTTCTACTTCTGTCTAAGCTAAAGCACATTTAAGATGCTTAAACAGTTGTCTCTACCGCGCCTTTTCATATTGACGTAATTAAAAATAAAAAATAGATAAGAAACTAAAAAAAATATAAATATTTTGTCCGTAATTACAAAACAGATAAATGTATACCTTACTCGGGACTAGATAAAAAAACACTAAAGCGTTTTACGAAGGTGTTAGACATCGATAACTCGTCTTCTAAACGACTTTTTAGTATGTGATAGCAATGATAAAAGTCTCGAATCTCGATATAATGACGCCACATTCAGCTTCTACGAGTATCTCGCGGTTATCAGAATCGAAATAGACCGTTTATTTCAAGTGACGGGTTACTGTTTCGTGATCATCCGTCATGTTTCAAGGAAAGTCAAAATATACGAGTGCGCCCTCTTTTAACATGATAATGATTTAGGATGGTAGATAATTTTATTCTGGCACATGATAAAGTATGGTTTTTTTATACTATAACGAAAGAAGCTTTACCTATAACTAGAGCGTGTTTATCGAGGAGCACAATTCTTTTCTTTGGTTATAAAAAGAAACTGGCCGTATAGACAACTTAACTTATCACTATAATATTACTGATCTCAAAATAATTTTAATGCTCCCCCACTCTGTAAACCACACGTAACAGCCAAATTTATTTTAAATATTTTTGATAACCGTTTCCAAGCTTTAATTTCTTAAATGTACGTCCTAAAAATGTACCAATTTTTATCCACTGCTATCTATTCTGTGTCCTACCAGCACTTCTACGTGCATGACGCGCTCACTATTTTCCCCATCAGCCCCTTTCACGGAACAAAGACACCAAGGTGGGGTCCACCAGGGTGGACGGGAGTAAGTCTCCTGTAATTGGGTATCACAGATCACCCTAGATTCTGCATTCAGGACGCTCAAAGCACACCACGCATCAGGCTAAATACACGTATAAGAAATTATTTGTTTAGGCGCGAGTAGGCGTAACCTTGAGATATCCAATAAAAACGCTTGGTCGCACTCCCCGCTACCCGCTATCCTCAAACTTTGGTGACTTTTTGTAGGAACAACGAATCTCGTAATGCGGTGTCTAGTGTGATCTGTGTTGGGTATGCACCCAGGTTAGTGCTACACATAAAATGTAAATATTAAATATGTAATAAGCTTACATATTAAGAGTTCAAACATTAATGGTGATAAATGACCCGATTATTGTCATGAACCATACACTAATAATGCATTTTTTCAATATTTTTTTGCCATATTTTAGAACCAAAATGTTGTGAGATCAAAATATGCTAATTTGCTTACCTCGGAATTCTGAAACGTTTGTTAATTTTGACAACAGATTAAGTTTATTGCTGTCTTTGTCGTTTGCTTAGTGCCAGACAATGGTATCATTAGAATTAGAATCCATTGTCAAAGTTAACAAATATTTCAGAATCCCAAGGTTAATCATTAAAATTTTCTTACTTTTTTTTTCATATGAGAAATAAGAAACAAACTAAGCAACAGCCTGAAAATAGAAAGTTCCGTAGTTTAATGTACAACTGTCCCACTTATTCCGGCAGACAGCTAATTTACCCCGAGGCAATAAGACTCGGGACGACGCCGATTGCCATTTGCCGAGAAATTGAGTCTCATGATTGAAATGTCACACTTTTACTTGTGTTATTTGTTATCTTGGCATTTCGCTAGCGCTTATTTTTGATCGCTCCGTGCTTTACGCGCGGCACGTCGTGGCACTGTAGCACGCTACTTTCTATAATAACTATGAAAATGGCGTCGATTCTGTTTAACCACACTCTAAACTAAACCAATCTGACAGGACTAAAATGATCTGCATCTCTCTTCTTTTCAGTATGTGTGAAAAGGACGACAATAATATTATAGCTGTCAAATTTAGTTTAGTTTAGAAATTGCTATAACAGAATCGACATCAGTATCTATTTACCAAACATAATAAACTCCTTTTATTTATCTATGCAAATGAGGTAGATAAGTACTCACTTGAACATGAACGTGGATATCTCCGCTCCGATCCGTACTGACCACGTATTTCTGTAACAAGCAAACAAAGATTGAATACAAAAGAACCATTCAAGAGCTGCTATTCTATTATCGGTACGTGTAACAAGTAAAATTGAAAATTTACTTTGAATGTTGTACATGAATTATTTATTTAGGTAATTACCTAATTATGTAAGGTTAAGTTAGTATGCCATATTATACTTCTTGCGAGATCCAAACTCTCATGATAAGCGGTATAGCAATGGGGACAACGGGAAAAAACCATAGTTTGTAGTATATTTCTCCTTACTCCTCTTAGCTTTGTTAACGTTAGAAGATTAGAACTAGGTAACGTGCATAAAAATGTTAAGTCAATTTGGACAAAAACTTTCACATTTAGACAAAGCCCGAAAGATGCTTCAAGCCAAACAAAAACATAACAAAAGTTGCATTTAGAAGAATAGTGAACAAAAACAACATTACATTACTGTTCAACCGTGCTGAATAGTAACTACGTATAACAAAGTTTCAAATGGTCTAGTAAACAAGTTATAAAAGTTTTCTTATTGAGTGTACATCACTCTGATATTTGACATAATTATTTTATTGCTTCTCACGCCTGCAACCAACTAGTACAATTAAAAAAACATAATATGTCATTATATACTCATACACGTATCATCCCAGACAACAAAACAACCTAGTTCACATCTTTACATCATTTTTACTCCTTTGGTTCCGTCTCTTAATAATGTTTGGGTAGATATTCGTAAAAGACAAAAAAAAAGGAATTTAATAAAGGAGCTGTCAACATTCAATCAACGGGTTATAATGTTGCCAGTTTTTGAGCACCTTAACCGACAGCGACTTAAATGCAGTTTTTTTTTTGTAATAAAATTACAAATAAAAATTTAGACATTTTAGATTTAATTTATTTAGGTAATTATTTTAATTTTGTTTATAGTTTTAGCTCGTTTATTTTAGTTTATATTTTAATATTTACAGAAACTAATTATATACTTTGGAAGGAAACAGTGATATATGTTTTTTTTTTTTGTGGATTAGGTAACGACATTCTCATATTTTTGCGTACGATTCCCTAAAAGAATGATTCAAATTCGTCCGTTCAATTCAAAGTCAAAACGTCCGATTCTCTGAACATCCATTTCTAAAATGTTGGCAACTGCTACATTCTTTGCCAAATTGGTTAGCAACATTCTAAAGTGTTGAAGTGATTTTAAACCTACCATCCTAAATCTACATTGTTCTCGTCAACACCATTGGTCGTGTTTGGCAAACTAATGTTTGTAAATATTTGCCCAACGGTTACAATGTTTTGCAAGGCGTTGAGTCCTGTTTCCGGGGTTCGATTGAAAAAATCACGTGTTAAGGTAAATTTCAATTCTAAATAGAATATATCTATAATGTTTATGTTTGTTTGTAAGCTTATTGTTCTATATCTTTTTGTAACTGTCAACTATACCGATCTTGATAAATTTTTAAGAGGAAAGGTTATGCATTATTGTAAACAAATAATTGTGAGTTTGGCAAATTCCTACCTGATGGTGAGCAATTAAGTGGTCTAGTACGAAGCACGCTTAATTAAAAAGTACCTGTTTTGTTGACCATAGATTTGACGCCACCCTTATCGTGAGGTTGAATTATGAGAATGGACATAAAAATATAATTTTAATGTTTTCTCAGCAATGGGGAAGTCTTAGAAAGTTACAAGAAGTTCATGAAAATGAAAAGTCTCAAGTAGTCTAATATATTACTGCGGACCTTATAAAAACAGGTTATACGTAGGTAACGTGTCCTGGATTGAACACAGTACAAATGCGCGAATCCAGTAAAGTGCGACAAATGGGGTTATCCCGACATTTCTGACGTTTATGAGTGTTGACGTAACGACTCGCGGACTTCGACCGAAGTAAAATTAAGGGACGGGCCCTAACCACACAACGTCCTTTAAGAGTTTTGGCGGGAACGTGAAGAATTCATGTCGCGTCATTTTATTATTTTCCAAAACTTGTGTTATTTCGAGTGTTAATGTGTAAAAACGGTGAATTTTTAACCGTTAAGTGTTCGTGTACATGCACAAGTGTTGGTGAATGGTATAATGTCGTGAATCGTGAATTTTCGTGTTGTTTCCAAAACTCCATAGAAGGCTCTAGTAAAGTTTTCACCACTTTACTGGGGCATGACTTGGACTTGACCGTGACTTGCTTTGCTTGACTTTGATCGTGACTATGACTTGTTTGATAATATCTAGCAAAAATTGAGAATATATATGTTACTTGACACTGGCAAATGCATAAGACGTGCGACGCCAAAATCCTCTAAGAGGAAAAAAAAAAAAAAAACGTCCTTTAAAATAACAAGTCAAAACAATCGAACATAAATTAAAAGTATGTATAGTAAATTTGTCACAAAGAAGAGATAGGGATTCTAGATAAAAAGTTCGCCTTCATCCAAATGTTTGGAACAGCCGATTCTTTTTCGCGATTTTAGGTTTGGTAGGCAAAAAGTGGTAAATAATGATGTCTTAGTATTCATGCTAGAACATGAATATCCAATAAAATCCGTCGTCTAACTGACGCCATACACGCAGCTAAATAACGAGTCAAGTTTTGCTAAAATGTGAGTTGACCAGAATTTACCCGACGACTAACAAAGAAGGAGATGTCAAGCCACCGAAAAGTTGTCAAGACGACATTGCTTAAGCACCACGTAAAAAAAAAGCATATGGACTAGACTGGCGGAAAGACCATTTGGCATTCACCGTTTCAAAATTTGGCAATGATCTTGATACTATGCACTATATTTACTTGCCTTTGTTTAATCGTTTTACTGTTAAAGGAACAAATAAGTTGGAGAGAAAAAAAAAATACTTTCGAATAGTATGGAACCTAGATATGGAATTAGATGTTTTATTTTCGTTTGTTAAAGTTTAAGTAAAGAGTTCATCGAAGATTGAGAACGTATTGAAAACTGATTGGGCTCGGCCTCGGCAGACTCTTAACAGCGTCATTACTCGATGGCCGTCGGTAAACAACATCGCCAATAATTCTGTTTACAACGATGCAGACAGAAATAGAATCCGCTATAAACTCTATACAGTGCCCTGCACTACGAGCTACGAGTATGTAGAGCAGAGGAACTTTACCAGCTGCCAAAGTCCATGAAATAATTATTTAATAAATAAGACTTTATCTGACTGAAGCAATTCCACATGCATCAAAACCAAATCAAAAGCGAAATAGCTTTAACTTCCACTATTCATGCAATACAACATTATAAATAAAGTAAAAGATACATGTATCGATTATGTTATTGCTTTTGGCTATAAGGCCGCCCATTATACTGCCGGATATTTAATTATTGTTTAATTTTAATTGTATTTTCGGTGTTTAATAAAGGTATATTGTATTGTATTGTATTGTATTTCATAGCTAGACAAGACAAATTATATTTTTTGTGCTCTCGTAGTATAGGAATATTATAGTATCTAAAACAAAATATAGTTTTACAGGTTGCTTTTTTGTTCGTCGCTAAAAATAATTTGCATTCATTTTATCATCCGATAATCTACTAAGTACGAGAATACTCTGCATTATTCTGCCCTTATCAGTCTCATTACTTTGAAAAGTTAATTTGCCTAATTAATTAATTGAGTGGAGTGTAAATTGATTGGGTTTCAGTAAGTACGCGGAGTAAATTGGAACTGTCTCTTTAATCCAATTTCGGACTTGATTGACGTCAATAGCAACCTTTTGGTTTGTTTTACTTCATATTATTAAGCTTTATTCTCTTCCTTTATCTAATATATTTTATCTTTGTGGCACGACGTATGACATCGTCATATTATGATGTATCAAATTATTATTATTATTAAATATAAATGATACGGTAATATATAATTTATATCATTTAAAAATAATATGTTATTCATAAAATTATAATATAACAAACAAAATTGTCAATTATTCAAGAATCGAGCAGTAGTTTCCCAACAAACCTAAACTCTTCAACTAACTCCTAAAAACTAAAGGGCAATGTTTTAAGTAGCCCCACTGCAATGCTTTCCTCAGATGGCTAATTAGTTCTTCTCGTGTCTCATAAATCAGCTACATATTTAAAGTTTTTATCTTTGTCTACTATCTTTTGCACTGTGGCACCTAAAAACTTCATCATAAAAACTGTTGCACGATGCCCAATGCCCAACTCACCAGTTGAAGCATTGTGATTTGTTATACGTCTGCGGATTTGTTTACGTTATGAATTTGATGTTCCGAAATGGAATTTCTTGACGCAACCGTAGCCTCGCAGAAAAACACGTTTGATTGAAACAAATTCTATACAACAATTGCCTCATATTATCGTGTCATAAAGGATAGGAAACAAGACTAACAGGGACTGTAAGCATCTTTACCTATAGGTTTTATCAGATCGATCTTATCAAAAAGTCACCAAGGCATCAAAAACAAGCGATTTCACATTTTTTTATATTGCTGAAAAAAATGATTTGATTAATTTTGGGACCTGATTAATATCACCGTTGTAACGCCTTCTATGGTAATATAAGCAAATTAATTACTTACCGACTCAACGGGTTGCACCAGAAACTCCGCAACCGCCTCTAAACCGACCAACTCTCGATAAAGTATGGCACAACTAGCTCATTTACAAGCACTTCAAGCAGAGAGCGAGACTTTCTTCCCAACCGGAAATTCTATACCGCGTTAAGGGTGAACGCTCATCTCCTCATGACATCAACGGTGGTGGCCCCCAGAGATCAGCGATTGCTCCCATACCCTTCTCGATATTCACATACGACAACAAATATCATGATGTGAATAAGAAAGACTTTATCTATTTATCAATCCCCAGAACTCCCAAAGTGGAGCTCGCACTTTTTGCGGATAACACCGCACTCTATACTCAAGATGCTGGAAAAAGAACGCCTAGTGAGGCGACGTTCAGCCCTTAATTCTTTAACAACCTCGGTGATTGGTTCTAAAAGTGGGCCATCACAGTCAATCCAGACAAACGTGCAGCTGTGTACTTTAATTCCTCCAAAAGGAATCCTCCCCTGACACCACTCACGGTTCATGGCCAGCCCACCCCAAGGACGACTCATCCCATCATAATTTACAAAACTCGCATCCGCCCTTTCGTGACTTACGTCTCCTTCGCATTCGCTCATGCTTCCTACATCGACCTAGACAAGCTCCAGGTCATCCAAAATCGATTCATTCGCAGAACGGTCGGCGCCGTCTGCTTCATGCGAAACGCTAAACTGCACTGCGACCTGGAACTCCCGTCCATCTAACAGTAGGTATAATATGAAGTCCTTTTCCCGACGCTTCTTTGACGCGGCCTCCCACCTCCCTAACCTAAGTTGGATACTTTGGACAACTAGGTCCAAGCATCCAACTACTCGACAAACACCACAAGCCTTCCTCCCCTCCATAGACGCCCCAGAAAAATCTCGGGCGATCTCATCGCCCCTGTCACTTCAGCGGCGTTGGGGTCGGCCGTTCAAAAAGCTCCCGGCAACAGGAACTATTCAATATTTGGTATAGGTGCCAAATGTACACAATCATACGCTGACCTCACTGTTGTGGTCGAAGAATCCCAGGATCTGTTAGAAGATCGGTAAGATTTTGTCCAAATAATCAAACAGATAATAATAATGCTACTAGGAACCTAGGGCACATCCCTTCTGGGATGCCAGGGTAAGACTTGTCCCTTTTCCTGATGAAGGCCAAAGCCACGTTAGTACCGTAGCGGTGCCCTTGCCCTAGTCGCCCTATAATTAATAGTTTTAAAGGCGCAGCGCCATCTGCGTTGCCACAAATTCGGTAAAACTAAAGCTAAAATTAACAAAATGGTTGCATTATAATATTAGATAATATTTCGAGCCGTATGTTGTTGTGTAAGATACTTTTGGAAGAATTTTGTTAAAAGAAACAAGATCGGCCGCACTCAGAGACTTTTAATGATTACTTATTTAATCTCTAAGTAGTTTTCTAGTGCGGCCGTTAATTATTACCTTACCCCTATTTTTTATTTTTTATTATAAATTATTATTTTTATTATATTTATATAGAGTAACGATTACAACAAACTAGAGAGAATTTTGTGCTACAAACAGAGAACGCGGCTCAAGCTGCCGTAATTACACTGAACGGAGTTTTCCTCAACATGCATTAATCAAAATATCTGAATACACTTAGCGTATAGGTTTTTTTTTTTGTTTTAGTTATATTTACAGAGAAGTAAACAACGTCGAATACTGTGGTATGTGAAGGGACTGCAGTATAACTCGCTATCCTTGCAACAAAACAATAACCTTAATCTTGCCGATGTTATTCGTTAATTATTATTTTTATTATTAATAGTGATTATACGATACACACTTCCTTTTCGTAAAAAATAATTATTTATATTTAAGAAAATCATATATGTCTCCAAAACTCATCTGTAAATAAGTAGATAAGACGTAAGTTATAAAACCACGCAACATAACGTTTATTCAATTAAAATTCTTATATACAGGATTTAAAGGTAGTCATCAAGTTAATGAAGTCAATCAAGTCATAGTTCAATGGTAACAATTAGTAGTGTACAAAAAGTATTGTAATGCCCACAGAAGAGGATTTTTTTTTACCTTTACTTCTCTCTCTTCTGTGGTAATGCCTACAGATACATCTACGGGTTAGTCCCCGAATACAAAAACTCAATAAAGCAATTTACCTACGTTTAAGAATTAATATAATATTATTAATTTATCATACCTATGAATTATTGTGTAAAACGAACTTCCCTTCGTTGTCAGTCCGTCTGTATGTCTATCTGTTTGTACCACAGAAGTAAAAAAATATCTCTTCTGTGGTTTGTACTTTTTTCTGCGTGTGCGAGTTTTTTTATAAGTAGTTTGTAAGCATTGGTATTTTCGATTTTCTGGTGTGCGTAAGAAAAAGTTTGTATCTCTTTATAGTTTTGTTGATTTTCTGTTTACTCTTAACTCGTTTTGTTTTTGTTTTGTTGTTTTTGGGTTTGCTTTCGTCTTATTCCTTTTCCTAACTAAATGTAATGTTAGCCTTGTTTCATCGACACATATTTAGTATTAACTTTTAGTTAACTAAAAGGAATTTATAACAAAATATAAAATCTAAACTTAAATAAACTAAAACTATTAATAAATTACAATGGTTAATAGACTAAAAACAAAATGAAAGAGAACATTTTTGCAATCAAATTACGTGAAGTTAATAAAAAATGACACAAAAGATTGTCGCATCTTCATATCTTATTTTCATTAGTATAGACAGCACAGTGAGGCAGGTACCACACCACAAATTCGTTTCAAAGCATTTGCGGTCTATGACAATAATGATGTAAATCACAAAAAGCGTAAGTGTAATTATAATTCTACGAAACAACCAAACGGGAAGTAAATTGCTCATTCGTGATCTCGGAAGGCTGTTTGAACCACGTTGATATAAGGCTTGTCTTATTTCGAAAGCTGTTCAAGTGTGTCCACATTTTAACCAGTACCTACTGATAATGCGTTGTTGAACAAGTGTTGTGTTGTCGTTAATATTGAAATAAAAAATCATGAATAACAAATTCAAAGTAAGTTAAGTTTTTGTGCTATTTTGGAAGAGTTTCTATTATTTATTTGAGTGATTGATAAGTTATTGTTTTTTGCAGAGCATCTTTGTTTCGTTCCTGTTTTTGATAATACAAGCCGGATACTCATTGCCTCAAGGATTCTTTTCCCAGGGGCTATCGATACCGAAACTTGTGTCATGGAATAGCAATGAACAGTCTTTTGCTATTTTACCGGACATAAAAGTAGAAAGGTAAGTTTAAGGCGAGGACTGATCGTGATTTGAAATGAGTACTGTCCCGCTCAAAGTTCTAAGGTTTAAAGTTGAAAATCGCATATTGATCAGAAAACGGTAAATTGTAGTTTTTCATTGCTTTTTTGCCGATTATCGGAAATATACAAATCAAATAATAAAACTACCTGGTTCGCCGTATAAACCACTAGTCTGGATATTTAATTTGTAAAAGAAAATTTGTAGTTACCGCTGAAAATTCAGAGCATTTGATTTCAGAAGGGGTTTTCAGGGGGTCATTTTGCGATTTTTTATTTTGTTGCCAAGACAGATTTTCTAAATTTTATTCAATTAAACGTAATTTCAGTTTTATTTTCTATCTGCAGTGTTTTTTGCACCTGATTAAGTAATCTCGTCACTTCGAACAAAGCGCTGAAAAATGCTTTTTGTTGTTTTACGATTGGACCTCGCCTTAAAACGCTTAGAATCGATCAAATAAATGTTAAAGGTCTATTCTACATAATCTAACAACGAAATCGCGCAAATGCAAATTTTTCGCAACCAGGCATTTAACCCTGATACCTTATCTCACATAGCTTCTTCTGGTGGTGATGTTTATTTGTGAATGAATTACAATAACAAATTAAATTTTAAAAACCCCCGACAATACTAGTAAATGATTTACAATAACATATTAAATTTTAAAAACCCCCGACAATACTAGTAAAATGCTGATGACATTTGTCTTAACTTTAGCCCCCGACGGAGGGCATACACATACAGACGGGCTTTATGGGGTTAAGATCAGTTAGTTAAGATGCAAACGGTCGGCTTTATGGTTTATCTTATCTCACATAACTATCCGAGTACACGAGTAGTTTAGCTATGATATCAGCTCTTAGACGACCACTGCTGGACTAAGCATCCTCTTTATAGGGGGGGGGGGGGGTTGCCATAATCCCTATGCTTGGCAGGCGACTCGGACATTAGTTAACTAGACTTAGGAGCTCGTTTTTTTTTCAGTCCTATTAAAATCTTGCATATAAACGTATTTGGTAAGAAAAATACTGAAGATAAAAAGAACAAAAAAGAGCAGCTGCCGATAAATGACAAATTAGGGAAAAACAATGAAGAAATTAAGGCAGAACAAAATCTTCCAATACTAAAAAATCAAGAAGAAAAGGCGGAACAAATAAATAATTTTGAAAACATACAGCTGTCAAGTGATTTAAAGGGAGGAGAACAATTGATCAGCAAATTCAGTGATTTTGAAGACAATACATCAGATTACCAAAACAGTGATGAAATAACTACAGAACCACTTACAGAAACCACCACAGATATTTATGAAACTACAGTAAGTGTTTATGTTTATGATCTACAGTGCAATTGCGATCACTGTCAAAGTTAATTCGCATTAGATTGATGAAGGTCGCCGCTACTTAAGAGGGCGCTAACCATGGTTCTCGCTATCTGGATCGAACATTTATATTTTTATTTTATATCATAACATCATTTTATAATACAAAATAACAGAAGAAGAAAAAAAATGTCTTGTTAATTTTTCTTTTTCTTTTTCCTTAGTTAAATAATAACATGAAAATTGTTATAAAACATCGGCAATGGTATTCTAAAGAAGTTAACAAGACATTTCTTAAGTTATTCTCTGTTATTGTTATATCAAAACATGCTGATGAAGTGCGACCGAGATAGTGAGAACCAGGATTAGTGCCCTCTTAAATATCTACCAAAGTTACTCACTTAGGGCAAACCATGATTATAGCACGGTCTCAGCCTCGTATAAATATTTGACCGAGCGAAGCGAAGGTCTCAGAGTTTACTGGGACAAATCGGCTTTTGTATGTATGTTTGTGTGTATATTTGTCCGACGATAACTTGCGAACCGTCTATCCGACCTTCTTGAAATGTTGTAGGCAAGTAGTTCATTTCAATACAATTTTTAAGTTCGAATATGAGCTGAATCGGTCCAGGGGTTGTGAAGATGTAGGCGCGAGGTCTCAGTTCGCCGCGAACTACTAGTTACCTTATTTTTACATACATACAACGCGACGGAACTTTGAAAGCATTTGCAATTAGCTGCTTTAATCAAATTTCGAAAAAAAAGATATGCCATAAGTATTATGACGATACGACATTATCCCGTTTGAGCAGGAACCCGGGGAGCGATACCCGGTAGGCAGTAGTCTCAATGGGCTATTTAAATAACTGTGTCTTGTCCGTATTTTAGTGCATGTGTTCCATTGCATCTCTGGACCAAAAAAACGAATAAAGAGGTATGAGATGTTAAATTAATTAATTAATTGTTTTTGCAGACTTTAGATGATGGACCTCTAACCCGGGGATCCCCTCAACTAGTAGCTTCGCTTCTTGGATGAGTATCAGTCTCCAATATTGGGGAAGCACATGACATTATTTAGTTTTAAGTGTAAGTATTCATAGTTTTAGGTAATTATTTTAATTTTAGATGTATATCTCACTGGATAATATATTACTTTTAATTTATAACTAAATTCTGAAGAGGTTTATTTTTTTAGATTTAATCAATAAACTGTAAAACATCAACGATAATACTCTATACGCCATCTATAAACACAGAGTTAGAAACTTTATAACGTAAAATGTTCTTCAAGTACTGTTAGCAAGGATCTTGGTGTGGTATGATGCTTCGTCTAAGACTGTTAGACTCTTTTGAATTCATAAAAGTCTAAATTATCCAGTTGCCTGGTTACGAATAGCTCTCATATTGTATCAAACGCGCGCCATTCCGCTCGCCGTGTTACTAAACAAGTGCAAGCGGGGCACGATTGCGATTTCGATTGACAGCTAACATCATCAGACTACAGACAACTACATTCAATTTCTATATTTATTGTACGATATGTTATTATAATGCTAATGATATTAAAACAAGTACATACAGCGAAGAAATTCCGTTCATTATTATTCATGTGGCACTTCGAATTCCTTTCGCTTGTAAAAACATGTTAAGGGTATTTATTATACATAAGATTAACTTAGAATTAAAAAGCCAGTTTATTACAGATGATCTTCGAGTAAATTGATACTGCCAGCCCCATATTGTACAACTTCTCCAAACGTAAAAGGTTTCAGTAAACTATATCGATAGGCTTCCGCCTCGTTTTACCCGCGGCGACAAACCGACAGAGCCGTTTACCTCTATCGATGCAAACAATGGATTTGTTACTTTGTGAAAGAATGACAAACAAATCAACAAACACACTTTTGATTCTATAATAATGATATTGAAATGAAAGCTTTAGAGAATAATTATGAATAAAAGGAAAACATTATACTCGACTGCAAACTGTAGCTTCTGTCACTCCGGACGTAAAGAGGAACCCAACGACACCTCACTCACCAAATCGGCCAAGCCGTTTAAGCTACAGGAGGTACTATAGGAGAACACAAACACATACTTACCCCAAAAACATTACCCTCGTTCTTGGGTAGTCGTGTAAACATATAACACTTTCCCACATGACAATGTTTTAAAAGTTTGCATACCTTTAAATTTCTTGATTAAATTCAATTTTGGCCAAAGAAAAAACAGTTTTTATTGATTGTCTTCGAGTCGGCATTACCTATGTAAAAGTGTTTGCATATTATTTATGTCCAACGATAAGAAGCGAATCGTCGATACGATGTTCACGAAATTTTGTAGGCAAGTAGTTTCAATAAAAAAAATATTGTCGAGTATGAGCAAAATTGTGTTAGGGGTTGTGAAGTTATAGAGGTCGCTAGATCTAAGTTCGACGCGAACTATTATAGTTTAAATTAGTAAAAAAACAAATCAAATCAAATATAAGTATCTCAACTCTAAATACGTAAGTGAGAATGATTGTTGCAACAAGAAATGTTCAATGTTCATTCGTTTGCATGTCGGTTTCCCAAACATACTTGATTACTCATCCAACCGCTGCAATTTAAAAGCAAATAAACACATTCTACCTTATAAAAGTAACTCCTGGGAAATCAGCCGAGCAAGCTTTTTATCTATAAACCTGGACCGGACAGATCAGATAAAGGGTCGACCCTTGTCGCTGGGCTGTACTCGAAATCAGCAGGTAAAGGACCGAATTGTGAGGGAATCAATCATACCGGAATTTATTGGATTGTAGTAATGATCAAGTTCGTGTTACTTTCTGAGAATTGAGAATAGCACGTTTTCCTTATTAGGCGGAAATGTATCACCTTTGCAAGAATGGTAGAGTACGAGACAAATTTTGTAACCGCCCTTAAAAATAGAGTCTACTGCCGTCTTGTCCATACAAAAATAAAACTCTAAATGTTATTCGGTTTCAATGTTTTTTTATAAGTTATCTACACCGTGGAAAACTATGCTTGTATTATGTTCGCAATATCTTTGTTGTTATAGGGAAAAGAAGTGGCAATTTTTTTGCGTCGATAATACGACGAAAAAAAGTAGTTGTTATTAGAATATTATAAACATTTTTTTGGAAAAACAAAACATGGCGGCATAGATTATAGTTCATCCAAGCCATTGTCACCAAAAACAAAAGTTTTTGTTAATATTTAGGGGGTGATAACAGACTACCCGCGAAGCAATTTCAAATATCGAATGCTCCAAATCCTCGCGGCAGGATTATCCTCTTAACGATTGTAACTTGGAAAAACTTCCCTTTGCATAACTATAATGTCTTGTCGGGATAGTTTTATTGTAAGGCCTTTTCCTTTTGTCCTTGCTCACGCATTTAATATTACTGAATATATAAAATCACAACGTGTTAATTTTCAAAAACTATCTATTTGTGTATTTGTGAAACTTTCGTTTTAATCACAAAAATTTAATGTAAAAGGTGGAATAAAATCAATATTTTTTTATTTTTTTGTCCGTTCGGTTGTCAAAACGAAAATGTTCTACAACTCGTAGACAAACCTGTCCTGTCGTGTCCGCTCTGTTATATAGAGATACACAATATAGTTTTTGTAAATTCACTCTATAAATATCTAAAAGTATGATAGCTATGGAAATGTATATTGACAACTTCGTGATATGAAACCTCACCCCGCGGAGGAAGGTGAAACTAGGGGAAATGGTGAAGTTGACAGGTGACTGATTCAAAAATCAAGTTATGCGAGAATTTGTTTTGTTGCGTCACCATGGTGAGTCGAGCGGACAAGAAAATTGGCAATAAGTAGCCGCTCTGTTCGGACCAAGTCTTGCCAATTTTCTTGACCTAATAGAACACCGCCATGCTATGTCCAAAGTGGCCACAAGATTTAGGTGTTCGGTGGGTGTTTATTACTAAATAGCATGAAACTGAAGTTAGGCCTAGACGGAGAGTCATTATGGACGCCCTTGGCCCACCTAGCAAATTAAGCGATGTGTTTGTGTGGGGTCCGAACTGGCGAAAAAATGGGTTGGCACTACCCGGTAGTACTTTGTGATATAAATTAATAATATATCAACACCTTGGTGATAATTTATTAGAATAATCAATTTATTCCGGCAAATTACACTTTATAAAATCACTTAAAACATGTCATAGATCATTTAAGTAGGTCGGTAAAAAAAAAACAGCAGAAAAATAATTATACACGTACATATACTTGTCATTTAAAATAAAATTTAGTACACACCAACAAATAATAATTCAAAAATAAAACCAGTCATTTAGTCACAGTCCATTTTACAATTTTGTACGCGGCATGGGAACCGTGACATGCCTGTCGCAGCCATGTTTAATGTATGAACAGTCAAGCCTAGTGGCGATCATTGCCAGGACGGCATTGGAGCTGGCCGGCACCCTTGCACTAAGGCCGTGCACCGCTTGCGCATGGTGGCGTGGAAGCAGTCGGTGCGCGCTTCCGCAGACATGCCCGACGCACTGCAGAAGCGGGGCAGCCGCAACACCGCCCGGAACGCTTTATTGTACTGGACGCGGAAGGCTCTATAAGACTCACTGTCCTCAACCCACTGGCTGGACGTATACAGGGATGTGCAGTACGTTCTAAAGAGCGTAACCTCCACATCCGAGGAACAGCGCGCAAACCTGCGGGCTATCGTATTGGCTCGTACTGACAGAGCCCTCCGCTCCCGCTCAATATCCGCTTGGTCTTTAACGTCTTCGGCGTGTATATGTCCCAGATATTTAAATGTAATGCTTGTAATGCATCATACGCGAGTACAGAGTATTCACAATACATTTTGCAATTTAAGACGAAGCGGGTAAACCCCCAGTCTCTAGCTCGTAATTCATCATAGAGCAACACTGGCCTCCGACCGACCCGGCCTTCGGGCCGGTACCGAGTTGCTCAATGTAATTCATGAATCAAAACACTGTAGCGCCTACGTAAACAAGTACGCCCTTGCAATGTCAGATAATGTACACAAAACAAATAGACACTCACACGTAAGTTGGTTTGCCAATTAGGTCAGTGCGCTGTAGGGAGAGCCAAATCTTATTAATCGGTGTAGTGGAAGCTTGTACTGTTAGCTATTCTGTGAAAACCGCAGGGATATTAGCGTCTAGATCCTACCATGTACCTACCATGTACCTACCAAACATTACTCAACTGAGTTAGTAATAAATGTAGCACTAAAGCAATTGAGTTATACGTTGTAATCGTATATGTCTAAATGTAACGTAAGTACGTACGTAAAAGAGGATTAACTGAAAGATATATAGGTTTAGGTCTGGGGATCTGCCCGTACAGATAGCCACAATAATAAAATGAAATGTAACAAACGTTATAATATGCAATTAGTGCGCATTACTGTTGTTGATCTTGTTGTGTTCTAATTCTCAATTGTTGACGTATTCCAAGCGAACATCAATAAATGCTTTTGACAGAGTTTTGTCGCCAACGTTTATAAATAATATATAATATCACTCCTTTGTATTATTTTCAAAAACTTATGTTCTCTCGAGTGTTAATAAGTAAAATGGTGGATAATATTGTCCATTAAGTGTTCTTTATATGCATAAAAAAGCGGTGAATCGTGTTGTTTGTAGTTTGAAGGTGAATAGGTTAAAGGTTTCTGTGATCCCAGATCTTAAATCTTCTTCTTTTTTCTTGTTTAGTTCACCGAGTGAGCGAAGCAAACGAAAAGTCTCAATTCTAATTGGCAAAATTTGCTTTCATATGTCCGTAAGTTGGTACTCACCACACCATTTTCCTTGTATATGTCTTTGGTACTCACTTACAGGTCCTATTTTTCTACGAATCTTGGTGAAACTTGGTATACAGGTTCTAAAATTTTTTGTCCGGCTATTTTTGATTGGTGTGGTATTTTCCTCAAAAAGGGGGGCAGTTTACTGCGGCACCATTTGCCGGCTGATTTTGATAAAATTTGGCATAAACTCGATTCAGTACTCGATTCTAAACAAGAATTTTGAATATGAGCAAAATCGGTGAAGAGGTTGTCAAGATAATATAAGGTCGGGAGGTTTTAGTTCTGTACATCGAACTTAGAACTCTCGACCATATCTTGACAATTTCTTGATCGATTTGAATTTCAATTATTTTCATAATCGTATACGAATATCGATTTTGATCATATTCGATATTCTTGGGGGGAAATACCCCACCAATCAAAAATCGCCGACGACTAAACAATTATATGAAATCGTAGAATTGCGATTGTGCAAAAAAGTTTGTGCTCGCGAGGTCTACTGTTCGCAGAACTACTAATAAAAATATGTACAAAATAATAAGGATGGGTAATTATTTATTCAAACGTAACAGCATAGGAGCTACAGTGATGATAGTGCCTATATTGTAAGTATACCTTCTTCTTGTTAAATTCGCCCGTTGGTAATTAGGTCAGCAGTTTAAGTAAAGCTGTTTAAATCTTGTTAATAAGTAGGATATAATGAAGTTTCCCTCGATGTACCTATAGAATTGACGCGTCGGTAGAAGCCAAACTACTGGTATTAACATTCAATTCAAACAAAATATTTCGTATATAATGTAACTTACGAACATTTGTTAGAACTTCATAAGGAACACGAGGACTAAATGAGTCAATTATAACAATTAAGTACTTATTACGTTTTGAACACGGATTTTTTCTACTTAGAAAAACTCTAGACAGCGAAAACCTGACAGCGCACATCATAAACCGGTATATCTAGGAGCAAAAAAATTCCATGATGTAACGCAGGTGAGCGATAAGAAAGGATTTAAGAAAATTAAATGATGAAAGTTTGATCTAAAGCTCGTTAAAATTAACGCCTACTTGTCCATTACGTCCATACAAAAAACGCCAACTGTTTCCCACTCTTAAATAATATCTGATTTCGATGTTTTTCTTAAATAATAATATGTTATCTACACCGTGAAGAGGTATGCTTGTAGCTTTGATTTTTTGTAACAATCGCAAAATCTTTGTAGTTATATGCAGTGTCCATTTTTTGCGTTGAAATTTTGACCAAGAAAATTAGTTTTTATTAGAACACAAAAAATATTTTTGATAAAAAATACCTATCAGCGTAGATTATTATTTGTCCAAGCTATTGATACAATAACAACAGATTTTGATGAGGTTAACCTCGGAATTCTGAAACGTTTGTTAACTTTGACAACAGATTAAATCTATTGCTGTCTTTGTCGTTTGCTTAATGACAGACATTAGAATTAAGGAAGAAGGCAGCATTAGGATTAATCTGTTGACAAAGTTAACAAACGTTTCAGAATCCCGAGGTTAGGGGGTGAAAACAGTTTTCCCCGATACGCTAATTTCAGCCAAAAATGTAGGTATATTCACTAACCGTCTCTCTCGCACGCACGGGAATAGTAGCAATAGCAATACAATTTTCAAAATCCTACTCTGCGCCAAAACCTAGATTAATAACTAAGATGTTGATGGCTGAATTTGAGCGGCCCATATCGTGAAGAGGTTATAGCTAAAAATAACCCAACATTTCTTCAGCGCTATTTAAAATTCATTAAATAATGCGCTCCATTCAACCCTTCACCCACCTCTTCAATAAATCAATCGAGCGGAACCAAAGCATTCTACACGTTATTACTCGACCATATCACAGAATAAACAATAGTATAAGACATGATCGAATTTTAGGTTCACCTACAGTACCTGTACGAACTCAGTAACTGAGATCAAGCGTTTTCGTTTGCTCTATAACTCGTTTTTAATGAGGCCCTGTTGTCACCTAGAACCGCCGCTGTTGTCTCAAGAGTGCCTCTTTAAAACATAATTATACTCGACACACACACTTAACCGCAGACTGGTGTTTTCTCAAGGGTTTTCTATGTTTCCTAACTACAAAAGTTGATACGAAAAACATTATTTTCATAATCGTACAAGCCAAAATAAAATTAGAGCCTGATCGAGAATCTGATTTACAATAATTAATCATCAATGGCCGTAGCCAGTTGACTACTTGTACTCATCCTTCTCTCACGATAATACTATTCCCAAATTAGCATAGTAAAGTTATACAAATAGTGAATATATTTTTTTATTTATATTACCTATCACCTGCAGGGCTAGAACGCGCACCGCGACAAAAAAAAAATGTTATGCAAGAACAGGACACGGCTACGATTGTGTATACGTTTCTCTCATTTTTCACTAAGCTAATTTTAATTTCAATTTTATTTCAATTTAATATTTTTTTTTTCTCATTTTTTTTATATATAATTGTTGCAAATAATAATTTATTGACATAATTATACATTAACTGACTTTTAATAATTTAGAGTAATTTTGTACGACATTGTATTATATTATTATTATGATTTGTGTGTATGGTTGACTAATGTAATTGGCGTATTGTGCCGTTTTAGTTAATAAATAATAAATAAATAAATTCACGACATGAAGAGTAAAGAAGATTTTGACGAGGTGTGCATGCCATAGTCCTGCATGTGAAAGCTAATATAAATTAAAAATTTAATCAACTGGTATCAACTGGTCCATACCGTGAGGTGCTTGTTGCAATGATTGTTAGGTTCAGCCGCTGACGCTGCGCGACCACGAGTCGTATCGCCGCGCGATAAGGTGTATGGTCGCGCAGCGTCTTCGGCTGAACCTAACAATTTTATTTTATTTATTTATTTTAGGAAAACATACAGTGTTATCTTAGCTAGCTTATTAATGAAATTATTTCCAAACACCATTTATTAGCTTTCGCATTTTGAATGTAGAATAACAAATTTACTTTAAACTAACTATTAAACGTAGCTTGTTTGCCACAAAAAGATAAAAGAGAAATATCTTAAGTTCCTTAAGGGAAGTATTAAAATATATCACCGTAATAAGCACCTCACGGTACGGCCCCTAGCCCGTTATGTTTGCCTAGAATCGAGTATTAAGGTTAAGTTCACTATCGTCATTTAATCAGTTTTTTATTTTTATTTATTATTCATTACACAGTTACATTTTATTTTTAAGAAATGGAGCACCGCAAAACTACAGTAAGTTTGTCGCGGTATCCACATTCGCAACACAAAACCAAACAGCAAAACAGCAAAACCAACGAGTTCGATTCAACACAAAGTTTACACGGTATATAGCAACAACTCTATCTCTACACTGTAGAATTTCGACATTAACCTTATCCAAACACTTGTGAGCTTCATTGAGTTTGGTCAACTCGACTGTTGTAACTACCTACATATAGTTACAGAAACTAAAGGAAAATAAACATATCACGTTCTCCGACTTTACCTACGTTTGCGCAACTGATTTTGATCAGGTACTTATTATTTGAGTGGAGTTGAATCAAGTTGAAGGTTCAAAGATTAATTTAGCATGTTTGCATGACCGAGATAATTTACACAATAATTCGAACTTCTAAAATAAATCACGCTGGCGAACATTTGGATTATCTATAGACCTTTAATGGTCTCTGGATAATCCAACTGCTATTTTTATGGGGTAGGCTAAGTAGTTAGTTGTAGTTTGTATGTATATTGCTTAGTTAATAAAGGCACTTGCCCGTTAAAAAAAAGAAATAGAAAAATGAAAAAAATACTAAATTAATATGGATGCTTTAATTTTTTTGTCATTGTCATATCTCTGTTGTAAACCTAGACTTAAGGCTTAGCTGAATAAAAATAAACATTATAAAAAAAAAAAAAAAATTTTAGAAATCGATTGATTTGGTAAGCAATACGCAGGTAACCTTATAGTGTATCCTAAATAATATTATAATTTAGAGGAATATAGCCGCAATCGTAGCAGGACCAATAAAGGTATGAAAATCATCGAGGTATGAAAATTAATACGTTCGTCTCGAGGAAAAACCTTCAATTGCGCGATTCAGAACTCCCTACATTACAACTTTACTGTCAGTCCATACAAAACGTCAAAAATGGATCAACGCCATCTAGCGAACTTAGGAAGTAGCTTTCTCTGTCTGGAAGTTTGTCGCATTATCACAGCTAAACGGCTGAACGGATCTTGATAAAATTTCATAAGGAGTTACTGTATATCACAAAGGCGGATATAGGATACTTTTTTATGTCCACGCGAATGAAGTCACGGATATATTTATATGCTTATTGCAATAATCACCTAGCTTTCTTGAACGATATCATGACATTTTTGCCGAGTGTACCCAAACAATACAAAGCTGCAAGAATTACTTTAATATAATAAATCATAAATATGGGCATGATATAGGTAAAAGAAAAATTAAATAATGATGATTGACATTAAATAAAAATATTGTTAACCCTTAAACCGTTAACCATCATTCGCAAGGGACTAGGGTCCCACTGGACAATTATCTTCATATTTTCATTACTTTGAGTGCAGCGCGGCCATGTCTTCGTGTATTCTAATAGCCCCTGAGAGCTCGCAGCGTGCAAGCCTGCATCGAAGTTCCGCCGTCCTTTTATTAGCTTGCTCAAACGACTTTGCTCGCATATACAATAATACTCACTACAATAATTTCAATAGCCCATTTCATCTTTTATGGGGTTGATTTTTGAAAAATCCTGAAACAGTCCTGTTACCTGTTAGTCGTGATTTTGAATGTTGTTGGAGATAATTATAAATTTCTGATTGCAGAACGATTTAAGATGTAAGATTAATATAAAAAATATATGATTCTTTTAATGTCATGTTTTAATTTTTATTTTGGTAATTACATTAGAAAATGAAAATGTAACTCGTAGGTTTGATATTATTTTTAAATTCAGGACATATTTTTTTAAAATATTTTTTTTCCTAAAACGGACGGTAAGCTAAAAATGTATCTATAATTTGATTTGTTAGAAGAAAGGTTAAACTTGTATTCATTAAGTGCTTAAAAATAATTTTATGCACAAGGGGACTTAGGTCGCCCACGGGTGTACAATGTACAAGGTACAGCTCTGTAGGCTGGAAATAGCTAGTTGTATCAAGGGTTAAATGTGATTTTTGACACACGCCTACGACCTACCTCTGATGGGAATGACTCGTAGAAAATGCTTTAGCATTAAGTCCTCTTGTTGTAAATAGTAGTAGAAAATAATGGAAGTATTGAGTATGTGTGTGCAAAGTAATAAATAAATATTCCCGTATCTAAATCCAGTAACATTACTTATAGATAAGAAGAGTAAAATATATCATTCGACTTGAGAACCTCCTCCTTTTTTTTGGGAAGTCGGTTAATAACTTGACATTGATGTCCCCAAATCAAGTTATGCGATTTATTACATTACCTGCTGTTACCCGCGACTTCGTTCGCGCGGACCTACAGATAAAAAGTAGCCTATGTCCGTCTTCTACCCTTAAGCTATATCTATGCAAAAATTCAGGTCGATCCGTTTAGCCGTGTAGCCGTGATAACGCGACAAACACCCAGACAGAGAGAGACAGAGTTACATTCGCATTTATAATATTAGTTAGGATTCATAAGTATCTCTACCTATGTTAAAATTGAAAAACGTGAAAGTCTATTAAAGTCCAAATTGAAACTGAAGATTGAAACCTAGAAAGTTCATTTAAAAAAAAACACCTCGTCATTATTACCTTAAACAATGACCCCCTTATTAATAAACGCGGATAAACATTGAAGCAGTTACTCAGTCTTCTGTCTTTTCCAATCAAGTTCTAATTTCGAAAAGAGCTAAAAAGACTAAACACTTGGTAACTAATCCAAGGGCACTCCGCGTTTATTAATACGGGGGTCACGCCCGTAAAGTTTAACAAATTTAAACCTTCTCACAATTTTACTTAAATATTTACAGTGTCCGGTCATCGGCACTGTTAATCACCATATTTCTAAAGTTGCTGTTTTGCGAAATCTTCCAAACTGAATATTAATGCGGCCGCTCCAGAAATAGGAACTATTTACAAACATTCGCTATCTGGTAAAGAACAGCGTTGAATGGGAATGTGAAGTTAAAAAGGTTTTTAATTGAAACAGATACGAGCATCGTTACAACTTTTCTTGAACTATAGATACAGTCGTACCTATACTGGATGTCGGCTGACAAATCTTTTTTTTTTGCGAGCGGGAAATCTTCCCAATATGTGGGTATAGTCCCACATAACCCGGCTGCATAGCAATCGGGTATATTGGGAAGATTTCCCGACTGCACATATACCCGACTGCTATGCAGCCGGGTTATGTGGGACTATACCCACTAAAATCCCCCCGGTGGCCTGCCTTGGTGCTTGACCGAGGGCTCTAGGATCTCCAAGGGAACGCACCGGAGTCCTCAGCACCATGCTTCAGCTCCTCCCAGGACAGCTAGCAGCTGTCGTGAGACGCCTAAGAATATGACAGCGTCCGCCACTCGATGCTGTCGTCCTTCCCGAGACTCGCTTCGGTAGATGGAGGTCAGAGCCTCACCTCTATCCACCCCTGAGCCCAGAAGTCCCCTTTTAATAGGCTCTTACTACAGGCAGGGGATACCGATGCCGTATTCTAGTGCCCCGGGATATCAGTTACTATGGGGGAAAAAATCTGCTGTTCCATACAGAAAATAGAAAAAAAATAGAAAAATCGTATAAGGTGTTACTGTATATCACAAAGACAGACATAAGATACTTTTTTTATGTCCACGCGAATGAAGTCGCGGGTAACAACTAGTGTTTAATAAATGAGCAATCAACGACTTGAACGATACGTCTATGGAAAATTTATGTATTATAAAAACTAGTGAGGAGCCATAATTAAGACACGTTAGTGGTGTGATGTTATGTACTTATATGATGATGAGGACGACTCATTTTGAACATAGCTAGTAGGTTCATATGTTCAGTGTTCTTTTTCATTTTTTAAATAAATAGAGATACTAAAATATTTTGTAATTAGAAAAAAAACTATTGTCTATTTCATTTTTTTTGTAGTGGTAGGGCTCTCTTATAATAATAATAATAATAATAATAAAAAAAAAAAAAAAAAAAATGAACCGCTGACATTTACACGTCTTTTTTGTGCATTGTTGTTATTTTATTTTATTACGTGTTGTTTTTCATTTTATTTAAGCGACGTTATATCGTATTCGAAAGAGGGAAAAAAGCTGCATTGTTTGAACATATTTTAAAGGAAAAACACACCAAATATTGCTTCTTCCCTTTACCCTTTTCTCTTTGACCATTTGACAACAAAATGTCACGTCAAAATAATATTGAATAAAATCGCAACATGAAGACAACGCAAAATGATAACACGCTCAAGGAAGAAAAACACAGCGGACACAGCTAACAACGCACGACCACCATCTCCGCCCGCTCCGTCGTCTCCGAGTTCTTCGTCGGATGATGACGAGTTTGTCACCCCTCGCGAAACGAGTGCCTCGTCGAGTGACGTGAGCGGGCCGCGGACGCCGCCGCCACTTCCACCTGCGCGACGAGGACGTCCCCCGCTGCCGGCACGCCTGGGGCCAGCAAGGCAATCTGCCTCGCGCACGGCTTCTGCTACCGGTGGTGTAGTGCGACGCATGCGATGGTCTCAGACTAATAACGAGAACTGCATGCGCGCCTATTATGGGGCTACAGAGGGGGGAACTAACCTGACCGCGTACCGTGATAGGATGTTGTCTTTGTTTCAGGCCCTCGAACCAACCGTCACCGTGTCCGCCCAACGACTGTCGGATCAAGTGCGGGCTATCCACCGGTGCAAGCTGCTGGATCAGTCTGTGCTTGATCGACTCCGCCTGGAGACGCTACCTACTCGCCCGACTCTTGCTTCGACGCGGGACCTGCCCGTCGCGTCGTTAGCCCCGTCTCTGGCTTCAATGCCGATGTCGGTGGCGACACTAGCGACACCGGTTGATCCCGCTGTCGATGTGGGAGATTTTGCGAGTACTAGTGTTACAAACCAGGTGAGAGAGCAATTGAGGGGGGCTTTGGAAGACGCGATTTCCCAGTATCGGTTCACACTTGATGCTAGGCCGCGACTACCACGTTTGCCCACTCATAGACGCAACCTAGCGTTAATTGGAGCCCTGAACGCTTTGCTAGCCCCATATTTAGGGGCTAGCGAAGATTTGACTGACACACACTCGATCCTGTACTGCGGGGCCATCGCGGCGTGTCGCGTTGCACGTGTTAAGTTTCCGGACACTAACCGTGCACCGCGAGCCGCCGGGGGTGTGCCCGCATGGCAGGTGCGGATCGAGCGGCGCATCAGCACGTTCAGGACTCTCATTGCAAAGCTGATCTGCTTCGGCCGGGGGAATAATCGCCCCCGAGTCATGCGTTTCGTGACAAAGGCTTTCGCTGGGACCGATATCAGGCCCCAGCACTATTTAGCAAATGTCACGGAACGCATCGACTACCTGAAGCAGAAAGTCTATGCGTGGGCAAACCGTATTCGTCGCTACAGAGAGCGTGCGGACAGATACTGGCAAAATCGCCTTTTCCAAAGCGACCAGAGGAAGGTGTACCGAGGTTGGGAGGAAACCGACCGACGTGTGAGTGAGGGGCAGCTACCGGATGCTAGCGCTACGACTGATTTCTGGCGCAGTATCTGGTCGATGCCCGTCGAGCACGCGGAGGGTGAGTGGATGCGTGTTGTCGAGCGGGAATGCGAGTCCATCGAACCCATGGGGTCTATTGTAATAGACCCCGTAGATGTTAGTTGTGCGATCCGTACGGCACAGAACTGGAAATGTCCTGGCCCGGACGGATTGCACAACTTCTGGATAAAATGGTTTCGATGCTCTCATGACCGCTTGGCAACACAATTCCAACAAGCCCTCGAACTCGGTTCCCTTCCTAGCTTCTTGACCACCGGTGTCACCTTCCTGCTCCACAAGTCCGGTAGTACCACGGAAGCTAAGAACTACAGACCCATCACGTGCTTGGCTACCATCTACAAGCTCCTTACATCCATTCTGACCACAAAAATTAACGCGCACATCGTTGCGAATAACATTTTGGCCCCCGCTCAGAATGGATGTAGGGTTGGGTCCCGTGGTACTAAGGAGCTCCTCCTCATCGATATGACCATTAGCCAACAAGTTCGGCGGAACAAGGGAGCCCTCTCCACTGCCTGGATTGACTATAAGAAGGCCTATGACTCAGTGCCTCATTCATGGCTAGAGAGGATTTTAGAGTTGTATAAAATTAATACAACTCTGAAATCATTCTTAGGTGCATGCATGGGGCAATGGGCCACAGTCCTTCGTCAACCAGGTGGTGTAAACGGCTCCTCTGACCCGCAGGACTTGATAAGGATTGAGCGAGGCATCTTCCAGGGCGACAGTCTGAGTCCCTTGTGGTTTTGCCTAGCTCTGAATCCTCTCAGCACTTTGCTGAAGGATTCAGAGCTGGGCTATCGGCTTCGTAGGGGGGGTGAAGTCATCTCTCACCTGTTGTATATGGACGATCTCAAGCTATTTGCACCGAAACGCCAAGACTTGATGGAGCTGCTAAAAACTACAGAGGTTTTTAGCAGTGACATCAGGATGGAGTTCGGTGTAGACAAGAGTGCGGTCATGCATGTACAGCGGGGGAAAGTTGTAAGTTCTCCGAATTTACAGCTTTCTGAGTCGATGACTCTCAGATCCCTCTCCGAGGCCGAAACCTACAAGTACCTCGGTATGTCAGAGTCGTTGGGTATATCGGTAGAGGACGTCAAAAAGTCGGTGAAGGAACGCTTCTTTTGTCGACTGACAAAAGTACTGAACAGTCTTTTGTCTGGCGGCAACAAGGTGCGTGCCTTCAACGGCTGGGTGATGCCTCTACTGATATACTCCTTTGGCATACTGAGGTGGACTCAGACTGAGCTGGACGCCCTGGATAGGAGGGTCCGTCAACTGCTCACAACACATCGCATGTTACACCCACGCTCGTCTGTTATGAGACTGTACATTCCGCGGAAGTGGGGAGGTCGAGGCATTTTAAATGCCAAGAACCTCCACAACCGTGAGGTGTGCAGTCTCAGGGATTTTTTCCGCAACAACGTGTGTGGGATGCATTGCGATGTTGCGGCAGTTGACAGGGGTCTCACGCCGCTCTCCTTGGCGAACGAGAACTGGCGTAAACCATCGGTGCTGAGCACTGAGGATCGCAGGGACGTGTGGAAGGGCAAGGAGCTGCACGGGCGGTTCTATCGGGCCTTAACAGGGCCTGATGTGGACTTGCTCGCGTCGGTGAACTGGTTACGCTTCGGTGACCTCTTTGGGGAAACCGAAGGTTTTGCCTGTGCAATTGCGGACGAAGTTATCAAGACGAACAACTATCGGAAATATATCCTGAAGGACGGTACGGTCGACATTTGTCGGGCATGCCACCGTCCCGGAGAATCACTCAGGCATATAATTTCCGGTTGTTCGCATCTTGCTAACGGCGAGTACTTACACAGGCACAACCAGGTGGCCAGGATCATCCATCAGCAACTTGCCCTTCAATACGGCCTTGTCGAATCTGAGGTGCCGTACTATAAGTACGCACCAGCGCCAGTGCTCGAGAATGGTCATGCATTGCTCTATTGGGACCGCTCTATTATCACGGACAGGACTATTGTCGCCAATAAGCCTGATATCGTGATAGTCGACCGGTCCCAACGCCGGGCAGTGCTCGTCGACATCACCATCCCTCATGACGAGAACCTCGTGAAAGCCGAGAAGGACAAACTCAGCAAGTACCTTGACTTAGCTCACGAGGTTACCGCCATGTGGGATGTTGACTCGACGATCATTGTCCCGATAGTTGTTTCGGCGAACGGCCTTATAGCGAAGAGCCTCGACCAACATCTCAAGAGGCTCTCGCTAGACGGTTGGGTGAAGGGCCAGATACAGAGGGCAGCCATCCTTGACACGGCGCGCATTGTCAGGAGGTTCCTCACTCTGCAGCCCTAACCGCCGGTAGCTTGGGCCCTGCCTCGCTGTCGGCGGGACTCTAGATTTAGGTTTTTTATAGCATTATTTATTTTTTATATTTATTTTATAAAAAACCTAAATTTAAGAATTAAAATAAATAAATGGAATAATAATAATAATTCTTTATTGACACTTAAACATAAGCCACTTATACATAATTATATAACTTTACTCAGAATAAAAACTACAAGAATATTCGGCTTGCGGTAGCAAATAGTTGGTCACAGAACCTACGCTAAGCAAAGCTTGTGTTGTAGGTTACTGTATACCTTCAGGGTACATTATAGCGCAGTAAAGAATTGAAATTGAATGAAATACAATAGTAATAATATTATAGCTAGTGATTTTATGTGTATGTGCTTGTATGTGTATTTATTTGTGTATGAAGATGCTTTAGGAGAGTGGAGATTTTCGCGTAGCACCAGCCTCAAACGAGTTGGGCTCGCTGAAATGCCCACCCTTTTGTATTAGTGACAGTGTGTGTATGAATGCAGAGTCCGCCTGGGGAAGTACCACACCTTTGCTAGTTATAATAATAATATTAATAATGCAATTTTAGCCTACCTTTGGTAGGGAGATTTTTTTGAATGGTGATCCTAAATCCATTATAATGAAATGTACCTTTTAATATTCGTAGTCAGATCTACTTACGTTATGAACGTTACGGCGATATGTTAGAAAAAAAAAACAAGTCTACATCTGATACGACAGCACTATGAACTTGACATACCAATACATGAATAAATCATTATTCAATTAACTTGATTGGCCGAAAGTGGCGTTACTTTATTTTCGACTAGCTGTTTCCCGCGACTTCATTCGCACTTACTTACATAAAAATATACATTATTCATATAATATACATACATTTTCCCGAGAAAAAAAGTAGCCTATTTCCGTCTCATATATATATATATATATATATCATGCGCATCGCGACAAAATTACATACGCTTTTATAATATTAGTCAGGCTCAGGATAGTCCTTAAACAAATAAGTTAATGCAAAGAAAAAAAAAAAAAAAAAAGTATCGTCTCGTTAGTAAGGAGTGTCATTTATACTGGTGCCGGAGAAAATCGAATTCAGAGACTTCATTTGCAGCTTCGACCCACTTCCAAAATAAAACAGTCAAGCCACTAGTGTGTTTTGTTTTAGATGCATCTATACACTCCGTTCACAGTTATTTTACATCTAGCTATAAATCTTCTTCTGCGGCTACTTTGAATCCTCTTGGGCAAGTTAACAATCCAAGAATATTTTCAACACAGCTAAAATACTTAAAAGCAAGTAATGCCAGTATAGCAAGTAAATACAGATGTCAAAGGTAAAACAACTGTGAACGCACTGTACTTGGTTACAACGTAACTGTCATTTCTGGTGTTAAAGTTTTTCACCTTTTCTAATCCTTTTCATAATTGGTGAAATAGTAACATTTTAATATTTGTTAAAATTAGTAAGTGAACCTTGAACTGGCACGAACTACATCAGGAACCGTGGGTCCATTTCTCCGCGACAGGTATAAACACAAAGTGATGTAAAAGTAATATAGTTGTTCCACCCTGAGAGCTGCACTAGATTGTAAACACCTGGATGATGACCTCACCGACTTCGAACGTAAGATTGTAAGTTAATCCCAGCGCGGACAAAGTAAAAATACTTACGTTCGCGTGGATATAAAAAAGTATCCTATCTCCGTCTTTGTGATATACAGACATACATTTTTGACGTTTTGTATGGACTGATGTGTATTTTAAGAGTAACATCTAAAATGTAAAAAAGGAAACCTATCAGTTTAGGCGGGAACGTGAAGAAATCATGTTGTGTCATTGTATTATTTTCCAAAACTTGTGTTTTTTCAAGGCTTAAATCCATTAAATCCATTAAAATGTTCGTGAACGTGCACGAGTGTTGGTGTAATAATTGTCAAATATTAGAATGGTAGATCACAGGTCGGCCAATTTTTGTTACGGAGCTAGGCGAATGCTATTTTTTATTAATGTATTATGTCGTCAGGAATTGTGCCCTTCAAAATGCATGTAATGTATTTATCGGGAATAAGTAGTTAATAAAAAAAAACACGAACAAACTCAAGCGCAGTTCATCATCATCAGTCAGAATACGTCCACTGCTGAACATAGGCCTCCTCCTTAGGCCATAGGCCCATAGGCCCAGCCAGGCGTAGTTAATATCCTATTTTATGGTCACATAAACAGACACAAGCCCATCCTTATGCAGCATATACCTGTGTAATAAGGACGGAGTGGGACCAAACGATCTGTTGGCTCACGGGGTCAATTGGACCATTCCGTCGCGACCACTCGCTAAATGCGGGCGATCGGACTATCGGAATTAAAATATTCATTAGTTTAGTGTAGTTAGCTTGTGTTGCAGATATTTTGGGTTCTCAAATTATTTTATTTTATTTTAGGTATAACAATGCATGTTAATATTTGGTTTTGATTCAACGTCTTTCACATTAGATCGTGTAATCTCATATTTTATTTATGTCATGGGAATTATGGTTACCTGCAACAGTTCGCTGCCACCTGTCAGAAGCTTAGTCGATAGTACTACTTATTCAAATGTATATTATATTTGAATGTCAAAAAATAAAATGAAATCATTTTATCAATATTTTAATGTGATTTTGCAGGATGGGGCAGTTAAACTTATCGGTGATATCTTTCAGAATGCTGTTGCCACTTGCACGCGTTATAAATAAAAGTGAGGCTACCTTTTTTCGCATTATAGCAGCAAAGCCATCAGTGCGCGCTTCCACAAACATGGAAGACGCGCTGCAGATTCGCGGGAGTCGCATCAGCACTCTGAAATTACTTACTTTTTCTATACTTTGTATGGTTTTTAATAAAGAGCCAAGTATCTATGTATTAGATATGTTATGTCCCATATTATCGCAGTTGAAATTTCCACCATTGTAAGCATAGATAAAATATTGTAAGTAACATTATATTTCATCATCATCATCAGCCTACATCATCACTTGCTCGTCTCGTCACCGAGTAAAAAAAAAAAAAAAAAATTAAATATTAATATTAATAATAAATTATCTGCCAAAAGACGTCTACTGCTGAACATAAGAGAGCTTAGAGCGCCACACCGACCAAAACTTGCCACTTGCATCCACCGGTTTCCCGCGACTCGTTGAGTCCCGTTTGAATCTAGTTGTGCCAGCATGATATCGTCTAGACCTAGTATCAGCCACTATGGTTTGGTTGAACCTAGTTCTAGCCGGAATGATACCGGCTAGACCAACTTTTACCCGAAAACAATCGGCTCATACTAGATTTAACCAAGAGTAAGTGGCTACACGTAGTTCTAACTGGCTATGCTACAACTAGGCGTAGCCGGACTTCCGGTAGTAGTCGTAACGTATATACTAACAGCTACCTAAGAAGTTACCTATATAGGTAATTTTTCCCCGTTTACCAGTTACGTGACTAAACGTTTGTTTCAAAGGCGTATCCGGTTGGAATTGAGATGTTATGGAACAAACTACGTGCCAACTACATATGTATTTTGAATATACTAACTGCCCACTATTTATCGTATGTTGTAACTACGTTTTTATTGCTTTTTCAGCTCACTCGTATTTCTAAAACAAATAGACCGTTTAGTTTTACTTGTTTCTATTTCTGCCAGACGGTGTGCAAGTTACGAGCTTTGAAATTTACAACTTTTTTACTGAATTTGCATCCACGTTGTATAAACCAATATTATTTTATACTTGTTGTAAAAATAACTCTTTTTATTTACTTTTACGACTAACTGGCTAAGCCCACCAATTTAGCCAGAAAAAAAAATTATACTTATTTTTTATTAAATTATTAGCTAATAAATAAAAAATCCGATATCTTAAAAATTCGGGAAACTGGACATCCGCTGATAAAGCCAGCGGATATAGATTTCCTATTATGCTATTTAGTTGAATTAGCATCCACGTTGTATACACCAATATTATTTTATACTTTATGCAATAAATAACTCTTTTTATTTACTTTTACGACTAAATGGCTAAACCAACCAATTTCGCTAGAAAATAAAAAAATATTAATAATTTCTATGAAATTATTAGAAAAAATACCCCGATTGTTATTTCCTTAAACATTCGGGAAACTGGAAATCAGCCGATAAAGCGATAAAGCACGCGGATATAGATTTCCTATTAATATATACTATGCTATTTGTTTTTCCATATGAATTTTGAATAACAATTGTTCAAGCATGAACGGACAAGATGCAGCTCAGTGACAGAGTGTCAAGGATAGAAGCTATGTAATTATTATAATTATACTTAATACCTTAGCCTTAGATAATAGTGTGGCATTTTCGCTTGCTAAGAAGCATAAGAAAAAAAAATTGTGGAAAGGCATAGGTCTCGCTTCTGTTCCTGATTTCTGGGCCCTCACCGTAATGTGCTTATATCGCCGCGCGATAGGATTCAGTCGCGCAGCGTCGGCGGCTGAACCTAACTATCATCGTAATTCACACGTCACAGTACAAGCCCTAATTTCTGTCGCTTAGCTAATGTGGCTAATAATCAGCTGAAAATAATAATGATGACGTTAAAGAGAAAAAATACACGTTCAGAAGGTACACATATAGGTCACAGAAGGTTAGAGGTCAGTTCAGCTCTCTTTCACAAAGAAAAGACGAGCTGAATGAGCACTAAGCAGCTACGCATTTGAAAAACATTCAAGGATTTCTTAGCTTTTGTCTGTTTGTCTCTTGTCTGACGCGTTCAACCTTCCTTCCGTAATGTACTGAGCTATATTTACCGCTTATTAATAGCGAGGAAAATGAAAACGTACCCAAAATATGAATCTAAGAGAGATTGAGTTGTATTTCGACATTGATCAGTATTGTAAGATTCATGTAGACCGGTGAACCTATTAGCACATATCAGTGAGTACTTACGTACCTATCGCATATTTTTCTCCGAAGTTGCTAGTCCTATTCCAAATATCTTTGTCAAAAACAAATTAGGCAAAAATTTAAATTTGTTGACCTAAAATTCCGATCAATATTCTTTATTTTTTTCCAGCAGAATGAAAAAATAATTTATTTCCATGTAAGCTTTGAGGGTATATTTCACCCCTTTAAATAATACAATAATTAATAATAAAAGTATTATATACATATTTACATTAAACTATAACCAACTACCTACCTACTTAAAATGTTGTATTTCACAAGAGATTTTAAAGTTTCTTTTTGATATTTCGATGTGATAGCGTTTATTTCTCAGAACTGTGTTAATAAATGTGTTCAAGAAAAACTCGTAAGGTGGACTAAATTAAAATAAAAATAAACATCCTGGCCAAAAAAAAATACTGTTTATAAGTAGTTTGGTCTTATAAGTTTGTTGTGCTTGTAATGTGGGGCGGCCGCGGTTATCGCCGATAGTTTGGGCGAGGCTTGGGAGGATCAATTGAATATTTAAAAGTTCGGACCATTACTGAAAATCTGATAAGCCCGTTACTTTGCCCGACTTACGGCTAAATGGGGGAATTCGTTGTCAAGTTTTCGACTAGTAACCCACATCTTACCTACTTTGCAATATGCATAAAGATAGGTACTATACGAATGTATTCATTTCTAAAGCAGTCAGTGGTGAGTATTCTAACGCAGTCCTGGAAGCAGTCAGGGAACTATCTATCTTACGCTACGCTCACGTCGCATTATCACTCTGGCCACGAAGTTTGGTACAATAAGGGCTGTGTAAATGAGGGGTCGAACGTGGAAGAACTAGAAAAATAGTGCAGCTATTTGTACCAAATGTTAAAAATGTAGACATGGTATATAGATACTTACTAACATTTTTCAATTAAAACTGACGTGGATAGATTTAGATTTACTTTATTTTTTTAAAGTTAATCACTTAATATTTACGTTAAGCAGATTTGGTTATTACAAAACACAGCAAAACAAACATAACATAGGACTTAGGTAAAAAAATATTCTTTTCTAGAATAAACATATACTCACGGACGCAACCGAATCTGACTTTTCAAAATATCAGTAATATCAACATCAACAAACTAAAAGTAGATCACTAAACAACCGTGCGTTTTACACCAAGTCAATGCCTTTAAATTTAAAAAGTTTAGTTCTAAACGTACCTGCGCCCCATTTTCGTCTGTATCCGCCATGTTGGCACTAAAGCTGTACAAACTATGATAATATAACTTTTATCGGTAGCAATGTAGCATGAGATCACACGAGCTCGGCCCGGGAGCGACGGGAGTGCAGTGAGGAATCTTATTGTGGGTGAAGCCGTATAACAGAGGTAGGCCACAGAGAGCGTCAGGAAAACGCCGGCGGGCGGCGTTTAGAACGCTAGAATTAATTCCAAAGGTCCTATGCAAAGATCACGATGGATATATTGTAGGATATCATTGTATTCATCATGGTGAACAACTTTTACTACAGTAGTAAGTATAGTACTAGCTGGTGAAAAACATTTTTCTATGAAACTGCTGTTTATTTTTTCGTGATGTCTGGTTTGATCCCTAAAGGTTGTTCCCGATGATGAACAATGACTACAATGATAACCTAAAAAATGTAGTTTCCCTTTATGTCCGGCGCTATATATTGTTTTATACATTTTGTTATCAAATAAATACGACAGTTCTTTCAATAAAAGTTATGCTAGGTGGAGTTAAACTCGTTTGTATAATCAGTTAAAAACGTTGAAACCACAAGCGTCTACGATATTCCAGTATGCGGCGTTCCTCATAAACGTCCATAAGTATAAAAAGTATACACATAGCCCGGTAAGTGGAAAACTCAATAGTATATCACGTAGATAACGCACAAAAATTGTAAAAACAAATCTTTGCTATTTGTTTACGTAAAGCATTTCGTTTCAAACTATTACCTGAAAATAGTTTTGCAATAACGAGGTGGTAAAATTACCTATTTGTGGTGATATTGCTGTTTAAATTCAGATTATTGCTTCCACAAAGTATAAGGTGCTAAAAACATACATTGTCGTAGTACAAAGTTTCATATGGGGCTTCATATGTTGGGCACACCAAAACTAGAAGAGGGCGTTCAAAATAACACGATGTCTAGATAACTTCAGCAATAATCAAAAAAAATATAGGTACGTTTCTTTTCACATTTTAATGTTTTTTTTTTTCTCTTTCCTCCTAAGAGGATTTTGGCGTCGCACGTCTTATGCATTTGCCAGTGTCAAGTATAGTTATATATATTCAAGTTTTGTTAAATATTATCATACAAGTCATAGTCACAGTCAAAAGCGAGCAAATCAAGTTACGGTCAAGTCCAAGTCATGCCCCAGTAAAGTGGTGAAAACTTTACTAGAACCTTCTATGGAGTTTTGGAAACAACACGAATATTCACGTTTCACGAGATTATACCTTTCACCAACACGCGTGCATATTCACGAACACTTAACGGGTGAAAATTCACCATTTTTACACATTAACACTCGAAATAACACAAGTTTTGGAAAATAATAAAATGACGCGACATGATTTCTTCACGTTCCCGCCAAAAACTCCAAATATATATGTTTCTTTTCACATTTTAATGTTCATCGTATAAGATAGTGACAAAGCATGTGATCGTCAGGTTCAGTCTAGATTTGTAATGGACTATGGTTGCACCTCGCACTATTTTATTACCCGCGATTTGAAAATGTTCAAAATCTTTCATTTCATTTTACGGAATAAGATTGACGGCTGGGAATATCTTTCTCCGAAGGTCTGCCTGCCAAAGTCTACAGAAACCTGTCTAGGCTGACAAAGCATCGACAATTTCATGTTCGTTTTCTTTATGCATACTATTTCTTGCCAAATTTCATCAAAGACAATTCAAAAGGTAATAAGCAGACACAGAAACAGTTAACTATAGGAATTATGATATATATGTATTATCACAAGCGTGCATTTTGATTTATGTATTTCGTAATTTCTGGATATAGGTGTTTAATTGCGAGTGCTTCTTCTCAACGTTTAAATGTATACTGAACTATTATAAAGAACAATTACCAAAGAAATTCTATATATTTATTTATTTTTTATTTATTTTGTTAAAAAACTGTTTTCTTTACTGTAAAACACAGAATTCTGCTTAACCAAGGAAATTCTATATATTTATGAGAAAAATCAATTTTTGTTACTGTAAAACACAGAATTCTCCTGAGCCAAGGAAATTCTATATACATACAAATTATATATATTTATGAGAAAAATCAATTGTTACTGTAAAACACAGAATTCTTCTTATAAATAAGTTATGTCTTTGCTGTAAAACTAGGCTGAATTTAATTTTTGTGTTAATTTCAGCTGTCCACCACACCTCCTCTGACGCGTTTTGTGGATGATAGATAGAGAGTGAATGGATGGCAAACAACGAACATTTTAAAATATGAAGAAGACTTTGTATAACTAAAGTGTACATCAAGTTGTCTATTACAATATAAGGTAGAGGTTGTCTCTACATTATTATGGCGAAACACTCAGGGCAATTTAATTAGCGCGATAAATGAATTTAGTTGCTTTTATCGAGCAATGCCTCTGGGACGGTCTTGCAACAGTGTGTGCGAGTTTGTGCTTTATTTATAAGCATAATTATCATAGCTAAAGCTTTTAATTTGTTAAATAATAAGCTTTACATTTTACACTTTCTACATACCCAGGTTTTATTTTGCCATTTTTGTTTGAATTGCATTTAATTCGAAGTTGGTGGTGTTTTTTTAAATCTAAATGTGGTTAGAGTTTTTAATTGTAAATGTTCTCTAAAACTGATAAAAAAATATGTTTATTGGTCACTCGATAAATTGCTCAACTGAGTCGTAGAAAAAAACAATTGTTTGTAATTTACTTAGTTACAAATCGCACTGCACTGGGGCTGATTCTCCAATCGTCAGATAACTGTTATCTGGGGGATCTGTTAAAGGGCAATGTTTCCAGCGTAATTACTGGGTACTTAGAGATTTAACATCTAATATGCATTGCTGCGCATGGTTTTGACAGACAGACATTCTGGTACAGTCAATATAGAACTTAAATATCTACTCATAAATAGTTTTCATTAGTCGGTTGACTAAGCTAGTGACACTGGAAACGGTATCTAAGAATATGGCTTCGGTATTTCGGTATTCTGCTTATCGTAAATTAAAAATAATGAAATAGTTTTATTAGTTCTGGGGATCTGAACTTCCATTCAAGCGAGCCCAGGGTGTAATCCGTGCGGTTTTAGGAAGAACAAAAGTAAATGCTTCAGTATTTCCAGCATTCCAGGATTTAATATTATTTTTAATTTTTAATGTGATTTATATTATTGAACCTGACATGTAATTTTGTAATTATTAATAAAAATATCAAAATACCCCACAAACACAAGTGGAGTGGAGTGTGAGTTGGAGTGGACCACAACTCATCTGATGTCGAGTGATGTGGTGTGTTCGAAAAGATTCACACGTATCTAGACAGGAATGGAAACAATAATACTCTGTTTAATAATAATATTATGTTATGGTATGGTCCTCTTGTGTTTCTACTCTTCTACAGAACTCCTTATTCAAGTTCGGTAAAGATACAAACCATGGTAGAAACCATTCAATAAGTGGTAGAGCTGTCAATTGCGGAAGCTAATTGGGTCACCGGTAATTAAGATACTTCCCCGCTATGTAGGTACCAGCTGAGAAATATGGTGAGACTTACTGGGAATATCAAATATTAATGTTATTTGGAAATATTAATGTATTCATGGTAATTAAATTATTTTCCAATAAAAATACTGAATCAAATGTACCAATAAAAATGGATCACGATGGGAAGGCCACCAACCAAAATACATTTGTTTTCACATCTAGTTTGAGGGATATGGCTGCAATATTAATGTTATGTACCGCTATGCAAAAAAAAACTCAATAAGAGTTGATTTTCTTGTCAGATTCTTTTCTGGTAAGAAGCTTGACTTAGACTTGGCCGTGACTTTATTTCATTAAGACTGAGACTGATTTTTACTAGGAAATACCTATTACGATTCACTTGAAATATTATGAGAAAATTTAAGAACAAAAAAAAATAGATTTGACTTAAATACCTAATACTGAACTCATAAAAGAGCTCATAGCTAGTGCATTTATATCCCAGAAAAAAAAACTGTATAATTTATTTCGTAAGTCATAATAAGTATATGCCATAATGATTTATCTAACTTATTTATCAACGCCATCTCAATGTTCGAGCGGAAACTCGCTGAAAATTGATACAAAGTCAACTGAAGGAAAACTAAACCCTGCCTGAAACTGAAATAACCGTCGTAGTTCCCACGCAGACCGCGCGGCGCCGCCACTCGTTTGTAAACAAACAACTTGGTCGCTAACCCAGTAACTAGTATTTTTATCAAAATTCAGAGACAATGTTTATTTATAAGTACCTATTTCATTATAGTATTTTCGAGTCGATGTTCTGCGAACCATAATGCTTTGTTATCAAAGAGAATGCAAATACTAGTTATTATGGGCGACAGGATTGCGTTATACCGTAAGTGACCCACAATATTCCAGTAAGAATTATTTCGAATCGAAAAAAACCAACATAGAACATCGAAGATTAGTGTAGAAATCGTAAACCTAAAAGCCAACCTCCTGAGCTGAGTTTCCTGACCCTCCTGACTTATTGAGTAGCTGGTCTGCCTTGTGAGAAGGAGAACCCGGGTTCATTCCCGGCCGGGATGTTTAAATGATGAATTTAAATATCTGCTCTTGATCTGGGTGTGTTCCTTTGCATCCCCGTCACTGGAAAACCAATTTTTGAGTGTGAAGCGTTATTATGAAATAGTTTTAAGCGACAGACAACCCATATGACTTATAGGACTATAGTTATACATAATAACCAAAGGCGTAACAAAGATTCGAGTTGGCGCTTGATGGGCAATTGTGTAGCGCATATAGGTGATGTCAAGTCTATATGATCCTGTTTAGATCGTAACTCTGCTTAGGTACTTGCTATAAAACGACATAGATGAGATAACTAAGGTTAACCCTAAGAGCTACCTAACAGCACTACACGACATCCAAAACATTTGTATGCTTCTATTTAATACGAAAGAGGTCGCCATTAGCCTTTGACATGCCGGAGGCCTGTGTTGCTCTAAGCCTTTAGACAACTGTAATACACTAACAGAGTATATGGGGGGCGGCCATATCCTCTGATACTATCTTAGTTATTATTAGCATCTAAACTTGATCATTCTGTGTCTTTATTCATTTTAATATGTGAGAAAAAGAAAGCTATCAAAACTGGTAAAAGAAATTGCCGTCACGTATTGTGTTGCCAGCTTTTCAAGGATACTACTCCATACCCTCGTTGCTACTTGAAGCGTCTCAAATGTAACCCATGCAGAGCAAAATCTTCGAATGGAAATTCGTTCCACATCTTCGATCATATAAACATAGATAGATAATAGCTATCTATATAGACCATCTAACTCCTACTCTTTGCCACCTACGTCTACAACCGGGGGCTCGCCTCATCCTCCACAGATTATCCAATAATAACCATATACAGATCATAAAGATGCTATATTTAGCCCATACGACCACAGATTAAATAACAGGTATCACGCTCAGGACTTCGCAGGAGTTCCAGTAATTGCCTCTATGCAAGACGGTATATTTCCAGAGAGGATGTTATTGTACGGCGTTATTATTTAATTGTGGTAGTCTAGAAGCTTCTAGGATTGGACAGGACTTTGTAGAGATGAAAAATGGCTACGAAAATTTGGTGTAACAGAATTTTATCCGCACAATCTAAACAAACTCACAATGTGTTATGCGGTACATGGTCACACAGTCCAAGCTTTAGAGTGGGAATGCTCCAGAAGTACTGAGAATGGGAATGTCCCAGAAGTCCTGAGAGTGGGAATATTCCCACAATTTTAAATACTCCTCCGTGTCTCAAGCTTTTTGTGTCTTTATGTAACTAAAGATGTCCTGGTAAGTCCGAATTTAATTAAAAGGCTTTCTACCCACGCCTCCAGAGAACTTTTAAAATTGTCTGTGCTCGGACGCGCAGACCAAAATATGATGAGACGTGCTCTTGTAACACTTTCGGGTCATAGACCACATGACTAACTGTCTGTGGACTGTGGCCAAGAGAAAGACAATACAAAATTGGTAGTGGTAAAATCGGCTGTCTTTAGCAGCACTTCAATTTTTTAGTCGATGCATCGAAGCTTTCTCTACCGATGTAACGATATATTTGGTTATTAATAGAAGTTTTCTTTAGATATATTTATGACAAGCAATGAAAGCAATGTTCGTACTGACTTCCCAGATAAACGTTTAAATTGATTTAATAGGCTATTATAATAGTATCTGTCGTACTGCGATTTGTCGTTAGCGTATGCAAAAATATTTAGCTGAACATCTGACCGGCTTCCACCTACGCTTTGACAATTTACTTTATTTTTATCTTAGTTTTGTAAAGTGGACTGAAAATAACAAAAATAAATTTAGGTTAGGCACAATGTATTTGTATGTATTTAGTTGCCAGAAAATTTATTAGGTGTCCTTATCTTACTACGTTCATGATATCGATATTGACTTAAGAACCAAGAAAACCATGATTCGAAGCAAAACTAAGGAATATAGATAAGTGGATAGGGGTAGTTATAAACTCTTTATTGTTCACATAAGTCAATAATTGGGTACAGCTAAAAGAAATCATTTGCAGGAGAAACCTTCAAAAGAACACCGTACGGGAATTTGCACAATTTGGCAAGGAATAAGTATCAGTTAAACTAAGAAATACATATTTTGCTGACTCTACAAGTCATGCGTTGCTATTAAATATATAGCAACGCATGGTCTTGTCTATTTTTAAATAAATAGACCACATTGTAGTTGTCGTAGGCTATTATTCAATTCGACGCAGTTGCGCTACGTGACTGTTGACAAGTCAGTTTACCTACTGGTTGCATAACTGGCTATATTTTTTGTCAGTAATTATAATTTAGGTCTATTATATATTTCGTTGATTATGATATCCTTTGGGAATATAAGTCGAATATGCCTAGAATAAAAAGTCACGTTAAAAAAAACAATTTTTTTTTTTAAATCTGAATTGACGGTTTTTATTATGCTTTTTACAAATTTTATTGTAGGTCAGTTCATCGACTCAACGCATGAGCTACCAGAACGATTTTTAGCGCGGCTCGGGTGTTATCAAAACCGGAAATAAAATACCTCTAATTACAGAAATAATAATTGTACAGATCCTACTAAATCATGCCCGCCAGCTCGAGTTTTCGCCAAGATACATTGAGGTAAATCGAATGTGGTGATAAATTATATTTATCACTCATAATTCTTCGGTCCGACCATGCTTACAGTTTGCCAGACCGTTTATAACTAGCGTAGCATAGTAAACAGATGATCAGTCGTAGAAACGTACATTTAGGCATATACTAGAACAAGTTTAAATATAGTTGACTTATAATCTCTATTCACTTACCCGATTTCTCATTGGCATTGCTATTTTTAACTATAACTAATTACTTAACTTTGGGTAGTTTTAGTTCGAGATTATTTGCAGTGGGCACCAGGTTTTCAAGGTCGCCGATGCCATTTCTTTGCTGCGCCAATGGCGATTTCTTCGAGCAGACTTTGTAGGCATAATATACTACTTTATATTTTTAAGCCGTCTGCCAGTCTTTGATAAGGTCTTCTAGGTCTGCGAGCTAAATAACCAACCATGGGCTCCATTTTTGAATCGTCGTATGACACTTCGCACGAAAATATCATTCGAAATCAAACATTTTCTAGTTATAGAAGCAAATTCGAATGTTTTGAACCAAGAGCTGCGTTAGCGAGTGATATGATTATTTCAAAAGCTATTTTAGTTTGGGATTTCTTTCGAAAGTCAGTCATTTCGCATGATATTTTGTGCCAATTATCATACGAGCGATTCAAAAATGGAGCCCATATCGTTGCTAGGCATTCAGTAATGGATTGGCGCACAAATGGATTTTTAGAGATTATAAAAGCCAAAAAAAAGTCGAAAGGCATTTGAATTGCAAAACGTCCAACAGATAAAAAATACGAAAGAACGTATTCATCTGTGTTAAAAACTCGACCGCATTATGCCATAAAGGACAAAGTACGCAGTAGTAATGGCACATCAAAACGATGTTTCTCTTTGAAGACGCAGTGCACTGTCCACAAACACACGCCCACTGTCAGACTGTACGCAGACGCAGTCATTATGAGTGCAGAGGATTCGGGAACTTACTTTGATGTTTATAGATGATTTTTTAAACTGTTGTAGACAACAAGATTCAGAAATAGAGAACAAAAGTTTCTATATGCACTGGTTCACGGATCTATCGGAGGACGATTGCTATTGATACAATCAGTCCTGCTTTAAGATATAGGTAGATGTTATGGATGTTATGGAACATAATAACTGAAAATATAAAAGTAACCTCCTTAATATCTATGTATAGGTTACATAGATATTAGGAAGGATTAACTAAAGAAAAGGTTTATAGTAAACGGTTAAAATCGGCCACAAAGAAAAATGGAAATTTGTGGGTAACTTCAGCTGTAGCCATACGAGGGTAAGGTTAAGCCTTAGCAAGTGGGCAGCTGCTCATCATAGAACACTAAATTCAAAGACTCTTAATTAGGTATGTAATATACAATAATGGATTGAAAGTCAGTTAGCATGACGAGTTAGATCGACTTTTTAAGGTGCAACGTTTCGCTCATCGCGCGAAATTAAAATTTTCCTGCGTTTTTTGTTAATTACAGCTTAATTACTCGTCGTGGATTTATTGCAACCAATTTTACGCCAATAAATAAGTTGTTTTAAGAAATCACGGGTAAAATTATCACCCAGATAACATTGGTTTAGCTACAAATCTCAATTAGCTGATTTTAATCTTGGTTTTTGGCTTAGTGAGAAATGTACTTATACTTACTAGCTTTCAACTTGAATTTTTGGTTGGACTAATTTCTTGAAACAATCTATTTATTATCGCAAAATTAGTTTTCATGAACCTACGATGAGTTATTAAGCTGTAATTTACAAAAAACGCAAGAAAATTTAAATTTCGCGCTCTGTGCGAAACGTTGCACCTTAAAGATAAACTTTTCCGTCTTACCACAAAAATAATGCAAAAAAGCGCTTAGAAGCCTGTTTAGCTAGACTGTGAGTTAAATGCTATTTGTTGATGTTTTATTTCTCTTTTTAAATACGGCTTTGGGGCTATTTAAATTTAAACAATGGCTACACCATTTGTAATCTTATAGGAGTGCTAGACGCGGATATGTGGTACGAAATTGGTGAAACATCGGTTCTACACATGATTTTATAAATAATATAACAATTGTTAACCAGATTTTACATGTACTAAATAGGATAAAGTTTTAAGCTTTTTTTAAACTAGTATAACTGGTGGCCTTATCGCTGACAGCAATCTCTTCCAGGCAGCCGTAGGATGGAGAGGATTTATGGAAGAGGTAAAAGACGGGGAATATATTAGGAGTTGGCTAAAGATTTCAATGAAAAAGAATTCAGCTTTATCAAAGTTCATCTCTCACACAAGAATAACGATTTTGCTGTCTTACTTTTTTAACATAATTGAGAGCTTTCATATTTTTCTTCGACTTTTTACATTGAAAAAAGGGAAAATAGAAAATCATCATTAAAGTGATTTCAAATTATGTTCGAAAGTTCAGATTATAAAATGGCACATCAGAATCTCGTCTCGTTCCAGTGTATTGTCCCGTCACGATTTCCAGGTCATTCAACACCTCGTGAACGAGACGTGCCAAGTTCAAGATCTGGGAGAAAACACGATGAAAATAGACTCTTTGAACGGGAACATCTTGTTTGCATACAATAATTACGAGATATGGAGGAAATCATTTCAAACAAACGGAAATCACTACTCAGCTGTACATCCGCCTGATTTCATTAAATTTTTCGTAAGCTTTTATTCAACGACAGAACAGACTTGTTATATTTGATGCCGAGATAGCTTATACAGGGTTATAAGGAAAGGGTATGCTAAGCCGAAAGGAGCGCATAGTACTCACGATTATGAACGATTTTCACTATGGGACCAACCCTGAAATTGAGAAAAAATATCAGCTCTTCCAATGTCGAGTGTCATTGACATTTTTCTATGAAACAGCTGATTTTGTTCATAATGATGTTCATTCATAGTGGTGTTGTTCATAATCATGAGTACTATGAGCCTTTTTCGGCTCAGCAACCCTTTCCTTATAACCCTGTATATCCTCCACTATAATCGTAAAGGCTACTTTTAAACACTGTTCTTGTAAGATAATGGGTTAAACAAAGCAGCACCGCTAGCCTCAAACAGTAGATGTCACACATGCTTTATAATTGTAATGGTCTCCATCGACACATTCGTCGTCTAAAAGCCAGTTTTTATATCAATCAACAGTTTGTCCCTCGCCTGTCATAGTGAGGTAGGTATTTTATTTTCTCACTGTGACAAAGTTTTTCTTTGTAGTTTACACGTATCTGGAGTACTTTAAATAGGTGTAGGTTAATTATGCCGTGGTTTCTACCTAACTGTAATACATGATTATTGTTTTTCACAAAAATACATCCTACTCCTATGCATTTATACATATAACTGAAAGTACGCTGTTATCTGGTTATTGTCCTAGCTACAGTTTGCGGCTTTTCACACAATCTTCCAGTTTTTTACAGTTTCCAGTTTATCTTCAAAAAAGTATCGAATGTCTTTATGAAATCCACGCCACTTTCTATCATTTTATTCGATTCCGTTCAAATAATAATCGTGACTAAGAAATTATTTCTTGCAATAAGAAATAGGAAAAGCAAGAAACGTGATATCATGTGTGGGACTAAGAACTGTAGGTACTATATCGATATACTTATCTCGGAAATGAGACAAGGAGCAAAGCTACTAGCGAGCGCCAGTCCACCTCTCAGCACTATGCCGGCTATCCAAGCACACAAATCGGCTCGTATATTTTCACAATTGCAACCAATAATAAACCGCTGTTTACGAGAGAGGTCGCCACTTGACGTCAGCACAGGCCCTGACTACACTAAATGTGTCGCGACAAACACATTGTTTTACAAATCTGATTCATACACCCATAAACTATAAAATTAGGATGGCGCAGATTACTATCGGCGAGAAATTACAGCGACGTTAAATAGTTAGGTAAAATTAAATCAAAAAAATAAAATCCGATCAGGAACTAGATGGACGAATATTGTTCGGAAATGGGCTGGCCAAAATATATCGACCACGTATGGGCAAATACTCAGGCTTACCCCAAAAATCCCCTTATACAATCCCCTGCGAAGGGGATTTTTTTACCATCAGAGCATGAGAGGTGAAGGGGGGTTTTAGCCTAAAGAATCCAGAAATCCCCTGGGCCATTTATTTTTTTTTGCGGAAGGGGATTATTAGACAAAGCAATTTGCTCATAAGTGGTCGTATGGGTAAACCATATGTGGGGGCAAACTGTAGAGCATTTAGTTCTGTGATCTGTGGCATTTAGGCATTATAACGCTATCCGGTTTGGTAAAGGGCGACTGTAAGGACGACCTAAGAAAGTCCGTTAGTCGGGTAATGCGCAGAACAGTAAATCGTATGGAGTGGCGTTCATATAGGAGAGATACATCTAGTTGTAGGTAAATGTTAAATTTAATTTTAATATTACAGGAGTAGTCAATTAAAAAATGGATAAGAAAAAGATTTCAGTTTTCATAGAAAAAATATGATACTGATGATTATATTGATAGGCTAGATTCACTGATCTTTGATATTCGGTACTAAGAAATAATGATTATCTCAAGGCATGATACTCCGACCGATCTTTCTTCTTCTTGCTATAGTTTATGTGTTTTTTTTCGTACCAAACTCATTTATTATTTTCATTGTGAAATACGTAAGCCGGCTGGATTTTGCGACGAACGATTATTCTACAAAATGTTCGCTTCATAAATAGGACGTGGATGGAGCGTTTATTAGTCTGGCTCGAAACTAAAATTGAAAAGTACAACGTTATCCGCAAATAGATATTAGATGGATTATTTCGATAAGACGTAGGAAGTCAAATCACACTAATATTATAAATGCGAAAGTTTGTAAGTAAGTATGTAAGTGTGTTTGTTCCCGTTCAACTCTGTGATGGCTGATCGGATTTGAATGAAAATTGAAATATGGAGTTAGCTTATACCCTGGACACAGATGAATAGAACTAGATACCTAGTCTAGGACGAGCCTAGCGCGCAACACATAAGTTTTATTAGACTTATATAAGACGCCGCCCCAAACATTGAAACTCAGTTCCGACCAAGTGCCAGAGCTGTGCGTGCGTGCGTGCGGCTTACAAAATAAGACGGTTGTTTTATTTTCCTGATAACCAACAGTAAAAAAAATGACTATCTGTGCAGTGAAATTGTGTAGAAAGTCATCCGCGCACTCAAACTACAAAAAAGACGGAATAACTTTTCATCGGTAAGTAAAATAATTCAGTTTTACAAGACAGCAGAGCTCAGCGTATAATGGACACGTCGTCACTTATCCCTTTTCCTCATTGCGGATATCCCATGCAGTTGTCCCTTTCTGGCGAACGCACGTATAAAGTAGTGTTGTGACTCATTAAACAAAACGCAGTCTTGCATTTTCGATTTTTACCATACCGTAAAGGGATTCGAACACTGATGAATTCTAACTAACTAACTACCTAACTAAACTGTACACTCGGGACCTTCTGCTTGGACTAAACTCGACAAGCAACGAAATCACGATAGAATCGACCGGCAGCATATAGCATGTGCCTGAGACTGTGGTGAGACTAGAGAAAATAGCTTGTTAAGAGCATGTCGGGCCATGCTTAGTAGGGTTCCGTAGGTGCGTAGGATGTTTGAAGTTTTTATCCGTTACTAGCTTCTGCCCGCGGCTTCGCCCGCGTTTTTCTGGTAAACAATAATGGCGTTTTTGTCAGTAGACTATAGTATACGTCGTAAGTATTTCAAGGTTATTAGGTGTATGATTCAGTTGTTAATTTCGATTCCCGGCTTAATAGATTTTTAGATGATGAATTGAAGTAACTGAGTTGATTCTGGGTAAACTAACATTATTTTTCGGACCTAACAAAACGCGTGATCCCGAGAAAATGTCACATTTTAGAATAACACATTCTATTGAAACGCGCAAAGAAAGCAGGGACCTCGAAAAAAAACATTCGACTTTACAGCTCGATCTCGAAATATCCGCGAGTGCACGACACTGAGGAAGAATTAGTACTTTAATGGTGTTGTGTAGTAATGTTATGTTAGTGAGTTGAGATTCGAGTGAGTGCGATTACTATGGCAAGGCGGAAGTTCGCTATGTAGGTAAGTACCGATTAATAATGTTGCCCTACTGCCATAGCCTACTGCTTACCCCATCACTACGGAACGTACTAACTCGGTACAGTGGTGGGCGTAACCTTGATGATAGCCAATGGGAATTATTTGTCACGCTCCGCGCACCCCGTTCTTTCCTCAAACTGTGGTGACTTTTGATCGGACCAAAACCCGAGTGACGAGGTGTCTGGTTCATCTGTGACCCTGGATCACAGATAAATGGTTTTATTTGTGCCCTGGAATAACACTTATGCTAATTTTTATCCAGGAACAATATTCGGTTTCTGTAGAACTGCCGGGCGCAGCTAGTTTATTTATAAAATATGCCGTTTTTGACAATAATTAATTTAAATCTTGACCAGATCTTTACAGGTGGTTCAAGCAGCGATAGGAGTTTTTGGGGGCTATGCAAGATACTAATGTAAAGTTTTCTAACGGATGTTCCGTGACGATAGTTATTATCATAATCCGGGCGCTAGTTTGCAGAACTACATTTTCATAGTGACTATATTAACCGAATATGACAGCCCGCAGGTTTGCGCGCTGTTCCTCGGATCTGAAGGTTACGCTCTTTAAAGCGTACTGCACATCCTCGTATACGTGCAGCCAGTGAGTTGAGAACAGTGAAAGAGCCTATCAAGCCCTCCGCGTCAAGTACAATAACGCGTTCCGGGCGGTGTTGCGGCTGCCCCGCTTCTGCAGTGCTTCGGGCATGTCTGCGGAGGCGCGCACCGATTGCTTCCACGCCACCATGCGCAAGCGGTGCACGGCCTTAGTGCGAGGGTGCCGGCCAGCTCCAATGCCGTCCTGACGATGATCACCGGTGGCGGTGACTAAATGACTTTTTTTAGCGTAGACTGTTTTTTTTTCTCTTTTATTTCTGTTGTTGTGTTCTAAATTGTAATTAGAATGACATAACATAATAATAATTTATTGAATATTAAAATATGTATTGCAATATTTCAGCGCAAGAACACTACAAATAGGTTGATATTGATTCAGTTTGATTCTGAGAACATTTATATTATATTCTAATGGACCAAAAATGAAACCGCGGGAAAAAAACTGTTTGATAGAAAAAAAACAATCTCCCTCCCTCTCCATGTTTAGAACAGCTGATTTTGTTTCACGGTTTCAGGGTTGTACTCAATAAAAGTTATTCAGTGCATTGTAGAAAATGTTGGTATATTCGAACATCCAGTATAACTCTACTACATAAAACATAATCGCCAATCACAGTTCCTATCAAGCACCGAAGTGCACATACTCATTTGTATAAGAAATATAAAAAAAACGATAAACAACTAACCTTGTTCACTGTGACATATCGCAATCGTATTCAATATCTCAGCTGGTGTACCTACTAGCCATGCCAAAGGAAGATTAATGACATCGTCACATCAGTCGAGCTGAGACGGACCGACTAATAAATAGAATTCCCAATTGATGCCAAACTTAACACCATAATACACCGAGGGCCTAAACACAGTGTCGGTGTGACTAATTGAAACTATTGAGATATAGATCTTTTGTTTCAGAAAATCTCAATTTGAGTCAACATTAATTAAAAAGTACCTTGTGCATATTCCACAAATTGGATCATAGCGAAATGGAACAAGGAAAATACATTTATTTTGTTAAGGTATATTTATTATAGATACAGCTTCACATTCTTAGCTCCCAATAAGGTTTCCTTTCTTACATAATGCCATGGTACATTAACAAAGCCATGGAGAACTAACACCCAAACCAAGAGCAGATATTTAAATTTTATCATTCAAACATCTGGTATTCTGGTATCTGGTATTTACCTGGTTCCTGGTATTGGAGGTGTCCATAGGCGGCGGTGACCACTTACCATCAGGAGGCCCGTCGCTTGTTTGCCACCAAATACATAAAAAAAATACTGCCCGAACGCGAATCGAACTCGGGACCTCTTGCTCATAGACAGACGTGCTACGTATTAAAAGGTGTGTTCTACATCTTTTGAGTCAGAGTAAGGAGTGACTTAGATCGAGCCGACGAGATATTTCAGCGCATTGCAGATCCTACCTAACACCTGCGACGCATGGCCGCGTCCGACACAAAGGTGTCAATTCACATCTTATGGCATTCTGCCATCGACCCGTCAATGCATTGTGCACCTGCACCCATTAATCTAATTACAGTTATGCGTAAAACATAATATGCTGTTAAAATGTTTAGTCTACTCGATAAACCGATATTTGGGTTAAACGCCATTACATCGATAAAATCGATTGATTCGATACAGCTCGGTTTGACAGCTGGCAATCATTTCCAATGGCTATTTAGCTAGGTGGAGAAAGAGTGACCGCGTTTTAAACTCGAATGGATGTATCGACAGAATCTAATTAATGATATTTAGCTATAGCAAAGTTATAGGTAAGAAGTAGAAACAGATGCTGAATTAATTTAGATCACTTGAGCGATTTGCACCGTGGTCGGAGCTACGTGTGGTGTCAGATGCCGCAGTACCCGAAAAAGTAGTAATTTATATTTTGTTTCAGCTATAATATAAATTAGTTTGGGAAAATGTTTACTTATTTTGTTTCGTTACGAAAAAAAACAAGTATATATATAGGTATCTAACATAAATAACAGTAAAGTATATAATATACTACGCTGTACTTTGTTTTCCAAGAGCAAACAAAGTACAGCGTTCAGTTTAGGTTGGTTTGACAAAATACGCGCTCTTTCGCTTGCACAATAAACATATTATTATTACATTCATAATGTTGATTTTCTTTTTTTAGCCCCGGATAACAGAATAACTATTAGAACCTCGAAAAAAATCACAAGTTTTGTATGAAGAAATTAGCAAGGCTAGGCCGAGCTTGCATCGCATGAAGTCGCGGGCATCAGGAAGCAAATTCATAAAAAGTCAAAATTTCACTTTCACATCAACCCAGTATCTACGCCCTAAAAAAAATATTACTTGGCCCGCCTAAATGGTTGAATTAGTTTATATGGCTAACCAGCAAATCTATTCCCAGTCCCTCGTTTAAGGACTCTTTTATGTATAGAAAATAAGATGAAAATTAATGATAAACACAATATTGATCAATAACAAGAATCTTCACTTGGTTCAATAACATTTAAATTAACAAAAGACGCGCTCTGAATTTATAGTAAAAAAAAAACTCTGAAGTATTTTAGATGTTGTAAACAAACAATAAAGTTTAGAGCCCGATAAACTAAACTTTACTTCACAGAATAATTAATTCAGCTGCAAATTCTATCAGAATTCAGATCAACGTAAAACGATTTCGCTTAAGTATAACTAAAGTAAATACGTAATAGAAATACTCAATACATTTATTGCAAACATTATGTAAATTACATGCAGATCATTTTAAGTAAGTAATCATAATGGCCCTGATTAGTATGGCAACATCGTGCGGAGCGGGACAATCTATTCCATAATTGTCTTATGTGTCAAAAGTTCATCTAGTGTGTAAGTAGGATTTCGCGAGTAATACAACTTTTGGGACTTTAGCAAATTTGAATTCATCTTCTATCTCTTTTATCTGTACTGGTAGTTTCTTATATATTATAGCAGCCATTGGGTTTGGTTCGGCAAACATAATAAATATTATGTTTGCCGAACTACATCGTCTATCGTTATTTAGGCAAAACATACTTATTTTTGAGAAAACTCACATAAACATTTTTAGTTAGCACAGGTTTATTAATAAGTTTGTTTGTTTACCACCAGTAAGTGCATATTACAGAATGTTAGTTGTTATGTTGGTCAATAGCCGAAGCAACATAGAAAGCGTCTCGAAGCCACGTTAAACATACTGAAACTCACGATACTGAGTATAAACAGCATATTCCACGTGGCTTGAGCAGCTTAAAGGGGTAAACTGTACCTGGTGACAGCATTTTCTCGGGCAGACTACCAAATGGTAAATGTGGCTCACCGGGGTCAGTGGCGTGGGTATGCTGGAGGTCCTCAGCATACTGAGCTTCCTCCGCTGCTCCGCTGAGAGCGAGGCGCGCCGGCTCCTGTCAAGCCCATAGCCCGAGATGTCAGCGGAATCAAGGCTCAGTTTCCGAAAGAACGTCGGCCGAAACATTATTGTAAAGCTTTCGAGTATGTGTATTATTTAAACACGTCACAAGTTCACGAGCTCTGTTTTCTTGGCCTCCGATGATGATCGTCAGATTAAGACACAGTTGTTGAACAATGATTATGGTGATGTGATGTGCAGTGACGCTAATGTGGTCACGAGTTTCTAGCGCAAGGGTGTAATGCTTTCCTCTGTGTAAAATGGCTGATCAAGTATTGGTTTGAAATTTAGAGTATGGAGATTAGATAAGGTGATTTGATCAATAAGTGAGTAATATAAACACTTTTAATGTCTAATTTAATGTTTCGTTTACAAATCATCATCATCATCAACCGGAAGAAGCCCTCTGCTGAACAAAGGCCTTCCCCATACACTCACCTGTCGTGGGTCCTATGGAGGCCTAGCTATGCTGCTTCATTCAAAGTAACGTAGATCCAATGAAAAATGCTAATGTTTACACATTAATCAAATAATTTGTAGGCTTATATCTTTTGAATAGCTTAACCACCAAAAATGATCAAATTACACTTATTATACCTACTTAAATCGTAGGTAATAAAAAATCACACGTCTTGCCAAACACTTCGAATCTTCTAACTACCATCGTGTTTTCACAACTTTCGATCACCTGCTACCAGTTAAGTTTTATTTTCTTTTAGTGGTTTCGTAATTTGGGAAATTCCTTAAGAATTACGCTTTGTTAACGTTCAAATTAAATAAACCTACCTAGCAGTGTACTTATTACCTAGCAGTGTAACTATACCGGTAAATTGGAAGCCATAGCATGTCGGTACTTTCTACTTAGTACTCGGCTGGCTAGCTACCTTCCTCAAGTTGAAAACGTAACGCTTAATACCTCGGTGTGTTCTGGAAGCCTCGCTTGATGCCAGTTGCCATTCCAGGTCTAGGCGTGTTTACCATCTGTGACCACACCGTCACTTTACATCCGGTGAGTTGTGGTCAAACTCATGGCCTATCAGTCACTAGAAAAACTTACTACATACTTACCTACACAAGACGCAACTATATATATACCTACCTGGGTAGTCAACTTGAAAGAATATTGTCTAAACAATCACGTAATACATAAGTAAGAAGGAAAGGTAGGAGGTAGGTATACTGATTGTGGAAGACAGATTATGAATGTATGTAAAATATTTTGGATTGGTATTGGGTGAAAAGCTAAATGATTCCGATGATGTATTATTATTTATCCGTGCGTAAATAATTTTATTTTAAAGTGTTTAGTGCGACTAATTTTAATAAGAACTAAATTAAAGCAAATCTGAGACTACCAACTCAAGATTAACTTTGTAAGTAGATATTATTATACTCTTAATTTAAAAGTTTTCAATAAATCTCTGTCAAATAAATCACCTTTTCCTTTCCATTTTTACGACAAAATCCAATTAAACCACTTAAAAAAACCAAAAACACGCTTATTTTAATATCATTATCACTTTAAAACTACAAGATAAACACAGTTATTTTAATCGGGAAAGCGCGCGGGAGAAACCGTGACAATACTTTTTTTTTCAGGATTTGGCGTAAGTGTTTTCGTGGATTCAGCCGCGTCGCGCTACAAGCTTGTTACAGCAGGAGGCGTGAAGAGACTGGGGTATTTCAGTTGTTGGGAGACAGGTCTACCGAAGCGGCGTTGATCGGTCGCCAAAACGTTGCACAATTATCTATCTGACATTTAAAATTGGATCGCGCGATGCGTAGGATAGTGTGAGAGGCGGCGCATAAAAAATTGTTATGTTTTAGCTAGCTGTTTATGTTCTTTAGTTAACGCCGAGTCTTTACAATTAAAAACAACATTAGATTGTATGTTATCAACTTTATAGGATATCTATCTATTCTATCACGCACATAAACTACATGACTCTTCCTTCCTACTTTGAATTTGACTCTCTAAGTATACCAACTAAGGTTAGGTATATAGGTACGTGTCCAAGGTTGATTAAAAAGTAATGATAATTTAATATTAACTAGTTGTGGTCCAAACATTTAAAAAAACTTACGTAGTTACTTAATTGCTTACGAACCGAATTCCATAAAAAAAAATAGGAAGTTCTAACGCCGTAATTTTTTTATTTATGTTTTTATGTGTTACCTCACAACTTCGTCATTTATCAACCAACATTTTATTGTGAGTTAATATTATTTTATGGTAATTTTTGACGATTCGAAAGTCTAGCATAGTGTAGATACCTAACTGAAATAACAATGATTGAATTGAATTTAGTGTGCCTACTTTTAAAACGTGGGAATTGGCATACGAATCCACAACGCCCTCCGTTGTAGTTCAGCACTTCACACGACGTTAGTGTCCAGGCTGCTCAGTAGGAAAACCACGATTCGCATTTATAAAACTGTTATCTGACCAATATTGATGTACGGAAGTCAAGCTTGGACACTGACCCTTAAAGAGGAATATAAACTTTTAGTTGCGGAGAGGAAAATTATGCGCGAGATCCTGGGTCCAGTCCAAAGAGAAGATGGCAGTTGGAGAATATTTAGATTGAGAAACTAATCGCAGAGCCGAATATCATCATCAAGAAGGAGCATCTTGGAGTTCCCAATAGCCTAGGTATCGCTTGGAAAGCCTATAGGAACCTCAATTCTATTTAGTTGCGGAGAGGAAAATTATGCGCAAGATCCTGGGTCCAGTCCAAAGAGAAGATGGCTGTTGGAGAATATTGAGATTGAGAAACTATTCGCAGACAAGAACATCATCATCAAGAAGGAGCATCTTGGAGTTCCCAATGGCCTAGGTATCGCTGAGAAAGCCTAGGAACGTCGATTCTATAATTTCATCGTTTTTTTTTTTCTTCGGTGATTTTTGATTTGTGGGGTATTGCTTTCATCTGTCCGTATGTTGCTACTCGCATAAGGTCGTTGTTTTCAACTAATCTTGACGAAACTTATTAAACAGGTTCTACGATTTTTTTAATTTTTCGTTGCGTGCGATTTTTGATTAGTGGGGTATTTGCCCCCAAAAAGGGGAGAAACTTGCTGCGGGAACGACAAAAAATTCTAAAAAATGTAGAACCTGTATACTTACCATATTTTGTCAAGATTGGTTAAAAATAAAACCTGTACGCGAGTACCAACATACAGACACACGAAAGCAAATTTTGCCAGTTAAAACTGAGACATTTCGTTCGCTTCGCTCACTCGGTCAATTACATAGTAATAAAATAGATCAATATTCTATTATCTAAACATGTAACACAATATAATTAAATGGTAAAATTAACTTTGATCAATAAATAATTATCTACTTAAATTAAATTCTATAAAAAACTTTTTTCAAACTTAATTTAAATTAAATAAAATACTTAATTAAATTTAAAATTTAACCAGTCAGAAGTAAATTGGCGGAGGAGGACGGTAACAGCACCTAAGCCTACTATATAATTATAATGAATATTTGGATTACCCAGATACCACTGAAGGTCTAAAGATAATCCAAACGTTCAAGCCCATGTTTTTATGTATTTGGTTTGGCACTTGCTCAATAAAACAAAAAATAAATTTAATATAACGATAAGTAGGTACGAGTATATCTGCACCCACTCGCAAACAGGGACATATGACAAAAAAACAGTCGAATTGAGGACCTCCTTCCTTTTTTTTTGGTAGTCGGTTAAAAAATAGCTATAATTTGCGAACTGAAATACTACAAGCTCTTCGCCTATAATAAAATAGTTTGATGACACTGTTTGTAAGTACATGATAATATTATTCATATTTTTGTTTGAAACGAAGGTCGGTGGATTTTAATAAATACAAATATGTAGATATAAGTGCCAACAATATACTTACTATTACAATACAAACAATTTCAGTAATTATCTGTCTGTACACTGACCGAGTAAGCGAAGCGTACGAAAGTCTCTGCTACAGTCTCTTATTTTGTTTCTGGCAAAATTTGCTTTCATCTGTCCGTAGGTATGTTGTTACTCGAGTACAAGTCATATTTTCAACTAATCTTGGTATACTATAGTCTTGGTATTGGTTCTACAATTTAAAGGGTTTTTTTCATTGCCGTCGGCGATTTTTTATTGGAGAGTCAAGAGGTTGTCGAGATATAAGGTAATGATATTTCAGTTTCACAAGTGAAGGAATCACGAAATTACGTGAGTATAATTAATATATCTGTAGATATTAAAGTGATAAACACATTAAATCACAGGCACCATCTTTTGCAAAGAGAGAGTAAAAACACAGACAAGTAGGTATTACCATAGAGTATCTAACCTAGGTGGTCATGAAGGTGGACCGCACACTGGCTTACTACACACTTATATCTTGAACGATTTTGCTCATATTTGAAATTCTTGTTTAGAATTGAGTACCGATTAATTAATGCCGATAAGTCCAAAACCGCAGTTTATTAAACGCAAAAGTTCACAAGCAGTATCACTGCACTTGTTACCCCTTTTTTACAATCACACTGGGCACTATTAGCTCACTCACTTCGATGTTATCGCTACGAACTCGAGTCGACGCAACGCTGCGGTACGAACCTCTGCCTGGGCCATCACCCGGCAAAAGAGCATGAGACTTGCCCTGGCATCCCAGAAGAGGTGTGTAAGGCCAAACCGCTAGGGTCTCCCTAGCGGTTTGGTTATTATCTGTTTCATTATTTGGAGATAATCTAATCGATCTCGAATAGATTCTCGGATTCTTCGACCACGTCGGCGAGGTCGGTGTAAGATTGTATGCCTTTGGTAGCCGGCGCCTGTACCAAATACTGAATACTTCCTGTTGGCGGGAGCTGTTGGATAGGCCGATCCCAGCGCCGCCGACGTGACGCTGGCGATGGGATCGTCCGGATCTCGCACATTCGGGTAATTCAAAAGATCGTCGTCGACCCGATTGTTCTTCATGATCACAAAAACATTTTACAAAAAAACTCGTCTAGACAGTGCTTTTTATAAAAGAACTCGAATTCTGTTTAATCAGTGATGCACATTGCACACCGTCGTCAATAACATCGCAGATTGGTGTTATAGTTAATTAGTGCCCGGTCTAAGAATATCTTTGTATGTACGCAGTGTTGCAAATGTTGCAATAAACTCATCCTTCTGAAAGTGTCCAGATTACTTTAGGTAAGTAATAATCAGGAATAGTTTCGTGTTTGTCTGCCAACTGGCCTGATGACAAGCGAGGATGTGGCTGAAGGTATAGACGTAAACAATACCTAAGCAGTTTTACCTACTTATCTAGCTGAGTTTCTGTTTTTGGTGTCTTGTTACATAATCAGGCCATGAGATGCCTGAGGATGTAGGATTAAAATTCCTCTGACTGATTAAGTCAACGCAAAGCACAGCTTAAAATTACTTACTTACTAAATTACTTACTTTTAAAATATGAACCTTGTTCATAAGTATAAAATTGGATCACATATAAACAGAAAATTTTCTTTCTATTTCTACCTTTGCGTATCTAAATAGAATAGAGTAGGCAGTTAAATTACTTATTTTTGAGAGTTTTATTTATATCGCTCTAATTTTATTATTAGAATTATGCACGCCGTAAATATGCTAAAGACTTCCAAATGTTTGTTTTAATGTCCTATTTATTGCTTTATCTGCTTTTCAATACGAGAAATACCTAGGATTAGTTTATTTATTTATTTATTTTCGGAAAATACACAGGGTTCTCTTAGCTAGCTTATTACTGAAATTATTTCTAAACACCATTTATTAGCTTTCGAATTTTGAGATTTTTGAGATATAATAGATGTATAAATTATCAGAGTTAAATAAAATACCTGACTGTAAAATGTAGGTAGCTTATGTCACTCCGGACATAATCCAATAACACCAGGTGTGTTACCGAGCGGATTTGACTGTCCTGTACTTAATCATGCGGTTAAGTTACATGTTAGTAGTAATAATTAATTGAATTAAATTTGACATAGTTTACATTACTTAATTTTACATTTCAAAATCATATTTTTTTACTTTTTAATTTGATGCTATTTTATTTTAATTTTGTATTTGCTGTTTGACAAAAATTGTTTTCTGTTTGTTTCTGTTTTGTATTACTATTGACATGTAGGACATAACATAATATAATATAATTTAATTTTAATTTAATTTTGTGTTCTATTGTAATTGAATTTCTTTTTCTTTTATGTGTAATATGGACCTTTGTAGTCTGAATTAAATGATTTGAATTTGAATTTGAAAGTACCCGTCACAATCAGTCAAGCCGCTTAGACTACTATAGGAATACACACACATGCATACTAACATGAGTACAGGGTTATAAGGTAATGGTATGATAAGCCGAAAGGGGCACATAACACTCATAATTGTGAACATCTTCTACTATGGGACTAAATCTGAAAACACCTAACACGAACATACACGCACACATCTTCACCCACACATGCACACACACACACACAAACACTGGTCATCATCACTGCGATCCCTGACTCTTACGAGTACTTGAGTATCGCAGTGATGATACCCACACACATACACACACACACACCCTCACACATATTATGTAAAGATGTGCTACATTAAGAAAGAGTAGGGACTCTTAACACAGGCATTTGTATGCTTAAAAAGTGTCCCTGGTTGCTTAAATCTGTTTTTGTAATGTGTGTTTACTGAATAAAAAAAAAACTTATTAAACTTATTATTATTATTATTATTACCTCAATTTTTTTTTTTATTTCTGTCTTGGTCTTATAATAAAAAATGTTCATTAAATGAGTACTATGAGCTCTTTTCGGCTTAGCATACCATATTCTTATAACCCCAAAAACATTACCCTTCTATTTAGGCAGTCGGGTAAAAAAGGTAAGACACCTTACGATACACCATGGTTCATGATGATAAAAATGTATGGCCCAGCCTAGTAGCGTAGCTGGCCAGGGCCAGATATCGCAAACTATCTAATATTATCTATTTCTATTTTGTTTTAATAAAACGGTAATACTCACGTTACATTGAGTCGGTTATTCCGACTATTATTGGTTATTGGTTGGTTATTCAGTGCAAGGCAAGACGAGGTCGCGCGCGTGTTATGCGTATAGAATTCCTTGCTAGAGGTTACCGAATGTGATCGTAACTACAGGGTTATAAGGAAAGGATATGCTAAGTCGAAAAGGGCTCATAGTACTCATCATTATAAACAACTTTTAGTATGGGGCCAACCCTAAAATCGCGAAAAAAATATCAGCTGTTCCATACATTTTGTCGATTGTCATTGACATTTTTCTATGGAACAGCTGATTTTTTTTTTGCGATTTCAGGGTTGGGCCCATACTAAAACTTGTTCATAATGATGAGTACTATGAGCTCTTTTCGACTTAGCATACCCTTTCCTTATAACCCTGTACAGTCGGAATAACCGACTCAATTTAACATATTAAAACAAAATGTGTCAAAACCACGTCAGTTTTCATAGTAAAATCTATTTATATTCTAGATTGAGTTGATGCCTTTATAACATTATTCGTCTTTTTTTCTTATTTTTTGAGACGTACGTACGTATACACAGATATTAGAATATCAGACATTAGATATTCTATACGTACACAGATCAGATGTGCTGATAAAACCTAACCTAGCTATCTTATTACAGGGCACGTACTTTATTTATCCTCCTAAAAAGCACGAATCCTGGAAATTTGCCAAAAATTCACTGACAAAATGTTTTATTTTCACATTTTTTAACAAAATTTGGTAATTATTATTATTAATCTAATGTATGAAAATTGTGACTAACTACTATTATTATTTTGTGAATTTATATGAGTCTATGTTACTTGAAATAAATGATTATTATTAATGAAAACAGCTAAAACAGTTTAATTGTAATTAACAACTTACCTACCCTTTCAATTTGAGGACGATGCCTCAAAAAAAACGCTGACATTCCGCACATGTACATTTTTATCTAAAATATACTTCACTTCACGTAGTTATTAAAACACTTTACCTATCAAGTCCACTCGTAAATTTTTCACACACTGATCGTCATACATAGGTGATACTGTGCAGTTTACTTGTAAATAGTCCGCAGAGGAATAATCACTTTGTGGAAATAAAACAAAGAGGGTATCGGTCGAAACGCAATGACATTGTTGGTTGCAAGAACAGAATTGCTTGTTTGTTTTAATAAAGCTTCGCGGGTACAGGATGTTACAAAACATTATGGTTGCATTTTGTCACTTGTCTAGTTCAGGGGTCTCCAAACTACGGCCCGCGGGCCAAATCCGGCCCGCCACTGCCATCAATCCGGCCCGCGACAGCTTAAGACTAGTGACATCAATCTGGCCCACGATAGCAAATGTTTTACTGTTGTTGCTATTGCTGTGATAAGTTGATTGGAACAGAATGAAAACAGAATGATAATTGATGGTTGCTTAGGTGGGCAGAAAAATTAAAATACTTATGGCCCTTGCAACATACCGAAAAAAATATTATGGCCCCAAGGCTTCAAAGTTTGGAGACCCCTGGTCTAGTTCATCATCATCAGCCAGAAGACGTCCACTGCTGAACATAGGCCTCCCCCTTAGAGCGCCAGCGACCGACAACGTGCCACTTGCATCCACAGGTTGCCGACGTTCACAATGTCGTCGGTCCATTTAGTAGGAGGCCTGCCTACGCTCCCGGTCTTCCGGCGGGCTTATCCTCTAACTTTGAAATATTAGTGATTCTGATTGCGAGAGCATGCCATCTCGCTCGTACCAACTTAGTCGCACTATGCGCGGTCCCGCTCGCACAACTCTCGCTATCGCTTTCAGAGTTACGGGATAAGCCCACGGTTCGTGGTCGCCACTCAAGAACCTTTCTTACCCATCGGTTATCGGTTCCTCGAGTGATGTGCCCTGCCCATAGCCACTTCAGCTTGCAAACTCTGCAAGCTATATCGGTGATTTTGGTTCTTCGGCGAATATCCTCGTTCCGGATTTTATCGCCGATTTTATTTTATAAGAAACTCCGAGTATAGCTCTCTCCATTACCTGCTGTGTGACTCTGAGTTTCTCTGAAAGGCCAGTTGTCAACGATCACGTTTCAGTTCCATTTGTCTAGTTAGTAATTCATACATGAAATTCGTAGGTAGTTTTTTTTTATTATTTTACCCGACTGCTCAAGAACGAGGGTAATGGTTTTGGGGTGGACGTGTGTTATCCGGTCGTAGTGTGTATATATTTTTTTATGTATGTAGGTATATGAGTATTTAAATATTTATGTAAATAAGTATATAAAAATATAAGTATGTATGTTTTTTAACCGCTTGACCAATTTTAACGCGTGTTTATAACGAGTTTTAATGTCATTATATTCCTCTCTAAGTCCGGTCCGGAGTAACATAGGCTACATTTTGCAATCGGGTATACTGGTTTATTTTATTTATTTATAATTTTTAACTGATTTTACTACCGTTTGATTTTTGTCAATTCTTCTTTCTCTCTAGAACTACCTATAGAAAGTATAAAAACCTCTATAACTAGAACTATATATAGACTGCGGCCTGTAGGTAGCCTTTCAACGGCCGTCAAATTTTTGCTGCAGTCAAAGAGAGACAGAAAGAGGAAAAACATTATAGCAAGAGAGAGAAAGAGACTATCCGTGATTTCGTAATACCCAAGTATAACCAAGATGGGGTCATGCTACTCTTGGCATTTCTTATAATATACATAATATATAAAATGAAATAAAAAAGTAGCTTAAGTCCAACTCTTACTCTGCTATATCTATGCAAAAATTCAGCTCGATCCGTTTAGCCGTTATAACGCGACAAACACCCAGACAGAGAGACAGATAGATAGTCAGATACAGAGTTAGGATTAACTCGTCTTGCTTTATGGTTTTTAATTACTTGTCCGAACACCCTGTAAGGCGGCTGAATGGGTTAAAACCGCCTCGATCCCGCGGGATCCGAACCCGTTTAATTGTTTACGATAGCGGCCCACTTCGATCAGTACCTAGAGCGTCGAACTTATTTTCACAGTTGAATGGGGGAGACACTATCGTATTTTCTTAGCAAAGCCAAGTTTAACATGAACATTTTTGGTTCGGCCATTTCGCCAACTCTACCAGAAGCTGGTCGATCAGTACCTATATAAATAGTTGTTCTGTGTGGGCAGAGATGGTCAAATGAAATGCTTGTTAGGTATTTGTTAATTAGGGCCAATTAGCCAGTTAAACGGTATAGAATACGTTTTTAAGGAAGTACTCATAAAAGATGATGCCGTTGACACGGTTCTGATCAGCAATGGACATCTCCTGATTGATGATGTGCCATAAATGTCCCACTGTAGGGAAAGGCCTATTCCCTACATTTATCCCGATCTTTTTTGTCCTCCAGCTTTTTTAATGGCCTTATTAGTTTTTATAACGTAAAGTATTAAATTACAGCCAACAATTATCTCTTACCAAAAGCACAAACAAAAAAAATAATTACAGTCTTATGCTATTTACTGCAGCTGTAGATAAAGCTGTCAACCGATAGCAAACAGACTATTATTAATTAGTAGTACGACATTGCGTGTAAAGAAAGCTTGCACCAGGCCTGGCTCGGGCGCCGGGATAAAGTTATGTCGACCCGTTTTGTCTTCGCGTCAACGTGACAAAGCTAGAATGTGGATACATCCGTCTCGTTCTCGCGGGGTAAAAATGGTGGACAAAATTTTATCCTGGCGCCCGTGCTGGCCTGTAGGTAAGAAAAGATGAGGATGTGGATATGGCATGACTTATGAGAGCCCTATGTGCACCCTGGTGCACATAGGCCATATGGCCTTATTTCCTGAAATATGGCCACATTTTCTTGGTTATGACATACGAGTTAGGTACAAAAGTAAGTTGTGTTTGTGTAGGTGTTTGTAAGTCGTACTGTGTTTAGTTGGACGACGGGCATATTTAAGGATATTTTAAACACCATCAGGAAACCCTTTACTTAGACCAAACAATATCGAGAAAAAAAAACAGCCGCGATCTTTGTGAAGTTGTAAAGTAAACACACAACACAAAACAAAAAAAAAAAAATACTTCTTCAAAATTTACAAAGCTATTATTATCAAACCTAAATTTTTAAACTCTGTGTTCTTAGTTTCTTTTTGCGGAACCTGATACATATTTATTACTGTTTAATTTAATTCTATAATTTTGTAGTTCCATAACCGAATGTTTTCATTAAATGTACTTTTAAATAGTTTAATTTGAAGGCAAGGCCTAGTCCCCAAGATACGGGCACTTAATTGAACCCAGTTTGGGGTATAGTGCTGCTACATTATTGATCTGTACTTAGATGAAATAAATAATTTGAATTTGACATTGTATTTTCTTCTTGAATTTCCTTTAAGCCTGCCTACCTACTTAGTTAATGGAACGAATAATACGATCTCTGTTAGCCTAGGTCATAGTCATCTTATGTCATAGTCGGGTTATTTACATACAGATAAAGCGCTCATTATGCAGATAAAAAAAGTTGTAATAAAAAAAACAACAAAAGTGAGATAATGGCGAGGTCAAAATAAATAGGTAGGTACGCATTTTATATAAGTGGTACCTACTATGTAGTAGTGTACAAGGACCGTAACGAGTTTTTGGCGGGAACGTAAAGACGTCATGTCGTCATTGTTGGTAGTGAACCTACCTTCTGTGTTTGGGGGCGTGGGTTCGATTCCCATCTAGGACAAACATTCATGTGATGAATATTTGTGTTTGTTCTATGTCTGGGTGTTAATATCTATATAAGTATGTATTTAAAAATATCTATGTACGTATATCAGTCTCTGGCAGCCATATTACAAGCTTTGCTTAGTTTGGGGTCAGATGACCATGTGTGCAAAAATGTCCCAGATATTTATTTATTTTATTATTATTATTATTGTATTATTTTCCAAAACTTCTGTTATTTTGAGTGTTAATGTGTAAAAATTGTGGTTTTTTATCCATTAAGTGTTCGTAAGCGTGCACAAGTGTTGGTGAATAGTATAATGTTCTGAAACGTGACTCTTTGTGTTGTTTGCAATACTCCAAAGAAACTTCTAGTAAAGTCTCCACTACTTTACTAGGGCATGACGTGGACTTAATCGAGACTTACTTTGCTTGACTTAGACTGTGACTAACTGACTCAATTTAATTGTGAAACATTTGACTTCACCTTAAATATTACATTACTTGACACTGGCTAAATACCCAAACATTATTTAAAAATAAAAAAGGCGAAAAACAGCGTCCGTTTTTTTTTTTGATTAGGTACTTTGAGTAGGCTTCTAAAATCGAATAAAAATCAGACCACAACCTTATCATCAAAATTTATTAAGCACGGGCCTGAACTGATTTTTGTAAAGAGGATAGCTAGACATACATTTCAACGGAGTAAGTAAATGAAACAAACTATATTATATATATTATAGGTTGTTTCATGGTTCATATCTATCCTTTTCGCATAAATCAGATCAGGCCCGTGTGGAGACACCTTCAGCCTAATCATCCAGCACCAGGTCGGGCATCCGGGTCCTTATTACAATAGGCTTTAATTTTGCCTTTCAAGGGGTCGCCTGGCTTGGCGCGCACTACTACAGAAAAATGACGGTACCCCACGCCTCCTCGTAGGATGATGGGGATGCTGTCCTCAGTTTCTATTGCTAAGTGGGTTATCTAAAACAGTCGAACGTCTTAGTTACTTCAAGCTTACCAATACAGTTTGTTGTAGGTACTACAAGTAGATATACCTATTATATCCAGTAGCGGATCCAGAATTTATTTTTCGAGCCCAGTGTCAGTTTTTTTTGTGTATGATACCGAGTGACGAGACAAGCAAGTCGGTCACCTGATCTTATGAGCTGACACCCATAATTTTGAACTTCAAGAGTTCAAAACCATGCGCGGCAATGCACCGCGCTCGTCACCCTGTGACCTTATAAATGTTAAATCTCTTTGTGCCCAGTAATTTTACTGTACGTAAAGATTGCTTATCAATCCGGAATACAGAAATGTTTGTACACTACTAACTGTAACTGCTTGGCGTTTAAATAACTGACAAATGTGTGGTCGGACACTGAAACAGAATCTTCGGTGTCCTTCTTCGACGTCGGCGTCTGTCTATTTCAGTTAATGACACTAAATACTACATTTTGGTCTTTACTCCCTTGCACTCCAAACTGTTCGTTATTTTGAAACTTGTTCCTTAATTTGGCCACTTTTTGTACTCATTTGATCGCCTAAAATAAAAGGGTTTTTGGTAGATAGGTACGTACTACACACTCCACCAAGCTCTCACACAAGATCCTGTGTCCAGTGTCCGTTGCAGCGTAGTCGAAATCCTTTCTGAATACCCTCCTGTCCATTGATTTTCTTCGAACTCCTTGGTATATTTGAGGAAATGGATCTCTGACAAGCGCAATGTCTGGCATTACGGTCGAGGGCAGAGGTTGCGGGTTCTCGTAGCTACTACCCATTCTTCTATAATTTGAACTAGAAATCAAAACAGAAATTTTGCGGGCTGGTGTAGCCGCTGCTTATATCTAAATATAATAGGGCCAGATAGATCCTATTATAACAGAAAATCTGTCGGGGCTGTTGCTGACACGCGTCGCTCACCGCATGCACTGCTCTGCCCTGTTTTAGATTTGAACCTGTAGCGATTGCGGCAGATTTTTCAACCATCAGACTCGCATATTTTTTCTGTTTAAATGATTGTCGCGGTCGTAAGGCGTATGCATCTATAAAGTGTCTAGGTGAGGTATGTACTTACATGGCACGTCTGCCTATACCATAATCATGCAATTTTTCATACTCAAAAGTCTGGTTAGGTCTAGCTAACCCCGTTGCGTAGCACAGCACAATTATTTCTAAAAATATTTTCATCTTAAACAATCCTTCATAACGATTTATGAAAAATTCAGACTTGTATTATATACATTATTTATAGCAAAAACATGAATTCATTGTGAATTATAGGCCGTCTGTGGTTTTTTTATGAAACCAATATGCAACGGTGGGTATTTTTACGAGTTTTTTACATCGACACGCCTACGACTTTCTACCACATGGAAGTTATAAATTTTATAGGTAAGTAGATTCACAGGGCTGTAAAAGAAATGACGATAGGGCTAGTTTGTTATTCAACTCATAGTAAAGAATAGATAAGCTGAGTTCTCTTTCCTTCAAGGCAATAAAGTTACATAACTTATGTAAAGCCTATCTAACTACCTACTCCATAAATATAATCGCAAAATGTAAGTAACTTGTATTAAATACATTGGTAAAGTAAAGCGTTAGGGAAAGTTGGGAAGAACTTATCAATATATCATAAGAATGTAAGGAAACGTGATCAAAGGTCACAGATGAATAGAACTGTTCATCTGTGTCAAAGGTAGATCAACGCACAGCCGAAACCATGCCGAAACTACTAAAACCAGAGACGTGAAATGTGGACAGTAGTTTTCTATTATTGGACAGTAGTTTTCTATTATTAGTGGCCATGTATAGCCACTCTCACTGCTGTAGAATCACAGATATGTCATACAACAACGCAAATTCTGTAACTACAGCAAACGTTATTATAAATATTATTATGTTCTGTGACTACAGTGATAGCGTATGAACAGAAATTCAATTTGTGAACTACCTTGGACGCCGTCGTCTTAGAGTGGCTATACATGGCCTGACCTGACATCGTGTGAAAGAGATGGCTATATATAAGTTTCTGGGGGATTTGAATAAGAGTTGCTATACATGGCCTGACCTGACACCGTGTGAAAGGGACAGCCAGACTTGAATTTCATGGGAGCAAAATAAACAAACTATTAAGGTTATAGCTTCTCCCTTTCGCTTCCCCAGAAACGTATATATAGCCATCTCTTTCAAACGATGTCAGGTCAGGCCACGTATAGACTCCCTTAGGGTGTCTACACATGGCATGATCTGACATGACGTGAAAGGGACAGCTAGATTTGAATTTCACGGGAGCAAAAGAAACAAACTATTATCGTTATAGCTTCTCCCTTTCGCTCCCCAAGAAACATATATATAGCCATCTCTTTCAAACGATGTGAGGTCAGGCCATGTATAGCATGACACGTCTGGCAGCACCTCTGTTGTCACTGCCAAATTTAGCTGCTGTCAATAGTGTCAATGTCATGAATTGTCAGTCAGTCATGTGTCATATCGATTTGGAGGTCTAACTTGCGCCGAGGTGCAATTAATAATTATTATTTTTAAAATGTATATCTGTCTTTGCTGAATTCAACATGAATATTGCTCGATATTGATTGTATTTGCAGAGCTACTATCAATAGTTACCACATAATCCGATTTAGCAACATCTATTGTAAAGTAAAATGGAAGGTAAGTCCGATCCTACTTCCGCAAAAATACTACATATTTTAGTCCGATTAATTACTACTTTTTTACCATTTCAGGCTCTTCAGCAAAGAAATCCACATCTTTGGAGACTCTCGTCATCCAAACCATAAGCAACGTAAACGATTTAAAGGCCAAATTGATTGAGATCATTAAAACCGGCAAAGACTATGAGTTTGATGTCTCATCGTGCATTAAATCACTCTTAAACAACAGTGATCAGGAAATTGTAGTATTGAGCGTTCAGGCGATTTCAGAACTAGCGAAATGTGAAGAGAAACGTGAAACTTACGCTCAGAAAGAAATAATAGAACCTATTTTGAAAATACTACAGAATGAAATCACCCCAGACAGACTTGAGGTATTCAAACAAAGTTGCAGGTCACTAGGTAACTTGTGCTGCGACTGTGACACGTCTAGGAAGATCATAATGGACTGCAATGGAATTTCAACTATTAAAAAGTTACTCGAAAAGTGCTCTGATAAGTATAATGAAATCACAATGCTGGGATGCAAAATGCTGCTAAATTTCAGTATTGGCGGACAAGAGTTCTGCGAAGCGATTGTACATGAAAACATTTTAGACCTTCTACATAAAATGTTAACGTCTGAAATATATAAAAAAGTCCCAGATGATGATTTGATTTCAACAGTGTTATTACAAATGAGTGTGATCAATGACAACAATCCAGAATTCCTGTACTCTGATGAAATAAATAAGGACGTATTGAAAGTACTGCAGGAGACAGCTAATGTAGATATATCGGAGCTGTGCTTGGAGCATTTACATGCGCAGGCGGAACATGGTAATTATTTATTATATTAGTCGGAAGTTTATTATATTTTCAGTTTTAACCACCAAGCCGAGTTGTAGTGAGTTATCCACTGGTGGTTTATATTGTTAGCTCGCGGGCCTGTTGGCGGCTTTGCTTGCCAGCGCCAAACTAAATTTGACAACTCTAAAGTTGTTGCTATGTTTTACCGAATACACACATGAAAAGACAAAGGAAATTGAAACAGGTCTTTAAGTACAAAGTACCAATTGATACCAATGTCATTTTAAAATCAGTCCTACTCAATGTCTGATATTATCCCATATTTGACTCCAGATTCAGTAAAGACCCTGTTGGCGAACGAGGGTGGCATCCAGCTGGTGTGCTCTCGGCTGGAACAACTGATGTCTCGGCATGAGGCTGGTGATCTGAGTGCTGATGACACAGAGATAGAGCCTATTGTCAAGCAGGCATGTGATCTCATCATCATTGTGTTGACTGGAGGTAACTTCATTAATGAGTTTTGGCAACTGTCAGAATTATAAACCTAAACAAAGTTATAATATGTGTGTGTTGCATCCATTTCTATACATATAGCAGGAATGTCCTAAGGAAGTGTAAAAAGAAAAGCAATAAAATGGCTTTCTGTTGCTCGTCCCCATGCCATAGCAAACCTTATACACTAGAGCAGACCCAAATTTGATCCGGTACCATCACTTTGTATAGATGAGAGGCACGGTTTAATAGCACTGAACTGCATTTGAGGTCGAACGAGGTCAGGTATGAAGTCGATTTTGAGATCTGAGTATGAAGTTACACATGCGCAAAGCACCCCTCCACTTTTACAGAGCGCTATTAAACCGTGACGGGACGTATACTATAACTATGGGAGCAACAAGTATATGAATCTAAAAAATTTACAGCACATGATCGCGAGAAGTTTTGCCTACTGACCAACCTCTAAACTTCAATACAAAGAAAGACACTCAGTGATGAGTAAATAATAAAGATAAATGTTAGTTGGTGTAAAGTGTGTATGAGAAGCTTGCCTTTGGCGTCTGGACCACATACATACATATAATTACAGAATTTAGTCAACAACATTTTCATTATATTTACATAGTAAACATTTTGACTACGTGGTAGATGGTAGCCATTACCAAGTTTATCCTTCTATCTACAGATGAAGCGATGGAGACACTGTACAATAACGGGTTGGGGTCCGTGTACCTCACAGTGGTCCGCTGGCTGGACTCCCCGAACCCCCACCTGCTGTCCACGGCGGTGCTCGCGGTGGGGAATTTTGCAAGGAAAGACGACTACTGCGTACAGATGATGCAAGACCGCATCTATGATAAGCTGCTTGGTGAGGTTTCTCATTGCATTTGCTTTCAATATTTCAAATTTGATGCTATTTTATTTTATTTAATTTTGTATTTTCTGTTTGACAAAACTGTCTTCTGTTTTGTACTATTATTGACACGTAGGATATAATTTAATTTTACGTTTATTTTGTAATTCAATTGAATTTTTTATGTGTAATATGGATGAATCATTGTAGTCTGATTTGAATTAAAAAAAACATATCAATCTGTACATTTATGTCGTCTTATAATCTACATTCTTATACTAATATGAGTTATGTCACTAAGTCAGTCTTCCAATTTCCAGACATATTCGAAACGTTCCACAAGTTCTCGGTCCAGATGCAAGCGGCGCCGGAGTCGCGGCACCCGCTGGGCCCGGCGGCCGTGGGCCGGGTGCAGCTCGGCGTGGCGGCGGCGCTGCGCAACCTGTCCGTGCCCGCCGCCAACAAGCGCGCGCCGGCGGCGGGCCGCGCCGCGCGCCTGCTGCTGCGCGCGCTGCCCGCCGCCGCCGCGCCGCACGTGGCCTACAAGCTGCTGGCCGCCTGCAGGATGCTGCTCCACGGACAAGGTCGTCACCACTTTTCTTTTTACATACAAAAATAATTTATTGCACAGGGATATGCCTGTGCAATAAATTCTTCAAAAATACTTACATTAATTAACATTTCGATACAAAATATGGCGTGTTCGCGTGTGTAAATACAGCAAACAAGTCGCGGGTCCGAGCCGAGCGTACAACGTGCACATCGAACTGTTTCGAGTGACACGCATAGTGCAAGCAACCTGCGCAACTTGAGATAAGGCAATACAAATACTCCTTTCTTTTTCTATTATGTTTTGGCTCCACACATTGTGTATTTAGTAAGTGTCAATTTACAATTTAAGTAAGTCATAATCTTAATCAAACAAAGTAAGTCACGGTCAAGTCCACGTTATGCCCCAGTAAAGTGGTGGAGACTTTGGGAGACAATAATGTACGACCCGATAACGTACAACCTAACGATTGGTGTACAGGTACATGGAATACCAGGCTGTGCATTATCGGTCGTGAAATATCATGCCGTACATTATCGGCATGGACCTATAATGTACAGCGTAATATTCCATGCACCTCGTCGTCATTCCAGAGAGCGTCGCGGCGGCGCTGGCGCGGCACGAGGGCGCGCTGCGGGCGGTGGCGCGCTGGGGGCGCGCGGGGGAGTGCGCGGGCGCGGCGGGGGAGGCGCCGCGCCTGCTCGCCTGGTGCGTGCGGGAGCTGCGCCACTCCACGCACTGGAGGAACATCGTCCAGGTGAGGAGTGCGGGCTCACAGACGTTACATTTCATCGTCATCCAGACAGACAGGACGATTTCAGTTGCAGAATGAGTCCTGAAATCTTGCAGTAAGATAGGGCATACTTAAAGCTTTTCTATAACTAAAAAATAAATAAAAATATTTATTTACTTTGACGTTTCTGGCCATGTTGCCTAGGGAAGACGCACTGCTTATTCATCTCGATATGCTTATTTATGCTCTCTGATCATCAAAAATTGGAAGCCAAACTTGTCTTCTAGGTTATGATAGTGACAATTTCAAACATAATGATTTCACGACGAGAGCAGGTTTACTGGTTAGTACTAAGTTCATTTTTTTAAAATTCTAAGCTGATGTGTCTGACGGGCCCCAAACTAGGCAAAGCCTGTCTCTTGGGCGCCCTGTAGCCAGTTTGCAGCACCTGTTGAATCACTGAGAGCTGTACACATTCACAAAAGAAGCTAAATGCTTACATTTATAAAAAAAAAACTTAAGCTAATAATTACATATTTATAATTTATTAAATTATTACAAACATTAAAATAATTATATTATATATATTCTATTTTATGTTACTTAACACGTATAATATGATAACAGTACGTAAATTTACTAATAACTAAATATTTTTATTTCTATTTAATATTTATTTAATTTAAAAAAAAAACAGTGTCCACTCGAAGTGCTCATACAAATGCAAGCAATCAGACTAATAACAAGCACCAGCGATGGTGGCGCCATCAGAGGTTTTTTTTTTCTTTGGTAGTTAGGAATATAGCAGGGATATAAGATTTTGCAAGGTACATTTATCTTGTCTTATAATCTACATTCTTACGGAGCTTAGTTTTAGTACTTTGACCTAGTTTTGCCTACAACTGCTCTGTAGATAGTAACTTGAAGTGACTTATTTTCAGGTGGACGGCTGCATATCGAGCCTGGTCAATATGCTACTTGCCTCTCACTCCATAATGCAGAACGAGGCAATCCTCGCTCTCACTCTCCTGGCCATCGAATCTCTCAAGAAACTTTCCCCCGACTCCGAACAACCGGACTTCGACTACGAACAGAGCTTTACTTCGCAGTTAATAAAGTCGGAAATCGGCAAGCATATAACTGTCCTAGTTGACACAAATTGTGCGAAAATGCCCATCGAAGTGGCGGAGAATTTACTAGCGTTTTTGGATATAACGTCGAAGAAAAATGAAGTCACCACGGATTATAAACAGGCGAAAGTTCATGAGTCGTTGAAGAAATTCGCCGAGTCAAGAAATGACCTGAGCGGTGATATGAAAGCTTGCGTTTTGGGCGTTATTACAGCTATTTCAGATGGGGATTAAAATGCACCTTATTGTTTATGGCCTAAAGTCGATTTTTTCACGAGTGAGATAACGTTTTCGTTGGCTTTAAATGAGATTGTCAGGCAATTTTAAACCTTGCTGATATTTGTATAATGTCGCTTTCGGCGTTGTTACGAAGTTTTTTCCCCTAAAATTGTATAGCTTTAGCTCTGCTATTGCTAAGCACTATTTGCTAAATGATTAATTCTAACTTAGCATTTGTAATGTCTAGTCGTAGTTGTACTGACTACACTTTTTTTTTAGGGGTTTTCATGCAATTATGGAGCTATTTATTATATGATTATCATAAGGTAAATGAGATATCGTTATTTTTATTATCTTGGATTTTTACATTCCAATTTTTGCGATTAAATTTAAACTTTAGCATTTCTACAAAATCTTTACATACAACAATTTTCTATATCATACAATTTCTGATACATAATACTAGTAATCCATAGACTTGCATTAAGTTTGTGAGCGTGTTGTTAGCGACCGTTGCAAGACACACCAATACTTCACGCACACCATGATCTTATGAACACACCACTACAATCGTAAATTTTCACGAAATATTAGACTGAACAATTGTATTTCCTAGCCATGAACATTTGAAATTATTTATTCTGCGCCAATTAAAGGCTACATGCACACTAAACTTCAGTCTTAGTGGAAAGCCTGGAAATACCTCGACGGTTTTGTATGAGAATCGAATAACCTTAACTTGTCTTTCGGAAGTTAGACGTTGTTTTAATGCAAAACGTGTTTTTTCGATTTTTTCAAACCAGATAATTATTCTAATAAGGTTTCATGTTACAACTTTCTATTGCATATACAGAACTATATGGTTGTTCTAGTTGGTTTGTAATCTCCAAAGCTTAAAAAAATGCTTTACTTATACCCTCGGAAATGATAAACGTATAGAGATGTGTTTTCGTGTTGAATGATTTATAATTCTGCTGTAATTTGATACGAAAGAAATGTCAGTCATGTTTCAGTGCATTTATTTGGCATTGCATTGCAAAGACACGACTGTTCCGTCAATTAATATATTCCTTCATTTTAATTAGTTCGCTGTAAATTTATAAAAATCTTTCCTACTCACAAAATCATAGCAATATTAAAATACTCAAAGTACAATGTAGTATCACAGGCGCTGTGATTTAAATTAAATTAATATACCTAGATTGATATTTTATATTCCGCCATTGTTATTCTTATTAAATTTGTAAGCTTGTATTTAGATGTAGGTAAGTGGTGCAGAATTACATGGAAATACTAATAAATACTTTGATAAACTATGCAGAGTTCGTAACGCGCTTTGTTCGACTTTGGTCAGATTACTTTGCCAAATTCAAATATCTTTTTTCATTATTGATATGGTCGCCAAGATGTTTTATCAGTTGCATAGTTAATATATTAAGTCACTAGCTGCACCCAGGGGTTTCACCCGCTATTCTACGGATAAAAAGTTTCAGAGTTGAACGATAACAAAATGACACATAAACTTTAAAATATTGTGATTTATGCTGAAATGCGATTGTAAATTCAACTAAAATAATTATGTTGAATTATGTTGCATAAACGTATTAAATATATTTATTGATCGAGCGAGAGAACTAATGTTGGTTTCCTGCTTTCAATAATAATACGTTTACCTTTCTGTTTATCCAATTCGAGTGGTTTTTTGTATTATTGTTGAAGTGGTTAACTATATTCCATGTGATTCTGCCCGTTACGTGTAAGTGAAATCCCTTTTCTGACACTAATGTTACATTTAAATCCAATAGTGCACTTACTAATAGGTTTAAATAATGCTTAAAAAGTTTTCTATATATTCAAATGTTAGGCTGGCTGTGTAAGGTATTTTATATTTAAAAAATCTGTATTTTAAGTACTTATTTTCTGGTAAAGCATTTCGCACTTTAGATGTAAGTAAAATTTGTGAAGCTACTTGTTAGTATTGCTAGATTTAATAATATTTTTCACTTATTAAATATTGAGATTGTGCAGATCGGTTAATTAAAGCTGATAATTTTTTTAAATAAACCTGTGACCTAAATCTGCTTTAGTGTTTGTAATGGGCGCCCGATTTTTTTAAATCGATCGTATTCTATTTTCCTAGTATGAGGTTAGAGCGAGCTTTTAGAGCACAGATAATATAGATACAGCATTATGTAATCGTAGGACCGACAACACTCACAGCAGCCCTAGCTCGGGCGCCGGGATACAATTTTGTCCACCATATCCCGCGAGAACGAGATGGCTGTATCCATATGTTTCGACTAGCAAAAAACCAATGAGAGTAAACTTTTATAGATGCTTATAGATGTATTCCGAGCTTAGTGCGCTTCTGTAGTCCTGAATATGGAATCTAATATGGTTCTGATGTATTAGAGGTACCCTTTTTTTTTTTTTTTTTTTTTTGCGAGGGGGAAATCTTCACCAAGATACCCGTCTGCTTTGGGGTGCAGCCGGGTTATGTGGGATTATACCCACTAAAACCCCCCCGGTGGCCTGCCTTGGTGCTTGACCGAGGGCTCCGGGATCTCCAAGGGAACGCACCGGAGCCCTCAGCACCACGCTTCTGCTCCTCCCGGGACAGCTGGTACCTGTCGTGAGACGTCCTACAACAGCGTCCGCCACACGACGCTGTTGTCCTCCCCAGGCTCGCTTTGGTAGATGGTGGTTAGAGCCCCACCTCTAACCACCCCCGAGCCCAGAGGTCCCCTTTCAGTAGGCTCTTACTACAGGCAGGGGATACCGATGCCGTATTCTAGTGCCCCGGCATCAGGGCGATGGAGCTTCCGCCGACCCGGCGTCGCCGTCTCCTTCCAGGATCCGCTCTTTCGCGAGCTCTCTCCGCAGCTTCTTTTTGCGCAATAATATTTTCGCAAAAATCCACCATTGCCTTCCACGTCGAGTTATCAGCCAGCATAGCTGAAACTATGCTCGGCAAGGATAGATCCTGACCAACCTTCGCCATGAGTATTCGCCTCTCTGTGCTCCACGCAGGGCATTCCTCTAGCGTATGCTGGGCAGAATCTATCTCCGCCTCGCAATGGTGGCATTGCGGCGTTTGTTCGCGGCCGATCCTGTGAAGGAACTCACCGAAACAGCCGTGTGCGGTGAGAACTTGCGTCAAGCGGAATGTGACGGGTTCCTTCCTCTTAAGCCAGTCTTTAAAGCTAGGCAGGATTGCACGGACAGCACGTTGTCGCACGTTTTGCGGCTCATACAGCCGCTCGTGCCATTTTTCAAGTGCACGTCGGTGTTCCTGCCTGCTTATTTCAGACCGACTTAAGGATTCTGATCCATCCCTCCGGTGTATTCGTTGGTATATTTCGGCATCCATGTCCCCCAAGATATCTAGAGGTGGGAACCGAGCTATTAAGGTCGCCGCCTCAAAAGAAATTGTTCGATAGCCTCGCGCAACCCTGATGGCCATGATCCGCTGTAGACTATTGAACATAATCTTACTGCGTTTAACGCCTGACAATCTCTCGGACCATACAGGTGCACCATAGAGAGCCATCGACCTGACCACTCCACAATATAGGCGGCGGACCCCTTCGCTTGGCCCTCTGAGATTGGGTAGCAATCTATGCAAAGCACCTGCTACCTTTTTGACTCGAGGGACTAATAGCCGAAAGTGTTCGTCAAAGCTCCAACGACTGTCTAAGGTAAGCCCTAAATACCTTAGGTGCTGACCTACTTGGATGTCGATCTCATCCACCCTTACAGTTGAATTAACTGGTTCTCTACCCCGTCGAGTTCTATGGAACCACATCGCTTCGGTCTTGTGTGGCGCTATTTGGAGACCTAGTTCTTTGATTTTTTCCACAATGCATGCCACCCCTCGCTCAGCAAGTTGAGAGGCCTCCTCAAATGTTAGCCCATTTGCCAAAATTAAGGTGTCATCCGCGTAGCACACGACATCCACTCCAGGGGGAAGATTCACTCTCAAGACTGCATCGTATGCGAAGTCCCACAAAGTCGGACCCACAACTGATCCTTGTGGGACCCCGCAAAATACCTCCCTACTGTGCAGCTCACCACCCCTGCCCGGATATTGTACAGTTCTATCACGGAAATATGCACCGACTATACGCTGTAGATACACTGGTACATTGTGGTAGACAAGTGCTTCCTTAATTGTGTGCCAAGGCAAGGAGTTAAAAGCATTAACTATGTCTAGACTCACTGCCACCATTTTTCTTCCGCTAGAGACAGCCTGCTCTGACAGCTCTCGGACTCTTAGAATCGCGTCAACAGTCGAACGGCCTGGTCGGAACCCAAATTGGTGATCCGATAGATTCGGTCCAACGCACCTTAGATGTGAGCCGAGACGAGCGGCAATTATTCTTTCAAACAATTTGCCAGCCTCATCCAGCAAGCAAATGGGGCGATATGCTGAAGGCGAATCTGCAGGTCTGCCTTGCTTTTTTAGGAGAACTAGACTAGCCGCTTTCCAGTCCTGTGGAAAGACACTGGATTCGAAGCAGCCATCGAACAGCTGTCTCAGTCGGTCTCCTAAGCCTGCTTTTAAAGCCAGCACCCAGGCTCGACCTGGAATTCCGTCGGGTCCTGGAGCCCTATTACGAGAGCTTAGACGCAGGACAGCCCAGTTAAGTTCGCCTTCTGATACTTTCATGTCGTCAGACCAGACGCTAAGATCAGATATTGTCTCTTGTTGTGGAGTGTTATTATGGACTCTAGGAAATAGGGCATCGACAACGCTTCCCACAAACGTAGGATCTAGGGTTTCCGTCAAAGGAGGAACCCAAGGACGCAGTTTACCTAGTACCATTTTGTATGGACGTCCCCATGGATCTCTGTCCAGTTCTGCAAGAAGTTCCTTCCATGATCGTGTCCGGGCGTCCCTGATGGCATTCTGAAGTGCTTTGGTAGCGTTTCGATATGCAGCATAAATCGTGTCATTTTCACTAGTTGACGCTCGTCTTCTCCTACGCGATCTAGTGAATTGGCGGCGATAATATAGACAGCTTTCCCGTAGGTTTGCTATTTCTTCCGACCACCAATACACTGCCTTATGTTTCATGGACCTAGCCCGAGGCATCGACACATCACAAATCGATGTCATTGTCTTTCTGAACCAGGCTGCTTCCGTTTCAGGATTTGAAATGACTTCGTGCTGGCTTTCCGACCAGGTCATAACGATGGCTGCCGCTTCAAGCAGATCTTTGTTGAGCCGTTTCAGCGACCATCGTTTTGGCGGTACGCTACTACTATTACGTCTCCGATCAGGTGAATGAAGACCCACCTTGAACATTATGTGGCGATGGTCTGAGAGAGTTACAATTTCTTCTGCCACTCTCCATTCAGATACAATCTGAGTGGCCGAAGGAGTTGCCCACGACAAGTCCACGATTGATTCTCCCTGCCATCGCACACAGGTGCTGACAGACCCCTGGTTTAAAAGTTGTAGGTCTAGTGCCGTTGCCCATTCTAAAACTGTCTGACCCCTAGGATTATCTAGTACGTTTCCCCATACCCGCGAGCGAGCGTTGAAATCTCCCAATATGAGAGTAGGACGAGGAAGGCATCTGCGTATGCAGCCACCTATTGCATCCAAATGCGCTTCATATGTCTCGATGGATGGGAGATTTGGTGAAATATAACAACCCACTATCGCGATGTAACCCCACTCTACTGCAACAAAACCATGTCCTCTTTCGAGAAGGGAACAGGAAGGGTCTCCCCTTCCACCACTCCAGTATATGGCGACTAAACCCTTGTTGTCTCCAAACCACCGAGGATGGTTCGGGACTTGATAAAGTTCCGCCACAACAGCGAGAGCAATTGATCTTTCTGCCAAAGTTTGCAAGAGTAAATCTTGCGCATTTCGGCAGTGGTTCAGATTGCACTGAAGAACTTTTTCCTGGCTGTCCGTTATGAGGATTCCATATCCTCCTCAAGCAAGACATTGTTCGGCTGAGTCTGTCTCATTGGACTAGCCGATACATGTTGCACTGCTACAGGTGCTGGAGGTTGTCCTGCATTTCTAGCATTCATACTTTTAGGTGGAGAGCACTTTTTACTTCCCATCCTATGATTGGAAGAAAGACCGAGGTCAGAGCATAGCGGGCATTTAAGCGGGCGTGTGCACTGGTTTGCTTTATGGTCCGACTCACCGCATGCGTAACATCGCATACTTCGGTCCGTAGCACTGAGACACTTGCTACGCACATGGCCTGTTTCAAGGCATTTGAAACATTGTAGAGGCCGTGAAGCCAGGACCTTTATACGTGCTGACACCCATCCAACAAGAATGTGATTAGTCCGCCCAAGTTTTTTCACGACTGTTAGTGGACATTTGACCCATACCGTGCCTAAAGTGTTTGGGGTGCGGCGTATCACACCAACTTTAACCTCCGTCGGAGAACAGCCTCCAGCTTTGGCGACTGCCATGGCCACGTCTTGGGGAACGACTGCCTCATCCAGATCTAATATTCTAACTTCTCCCATTTTAGTAGGCCGCACTATGTGCACGTCTAAATCAGCAAGCGTCTCCCTCATCTTAGCTGCCAAAGTATCCGCCTTAGAGTCACAGTCTGCGCCAGATAACTCTAGGATTAGTCCGCCGGTTATTGCTCTCTTTGGACGCACAGCTTCTACACCACACTCAGCCAGATTGATACGCTGCTTGGCCGCTGTCATAACTGCGGCGTATGTGAGCTCTGAACCTTCCGGAACCGTCACGGTAATAGCTGCGGAGTTCGGCAACCGTGCTGGTTTTACCTTTCCAGCTTTAGCCTTATTCTTTGACTGGCGCGGAACATTCCTCTTCTGTTCGGTTTGGGAAGCTATTTGTTTTGCCATCCGTTTTGAAACAGTGTTCCACGTAGTAGACGATCCCATTGGTAGCTGATTCTCGGTAGATTGCAAAAGAACCCTAGCTACCACGTCACCCCGCCGAGTCTCCAAGTTCAATCGAGAATTCGCGTCAGTCGATTTCTGTTGTTGTTTTGCTTTTTTCTGTCCCTTAACTAAAGGAGTTGAATCAGCTACCGACGTAGCCGAATTCACAACATCCTTTGAGAACGATAGCTGGGTTTTAAAAGACTTAAGCTTTTTGTCCATTAACAAGCCAATGCGCTGCATAAATTGGTCTTCCCATTCCGGACCACCAATTGCAGGCCGTGATGTTGTCGGTATGGCAGTTTCTGCAGTTCTACCTCGGGTTTTACCCTGACGTCGTACAGCATTAAGTTCGTCTGACAACTTAGCCACTTTAGCTGTTAGTTCGGTCATTCCTACGCGCATCTCGGCGTTTTCTCGTTCCAGACGCTCCACATTTGCGTCTTTAGAAGTCCGTTGCGCAATTTCCGCTGTGGCAGCTTCTATTGATCTAGCTGCCATGCGCAGATTTTGAGCAAAACTGCCCTTAAGGTTGCGGTACTTATCCGCTACTTTCTCAACCGTCGATAGTTGTTCCTGAATGTATGTGGTTAAATCAACCGTCGGGCGTTCCTGCATGTCTTTTTCTAAACTAAGCACAGAGGAAAGCTTGTTCTCTTCACCTTCCCCTATCTCCTCAGATTTCTTTTTCTTTAAAAATAGGGAGCGTTTCGAAACCGGTTGTGAAACTGCATCGGTTGGTTTGAGTGCTCTCTTCCTTGCTCTAGTCCTTTCGGACGTCGTCGATGTAAGAGATGATAAGGACAGTATTGAACCATCCGAATCCTCGCCGTCACTCATCCTTGCGACACTTGCCGCTGATTGTGGGCGCAAAAAGCACCCATCCCCCTTTTGCGCAGTTGCATCAGAAGTAGTATTTCCTTCCTCATTGAGGCCCCCTAGCCTCCCTCCAATCCTTCCTTCTCCTTCTACGTCAGATTTAGTTTGCAAATTATGAGACATATTGTTCCCACGAGTGCGGGGGAAATAAAAGGTCCACCCAGGCAGAGACCCCTGTACCCGGGTAAGCCTTCGTGTAACCCGCCACGGGTGTCGGCCGGTACCCTGGCGGGGGTCGCACTAATGGCTGGGCGCTACATGGTCAACAGCAGCGCGCTAGATCAAATGATCTGCGCGGTGGTGTTACCCATGCAACGCGAACTGCCCGTTAGCCATGCATCTTCTCACGGTGCGCCGCCGCTTAAGATTCGGGGTGATTTTTTATAGAGGTTTTCTTCCTCATGGTCCGGGCGGTTAAGCCAGGACCCTCGGCCCTGCCGCATGCCACGAAACGTGACCACGGCAGCTAAGCAGGGTTCCGAGCTCGTCGCTGGTAGTTAAAGAGTATTCTTTCACTAGCCTAACCAGCAGTATACTGGACGCGTCTCTCCTTGCTCGCTCATCTCCTGTGTCTTCTGCTGATCAGAGGAACACGGAGAGAGCCCTCATCGGCCAGGTATTAGCAATCGGTCAACAAAATCCCACGGGGAGAATTTGTTGACCGATTCCCAGGGTGCACCACGCGGAGGTTACCTGGCCCTGCACCCCGTATTAGAGGTACCCTAAAACAAGTCAGTTGACCTAGAACTAACAAGACAAAACAGGTGAGTTCGTTTAATTTTAATGGACCAACTAACGTTAAACTTTTACAATTCATTGACGTTAAACTAATTAACATCGATTATGTTGTACGATTCGATGAACTTCACTAGTATTACAAATGATCTGCAACTATATTACTTTCATATGCGAAAAAAGGATGGCACTCTTTAACGAGGTGTCCAGTTTGTTTAGAAAATTACGTGAGAACTACAAGGGTTTTGTGTACCCATTAATTATATTTCTACTTTGTTATTGTTAGTTTTAATATAAACATAAAATAAAATTGAACAACACAATCGACGCCAATGTCAGCTTTGTTTAGCTTAGCATGTGCTATTTAAAATATTATCCACCTTATTTATTCTGAAAACGAGACAAATGTATACATACTCATAGAAGCTATGATGCTATGTCACGTTTTCGCACGACAAAATAAGTGGATACAATTTTATCGTGGCAATGTTATCGTTTTATCGTGATTCTGTAATAGAGAATGAAATATCTTCTCCCAATTCTGTTGCCCATTCAAAATTATGTGGATTCGAAGATATCAAACACAATGTTAATTATTATTATAGTAAAATTCATATATTTATAGATTCCTGCTGAAGTTGAATATATTCTAAAAGAAAATGTTATTGTTTTCATATCATTTATTTTATCACAGTACAAAATGTATTACAATTTATAGTAATCCTAAATTAAATACCCTAGTGATGAAATTACCTTAATCTGTATTTAAAACAAGTGGGTATTATCAAACAACTAGTACAGTTTTACATAACTTATAAATGCTCTCGTACCTGCGCAGGAGACTAATTTAAGTAGCGCTAAAATCTTGCGCTGTTATTGGTCGATCGATTTTGCGGTACTCAAAATCAAAATCGCGGGGGGCCAGCAGCCAGTACGAATCGTGTAAGTGGGACAGAGATAATAACGTATAGCAAGCAATATTCTGCCATTTGTACTTGCGAATAAAGTTCAATATAGACTATCTACACGTTCAGCTACTGTCAGAACAAGTCTGCGCAGACGAAAACTGATAATCGGAATTATTATACTATATAAATTAGTTGTATAAAACTGGAGTAATCATATTCACTGACCATCGTGATCTTAAAACCCACTACCTGGAACATTCGTTAAGGAAGCGTTTACGTAATACACGGCTATCTCGCTCGCACAATCAAAATTTTATTTACATTTTGTTTATTACATAATTAACAAGTATTAGTTTACGTTCATCGTTAATTCGATTTAAGCATTGTGGATCGCTTAAATAAATGAAAACTTGCAGAAGACCAGAGGAAACCTACTTGTCAACACGAGAGTTAGGTATAAGACATTATCAATGTTATAATAAATAATAAGATGTGGTAAAAAGATTGTTCAATAAGTACCTTAGTAATAAATGTTGACTGTGCGAGCGAGAGAGTGTATTGTGCGAACGCCTTAAGAATAAAATTGATGTTCATATGAGGCTTGAATGATACTGGCTTTTATTTCGATCGATCACATCGCGTTTGAACTTTGACGTAAAGTACAACCAGCCGGCGAGCGTACAGCTGGTACCGCTGCAGGCGCGCGGTACTTATTCAATTTAACTATTTTTGCTTCGCCTATCATCTGCCGCCATTTTGCGGTTTAAGGGAATCAAGCTGAAAAGTGGACCATGTCGCGGCCTATAATGCCGATTTAAGAAGGTAGCGCCATTCTTATGCAGAGCTCGAAGCGCGCGTTCTCATTTGGTAATATTATAATAAACGCGCGCCTTCGCGAGGACGCGCGCCTTGGACTCAAGTCGCAAATGTTGCAACATCCCTAATTAAAAAATCACAGTAATGAGTCACTGCGTGTCGTCGAGGTTGGTGACGGATCGCTCGTGGATCATGGTGGAGTGCGTGGTGATGGTCATCCGGAACTTGAGCTCCTCGTCGGAGAGGAGGTCCTGCACTCGTATGGGGCCCCTGTTGCCGCACCCCGCCACTGAAACAATACCGACAATCGTACTCTAATTCTATATGGGCGTTTCCTATACATGATTAGAAAATTAAATATCACAAATTATTTTTAAAAAAAACACTGCCATTTGCGCTTCGAGCGTCCTGAATGTAGAATCTAGTGTGATCTGTGATTACGCATTACCAATAGTATGACTATGACAAAAAACAAGATATAGTACCTGGGCATTTTGTCCTCTCCTTTATCCTGATCAAGTTAAGAATAGCTTCCTTTTCATAGATATGCCCACATACAGTGTTCTTGACTGGATCTTGTATTGGCTTCTTTGTTATTGGATCAATCTACAAGCAGCAATCAAAAAGTTACTAAGGGCGTGTTCCGATACATGCAAATTACACGAAACTAAGACGGCTAACACACACACACACGCTCACTGGAAGAACCGATAACCGATGGGGAAGAAAGTTTCTTGAGTGGCGACCACGAACCGGAAGACGAAGCGTGGCCTCCCACAAGGTGGACCAACGACATTGTGAAAGTCGCGGGCGACCGGTGGATGCAAGTGGCAAATTGTCGGTCGGTGTGGCAGTTTAAGGGCCTATGTTGAGCTGTGGACGTCTTCTTGCTGATAATGTAAGATGACTAATAGCAACTGGGTATGTACTAAAACTGAGACCAGAAACACCGGAGGTGTTTCTCCTCTTAAACGGTGAACATTCTGTGATCTCCAAGCCGCCTGCCAAGCGTGGGGTTTACGGCAACTACCCTTCAAATAGGGGGGTTCATTCAGTAGTGGACGTGATAAGAAGAGGGCTGATGAGTGTTTCAACTAGTTCTTCTAGTGTTTATAATGGTCCAAAAAAAATTTTTTTTTTTGTATTCTTCATTGTCTAACATGACGTGTTTTAATTTTGTATTCTGTTCTTGTCTGTGCACACCGATGACATAGGCTGGTGTCACGTACATAACCTCAGATCTTGGTGCACCAAACCCTGATTGAGCGTGTTATTATACCGTGGGGTCTATTATAACTGACTAGGTTATAAAAGAACTAAAGGTACACATGGCAGCGCCCGCGCAAAAACTCATTTTCGTAATTAATGTGGCTTTGTCTGTGCTCATGATTCAGACTATAGTCATTTAAATTTTCATCACAATCGGTGCAGTCATTTAGTCTAGAAAAGGTAACAAAATATAGGCAGAGAGATAACATTACATTGTATAGTCAGGTAGATGGTTTTAATCCATGTTTACAATCTTTGACGTTTTTGTATGGATTGAGTTTTTGGTTCAAGATGAATGTGTATACATTTTTTAACCTCGAAGCTTTGATTGGTCCTATTCCATCAGTAGTTATATTCCTCAATATTATACTATTGGTATAGAAATAATATGCAAAGAAAAAAAATATATACACATGATGGGTGCTTTAGCATACATAACCTTAATACCACCATACCATACCATACCATACCTTAATTCCCAGTCACAATGTGGAGTAATCATATTTTTTGAGTGTGTGTAAGGTAATTAAACAGCAGAAGTGGCGTTGGGCTGGTCATATGTTACGAAACAAACAAGGAAAATGGAATAGAGACGTGTTAGAGTGGTACCCAAGAGAGGGGAAAAGAAACAAAGGAAGACAACGTATAAGATGGGAGGATGAAATAAAGAAAGTAGCTGGAACACAGTGGAAACAATTGACCCAAAAGAGAAAAGAGTGGAAGTCCCAGGAAGAGGCCTATGTCGGAAGGCAAGCTGGGGAAGTGGATTAAGAAATGGAGCCGATGTCAAATAACAATTATAAATTGATAATGAAATAACAATAATACGGAAATAATATTTAATACGAATAAATATAATTAATTGGACAAAAAGGAAAACTTGACATCATTGAATAATAAAAAAATATATATATCTAAATGACCAGCACAGAAGGCTATAAATAAAATAAAATAAAATAATAAGGTTTTTTATAATTGTTTCTAAAGTCAATATCTCTTTTTTTTATACAGTCAAACTTTTTTTAAATCTTGTGTTGATGCTTGAGATGCTATGCTCTCAACATTTCCATTATGTAAATAGACTAAATCAGTATTTGACAGTATTTTAATTTTAGGTACTTACATATTGCTCCTGTGATTCTGTAATAGCCAAGTCCGACTCGTCCATATTTTCTGTAAACAAAATAAAATTATAACAACTGTTACTTGCCTTAATGGCTTTTTAAAGTTTTTTATCAACTAAGAGAAGATACGTCGCTTGATTGATGCTCTAGGTACACAGAAGCATGACTTGGACCAGTCCAACTGTGACTGAAATTGTTGACAAAGGCTGTGACTGAACCTGGTCCTAATATATAGTATCCTTCACTTTCCACATCAGCCTTTTGTACAATGTACATCCCACTGCTAGGATATCAGAAATATTTATTGGCCATAAACAACATTAAATATTACTATATATACTGTCACTATATAAAAATACTTAAGTTTAGAATTAAATAAAATTAGGCAGACTAAATTATTAATTATTTGAATACATAATTCAATAATATATCATGACAGGTGGGTACTTATTATGCTTATTCTGTTTGTTGTTCATACAAAAATGAGGGTTCTGAGAAGTCCATTGACATGTATTCACTTTGTAGAACAGATTGCTTTTAATAAAATGCTTAAGAGCCTTTTTAAATTTGTTATAATTCAGTTTGGTTATAGAATCGGGTAATATAATATCAGATATTGGCTTACCCTCTAAGTGTTACTAGGCCATATCCACCACACTGGCTCAGTGCGGGTTGACAGATAAGAGGCAGCCAAAATTGAAAAGAAGCTATATTTATCACACAGTTAGGAGACATAATCCTCACCTCTAGCTCTTTGCATCCCCTTTTCAACCTTCTTGCTAAACTCCTTCATGTACGGATGATTATTAACGTTCAAACGTTTCCCTGCCATGGATCCGAGATGAGCTTTAAACCTTTCTTCCAATGAGTCCACATTTGTTGCGTCTGTCTCTCTCTGAAAATATCAAAAATTTTGGGAAGTTACAACAGTTTACTGATGCTAACTTTTTACCTGTGTAAAGCATTACTCCATCCCATGGATTTAGCATCATACTTCGTCCAAGCTCCAACCCTTTCTACAAACATTGATTTCTTTAGGCGTTGATGTGCAAGGTTGTTTCAGCAACTTACAAATAATGAAAAACATAAGCTACCTACATACCTACATTGTCATACATTTTTTTAAAGAAAAAAACTGTTTACAAAATATTATTATAACCTCAAAACAATCACAATATAAGTTGACATACTTTAGCCTTTTCCAAAGCCTGCGTAGCAACGTCTTCTTCAGCCTCCTGCGTGCAATATGCCTGGACGTAGGACTTCAGTTTATCAAACTCTGCGTCTTTTTCACTATCTAAATACTTGGATATGTTTTCTGTACACAAATACAAACTTGTCATGCATTGTTTCCTTAGCTCAGCCAAATCTGAATCTGCCATTGTGAGGCGAATGAAAAGCAACGGCTTTAAATATAGTTTAAGGTAGCTAGAAACTGTAGAACTTTGGTTTAGTTTTTCTTTTTTCAATTTTCACTTTACCCGCCTAACGCAGTGCTGCCAGACCCAGATCCAGCAACCCAGCAAGTAAGATATTTCGTAAGTCGTTAAATGGCTCCGCTGGTGTAGCCGGTAACAATGATAATATGTTTGGGGAGGTACGATTAACCTATACAAAAAAAACCTAAATCTACCATCCGGTTATATCACGACAGAACGGCTACCTGATTGTCATAAATATAATAGCATAATAGTCATAAATAGCATAATCTGCATTTAAGGGTGTCTATACATGGCCAGACCTTACACCGTGTGAAAGGGACAGCTTGAGTTAAATTTCACGGGAGCAAAAGAAACAACTATTAAGGTTATAGCTTCTCCCTTTCGCTCCCCCAGAAACTTATATATAGCCATCTCTTTCAAACGATGTCAGGTCAGGCCATGTAGCGAGGCCTTAAATTATGCGACTACTTTTCGCCTGTCCACCTCCGGCAACCACAACACAACAACTGGCAGCACACCATATAACGACACTTTTTTATCTAATATTTTGGCTCCGCGCGCTTTTCTGTTCTGTGCTAAAAACACAGAACAGAAAAATTGGTCTCTCTCTTTTCTGTGGCAAAAAATTAGATTTAGTGTGAGAGTGACTAATCGTATCTCTTCGTGTATTTTTTCCAAAAATCGGAATTTTGATCTAAAAGTTCAAAACCATGCGCTTCAGAAAAATTTGATCAAACTCACTGTGCTCGTCACCCTGAGATATAGAAAAAAGTACTCATTTGAGATATCTATACGCTCAGTAATTTCACTGGAAACCTTCAATCAGGAACATACTAATGATTGTGCTTGGTACACTGCTTGGTGTTTGAATATTTGGAAGAGGTGTGGTACTGCCCCAGATGGGCCGACTCTTGAAAAGTCCTACCGCCAATATTATTGAACAAGAAACACAAATTTAGAGTAAATAATTTATTTAAAATAAACAGGTGATCGATAATAAATTTTTGACAGGTTTCGTTACAAACTAGGAACCAATACAAGTATATTAAAGTTCTAACTTACTGCTTACAGACACTAGATGCATTATATTATTTTAAAGCTATATACTGTTACAAACATAAATTCTAGGTAGTTTTGTCGCAAGCGCTGTCTCGCTCGCACAATCAAAATTTTTAATGATAAAAAAGGTCTCCGAGTGTAAGGAAGAAAAACGGCAGTTGTATGTATGTTCATGGGCTTATTTGTCCGACGATAACAAGAAAACCTTTGTAGACAAGTAGTTAATTTCAATACAATTTTTGCCTCTATGTATGTAGTACCATTGGTGGTACAATTGACACAACTTTGTATACTTAATACCATCAATGGTACTAGTCACACTAATTTAGGATCAGAAGCACAATAGTGAATATTGCTGTAACGCTAGTGCCATCAATTGTACTAGCGAAAATAATTTAGGCACACTAGTACTGTCAGTAGTACCAGTGACTGGTTCCGTTGATGGTTACTAGTGATGTAACAATACTCGTGACGGTGCTACTGATCCTAAATTAGATTCACTAGTACCATTGATCGTACTAAGGAGTAAGGATACAAACTTGTGTCACTTGTACCATAAATACTAATACTTAAATAAAGGCACATACTTACAAATCCTACCTAATATTATAAATGAGAAAGTAACTCTGTCTGGGTGTTTGTCGCGTTACCACGGCTAAGCGGCTGAACGGATCGAGCTGAATTTTTGCATAGATATAGCTTAAGGGTCGGAGACGGACATAGGCTACTTTTTTTTTGTTGGTCCACGCGACCGAAGCCGCGGTCGTGAAGTAACAGGGTCGCGCGGTCCCGGTCCGGCGCGGGGCACCAGTTCCGCGCGGCCGGCGGTACATGGTGACCCCGACGTGCCCCAGCGCCGCTACACGGTGACCCCGACGTGCCCCAGCGCCGCTACACGGTGACCCCGACGTGCCCCAGCGCCGCTACACGGTGACCCCGACGTGCCCCAGCGCCGCTACACGGTGACCCCGACGTGCCCCAGCGCCGCTACACGGTGACCCCGACGTGCCCCAGCGCCGCTACACGGTGACCCCGACGTGCCCCAGCGCCGCGGAGAGGCGCTTCAGCAGCGGCCGCATGTCGGCCGGCGGCAGGCCGCGCTTCGCCCCGATCACCTTGAACGCGTTCAGGTACTCCAGCTCCGAGAACTGGGCGCCCTTCTCACGGACCGATGTTATTATTTCCTGTAACAGATATCATAGAATAAACAATACAACTACTATAATATTGCCTTTAAACATCCCACTGCTAGGACACCGGCCTACCCTCGAAGGGTGATTAGGCCATACCCACCACGGTGCCGGTTGGCGGATTCAAATACGCCATCGAATTTCGTCTCCGGAAATATGCAGGTTTCCTCACGATGTTGTCCTTGCCCGTAAAGTCAGTGGTATATCCGTACGTAAGTTCCAAAGAACTCATAGGTACGGGCCCGCCCGGGTTCGAACCCGCTACCTCACGAATGTGAGGCGAGCGTTCTCCCACTGAGCTACCGCGACTGCAGTACAATTACTACAGTATGACAATTAAATTAATAGAAACTGTCGCAACATCGCAATTGCGTTTCACCCGCTATCCTACAGGGACGGTTAAATTTTCCAGGACTATTTGCTACCTCCATAGCAAATTTTATTCAAATCCGTTCAGCCGTTAGAGAGTTGAACGGGAACGTTTGCCGGCGCCTGTTCGAGTAGCGCGGCGAGGCCGACTTAGCTCAAACGTGGTGTAGTGGGAGGGCTCTCTTGCGGCGTCCGCCCGGGGAAGTACCACACCTTTGCCAGCTATCCAGCTGTGCAAGCATTACTGTGTTGCGGATTGAAGGGCAATGTTTCCAGCGTAATTACTGGACATACAGAGATCTAAAATCTCGGGGTGACGAGCGCAGTGCATTGCCGCGCATAGTTTCGAACTGTTGAAGTTCAAAATTCTGGGTGGCACTGAACTGTTATGGACAAGCGTGACGCTTCAACCACCGAGTAAAATAAAAAATATATAAATAAGGTTGTCAAAAGAATGAGCACGCGAGGAGTGAGGAGGCCCGCGGAGTACCTCCGGGTCGCAGGCGAGCAGGTGCAGGTAGGCGTGCGCGCGGTGCAGGCCGTCGTGCGGCAGGTGCAGCGCCGCCAGGCAGTGCCGCAGCGCCGCCAGCCGCGCGGCACTGCCGCCGGCACTGCCCGCGGCACTGCCGCGCCAGCGCCACACCACCGCCGCCGACATCATCTCGCCGATGCCCTCCATTATGTACTGCGGACACGGATCTACGTTACATCTGTCTGTCTGTACATAGTCTATACATCGTACAGAACAAAAATTTAATCAAATAAGTCATTTTGTGTCATTGTATTACTTGTTTCCAAAACTTGTGTTATTTCGAGAGGTAATGTGTAAAAATGGTGGATTTATATCCATTAAGTGTTCGTGAACGTGCACGGGTGTCGGTGAATAGTATGATGTCGTGAAGCGTGACTCTTCGTGTTTCTTCCAAACTCCATACAAAAAGTCTTTAGTAGTCTCCACCACTTTACTGGGGCATGACGTGGACTCGACCGTGACTTACCTTGCTTGACTAAGACATGATTTAATTGTGAAATACTAAAATACAGAAATATTTATTTCGTAACAAAAATATAGACACACAAAAGAAACATAATAATAAATTAAATATATACATAATAGACAGGAAGTGTACCTATATATTTGTCACGAAACCGGCCCCAACTCAGCGTAAGCTGGCTGCAAACAACCAGCACTGGTATTGTGTTGGGGCCGGCGGGTGACGTCACGCGCGGTACGATGCAGTTGTGTGCAAACAAGTGCAGCGGAAAAATAAAAATAGGGGGTACATAAAGAAACTTTAAGCAACCTAAAATACTGGTTTGAACAAATCTTCAAAATATCGACAACAAAATGAACGAGCAGTAAAAAAGTACTTGACTTCGCTTGAAATACGTGTGGAGCCAAAATATAAGATTTAAAAAAAAGTAGTTAATATCCGCAATGTAAGTGAGATGTTGTATATAGTTACCGCGAGCCTGTGCGGCGCCAGCACAGGGCCGGCGTGCTCGTGGAAGGCGAGCAGGGCGTGCGCGAGGCGCCCCGCGCCCCCGCCCGACTCCGGGGCCTCGTCGTCCGCGCCGTCCCGCTCCTCCTGCCCGAGGTAGTGGAAGCACTCGATGCGCATCTGGAGATTACATCAACGTACGATTAGTCTCGAAAATAATAAACAGGCCGAGAACACACAAACTTATTTTCATTATTATTAATAGTGCGATGAGAGGCAATAAAAGACAAATCTAAATAATCCTAACTAATATTATAAAAGCTAATACAAGTCTGTCTCTGTCTGAGTGTTTTCGCGTTTGACTAATAGATCGTAACATCTTGCATTTATTTTCTATATAAGCGAGGTGTTATAAAAAACACCGCTGGGCACGCTCGAGCCTCTTAGAATGAACCTCATAGCCTGGATTCCATACAACAGGACAATATTCAAGGATGTTAAAGAGAGAAAGAGTAGTTTGGAAAGGTCCTTGTTTCAATACTCAATACATTTATTGCAAAATAAAATAAAATAGCCTTTATTTCCCTTCTAATATATATAAGATAAGCTAATGTAAATGTTTTATTTTTTATTTTTTTAATTTTAGCTGCAGAAGTTGTGTACAAGATGGTCCATCGGCAAGTAACCGCCCGAAAAGGGCTTAGTCATCATTATGAACTATTTTTACTTTGGGACTAAGCATACATTTTGTCGAGTGTCATTGACATTTATCTAGGAAACAGCAGATTTATTTTCTCTATTTCAGGGGCTGAGAAGGCGGAAATCCATCATTGAGCCACAAGGCTAGTCGAAACATTGATGCTTTGCATATCTAACACCAGGGCTGCCCACTAGGCTACAGGCACTCACCTCGAGATGCAGGAGCAGGAGACACTTGTGCGCTATCTCGTCGAATATGAGCGCGGCGCTGGCCGTGTCGCTCGCGAACCGCTCGGGGGCGCGCAGCCCGCCGCCCGCGCACACGAGCGCGGGCACGCCGCGGATGTTGCTCGCCAGCCACTCCTGCGCAACCACAAGTGACGAGATGTCAAGAAATTCAGGTGCACAGCGTACATGTCTCTTTTCCACAGGGAAAAAAGGATGGAAAATGAAGTATCACTCGTGAACAAAATGGACCAAGTTAAAATATTTCCGTTCCGCTGCGTACGTTTTGTTTTTCAAGGGTCCGCTATTATTACTGCAGCCTGATTGGTAGAAAATTGCGTACTGGGGTCAGCACCCTGGATGCGCTACAGCTGAGAGCTGTTCCAGTCTCCGAGTTGCTACACTTCTTTTCACTCCACATCACTTCCTTCAGAAGCTAAGTCTTACTCAATTCTACGAGGGACCGCACATGTAACCGATTTGAATCTGTAACTCCCGACCCCCTCGGGGATTTAAACAATAAACGGCCGATTGAAATTACACCAGTCGTTCTTTAATTCTTTCCTGCAGAGATAGGTAGGCTAAAAGGGGCTATACACCTGACATCATGTGAAAGAGCTGGTTATATATGACTTTCTGGGGAGCGAAAGGGAGAAGCTATAAGCTTAGTTTGTTTCTTTTGCTCCCGTGAAATTCATATCTGGCTGTCCCTTTCGCACGATGACGGGTCAGGTAATAAATGTAGCGAAGCCTTAAAATTGTATAAAGCTAACCTCAACGCTACATGATGGTAAATCGTGGAGGTTGATATATTTGATGTTTTGTCTCATGTGCGGACACGCAAATATACTTTCTGTACATATAGTTTTTCTAAGGTTTTACACAATGATCGGCAGTTTTCGTTTGCGCAGAAAAGCGCAGACCGGTTTCCGACAGTAACCGAATGTGTAAATAACATATCTATATTGAACTTTATTCGCAAGCGCAAATGGCAGAGTATTGCTTGCATGCATTCTTAACTCTGTCCCGCTTACACGATTCGTACAAGTGGATCACGGGCGCGATTTTGCCGCGAAACCGACCGACCAATAACAGCGCAACATTTTAACGCGCGTAGTACAATACTCTGCCATTGGTAGATGGAAGTTTCCCGCGGTACTAAAGTTCACATTATCTATTGCGACTCACCATCGACTCGCAGAGCACGGCCAAGTCCGCGAGCGAGCCGACGTCGGCTATGATCTCCTTCCGCGACACGGCGCCGTCGCCGAGACTCGAGCCCAGTATCTCCGCCTCGCGCGAGTACGCTTGCTTCAACTCCTGTAACGAGCCGGTCAGGAATTTGGATCAAACTTAAGGCAAAAATACGCTATCACACTATTTAGATTTAATTGACTTGTGTCATTGTCCATTTCATGCTAGCTCTGTAAACTCTATTGTTTTTTTTTTTGTCTTTTTCCTCCTAAAAGGATTTTGGCGTCGCCCGTCTTATGCATTTGCCAGTGTCAGGTATACATATATATATTTTCAAGTTTTGTTAGATATTATCACACATGTCATAGTCACAGTCAAAGGCGAGCAAAGCAAGTCACGGTTAAGTCCGAGTCATACCCCAGTAAAGTGGTGAAAACTTTACTAGAGCTTTCTATGGAGTTTTGGAAACAACACGAAAATTCAAGTTTCACAACATTATACCATTTATATTTACCTGTCATTACCATAACGTAATTTATTTTTTAAGGTTATTGCTTTTTCAAAATTATATAAAAGTGATAGGAAAATTACCTGTGCGTTGAGTTCGTCGCCGGAGTTGCCCCAGGTGACCGCGGCCCTGTACAGTATAGTTACCTATGCGTTGAGCCCGTCGCCGGAGTTGCCCCGGGTGACCGCGGCCCTGTACAGTAAGTTACCTGTGCGTTGAGCTTGTCCCCGGAGTTGCCCCGGGTGACCGCGGCCCTGTACAGTAAGTTACCTGTGCGTTGAGCTTGTCCCCGGAGTTGCCCCGGGTGACCGCGGCCCTGTACAGTAAGTTACCTGTGCGTTGAGCTTGTCCCCGGAGTTGCCCCGGGTGACCGCGGCCCTGTACAGTAAGTTACCTGTGCGTTGAGCTTGTCCCCGGAGTTGCCCCGGGTGACCGCGGCCCTGTACAGTAAGTTACCTGTGCGTTGAGCTTGTCCCCGGAGTTGCCCCGGGTGACCGCGGCCCTGTACAGTAAGTTACCTGTGCGTTGAGCTTGTCCCCGGAGTTGCCCCGGGTGACCGCGGCCCTGTACAGTAAGTTACCTGTGCGTTGAGCTTGTCCCCGGAGTTGCCCCGGGTGACCGCGGCCCAGTTGGGCAGCGCCTGCAGGAAGCGCACGATGTCGTCGTCCGCGAGCCAGCGGTGCGCGCGCGACGCCGCCGCGCCGAGCCGCCCGTGCGCCGCGCGACACTCCGTCGCTAACAACCACGTTACACTATATTGCATTTTTTTAAATCTTATATTTTGACTCCACGCATAGCATATTCGGCCAGTGTCAAGTTTATTATTTTCAAGTCACAGATCACACCAGATACCGCATTACGAGATTCTTTGTTCCTACAAATAGTCACCAAAGTTTGAGGAAGGCGGGGTAGCGGGGAGTGCGACCTAGCGTTCTCATCTCTAACCGAACCTAACAATCAACCAATGATATTCATTTCTTATAGGTGTATTTAAACTGATTTTTATTTTTATTATACACATTTAATTATTTTTTTTATTATATTTCCTTTTTTATTTGAAAATTGTTAAGATTCACCCTTCATAGCTGTTAAGTCCTATGTTTAGGGTAAATGATAGATGCTTTGTGGACTGTAAAATATACTGGTTATATTATCGGAAAGCTAATATTTATAAAGAACCAAACAACGACGCGCCCTGTCGGCGTTGGGGTAAATGGTCGAGTGAGTGTGATTGGAGACTGCGGTCGCGCCCCGCGCGCCCGCTCGCACTACTACGGCGCGTGCCCAGCGTTGGAGCTCCAACATCCTGCCCGGGTTGATTGTATCAAGAGATGGGAAGCGGGCAGAGGTTATTGAATGCTCTTAGTACTGTTCCTCTGGAAGTCTTCAGCTCAGCTACTCTCGTGTAGTTGTCGCCTCCAGGCATCACCTTGGTGACACGTCCTAAGGGCCAGAGTAATGGTGGTTGTCCTTTCTCTTTGACGAGAACTAGAGTTCCAACGGATAGTTGCTGATCTGTAGGTTCGGTCCATTTTGTCTTGCTCTGAAGTAGAGAAACATATTCTAATTGAAAGCGATTCCAAAAGTGTTGTTTTATGTGCTCAATCCTTTGGTAGCGTTTCAGTCTGGTGATATCGATGTCATCAATCTGTGGATGTGGAACTGACATGAGAGATCGTCCGATTAAGAAGTGAGCAGGAGTAAGGGCTGTGAAATCTAAAGGATCAGAGGATATAGGTGTAAGAGGACGAGAATTTAAGACAGCTTCTATTTGAGTCAAGCAAGTCGCCATTTCCTCATATGTAAAATGAGTTAGCTGAAGTAACCTTTTCAGATGATGTTTGGTAGAACGAACAGCAGCTTCGGCCAAGCCGTTAAAATGGGGCGTGTATGGTGGAACGAATGAGAATTCGATGCCTTGCTGAGCGATATCGTAGGCTATGTCGGATTCTTGTAGGAAACGTTGTAGTTCGTTGCAGGTACCAACAAAATTCGTTGCGTTATCAGACAGTATGCTTCTGGGTTTACCACGACGAGACACAAATCTATGTAAGGCCGCCATATAAGCTTCTTTCGTAAGTTCTGTCACGAGTTCGATGTGCAGGCATTTGACTGCTTGACAAAGGATTATGCATACGTATGATTTTATAAGCTTACACCCTCTACCCTTTCGGTCAGATATGAGCACTGGCCCAAAATAATCGACAGAACAATTTAAAAAGGGGTATTCTAAATCCGTTCTGGTAGTTGGAAGTTGACCCATTATTGGTTGTGGAGTTTGACATTTATACCTAAAGCATTTTACACATTGCTTTAATGTAGATTTTGATAAATTTCTGCCACCTAGAGGCCAATAGTTTTGTCGTATATTAGCTAGTAGCAGTTGTGGTCCGGCATGTAACAGCTTCACATGTTCATTTTGAAAAAGGCATTTGGTGAAATGATGCTTACTGCATAATAGAATAGGGTGTTTTACATTATAATCGTAAGGAGAATTGTCAAGTCTGCCGCCTACACGAATAATATTATCGTTGTCCACAAAGGGGCTTAGTGATATTAGTCTATTTTTGCGTGGTAGTGGCTTTCCTGATTGCAGCAAGTCATGTTCCGTTTTAAACATTTCTAATTGAGCATTTTTAATGATACGGTTTGATGATTTAGCTAATTCATCAAGTGATAGATTTCCTTGTCTTTTGTTTGATTTGTTTTTAGAATTGTAAATAAATCTTTGTATATAAGCTAAAATTCTTTGCAAACGATTAATATCTGAGTGCTTATCTATCAATGATGAAATTAATGATTCGTTCTTAACTTGTGACTGATGAAATGTCTGATTGGATACATTTGATTGGAAATCATTAACATTCGATGAATTGATCTCTGAAAGATCCTGCTTTGTGTTATCAATGGGTATTTTTGGCCAGTAACCTTCGTCTTTCGATAAAAAATCTGGTCCAGACCACCATAAGGAGCAGTTATGTATGAGATCTGCCTTCAGACCGCGCGAAATAATGTCGCCAGGATTTTGTTTGGAGTCTGTGTATCCCCAAGTGTGACCTGAGGTGGTATCTTGTATTTCGCTAACCCGGTTGCGTACAAAAGATTTTAAGAGATTCGGTTTTGTGCGTAACCAACAGAGCACGATAGTTGAATCACTCCAAAATCGACATTTAGCTATCGGAAGGGTGAGAGAATCAAGAACCTTAGTATACAACCTTGTTCCCAACAACGCGCCAGCTAGTTCGAGGCGTGGGATAGTCGTATATTTTATGGGGGCTAGCCTACTTTTGGAAGCCAGCAGTTGAACCTGAACTGCACCATTATTGTCTATCGATCGAGCGTAAATCGCTGCTCCGTATGCTCGTTCGCTAGCGTCAGTGAAAATATGCAGTTCATGGACTGCTGAGTCAAGGAAAACTCTTCGGGGAATTTTCAAATTGTTTAGGCTTGGTAGAGAGTTTGCAAAGGAGATCCAAGCATCGTGTAACTGCTTCGGAATTGCCGTATCCCAATCGCAGTTGGCAATCCATAATTTCTGCATAATGACACGGGATTCTACTATACAGGGACCAATTAGGCCAAGAGGGTCGAAGATCTGACTAATAACTGACAGTATATGTCTTTTGGTGACCTTTTTGTTGCAGTCAATGTCAATAGTAAAACCTAAAGTGTCGGGCTGACAAGTCCATTTTAGACCTAATGTTTTTGTAGATATATTTTGATCTTCGGCAAAGTTCAGAATTTCATTCTCATCTAAAGCATCTGGTATTTGTGCTAAGACCTGATTACTATTGGATTTCCATTTACGGAGGATAAACTTTGCCGAAGACAAGATGGAGTTGACCTTGTTGGCTTGTTCTACCACTTCGGTTATGGAATCGCAACCACTCAGGTAATCATCAACGTAGAAATCGTTCTGGATCGATTTTTTGACTCGTTCGTCAGATGCAGTATCTGCAAGAGTGACCAAACATTTAGTGGCAAGGTAAGAAGCGCATGTTTGGCCGTATGTCACTGTATTTAAGTAAAATGTTTTCAGAGGCAAGGTAGGATCATCTCTAAAAATGATTTGTTGCAATTGTCGTTGCGAAGGATTGAGTGTCACGGCTCTGTACATTTTCTCAACGTCGGAAGATATTACGTACTTATGTTGACGAAATCGAAGTAATATAGATATTAGGTCACTTTGAATAGTGGGACCCACCATTTGTAAATCGTTCAGGGACTTTCCGGTACTAGTAGACATCGATCCATCAAAAACAGTTCTAAATTTTGTCGTAGTTCGAGTTTCTTTAATAACACCGTGATGCGGTAGAAAATATTCTGGTACGTCACCTGCGTGAGGTTTGTTCGGGGATGTATTTTCTGTCATGTGTCCTAAACGTTCGTATTCATGCATAAAATCGACATACCTTTGTTTGAAGTTAGGATCACGGTGAAATCTACGCTCAAGCGACAAGAAACGATTTTTGGCCATGTTGTAAGAGTTTCCCAGTACAGAAGGATCGGATTTGAGTGGCATTGTAACTACAAATTGACCATTCTCGTCTCGAAAGGTGTTCTGATGAAAACTTTCCTCACAAGCTCGTTCTTCTTGAGACAATGTGTATTTTGATGAAATTGAGTCCATCTCCCAGAATTTTGTTAATTTTGAGTCTAATTCATTTAAAGAAAAATTACAGCTATGTGACGGGATAGACGGACGTGAACGTGTTAGTAGAGTGACGGGGCCTGATACCAACCATCCTAGCTTAGTGTCGCATAACTTTGGATAATTTTTTCCTAAATTGATTGAAGCATTACCTAGAGCGTTCCAAAAAACTTCTGCTCCAACCAAGATATCAATTTCTGATGGTAAATAGAAGAATGGATCTGCTAGTTGCAAGTTTGATGGAATAGGAATTTTACTAGCGTCAATAATCGATGTAGGTAGCTTCTTAGTAACTTCCGGAAGTATGAAGCAGTTTATATTTGCTTTGAAATTGCTAGTATTTGATTCGATAGTAAGCCTGCAAGATTGAGTACTAATTGACGTCTGATTATTAATACCTGTGACCTTAGAGCTTGTATTGAATCTGGACAAACCCATTTTGTCACAGAGCGCTTGAGAGACAAAATTTGCAGTGCTGCCATTGTCGAGTAGAAGTCTAGCTTCGAACTTCACGCCCTTATCGTTTACTGCCTTGACTAATGCTGTGGACAGTAAAATGTGCGAAGAAGTAGCATTCCGTTGGTAAATGTTGCTTGATAGAGTGATATTTTCTGACGCACAGGTAGTAGTAGAGGCATCATCAGAAATGTCAGCGGGTAGTGCAACACTTGGCATCGGATCGTGGGTGGTTTTTAGTGGTTTGCAAAATTTGCAGTACTTGCAGTGTGATAGTTTACACCTATTAGCAGTGTGATTGGGTCGTAGGCAGTTTATACAAACGCCAAATTCTTTGACTTTGGAAATTCGCATCGCAACCGGCAAGCTACGAAAAGATTCACAAGAATATAATAGGTGAGGCTTTGAACACATAGGGCATAGTAATATTTTATTTGTTTCTTTAGATTGTTGGTTTTGTTGTTGATTATTTTGTTTAGTTAGTATGTAGCTTTTATGAATGCTATTTACCTGTTTGTTCGTTTTTTCTTCAATCGTTTCTAATAGGTCTGCTTTATTATTCATGAAGGTGCAAAATTGCGTCAGAGTTGGTGATTTTTCTAGAGTGCAGCGATACTCTTCCCAGTCCCTATTAGTGATGGAATCTAATTTGTTTGTCATCATGTAAATAATAATCGTGTCCCAGTGTTCGACAGGTTCATTTAAAGTTTTTAGTGCTCTTGTGTTTTTATTTATCACGTCAATCAGTCCACGTAATGAGGAACTGGATTCTTTCGAGAGGGCATCAGTATTAAACAACGCCTGTAGATGATTATTTACTAGAAGTTTACTGTTGTCGTACCGTTCACATAACAAATTCCACGCCGTTTGATAGTTACTTGCTTTAAAGTCTAAGTTGGAAATGACTTGCTGTGCATTACCTTTTAATGAAGCGCGAAGATAATGGAATTTACTAATATCATCGATGCAACAGCTGTTATGAATCAATGACAGAAATGTGTCTTTATATTCTAGCCAGGACTCAAGGCCACCAAAAAATGTGGGTAGGTCTATTTTGGGTAAGCGTACAAAATTCTTTGATACACCTGACTGACTCGTCGAACTCGCTACAGATTCGTCGTCGCGTATTTCAGCGACGGGAGCGAGCAAGTTGCGAGCCTGCGCGGCCAGCGAGTGGAACCTTTCTTCAAATTTAGCTCGCTCTGCAAATGCCTCGTCTGGTTGCTCAGATAGCACTTCAATCTCCAGCTGTAATTCATCAAATTTGTCATATAAGGCATCGAATTTTGAAAAACGTCCTTCTAATTCGATGCGCTGCAAGGTGGACAATGATTTAGAGGTGAGAATCACGCTGAGATAGTTATTAAAATTAGTCAGTTTAGCTTTCAAGGCACTGCGTTTTTTAACAAGAATATCGGTATTAGCCATGATATAAAAATTAAGCTAGGTATTTGCGTGAAAGAAAACAACGGACAGCAATAGGAAAGTAATGTGTAAATATCTACGCACATTCAATGAAAAACATCAATATAAATGATGTGCACCCCAGCAGAAATAGTTGTAAGGCGACAAGCAAATAAATTACAAGAAAATACAAATAAAGGTAAATATTATGCAAGCTTATCTGGCCAGCTTACTAGAACAATAGGATCATCAGCTGTCGATGGCTGTCGACGTACGATGCGACCGTTACCTACGTCATGCGCAACGCGATAAGAAACCTGCTTTGCAATAAGTGCAGCTTAATAGATGCGTACGCGCTTGTAAGGAAGCGTAGATAGCGGTTTGACAACTCGAATAGACAGAAACTTGCAATGATTCAAATAGAAAGAAAGTGAAGCGTGAATAATAATGAATTTAAAACCATAAGTCGGTTTGATTATTTGGGAAGGTTAATAGAAGGGTAATAATCGGAACGAACTCACAGTATTGTCGTGTCCTTGCCCAAACAAACGATATAATCCATGAGCCATCCGTTAACGAAGCGATGACTCGACGTCGATTCACTTTTTCCTTTAGTTGTAGCAAGTCCAAAGTCCGCCCGGCGCAAATGGAATGTCCAGGCGCACGTTGTATTTCTTCACACGAATATTTCCTTCCAATGAAGACGGTAAAGGACCAATGTTAAGTCCTATGTTTAGGGTAAATGATAGATGCTTTGTGGACTGTAAAATATACTGGTTATATTATCGGAAAGCTAATATTTATAAAGAACCAAACAACGACGCGCCCTGTCGGCGTTGGGGTAAATGGTCGAGTGAGTGTGATTGGAGACTGCGGTCGCGCCCCGCGCGATAGCTCTTAAAAAGAATCGGATATCTTCGCGGAATAATTATAAAATGTTACCTTTTTAGTTTCAATGCGATTGTTTGACTACTTAGAAATAATGAACTGTAGAGGTTAATAAAGTTAACAACACATTGTAAAAGAAAGTGAAGTGAGTGAGGTGTTGTAAAGTGAATGTTTATGTTTGAAAACCCCGTCTACTCCGTGTCAGAGAATTAAGGATGAGGTTAAGGAATGGACGCTGAATTCTTTTATTACTTCTAGCAAGTTTTAGTAAGGAGTTTTAGCCCCTGAAACATCTACTTTAAGGTTTGTAGCAGTTAGTATCGTGGTGAGTGGTTACCGAGAGCGGCGAGCGCCGCGCTCGTGGCCCGCAGCGCGTCGGGCCCCCCGCAGCGGCCGCAGCGGCGCGCGGCCAGCGCCGCGCCGCACACGCCCTGCCACGCCGCCACGCAGCACGCGAACACCGCCACGCCGCGCGGGCTGCGGGCGGGGACCGGGCGGTACAACTACTGCATAACCCGATACATTCTAGCAGAGACGTTTATCGGCCGAGACCGGATATTTAAGACGAGGGTAAAATGGATTTTATTCACTGGTTATACACTCGGCTTTTCACTTTAATTGCGAGGAAATTAAACGGTGTATGTTGTAAGTAATATCTCTTTAATTAAAATTTTACGTAATTTAAAATCAGAGATAGCCACTCAATGTTACCACAAAATTAGAAATTTGATAAAATGTTATATTTATATTTTTACAAATGTTCTATTTAACTTTTTGTAAGAAATTTATTACAAACTCTTAGAACAAAATTTTAATAAGGTTCAGTTTACTTTTTTGCATTAGGACATAAAAGTGAGCGCTACTCACCCCGTGGGCAGCGGCACGTCGGTGCGCTCCCGCCACGCGCTGCGCGCGCGCATCGCGTCGGTGATGGCGGCACGCGCGGCGCGCGACAGGCGCTCGCTCTCCCCGGTACGTACGTAGTCCGTTAGAAAAGCGCGGAGGGAGCACTCGTTACCACTGACAAACAAACAATCGACTCTATTAACTATCCGCCCGCTCCGGATCACATCTATTTCTTGTTTTTTTAAAATAATAACATAAACAAAAGCGAAACAAAAAACAGTTGAGTTAGAAATCAAAGATAGTTATCGCTTCGAAACCTTATAATTATAAAACACTTATTTCGCCAAAAGTAAAAAGAAGACGACACGTTAGATTGACACGTATCACATAAAGAAGGTTTTTTCACTCTCTTATATTTTGGCTTCATACATTGTGTATTTAGCTAGTGTCGAGTTTTGTAATCTTTGAAGCGAAGTGAAGTATTTTACAATTAAAACAAGTCATAGTCTAAGTCAAGTAAAGTAAGTCACGGTCAAGTCCAAGTTATGCCCCAGTAAAGTGGTGAAAACTTTACTAGAGCCTTCTATGGAGTTTTGGAAACAACACGAAAATTCACGTTTCAGGGCATTATACCATTCACCAATATTCGTGCATGTTCACGAACACTTAACGGGTAAACATTCACCATTTTTACACGTTAACATTCGAAACAACACAAGGTTTGGAGAATAATATAATGACGCGACATGATTTCTTCACGTTCCTGCCAAAACTCATATAAAGAAGGTAGTGCGCGGCGCATCAATATAATGACAGAAGCAGCACGGTCTCACTGCGTGGCGGGCTCGATGTCCGCGCACAGCTTGTGCAGCGCGGGCAGCACGGCGTGCAGGTGCGCGGGCGCCGGCCGGCACACCAGCGGGTACTGCGGCCGCCGCGCCGCCGCGCCGCGGCCGGGGGGACCTGCGCACGGACCACCGTCATCACCGGCTCGACCGGGAACAAAACAACCCTCCCGACTCTGGAGTTCATTCAATTCCAAGCTGTTACTCTACAAATTATCAGGGTGTCCACTCAAAATACCAAAATAAATTCCCCGACTTTAAAAATTTGTGTATATCGAGCACTTTTCAATGTTTTTTTGACAGTATGTCATGTATACTATGACTATATAATATAATAGGTGCGCCCCGCGGTTTCACCCGCGGTATAAAAGTAGCCTATGTGTCAATCCAGTGTTTAAGCTACCTCCATACCAAATTTCATTCAAATCCGTTCAGCCGTTACAGAGTTGAACACATACACACTTACACACAAACTTTCGCATTTTTTCCACTTTTTAACCAATTTAGCGAAGAAGCACTGACTGAGTTACCTGACAGTTTAAACAGCTCGGTCCGCCGCCGTTGCGGTCGCTTCTTGCCGAAGTAGTCGGAGAGGCGCAGCGCTTCCGGGTAGGAGGCGGACGCGGCCGTGCTTCGGGCGCCCGCCATCGTCACGCTCTCGATTTCAAGATACTCCGTCAGAAGAAGTTGCAACTGGGAGGACATATTTTTTTATTATGCAAGCAACTAGTAGCTCGCCTGATGGTAGCCATCACGCTTGTCCGTAATAGTTCAGTGCCAGCGCACTGCATTGCCGGGTAGTTTTTTGAGGCAATGCACTGCGCTCGTCACCGTCACCCAGATAATACTCATGTTGAATCTGAATATCTTCAGTAATTTCACTTAGACCATTGCCTTTTATCCGGAACGCAATAATGTTTGCACACTACTGCTAAGAATGTTTACGCTGCTTAGAGACCATTTTTATATATAATATATATATATTTTTATATTTATATTTTTATATTTATATTTTTATATTTATATTTTTATATATATGCATTTTTTTTTAATAATTCTATTCTATTTATAACAGCCGGCGGTATTAAAAACACTTTCAATGATACAAATTAATAAACACCATATAATTATATACATATATCTAAATAAATTTAAAACATTAAAATGTTTAAAAATACCCGACCGCAAAATGTAGCCTATGTCTCTCCAGACGTAGAGAGTAATCCAACGACAAAGCACTCGTCAAAATCGGTAAAGCCGATGAGATTACAGGAGGTACTACAGGAAAACACAAACATACTTACATATTTTTTACATACACCTGAAAAACATTACCCTCTTTCTTGGGCAGCCGGGTAAGAAGTCCGCACGTTGTGAAACTTTTTATGGTAAGTCGTTTGCATTTCAAGCTGTCCAGTTATGGAACGCATTGCCTATTTCCATTAGACATGCTCCATCTCTCGCTGTTTTCAGAGATCAAGTTAAAAAACTTTACCTCTCGCAGTTGCTACCTCGTTGATATCTACTGTTATCTTTCTATACATATATATGTTGTGTATTTATTTTATGTAAAGTCTATATCTGTTATTTATTAATATATTATTGTCGTTATCATAAGTAATTTAATTATTAGAATGTATTATTATTAGTTTGTATGTTTATAATTATATTGGTTTATTAGAGTATAAGTATCACATAATCTACATCATTGCACACCCCGTCTTCTACCTCTTCTATGAATTCTCTCCATCCTATGGTTGCCTGGAAGAGATCGCTTTCAGCGATAAGGCCGCCAGTTGTTACACTACTTTTTAAGGTCTGTTTATAAATTATGTAAAATTTGTGTGAACAATAAAGAGTTAATCTATCTATCTAAGAACCAAATGATAGTAAAGAAAGTAGTACTGACGACTTGTTGCACGGCGCTCCAGTAGTGCTGCTCCGTGTGCAGGCACGAGTCCGACAACTTGTGTTTCTGCAGCGCCGCGCGCCACAGTTGCAACAACCTGCAACATTTCGTGACCGACTAACCGTGTGACGGTTAGGAAGAAAATTTCCTGACCTTCACATTAGTATTAAGGATAGGAATTCGCTTTCGTAACCTTAACACCGTTGCGTATACTTTTCTCACGTTCACACTTATGACAATGTTATATCACACTAATATTATAAATGCGAAAGTTCGTATGTAAGTGTGTTTGTTCCCGTTCAACTCAGTAACTGCTGAGCGGATTAGGATGAAATTCGGTATGAAGGTAGCTTACACACTGGATTAACAAAAAGGCTACTTTTTATCCCGTAAAAATAATCGGTTTCTGTAGAACAGCGGGTGAAACCGCGGGGCGCAGCTAGTTAGTAATAGTTGACATAAACAATGTTAAAGTTGACAAAGGGCATGGACAGCGGAATCCGTGGAAAACAAATTTTATGACAACATGGTTCTTTTTTTTCACTCTTAAATTTAATTTTGGCTGCACACATTGTGTATTTAGCCAGTGTCAAGTTTTGTCATATTTCAAGTGATCCACAATATTCGTATGGTTCATTATCATCATCAAAACTTTTCATATCATTCTGCATCAGCCTTTAAACATCCCACTGCTGAGATATCGTCCTACCCTCGATGGGTGATTGTGCCAAATCCACCATGCTGGCCCAGTGCGGGTTAGCGGATTCACACGCCATCGAATTTCTTCTCCGGAAAAAGCATGTTTCCTCACGATCTTTTCCTTACCCTTCAATTTATTTAATGTTAATTTTGTTGCAAAATAAAATTATTTTCTTTCTTTTTCTTTCTTTCTTCACTGAAAAGACAATGGTATATCCGTACGTAAGTTTCTCCTGTTTTTCTATTATTGTTTATATTTAAGTTTGTCTTTTTGGTGTATAATACAATTATATAGTATTTATGTTCCAAAGAACTCACCGCCTGGTACCGCCTTTATCCTCATCCTAATCCTAATATTACAAATGCGAAAGTAACTCTCTCTCTCTCTCTGTCTATGTCTATCTGTCTCTCTCTCTCTCTGGGTGTTTGTCGCGTTATCACGGCTAGACGGCTGAACGGATCGACCTGAATTTTTGCATAGATATAGCTTTTTTTTTAATTTATTTATTATTAAGGTCGGAGACGGACATAGGCTACTTTTTTTTTATAAGTCACTGTTCAAAAATATCGAAAATAATACAATGACGCGAAATGACTTCTTCGCGTTTACTCTCTTTATAATTTTCAGGAGCAGCACTCCCTCCATCTTTATCACGCATACAATAACATTCGTCTATACATCCTGCTCACCTCTTGTTCCTAGCAGCGCACGCTCGAAACTCCTCCCCCAATATCGTGATAAGTTTGGCGAGCGGTCGTCCCGTCTCAGTCACGCTCTCGTCCTCGGGTATCTCTTCGTCCTCGTCGCTCTCGGCCTCGGGTTCGACGTCGCCCTCTTCTATGATACGGCGGGAGACCGAGTCGATTACTTCTAGAAGCTCGTTTTGGATTTGACATTTGAATTTCTGTAACGAAATGATCACGGAAAGTCGATATCCGATCACGATGTCGATATCATGTCTATAGTTCTATTTTTGCCCTACTGCCCAAGACGGGGTGTAAAAGTTTTTGGGGTGTATGTATGTATGTTTGTGTGTTCCTATAAGACGTCCTGTATCTTAACCAATTTCGACAAACCAAATTTTTATCAAATCTCTACAAAGACAATCACAATCACTAACTATAGCTACAGCTTCGGAATTATGTACCGGCTAATTATCTGACATTGGTGTTGTCTAATTATCTGTCCTTGGTGTCAACTAAATATCTGACATCGGTGTTGACTAATAATTTGACATTGGTGTCGTCTAATTATCTGACATTGGTGTTGACGAATTATCTGACTTTTATTTTATTTTACAATATTGCTCCACGGACTCCGGGGTCCGTGCCATTTATCAAGTTATACAAATATTTTATCAACTAAAACGGAACAAAAAACTAAAGACATTACAAAAGGAATATACTAATAAAGAGCTAAGTGCTATTATAGTTTAAGCAAGCAGCACCCGTTCACGAGTTGACGCATGTGCCAGCCATCGCTCTCCTCAACCATATTGAAGGGAAGAGGGCGACCCGCCACACGACGCCGCCGCAAGAAGATTATCTGACATTGGTGTTGTCTAATTATTGACCTTGATGTCGACTAATTATCTGACATTGGTGTTGACTAATTATCTGACTTTGGTGCTGTCTAATTATTGACCTTGGTGTCGACTAATTTATCTGACATTGGTGTTGACGTCCATGAAGATTCTGGCTTGAAGTATATGTTAGTTTGAGCGAGTTACCTCGGTGGCCTCCTTGAGCTGTTCGAGCACTCCCAGCGCCTCGAGTGATATCATGACGGTGGTTTCGAAGGTGCGGTCCTCCTCCGTGAGCGAGGCCTCGAACTCCGCCGTCACGTCTTGTAAGTACGCGTCGGTTACTTCCTCGCTTTTTGTTAGTTCTGTGGGAAGAGGGAGTGAGTGAGTGTGCGGAGTGTGTGTACTGCAGCGGTAAGTCATGAACGAACGTGAACATGCTGGCTCAGGTAGGCATATTATACGTATGGGTACATAACTGCCACGTGAGCAAGCCCGTAAACACAGCCGAGGTTGGTATAGTAATTTACTCAAAGCTGGCGAGGATAGTAACGTAACAAGCAATATTATTGAAAGAAAAACAAAATACCCGACTACAAAATGTAAATAGCCTATGTCACTCGTCAAAATCGGTCAAGCCGTTCAGGCTACAGGACGTCATATAGTAACACAAAAAGATACTTACATACAGTACATACATCTTGGGCAGTCGGGTAAAAATGTTTAAATAAATATTTTTGAGTAATTTTCACAAAAAGAAATATCGTCTAGCAACCAAAAGAAATATGTACACGCAACATATTAATAAGCAATGCATATTTCTCTTGTGAATTCAATAGTTTTTTGTTATACTAGCTATTACGCGCGTCTTCGTTCGCGTGGACCTACAAAAAAAAATGTAGTCTATGTCCGTCTCCGACCCTTAAGCTTTATATATGCAAAAATTCAGCTCGATCCGTTCAGCCGTTTAGTCGTGATAACGCGACAAGCACCTAGACAGAGAGACTTACTTTGGAATTTGTACTATTGGGTAAGATTAGCAATAATAAACACAAAAAATATAGAAGTTGACAAAGGGCAAGGTTCATGGAGTCCATGGAGATGCAATATAAAGAATAAAAAAAATATAGAAATTTCTATTTATTATTCGTACGTACAGACCGCAGAATAATCCGCCATAGCTGTGAAATGTGCATAATGGCACGTATCCCGTTTCCGCTCCGTATCGGTGGACTGACCTGCCAGCAGTAGCGCCGTCCGCCGCCTGGCGGAGACGGAGCGTGTGAGCGGCGCGCGCTCGCCGCGGTACACGGCGTCGCTCACTCTACGCACTATCACATCTACTAGAGCCTGCTTCTTGGCCTGCGATGCACACAATACATATTCATATTACTATCAAGTATCGAGGCAAACTCTCAGCGATTGCTGGCCTGCCTGGAGGACACCGGGTGGTGCTGAGCGCATCCGTCACGACATCGCACAGAACGGGTGGAACTCAGCCTAAGTACGGAAACAGTCTGCTCCTCAATGTACAAGCATGAGGACAACGAACAAACATTATAAATAACTTGTTAAGAGCATGTCGGGCCATGCTTACCAGAGTTCCGTAGGTGCGTAGGACGTTTGAAGTATTTATCAATTTTTTCAGCTTATCAAAAAAAGTCATTATCAGATGCGGCCCGAAATAATTTTACAATATTTTTTTTACTAAGATCTATCAACATGGAAGATAACAAGTTTCTGAGATGCATAGTTTAGAAATGGAAGGGGGGGATACACAAGCAACTTTATCGGCATATATTTCGCAAGCGGTACGTCTGATAAAAAAATGGTGTAGAAAACCTTAACTTCATTTTATAAGACCTCTCCAATGATATTGGTGTCAGCCATGAGTCGTTATTTTGCGCATGACTGAAAGAAATATCCAGGTCGCGAGGTGGACAAGGATGGTGTACATCATGACAATACATGTTACCTCCAGATGGTGTCTGGTTGCGTTGAGAGCATCGACGTGCGAGAGCGTGGTGGAGGCGGTGGCCAGGGCCGTGTTCAGGGTCTGCGCGCACGCCAGCACGCGGCCCGCCGCGATGTACTCGCGGGCCTCGCGCTCCGACACTACTACTCGCTCACTGTAATCAAAATCAGCTCGCAAATTATCTCGCGTAAATATTATGTAATAATTAATTGAACACGAATGTTTTGTAAATGTGACTTGCCTTGTGTAACTACCAATGGTATAAGGCTAATCAATAATTCAGTTTTATTCTACTGAAATTAAAGTATCTTAGGAATGTCGTTAATCCTTGTCGATTTGCGAATAGACCCAATATTGTAAGAATCTATCATTATTATTTACTAGCTTAGCCACACGGCTAGGCTCGCATAGGCTACAGTAAATTAAAACACCCCATTTCACATCTTTAGGGGTTGATTTTCGAAAAATCCTGAGATATGACTGTCGTTATTTTTACAAGCTTTTATTATAACTTGCAATATTTTATTATGTATGTTAAGGTCAAATATTGCAACTGAATTTTAGACCAGTTCCCGTTGTTCAATTGAGTTGAAATTTTGCCTGTCAAGTTCCGATGACAATACAATATTATGACAGCAACCTGAACAGCGGGCTTATCCTCTAACTTTGAAACTTTCGTGATTCTGATTGCGAGAGCATGCCATCCCGCTCATACCAACTTAGTTGCACTATGAGCAGTCCCGCTCGTACACTATCACTTTCAGAGTTACGGGATAAGCCCTCTGGTGATGGATGTGGAAGGCGGTAACTAACAGTAGATTGATGGAGTTTGGGCTTATTTTGACTAGCATACAATATCAATAACGGATTTTATAAAAAAAAAACTAGCAAAATATTTTTTTCCACAAAAACTTATTAGTATTTATAGGTTATTTGAAGAGTATTGGGTTCAATTTCACTTCTCAATCATAAGTAGTTTGGTCTGTGCGTCGATCCCTAGAAAAGGGCTTGTTCTTTTATGTATAGATTGGGATCTCCCAAATTACAGCTTTAAGATATATTTTGTTCAGTGGGAGGATTTCCGCCTTCTGAAACTTGTGGGTTCGATTCCCACCCAGGACAAACATTTGTGTGATGAACCTGCATGTTTGTTCTTTGTCCCCAGTCAAAGAACAAACATCCAGGTTCACTATGTCACTATGTACTCTATGTATGTATTTACAAAAAAAGAAGTATTTATGTATTCTATCAGTTATTTGGTTCCCATAGTACAAGCTTGCTTAGTTTGGGGATAGATGGCGCTGTGTATGAACAACGTCCGCCAATATTTATTTTATTTATTAACTTTTCCAAAAAAGATGCTCTTCAATCGAATGTCATATTGGTTTGCCCAGTAACCTGTGAGCCTATAAATGTTGTGGATAGGATATCTTGTTGGCATAATAATATTAGCTCATTTACTTAGAAACTAATATAAAACATTCTACAAAAATGGCTCATTCCACTTCCGATACTTACATATCAGTTAACATCTGTAAAGCATAATAGTGTGTGCGTGATGTCATCCAGAGTCGCTTCAAATCATCCCGTCTAAGTCGTAGCAGTCCCCGGCAAGCGGCCAGCCTAGCAGTCAATGCATCACAGTGTGTGCCCCATGATGTTAGAGATGCGTTTACTGCGCTGAACTTCTATAAGAGAATAAATAAAAAAATTACATTGTAATCTCTACTTACAAAAAATAATAAACCTCTCCGATGCCAAGACCCACTTTCAGTGGTTGATTTAAGTGTATTTGTCTTATTGCTTAATATAACACGAGGGTATCACAAACCTGCATGACATCCATAATCTCCTGAGCATGTGCAGCCACAAGCTCGTCGAGTCTTGCATCACTTTTTTTATACTCTTTTTCCAGCTTAGCCCTCTCCTTTTCTCGCTGCTCATTAGTCTCACTGGCTGATAAAGTCCGAATAACGGACATAAGTAGACCACTCTGAAAAATAAAATTTTATGGGAACGAATATTTGAATATTTTAAAAATACGATAAAATTCATAAAAAGAACTACATAAAACGATTTTCTGATAGAAGACTATTAATAATGTTCGTAAAATTAACAGAAATCAGAATAAAAACGAAAAATCCTTTATTCTTTTAATTATTACCAGTGTTATTTCATTCGATTTGGACATGTTTGCACCGAAACACTATGTAACTTACTGTTTCTTTTCCTTGTTTGACCCCACGAGGGGGTTTTGTGGGAGGCGGAGAGGACATTGCGGTGGATAGAACGTTAGTTAATGTGGAATATTTCCTTGTTTTTGCAAAAAATAAACAATAAGTCGAACTTTACTATGGGGTCTAAAACTTATCAGTCAGCTGAGTCAGCTGGACGCCCGCCCCCTTACTATGTAGCCACTGGCGATTTAGTATTAGTCGCAATTTTGAAGCAATTTTGACTGTTCCGTCATAGTGAAACTGTCAAATTTGCGACTAAATGGCGAGTCGTAAGTTACATAACAAGGAGGCGGAAGCCCAATTGCTGGGTTGCCAGCTTCTAAAAAACAAGACACCCTGCCCTAGAACCTAGAAGAATACCTCTAAAGGTCGAACCGCCACTGCAAATATTCTTTCTATCTCCTATCCTCACTATAGAGATGCGGCGCGACGTGGCTGATTTGTCTCTGGGAGAATATTTTGCAGCGCCGTGCCACTCCGCGCCACCAACATGCGGTTCTACCTTTACAACCACTTAATTTTAAAAAGTAAGCCTCAACTTCCGTTGCCTGCAACTGGAATGGCTGCCGAGTGCTGGAGGAAATTGAGTAAAGTACTAGAATATTATTCCCGACTCGTATTAGATATCAGATAAGTAGATCAAGCTATTGTTTACCGGCATGACATGAAAACCCGGATACCGGTGATTTAAGCGAATAAGCTAAGGTTATCAGGTTTAGTTTTTATTTTATTTTATAATAACTTTAAAACCCTTCAAAACCCGATGACAGTTTTTTATTTTGTAACGACCCGAAAACACAGATTGGTCGTACCTTCGGAAGCTGTTTCATTTTCCTTTGATTATATAATTATAGCTATTATTCTAGGAGGCACTTTCTTTTAGTCAAGGAACATAATACTCGAGAAAAGTATTTAGTACTTAAGAAAAATTATTTTTTTTGGGAAATGCCTCATTAAAACTTTAATGTGTAAATTTTTTTAAAGTTGCATAACTTAGCTTTAATCATTGTTTTTTATTTTTAATAAATGTTAAAGTAATGAGGCGTTTTCCAAAAAAAAAAAGTTCTAAAATACTTACTAGATGGCGTAATATTCCTATCTCTTTGTTTATATGTATATATATTCCTTATGTTTATTTTTTTAATCTTAAATTTTGGCTCCACACGTTGTGTATTTAGCCAGTGTCAACTATTGTAATATTTCATATGAAGTCAAATACATAGTAAAGGCCTCGCTACATGGCCTGACCTGAGATCGTGCGAAAGGGATAGCTAGACTTGAACTTCACGAGAGTAAAAGAAACAAACTATTAAGGTTAGCTTCTCCCTTTCGTTCCCCTACAAACTTATATGTAGCCATCTCTTTTACACGATGTCAGGTCAGGCCAGGTATAGACACCCTAAAATTACTTGAAATATTCTAAATACACATGTGGAGTCAAAAAATACGAGAAATAAAACAGCACACGTACATTTTTTTGTCTTTCATGTCTTGACAGTGACAGAAAAAGTTCAAGTTACATCTAACGCCATCTATTGGGTACTTTTATTACCAGGTTTTTTTTTGGAAAACGCCAAGAAGATTGTAGGTAAACAAGCTTCTTGGAAAACGCCTCGTTCTAGCACTTTTTTGTTTAAATAGCTCTTATTTTAAAAGTAAGGTGGCAGCACTGCCAATTGCCAGTTTCACCATAGATAAGAATGCATACTAGCGTAAGTTTCACAGGAGCAAGCAAGAAGCTTTTACTACAAGCTTCTTGGGAGCAAGGAACCTAATCGGGATCAAGATCGGGATCATGGAGAAGTCATGTCGCGCTATTGTATTATTTTCTAATACTTGTGTTATATCGAGTGTTAATGCATAAAAATGGTGGATTTTTATCCATTAAGTGTTCGTGAAAGTGTAAGTGTTGGTGAATAGTATAATATCGTTAACGTGACTTTTCGTGTTGTGTCCAAAACTCCATAGAAGCTTCTAGTAAAGTCTTTACCACTTTACTGAGGCAAAAAAAAATAAGGAAATAAAAATACGGAAGACAAGGCGGTATGGCCTTAATGGCTTTAGCCTGCCCAGAAACGGGCGAATAAATTTAAAAAAAAAAACAGTTTCATAGTTCGGTTTCGTTTGAATTTCGAGGAAAAGTCCGTAGTATTACATACTCTTTGGAAAAGTCAAAAACGTTTAATTTAATATATGGAGAATTCTTTGATTTTAAAGTTTACATGCTGCAAAACTCATTAAAAAAGAATCTGTCTGTGCATACTGTGTGAAAATGGATTATTCAACCATAAGCAACAAAACCAACTATACTGAAGCTGAAGAACTAACGAACGGCGAACTCGGCGAACGATACTATCTGCTTAAAAAACAATTCGATAATCTCTCTCTCAGCTATGAAACCACAAAACAAGAACTCCACGATACTAAACGGAGCTACCAGACAGCTTTGGACGTACAGAGCCACCTTAGCACCGAAGTGGAGTACCTACAAGCTGACCAAGTAAGGAAGAAAAGCGAGGTAAACAATCGCATCACATCTCTTCAAGAAGAGATATCGCAACTCAGAGAAGAGCGTACGGAATTTCTCGACCGTCACGCATCTGAAATTAAAAAATTCGTAGACCAGATTCAGAGTTTAAAAGAGGAACAGGCAATTAAAGCGCGAGAGAGTCCTGTGCGTGATAACTCTGAGTTAGAAGAAGCAAGGGCAGCTGTAAATGTTGCATTGCAAGACGCTGCAGTAGCGAAAGCGGGGCTCGAAGAGTTAAAGATAGAAGTGGTGTCATGGAGAATGAAAACTGAGGAGTTAGTGTCTGAAATAGCTGAAATGCGTCTAGCAGCTGATTTAAGGCGGGAAGAGCTGCGAGCAGTGATTGATAGAGAAGCAACGGCTTTAGCAGAACTAGCGGAAGCGAGGGCTATGCTCCATCAATACACTGCCGATACACAGGACTTGCAACCTCACGGTGAGAGTAATAGTGTTGTCAAGAAGGGTAGTGGTATTCCATCTTTCTATGTGATTAAAACGCACAGAAGTTACGAAGATGCTACAATCCCTCCCTAAATCTATTGTTTGTAACTTATTGCTCGATTAAAAAGTTAAATCTTCAAGGCCTCATAAATATATTTCCTTTTTTTTAAAGTTTTTAATTAAGAAACTACTTTCTTCTAATGTAAATATTTATAGATAACTAGCTGTTACCAGCGACTTTATTTGCATGGACCTACAAAAAAAAGTAGCCCATGTCCGTCTCTGATCCTATATGTAAAAATTCAGGTCGATACGTTCAGCCATTTAGCTGTCAACAAAAAACCCACAAAAAAACCCAGACAAAGAGACAGAGTTACTATCGCATTGATAATATTATTTAGGATACTAGTTACATAGGGATTGGTAAGTATATACTTCTTTGATAATAATCCGATCATTATCTGATAATTATCATAAGGCATATTTATCTTTATAATTTCGAACCCTGATCCATGGACATGGCGCATGTATCTGTGCCGAATTATCGGGAACTCATAAATATTCAAATTCATGATAAATATCCCATGTAAATAATAGTAAACAATGGCGGAAGTGTAGCAATTTTGTTCTTTTATTTTTATTTTATTTTTTTATGGTTCTCAATGACGAGTCGAGCAAATTGCTCACCTGATCTTAAGCGTCACTCTTGTCCATAACAATTCAGTACAACCCAGAATTTTGAACTTCAACAGTTCATAACCCTGCGCGGCAATGCACTGCGCTCGCCACCCTGAGATATTAGATGTTAAATCTCTTTATGCCCATTAATTACGCTGGAAACATTGCCCTTCAATCCGGAACACAGTAATGTTTGCACACTACTGTTTGGCGGTTGAATAACTGGCAACTGTGTGGTACTACCCCAGGCGGGCTCTGAAAGAGAGCTCTACCACTACAAAAACAACACTACAACAGTTTGGATCATGCTTTCTGTAATCTGTTTACTGTAATAAACTTTGAAAAAGTTCCATTTGATTTTTGCCTGCAGCTGCGAAAGGGAACTCCATATTTGCTGAAGTGGAAGACAAGAGGCAGGAGATGGCAAAAAATCTTATACAAATGAAACAAACCAACTCAAGAGTAAGTAGCAGGAAAGTCTTAAAACCTCAGATGATTGTGACATTACTTGATATTACATGATTGTGGCCATTATTAGCCACCTGGAATCCTTTGGTGGATAAAAAGCTAAAAAAAGAGATTAGGTATATAATAATTTTGACCCTCCAAGCTTAGTTAGTAGCACATCTGCCATTAGCAATAAGTCCTGAGTTCAACTCTCGGCCAGGCAGATGTTTGAGTGATGAATATATTTAAATATCAGTCTGAGTGTTAGCTGTCCACTTCGTTTGTGTGATGAAAATGGATGATTGTTATCTGGCTCCCATAGTACAAGCTTGCTTAGTTTTGGGATAGATGGCGCTGTGTGTGAAAAATGTCCACCAATATTTATATTCTTTTTCCCGATTAAGGGGATGTCATAGAGCGGCGAATTTAGTGGGGAGCTATGAGTATGCAGAAAAAATTCGCTTTGGAGAAGACAAAGTAATTTAACATGCATTTGTTATTGCAAGCACGGCCCTACCTGCCTGGCGGTAAGCGCCCCATATGCAAATCTCACCAGGCTTCTTATTCGAGATGGTGGTGATAACTCCAGCACTGATATCCTTTATGGGGCTTACTGTACAATTCCCCCTGCCAGCATCTACCCGAGCCAACCAAGCTCCTTGCAATACCGGAGCGAGAACACACCTCCAATGCTTATGGCCTGCAGAGACCCACTACCTCGCCGTCTACCTTTTCCCTTACATTCCTTGGCCACTCACAGCCTGGTTCTGGGTTTTAGCCTTCTTATCTAAACAATATACAGTTTAACTTGATAACATTTTATCTTAGCTTCGACGGGAACTGGCCAACAAACAAGCTGAGCTAGATGCACTCCTGCACGAGAAGCATACAATCTGGGAGCAGCAGGCGGGCGCCACAGCTCATTACGACAGGGAACTCATTGGTGAGAGTCGGGATCCATTGGAGTTATATCTGAGGCTCATCACAATTGCTACTTTATTTACTTGAGCCATTTCACCCAGGTCAACAGATTTTTTATTAGATGTCTAGCCGAGTAACTAAATAACAACCAAGTATTGAAAATGCAAAAGCTTGTTTGTCCTTACTACTACGTAAAAGCTGAACGGATTTGGATGAAATTTGCTTGGACGTAGCTAAAATAATAGGCTTCTGAGAATACTACCTAGTATTTTTTATTTTTTTCTGAAAAATTTAAGGATCCTATAGGACAGCTGAAGAATCCGCGGGGCATACAATTCCTATGCGTTTTTTTATAAAACTTATCTCTCTCATGTTCAACTTTTTTTTAAATCAAAAGTCACTGAAGAATATATCTTTATGATAAATGTAATGTATGTTAATGCTTCTTAAAATAAATGGTATGGTATGATAAAAGTGCCAACGGACCCGATGTCCTTAAACTGCGACCAGAACCACCAGATGACGGGCGGCAGCGTCCTCTTAGTAAATGGCAAACATGCTGCTATCTTCTTCAAACTTCTTGCAATCTTCAAACCGTGGGGATTAAACCCCCAATATGGGGGAGGCTTCGTCCAGCAGGAGACATCTAAGAGCCGAAATGTTTTAAATCCATTTTTATCATAACATTTTTAATTTTGATGAAGGACAATCAGTTTTTTTCCTTCTCTTTCGTCAAAATAAAAAAAACTGCTATAAAACATTGCCGATGATATTCTAAAGATAACTATTTTCATTTTTCTAAATTCCCACTCTGATTTTTTTATCTTAGAAAATGTGTGAAAGAGATAGAGAGGTCAGCCTTAAGATTGTCCGCAAGACTCAAAACAGATAATAACCAAAACGCTAGGGTCCTAAGGCACACCCCATCTGGGTTGCCAGGAAAAGTCTGATTTCCCCCTCCCCGGTGACGGCTCAAGCCGAGGTTCGTACCGCAGCGGTACCCTTGCGCTAGTCACCCTCGCGCTTAATAATAGTTTTTAGGGCTCAACGCTATGTGCGTTCGCCGAAGTTCGTTAAGGTTGTAGTGGTCAATATTGGCTAACAACGTAGACATTCATAAAAAAAAAATTGTCCGCATGTTGTGTCGTCCCGCAGAGAGCTACGAGGAGCGCATCACGCAGGCGGAGGGCGCGTGCGAGCGCCAGCGCCGCGAGCTGGCGCGCTGGTTCGGCAAGCGGGCCGACCCCGCCGGCGCCGGCTGGCTGCCCGGCGTGCTGCACCACTTGAAGTGAGCGCGCAACACTGTCCCGCCGGAGACCGCCTTTCGCATGTTTTAACCATAGAGAAATTACTCTAAGAGTGCTAATGTCCATAGAAAGATGTGTAACCCGATTGTAGTTCTGATAAGGACGAAAGATGTCGCTAGCTACACTTTACGTCACGATTTCTGCTCGAATTGAAATAGAAACCCAAGCTAATTCATACATTTTCGCGCGCAGATTAAAAGAGATGGCTTAAGGGCGCGCTAGTCAAAAAACCAGATAATTCGTAATAATATCTAAACCGGCAAATCAATAGAAATTCTGTGCCATGCACATTTAGATATTATAAATACCTCGGTATTAGCGTAATAATAACTTGTATATACACTAGGGGTTCCGAGCGCCGGCGATAAATGTGTGTAAATCGAGGTTTTTTCAATTTTTTGTTTTTCTTTTTATCGAGATAATAGTTATCATGTAATCATGTTTTCCCACCATGCAATAATAATAATGTCATAGACAGAACAAAAAAAAAACTACATCTCTAAATAAGATTTTTAACCTTCATAACTAATGATAGTACAGAGCTAAAATGAACTAAATAGAAATTCACATTTTTATCAAAGTGAGCCGTCAATATACTCGCTCAGAAGTCAAAATTGCTGAAAGACGAAGTGAAAACCTCGATTTAAAAACGATATTTAATGTTCAGGTCAGAATGCGAGCGTCTCCGCGGCGAGGTGTTGTCGGGCGGCGCGGCGCAGCTCGCCTCCGCCGCGCAAGTACGCGACTTGCGCAGGAAGCTCGCGCTCGCCGCCGCCGCCGCCGCCGGGCCCCACCACGACACGCCCACCGCACCCACCGCACCCACCGCCGACACCACCGACACCGCCGACCGAGACGTTGCACATAAACCGGTACACGCGAAGAAACTCACGGTGGATGACGTCAAGAAAAAAGTCTCCTTCAACTGATTATACTGCTGTCACCCGCGACTGCGTTCGCGTTGACCTACAAAAAAATTTCCTATATCCGTCTCCTACCCTTAAGCTATATCTATGAAAAAATCAGATCGATCCGTTCAGCCCGTGATAACGCGACAAACATCCAGACAGAGAGACATTCGCATTTATAATATTCGTTATTCTAGGTATAGGGAAAGTATAATAAGATATTAATTGTAAATGTTATAATTTCACTAACTTTTTTTTATGGAAGATTTACATAGATAAGAACAGATGAGAATAGTTTGAAATAGATTTAGATCAAATCAAATCAATCCCTCTCGCTCGCGCATTCAATATTTTTAGTGATATTGTGACAGGGTGATAATGAAATACGTTCTTGCAACATTTTTTTTACTGTGTTAAACAAAAAGATTTCAATATTTTTGTAAAAAAAAAAGGACCTGAGCATAATTACACGTATCAATAACCTATTTGCAGTTTGATTTTTACAGGAAGCTACTTTGCATTTGATATACTCGTAAAGGCGGAACTACACGGTTAATTTTTGCCACAGATCACACTAGATACCGCGTTACGAGATTCGTTGTTCCTACAAAAAGACACGTCGGTGTGAGCGCGGCGCGGGTCGCGGGGAGTGCGGCCGAGCGTTCTCATTGGCTATCTCAAGGTTACGGCTCAAATACGGCTACTTGCGCCTAACTATCAACCAATCAGAGTCAAATCAAATTTATTTGGTCATTACGAAAATTACAATTAAATTGTTGATCCCAGAGTCTCCCAAGCTAGTCATAGACTGTGTGTCGGGAGCCAGTGGCCGCTCCTATTTACTACATAAGTATGCCAAAACAAAATTACAATTTACATTATTATATGCCAATATGTCATTTCCTATAAGTGTATTTAGACTGATCTGTGGTGCGCTTCGAGCGTCCTGAATGCAGAATCTAGGGTGTGATCTGTGATTATTGCTTAAATTTTCGATGCTTCATCAAAAATGAACTGTCTAAGTAAGTTTTATTTGTGATGAAAGTCACGAACCACCCGGACGCTTTCATCGGCATGTTTTTTCATCTTGTCTCCGCGACATTGTGAGAAAATGAATGGAAAAATTGGACAATTCATGACTTTACATATAACGTGTAAATAGAAGAAATCATGCACTAAAGGTAAACCGCTTCAGTTGAACCGTTTAATTCAGCCGTAACGCATTGATTAGTGGCAAACAAAAACCGATATCACATAATCAAGACAAGCGTGCACAGCAGCGCGCAATGTTTCCACAACACCCGACATGCGACACGACGTAAAAAGAAACTAAACCGCCGATAACTAACGACCACATTGCTGCGTTATTTTTTTACGCGAGCTATGCTAGCGATTTATTTCCACGTGCTTTGGCTAGTGCAGTCTTTTGACGTAATATATCCATGGCAGAGGGTGAATCCAGTGTTTTTAAAATTTGCGCACACCATCTCAACTCTGATCGGGGTGCAGTAAAGAGTATATGTATAGAGTGAGTGTGTGTGTCCGAGAGTATATGTATATGTAGTGTATGTGTATGTATAGAGATGCCATAACAATATGTTACTGCACAGAAAATCGTGGCTATGTCGTACCCCGCAAACATCTTCTCTAAGAGAGATGTCGGCCGTACTCCATCACATACATTGTGGCGCCACCTTTGATTCAGTAGTAGAAACAGGCGCATATACATTGTTATAACCGTAGATAAATAATAGAAAGATGCGTAGATTGTAGTAACTGATAAGGTAAGATGTCGCTACTGCGACATGATCGTTACAATATCTGCTTAACTTGAAATAGACAATTAGAAACCCAAGCTAATTCAACACTCACTCAAAAAGGCTTGTTATGCTTATGAACATTTTTGCATCATTAATGTCAGTAATTTTTTAAATTTTATATTTCATTTGAATAATACGCTAGGTTCGCGAGATGCCGTTGAAGACATATTTTTTACGTCGTATATTTCACTCGAATTTGCACTAAACAGATCTTCAGGGACCCTATTCCTGTGGGCTCGAGATTATCTCGGTCACTCTCACTCCCATTAAATTCTAAATTAGAGAGAGTGACCGAGATAATCTCGAGCGCACAGGAATAGGGTCCCTGATTGTATCGTTTAAAAGAGCGGAACTACACTTTAAATGAACATTAAATTAATTAAGAGTTAATTTGTAAATGAATTGTTTGATTAACGTATTAACGAATAACTATTCACTGCCATCATTTATTTATTTTTATTTTTATTATTTAAATTACGACCTTAAGGAAGACTTTAGAATATTAATTAAAGAAATAGTTTACTTAACTGATATGATTGATAGAACTATTTTTTTTACCACATTGCCATTTTTATTTTCTGAGAAAGTGGCAACACTCGTAATGCTGTTTTTTCGGTGGTACACTTTTTTGTATGAGATATTCATTCTTCTTGTACAATTTTTCTATGATTTAATGCACAATATGTGACGCAATATTTTGTTGATATAAGAACAGGTGGCGCTACTTGTGTGTAAATTTAGAAGTCACGACATTCCGTTTGCTTACGGCTGCTCAGACCCTGCTCTGTGGGGTGGAGCACTAGAATGTGGGTATTATGACATCTACAGTAAAGTTTCGCCCTGGGACCCTATTCGGAGAAATGACATTTTATCTCGGTCACTCTCACTCCCATTAAATTCTAAATTAGAGAGACAGTGACCGAGATAATCTCGAGCGCACAGGAATAGGGTCCCAAGTCGTTGTTGTTATCGCGGCCAACGAGTCCCTATGACTCGGCGCGAAATATCTTTGCGAGAGTGTGCAGTCGGTACCAGTAAAGTTTGATGCGATTGTCTTGAAGTGGCGCTTTTACAATAGGCGGATAGGCCGGCGGCAGATTCGTGGACGCGGCGCGCCGCCTCCTGCGCTCGCGCTATGCGGCGCCGGGCTCCTCCCGCGGGCCCGCGCCCGGCCCGGGGCCGAGGTCCCGGAGCTCGTGTTCCCGCGCGAGCTGCATGTGCCGCGCGCGCCGCGCCTGCTCCCGCGCCTCCCGCGCCGTGCGCGCGCGCAGCCGACACCCGCCCGCCGCCGACACGCACGCCGTGAACTCACCTGGGGCATCAAATAATACATTCTGTTTTTTGTTCACGTGGGTTATATTAATAACATTTAGGGGTGGGTATCAGTGGGGGTGGGGTGGGCTTTTTGTATGGACAAGACGGCGATATACCTACCTACTCTTTTCTTAAGACTTTATTTAGGACATGTCTTGGAGAGTCCTATACCTCCAGCACGTAAGCAAAGTAGTATCTCATGAGAATGAGTCAATTACATTATGTATAAAGGGCGGACAAAAAAAAAGCTCACAGCGACCGTTGTGTCTACTATTTTGTAGCGCCCAGCACATTGCATAGTGGCGAAAGACTCGAAGCACACAAAAATATAGCGAGAGTGAATGAAAAGCCCGGTCCATTCGAAACCATTCGGTTTCTTATATGCAAGCGTGCTCCATCGCAGGCTGTATCTTCGGACGTGATGGCAAGCCTATAAACAATTAAAAAAAAAAACACCTTTCAGAGATATTTTATTGGTGTTATTAGTTGGCAGGTAAATACAAACGTGGTATGATACTCGTATTACAAAATGCTTATAAATCATTGTACGCGGAAAAACACTGAGTGAGTAAGTACTTAGTAGGCTTTTTTCGATTATAAACCGTTTTAATCTAGATTGAAAAATATAGCGTCGGAAGTTGTCTTATTTCCAAATAGTGACGATAAGGCTCTTGGTAACCAATTTTTGGAGAGCTCTAATACTGATTTAAATAGGTCGATTGAAGCGCATCAGTGACTGGCCTTTATATGTTTTTGTCTACCTAATTATTGTTAAGTGTTTTTGTAGGTAGATATGATGTTTGGAATCAATATAAATTATTAATAAGTATGCCTTTGACCCTCGTGGCCAAATCGCTTTAAGCCGATGACTTATTTAAAAAACATCCTGGGCCCTGTTCAACCAACTTACAATTTATATTTAACGTTTCTTCATCACATTTCTGTTCAACCAAACATTACAACTTACGATAACTGTAACTACAATTGTACGTCATCATGTTCATCCAACATTTTCAGTTGACAGGCAATAAATTATAAATTTGACAGAAGAACTGGTTAGTAGTACTTATACAGATTTGTAGTTACAAGTTTAGATAATTGTAGAATTGTATCTACCTGTAAAAACCGTTTAATCAAACTACAAACTACAAACAATTACAATTATGTCACTTTTGTACTAATTTGTTGGATTGTAGCTTTGGTTAAACAGCGCCCTAATCGATAATACCCAAAATGAAGTGCGTATCTAATCTGAAATCACCAGGACATGAAGAGATCTCATTATTCATAGTGTGCATAATGCCTTTGTTGTGGTATTATTATCGGACCCGGATCATGATCGCCGCGCTTGGGCGATATGCTAATTCCGTTTCTGGGGAACACTGATTGTTAATTATACTTAGTAAAATAAACTAACTAGCGGATCTTTGGTGAGCTTAAAAATATGTGACGTAACCTCAGATTAGCATTATTGGCGACCACCGCCCGTAAAAGCGGTAGACAGGTCGTGCCTTATCATAGTAGGTAAAATCTCTTTGGCCAAGCCAATCATAGGTACGATCTTTTACATCGTCCCGCTCCCGGCGGATGAGTTGTTTTCTAACGTGATTCTGTCTGACTGATCAAGTGGTTTTATTATCTTCCATTGACGCAAGTCGCCGTTGACTTAGCGCTTACCTATAGCCAGATGTTTATTCCAATGAAGGAGTATGACAGTCGACAGTAGAGGCCCTTGCTGATCCTTGGTAAAGGCATAGAGGAATGGTAGGTAAGGTGTACCCTGCTTCTAGCACTAACCGACAGTATCCCAGCATTTGATGTTGTCTTCCGGCAGCTCGTAGTTGTTATAGCACTCGATGACTTTGTTCTTATACTCTGCACACACCGGCTCTACGCTGACCATGTTGGACGTGCGGAATTCGATGCGGTTCACCAGGTTATTTATGTCTGGTATTGTCAAACTGGAATTAATGGGTAAATGAAGAAGAATAATTTATCTTAGAGATAATTACCCTATATAACTGATCCAGTGAAGCTGGGTAGAATATATAAAAAAAGGGTGTTATGGGCTTCAATTTTGAACAGGCTCATGCCAGCAAATCACCGCGAAGGTAAGCAACCTTTTGACACTGAGATGGGTAGCTACGGGAGGCATAAATATATATAATTATTTAATTATGCTCTACCGTAGGGTCTGGCAATATCGGGGCTACTTGGACGGACAAAACAAAAACAAAAGTAAGCCATTGTGGAAATCATCAGAGCCATCCATGATAATCTTGTGCAGCATATCTATTTGTTTTCGTGCAGAACTTCATTAGTGCGTGTACTGTGACATACAGATGTGTTTATCTCTGTCTTCACCGACAAAGTACGCAACAGCATGATATAGAGTGCGTGCAGTTTTCGTAAATATTTACTTGAAAGAGCCCACCGAGGGAAATATTTGTGCTTACATCGTGCCGCACAGTGTCGCACATGTGAAATGTTATCTAAGTATAGCGATTCGGAGATATTGTGGATTGAAATATACGGACCCCGTCCTCTCCGAGTGGCTGTCGTCCATGCACTTGAGCTTCTCCATATAGATTTTGTCCTTGTAGTCACCGCGCGGCGTGGGGATCTGCTCCACCGCCGCTGCTCCGCCAGCGAGTGTTGCATCCTCAACCAGCCTCTCCACCTGGAATAAATAACCTTACCACTTACCTCATCGTCATTACTATAGGCACTTACACAGCCTTCCTTATATGCAACTGCTGCGGTAGAGTATCTCTCTTTCTGTAGGTACCTACTTACTAGGTAGATAGTAATTTTGCATTGGTACTTAGCTAATCGAGTCAAGTCTAGTCAATATGGAAATGATTCCTCACAATGTTGGACGACCCAAATAATCTATATCTTTGAAGGGAGTTAAGGTACTAACATACTGTATTAGCCTGACACCCCTCTGCTGGGATATCAGCCTACCCTCGAAGGGTGATTAGGCCATGAAGCTGTACTAAAGCTTCATGGATTAGGCCATATCCACCACGCTGGCCCAGTGCGGGTTGGCGGATTCACATACGCCATCGAATTTCTTCTCCGGAAATATGCAGCCTTCCTCACGATGTTTTCCTTCACCGTAAAGCCAGTGGTATATCCGTACGTAAGTTCCAAAGAACTCATGGGTACGGGCCCGCCCGGGTTCGAACCCGCTACCTCACGAATGTGAACGAGTATGTGAATGTCAATGTGTAAGTAGCATAATAATATAACAATCAATCAATATTTATTTCCGAATTCCAAGTAGGTATATCGCAATTTACATAGATGACAAGAAACAATTTAAATAATTATGTATCTTGTTGAACGCGACAATGTCGTGCAGCAAGAGTAATCTTGTGTCGCAGCAAGTATTATAATTATGTGGGTAGCTACTTATATGTTCTGTTGTCGTACTTAGGTAGCTGCATTTCCTTCGGGAGTTCTGTTGGATATTGGTGTATGCGTAGCACAGATGAATTCTGTGATGCGTAGGTACTGGATTTATTCTGTGATAATATTTCGAAATGGTAAGAGTTCATTTAATAAATAAATAATTTTTATTTAATAAAATATTATAATAAGTAAATAAACCCGTATTCCTTACTCCTATTAGATACCTACCCTGAGATAGGCTTTAAACTTTATAGTGAGAAAGTACAAGTCCTGTTTAGTAGCGGAAAAACGCAGCTATACGATTGTATTATAGCCAAAGGAGAAGAGACCAACCATTTTGTTGGATATACTGATATGGTGATCATCAGGCGTCTCTGGAACGAGCTCGTCCTCCGAGGGCGGCGGCCGTTGGAAGTGCGTCGCGCGAACGGACTGGTTGCTGCCCATGTTCAGGGGTGGTGACTGCAACAATGAAAATTAGACGCCTTTAGGTAACTGTTGTAGATACATCAGTTACGAGGAACGTGACAGAATATGATATAACATAAAAATTAAAAATAGGCGGGATGCGGCTGGTATGTGATTACGAAATTCGTGTAGGTCATCATCAGCCAGAAGACGTCCACTAAGCATCCCATTTAGAGCGCTAAACCGACCGACAGCATGCCACTTGCATCCACCGGTTGCCCGCGACTTTCACAATGTCGTCGGTCTATGTAGTGGGAGGCCTGCCTACGCTGCGTCTTCCGGTGCGTGGTCGCCACTCAAGACTTTTCTCACACCGATTATTATCGGTTCCTAGAGTGATGTGGCCTGCAAACTGCAGCTTGCTTTACCGCCATATTTTTGCTCCACTAAATTAGCTAAATAATTCTATTGGTAAGTGGAGTAGGTATCTAACGAAATGGTGGCCACATGATCGTAAGCGCAGCCCTGAACGACCAATTCTGCGATGGAGTGACGTCATCGAAAAAATTTGCGGGCGATTGGACGGGACTGGCATCCAGGTTAGAAGCTTAATATGCTTTACAGTACCCTGAATAAGTTACCGGTGATGATGAAATGCGGGTCATAAGTACCTAACAAAAATAAGCCTAATTATCGACTACGGTAACAAACTGCTCTCATTGCACGAAGAATAAGAAACTATGATAACTAGCAGCATATACCTAAAAATTAAAAGCATGAAAATACCTAGTTCTATTGCATACATTTTAAACAAACTGAGTCAGCCTGGTGAATTCTCAAAATTAATGACGCAACAATCTACCAAACTACGAAAGATTTCTACTGACATCGCAGACTCTATCATTACCTATGACGCAATAGGACGCTAGTTCCCAGGTAGGGCCTCTCCGAGTGCGCCCGAGGGAACTATATTGTATTTGGGACTAAAAGTTTGGGGCGGGACCGCATCAATCATCCCAGGCTATTTCCTAAATCCACCTAAAGCGAAAGACGCATCTTCGGAAGTAAACACTTCGAAGCCGGTTTTTAAATCACTTGAATAACAACTTGTTGATAATATTATAGTTGATTTATAATATTGCCAAGAAAATATGGTTCGTTAAAACCTTGCTGTCTAGGATTTTTATGAAGTTTTAGTTGATTTGATTCGCAGGTAACCTACCTATTTTTAAACGCTTTATATACAGGAATTTGGTTAGAGAACTCCTTGGGGAATGATTTTAGAAAAATCCTAAAACATGGCATTCTTAATTTTTCATACTGAGTACACATAAATCGAGTTTCAATGGCAAAATATGAAAATATATAATTTCTATTTCCACACAAACCTTTTCATCATCAGCCGAAAGACATCTACTGCTGAACATAGGTATCTCGTTATCCTTCTTGTTTCCTTCACCTGGACGGAATTTCGCTAAATCCTTTCTTATCTACCACTAGCTGCGCCCCTCGGTGTCAACCGCTATTCTACAGAAACTGAAAATTTTATTAAAGAAAAAAATTGCCTGTGTGTTAATCCATGGTATAAGCTACCTCCATTCCAAATTTCATCCAAATCAGTTCAGCCGTTACAGAGTTGAATCGGAACAAACACACTTACATACTTAGTTACAATCTTACACACCTACATACAAACTTTCGCATTTATAATATTAGTGATTTGAGAAATATCGGATCCTTTCATAAGCGTCTGTATCAAAAGGCTTGGTCTGTGCGTCGATTTCCATTTAGGCTTGTCCCTTTATAGATACAAATAGTAGGTATACAAACAGGCGGACGGTAATTAGATGGGTAAGCTAAAGATATGCGAAGATTATGGTCATGGTCATCGCCGGGTATCGACTTCGTTTTAAAATGTCAAATTCAATTACCTCTCGAAGTGGGTTCGCAATAGATGTCTACATAATATTACAATCGTGATAGCTCTTAGCAAATTAGCACTTGGCTATCGTCTAGTCTAGAATAAGTAGGTATTTCGTGTTTACTTTATCACGCACTTTGGAAATTCGTTCTTGAGGACAGTAATGTTTCATTGGGCTAATAGAATTATCATGGTTATCAGAGTGTTGTAAAAATTTCATTGAAGAGTGGATCATTTTGAGGCCTACCCTGCCAATTCTAGGTTTTTTTTTTGGTTATGCCATTCGCAGAGCTAGCGCGTTTTTTGTGGGTAGTTGCTTCGAGTACTCATGGTTTTACTAAAATCGAAGAATGCACGGTTCAAGCTGATAAGAATGGTACGACCTGGGGCCTTATCCCGTAACTCTGGTGGCAATGGTCATCGCGTGCCGTCCCACTCGCGCCAACTTACTCGCACCATGCGAGCGAGCAGGATAGCAAACGAAAACCATCGCCATTAGAGTCACGGGATAAGGCCCCTGCTTGAATCGGCAGCATAGGCCGCAACATGGTACACTCTTAAGAATATCTGCTTCATCCTTTAAGCATCCCCCTGCTGATATATCAGCCTACCTTTGAAGAGTCTTAAGAATATAATCATTAATAAAAGTTGCAGCTAAAAGCCGCTAAGTGGATTATAGTTGTAGTATAGATAGAACTAAAATTATCTGTCTCGTTTCACTTCAGTATGTTAGAAAAGGATAGCAAAAATTTTAAAGTCATCAAAGCTTTTACTATTTTTATTTTTTTTATTTTTACTATGAAACTTCAGTACTGAGTACCTGAATTCTTAATTCAATAATTTTGTTTTCATCTCACTTCAGATAATAAAAAGAAAATGAAAGAAATGAAAAGAGATGACGATAATTTTAGTCCTGTCAGATTAGTTTAGTTATATTAGTGGTGCAACAGAATCGACACCATCACTATATTAGACTCAACTTTAGTTTAAAAAAAACGACTATGCTTTTAGATCGCCAAGCAATATTTTATTTCTAGTTAAACTAATACATATTATTTATTACAACTAGTATTTTTGTAGGTAAAATTAAAGGAACAAGGAAGTTACAACACTTTAAAATTACGCATTCGAGGATGTAATATGCCCAAAGCTTCGTTATCAAAGGTCAAAATCAGAAGGCGTGCCAAATTCGGAGAACAGTGATTTGACCAACCTGTTTGTGAATGGATTAGTCAGGTGGCTCCGGGAATTTATGTGAAATAGTGTAAATAATCGCACTTTATTTAATTAATTAGTCACTATTTGACTACCCCGACTTCACAAGTCCTAGTCCAAGTTATTTTACTATGTTTAAGTAGTATGTTGTCTTATTATGTAAGTATGTGTATTTGTAGTTGTTTTCTGTTTGTGTGTTACATATTCCTTTAAGGGCACACTCCGTCCCTTACCTCTTCCTTATAAATCATCTCCATGCTAAGGTTGCGAAGTTCTGAGCTAACGAACATAAAAAAATGCGAATTGAGCGACTTCTTTTTTTGTAAGTCGGTTAAAATATAAAAATTAGGACTCTTTATGACAACAAAATAATAAAACATTATAAATTAGAAAAAAAAAAAAAAACGCGGGGCCAGGTTGAAACTTAGGAGCTTAAAAATCAAACATGATCAGATCAGACCACTACGAAAATCGCCATTTAAAAAAAAAACGAATGAACATTGAAATATATTTTCACTACATTCAAGCAACGGACGATTCGGTCCGTCTTTATGCACGGGCATAGAAAAGATAATAGGTCAAGGTGGCCATGGCCACTTACAACTGAACAACACAGTATTTCGGGGACATTATTAACTTTGCAGGTCTTATTTGTTTATCCTAGTATCGCAATCGTGAAGCCGTGATAAGAGACCTTCGAGCGAACTACATTTTCTATTACATATATTAAGCTCTACAGTTTGTGCAAAATTTAAGTAATATAGTTCCAAATTTAAGTAATATAGCTTTTTAAAACGATAAATTTTGTGGGATTATATATATAAAAGAATAAGCATTATTCTAGGAATAGCGCACAGACCAGACCTTTTATGCTAAGAACGTAAAACTTGGACCTTATATTCCTTAAATGTTCAAACTAAATGACAAGAACGGATTTTGCGAAATCCCACCCCTAAAGGGGTGAAATGGATACCCAAAGTTTGTATGAATATAAAAATATTTTGTATGTTACGCCAACGAAACTATTACTTGATATTTTAAATACTTATACTTAATACAAGAAATAAAGAAACACAAGTCCCATGGTTTTGCGTAAATTAACCCCCATAGAAGTGAAATTATTGTATTACTATAATGAAGTTACTGCGGCCAATGTGGGCAAAGACGTGCGGGCAAGTACCTACACACAAAGCCCACACGGTGGTCCGCCTCTAAGTATATGCTTCTGTATCGGAACCTCTATAGGAACGCTCCAATAACTCCCCCTAGCACCTTGCCCAAGGCAACACTCCCGGCCCTTTACACCGGCATGTGCGTCACACTGCGCTGTGGTCTTCCCAGGCTCGCTTTAATCAGCAAATCGCACCAAATCTAACCCCAACAAGAGTCCCTTTTCAATCGGTTTTTACGATTATCATCATCATCATCGGCAGCTTATTCAGCCTCCTCCCTCTTTCGCCAATGTACCCTGTTTTGTGCCAATCTCGTCCAGGTGTTGCTGCAAAATTATTGGATGTCGTCACGCCATTGCTGCCATCGCTCTACCAGAACTACGCTGACCATAATTTGGTCACGTGATGGTCCTTACGATAGGTAGGGGAACGTGAAGCCGCATTCTTAGACTCCGGTTTCAGGGAAAGAACGTCTATCTGTGTAGTTATTAGTTGGTTCTAGAAACAACGATTTCCACTATCTCTCCGTATGTGTCCGTCTGTCCTATCCGCGTCTGCGATGATACCTACAAAGCCATAAGACGCGTGGTCATCCTTTATTTATAACCTTGAACTATGCTAGTCTTTAAACCGAAGCTATAGTCCGCTAAGCACGACCGACGACGCTTCACAAACGTAATCCGTGGAATAATATTTGCATGCATTTTCTAATTTTAGGGTTCGCGGTACTATCTTAACGAAAATTATAAATTCAAAAGTAGTTCTATCTGTCGCTCTGTCTCTATGTTTGTCACGTTACCACGGCTAAACGGCTGAACGGATCAAGCTGAATTTTTGTATAGACATAGCTTAACGGTCGGTCGGTCGGAGACGGATATAGGCTACTTTTATTAGTAGGCTATAAAAGCAAAATCGGTCCAGCGGCCGTGAAGTAACAGGGGTCGAGAAGTCACAGTTCGGCGCGAACAACTAGTTTTAGTAAAGACGGTGACTACACAGTGACCCCGACGTGTCCCAGAGCCGCGAAGAGGTGAAATTTTTGATAGATTAGAGATGATGGTAGAGCATTTTAAGGACTAAAACCTAAATAGACAAGTAATATTATTCAAAGAAAAAAAAATACCCGACTGCAAAATGTAGCCTATGTCACTTCGGACATAAAGAGGAATCAAACGACACCTCACTCCTCTAAATCGGTCAATCGGTCATCGTCGTCGGTGCTACATGAGGTAATTATGAGAACACACAAACATACTTACATACACCCCAAAAACATTACCCTCCTTCTCGGACAGTCCGGTAAAAAGGGCATTATTTTGCTCCAATTAGGTAGATTCTTAAATTATTACTTAGATCCTTTATTTAATAAAATATTGCGTTATTTTTCTGTATATTACTAGGAAAATAAAATTACAAGAAATTAAAAGGGTACAGGTTTGTTGATCTTTCAACATGTGGTCCATAAGTAACATCAAATGTGCCATTTTGTATGATAATGTTCTTGTTCTTAACTATGTTAAATCACCTTTTGGTTCATAACAAAACAATCATTTTAAAATAAGTGTTGATAAAACAACGTAGGAGGTTGAATATATATTTAAAAAAAAAAAGATTATCATTGAACTCTGTGATACATCCTGGAATTTTTATCTTTTATACGGACTTCTTCATGTTTACCTGTTATTTATTTTAAGCCGAAGCTCACGCTATAAAATAGCTTTATGGCGTTAGATAGCTAGAGCTCTTTTGTATAATTCACTGTGAAATTTTTAACTAGATAATTTTCTACAGAACACTAGTATCACTCTTGGTATGTTGGCCAACATTGTTAGTTACGGTTAGCGGATATGACATAAGATATATGAGATCGATTACTGGAAAGGACAATGGGATACATTAACCTCATGGATCATCTCTAGATGAGATGAATCTACGATGGGCCGTAGAAGTCTCGGTGACAAATATTTACAATCAAACTATGAAACGTAACCTTGATCAAACATTACTTACATACGCACTTAACGCACTTATACGCACTTAAAATTGGCTTACATATTTCAAGACGAAAGATTTACAGTATTTTCTCTAAAACTTACTTCGTTTCTGGATAAAATGTTCAGATTGACATTCAGATTCAAAAGTTTTAAAGAAAGATTCTGGACATAGACTTAGGATTAGTTTCACATTAATAACAAAGAAAGTCTTATAGAATGTTTCTTTATCGAGCTCAGACTTTCAAAAAGAGGTAGGAAGGTCAAATAATAGTTCAATCTAGGTAGAACAAATATTTGTGTTTATTAAACACATTTTATTGAAGAAGCTATAAAAACTTGAAAATGACCATTGCAAGTCAGTCCCGAAACCATTAATTAGCCTCTGTTTATAAATAATATCTTAAAGGGTTTTGTTTCTTATTTTCATATTTCTTGTCTTGTTGCGGTTCAGACGAGTCATTAAGTGCCACTAGGATGTAGAATTATGTTTCTTTTATAAAGAATATCGAATTAAACGTCTTGTTAAAACACTGCTAAGTAAAATTTTCTCACAAAGTTAAGTGGGCTCGAGTTATTTTAATTGAAAATTATGGGCAGGAAAAACTGTCGTAGGTAGTGAAATTTGTGTATCTTTCCTTCAAGGTTACCTATAGTTACCTACTTATGTACCTAGATTTCCTAGTAACGTAGCTCACATTTGTAGTTTACTGAGACCTCGCGACACTTCTGGACAACTTCTGGATTTATTTTACTTACTCTGGATTTATTTTACTTTGAAAAAGAGAAAGAAAATAACTAGCATGCCCTGTGTAACCTGTAACTACAGTAATTCCAAAACCTCAGTTCATCTCTACATGGGTTGAATTTCGAAAAATCGTAAAACTTTTTTTTTTTTTGCTTGCACATCGAACGATAACGAACGAATGAAACGAATGAACGAACGAACCAGAAACGAAGGGAGTACGAGGATATTCGTCAAAAAACCAAAGTTGCCGAAGCTTTCAGAGTTTGCAAGCTGAAGTGACAACGGGCAGGCCATATCACTCGAAGAACCGATAACCGGTGGGGAAGAAAGGTTCTTGAGTGGCCACCACGAACCGGAAGACGCAGCGTAGGTAGGCCTCGCACTAGGTGGAACGACGACATTGTGAAAGTTGCGGGCAACCGGTGGATGCAAGTGGCCCGTTGGCGGTCGGTGTTCTAAGGGGGAGGCCTATGTTCAGCAGTGGACGTCTTATGGTTTATGGATGATGATGATGATGACACACCCAGTGTCATAGGCGTAGCATAAAAAAAGATTTTATTTTCATGTAACTTTGTGGGTCCATTTCACGTTCTTTGAGGTGGAATTTCGCAAAATCGGTTCTTATTGTTCACCTGGAGACCATATAAGGAAAGTTGGGTCCAAATTTCACGTCTCTATCATAAGTGGTTTAGGCTGTACGTTGATTCCTTAAAAAAAAGGCTCGTTCTTTTATGTAAATACATTGAAAGTTACATTGAAATAAACCAGTAGCCTACAATTTTTTATGAAGATCGGATCCGCAAGTTATTGTCCGACAAATAACCGCGCAAATACCGATTTTGTTCTCCTCCGCATCGATTGGTCTTAGTGATCTCTTAGTAGAACGTATCTACATCACCATCTCAAAGCGAAGCTCTCACCACAGACCTGTCTTGTACTTGTTTCGGACTCTGGTATGTCTCGAAACTGCGACGAGGTCCGCCGGAGGCGGAGCAGGAGCGTCCTCTTAGTAAACGTGAGCGTGCTACGATACGCCAAATAATAAGCGTATGGGGATTATGTCACCGTGTCTTTAGGAGAAGGCTGTTGTTCAGATGTGGACGTCTTGTTGCTGATGATGAATATATTCTATGCGAAGTATTATTGACTCATTTTCTATGACATCCACAAATACGACAATATATTCTTTAATCTACACCTGTTTTGATTTACTTCCTCGCAACATCATTTGATAAATACCTATATAATATATACAAGCATTTATCGCGGAGACTTCAAGTTGTGAAGCACTTGCTTTAGCGCTTATGATTCATACCGAGGTAATGCTTCTTTGACCAGATAATTGAGAGCATTACTCAGTTGATCCTAGGCACACCTTCGTTTTGTTATAATCATACATATGTTATTAACAGAAAGAAACCTTTGGGCAGCAGCTTCCTCTTAGAAAACGGTGAGCATTCTGGGATCCCCAAGCTGTTTACCAAGTGTGGTGATCATATCCCTCCCATAGACTTGTGTTCAGCAGAGGACGTCTTCTGGCTCATGATGACATAATAGGTGAACAGTCTAAAATTTTAAACAAAAATTACTAAGCCGGATCATTCATAGACCAAATACATTTTCTTAAACTTTAAAATTTAGGTATTGTGATTAATCAATGTTTGATTTCGGCAGTTGAAAGATGAATACTGATTCCGAAAATACTAAAAATAAATAATGAAGCCAACGTTTGTAGAAAATTGAGTCCTGCTCGACATTCAAGTTTAAGAAACCCGACAGCAAAATGTAGCATTTGGGGCTTCGGACTTAAAGATCAATTCAGCTACACCTCACTCGTCAGAATCGGTCAAGCCGTTTAGGCTGCAGGAGCAACGCACAAACATGGATACATACAAATATGCATACATACAAACATACAAAATTATGACCCTCCATCTTGGGTATGCATCCATCTTTGCAAGTAAGTTGGATTACAGCCACAACCCAGTGTTAATCTAATTCGATCAGAGAAATAATCATAGAAAATTGTCAGAAACCCATCAAAATATTGAAATCGAAAATAACACAGGTACCTAAGCTAATAAGATGACGCTGCAAAGTCAAGGTTTAGATGCAAATAATTAGAACCGTAACAGGCTGATCGCAAATTTTATATTTAAACATTAGTTGTCAACACGCTAAGCAAATACTTGACCGGTTGCTTCTGACGATACTAAAGTCATACGTAAGCTTAAAAAAACCGGTAAAGACCGAGTCGGACTCACGCATCGAGGGTGCCGTACCACCACACAATATGTTTGTGATCTATTGAAATACCAAATGTACATTTGCGTACGTCGAAGACTACATTGATTGTTAGTGGTTGAATCTCTTAACACAAGTCTGACTTGCACTTGGCCGGTTTTATTATTTGTTGTTTCTCATTAGAGTGGACTAAAATTACATCAAGTTTGATAGTCGTATTAAGGTATATTATCGATTTTCGATAAAGCCAAAATAAAAACGCCGTTAAAAACGTTTGTTATACAACGGGGAATATTGGGGATCCCATTTTTAATTTATTGTTTACGAAATCCCGTACGGTATCTCATAGTCTATGAAAAAAGCCACCTGATAACTATTAAAGTTCTAAAGATAGAGGTCTTAACAGGTAGGACAGACAGACAGACGACGCAAACTTAGTCTTGATGCCAGGTCAGGCTTAGCTTAGGTTAGTTTCCCTTTGGGTACGGAACCCTAAAACTAAGTTTGATTAAAAACTAAAAACTAAGTTTGGTTAAAGTATTGCCAGGTCAGGCTTAGGTCCCGTTGGTACCCTTTGTGAACGGAACCCTAAAAACTAAGTCTGATTAAAGTAATAGTAAATGAAGGATGTAAAAGCTATAGAAAAACCAGAAGCGTGATAAATGGTGTTTCGGGATAACTTTTGGGGGTATTAGGGTTGCTGTAAGTGTGACAGGCATTTAATAATAAATAAATAAACTAGTAGAGTCAAAAGGGGTGGTAAATTAATTTCACTCTGCCTCACAGTATCCACTGTACATAATAGTTTTGAGTACATAATAGTATAGAGTAAGTAATAATATAAGATAATCTTCTATTTTAGTTAGAAAACAGTGCTAAGTACAACTTGGTTTACTGTTTCCTATCTATTACGCAGTACTAGTCCCGCTCGAGGACCATTTACGGATATCCAGAGAATCCTGGAAATGCAAATAAGGGTTAATGAAAAGCCATTCAAGCTTTGGGGGCTATCGTACATCTTAAAGCTTAGCATAGCTTACTAATCCAGCTGCGAGACCTCAAAGTGGCGAACCTAATCAATCGCATGCAAATTTGTAGAGCATACATTTCTGCCTGTTAAAAGAATACTATTTAGACCCTGCTTCTAGAAGTCGTCAATGTATATAAAATGAAGGTCGAGAGTCGTGAAGATGAGCACCCAAACTGGTTCTTAGATGCGCCGGGGTCGGCGGGGCGATGACGTCATCGCCTGCGAAGGTATATAGGAGATGCGCATGCGACGTCAATATAGTATTTTGACAAACGTGAGAAAATTGTGTTGTTATTTTGGCCGATGAAAGAGAATATGCTGCGTTTTGTGACTTTGTTCGGTGCGGTAAGTACTTATTGAAATAATAATTCTACATAGTGCGGTAATAAAAAAAGTTACTGACTGTAGTCAGGATATTGAACAAAACCGTTGGTCCAAAACAGTTGATGTGATTACGAATTATGGGTAAAATTTTCTAGAAACTATAAATTTCCAGATATACTTATCAAGATAAATTATTATTGGGGAGAATTAAAATTTCCATAATAGTAGGTAGTCTATACTCAATAATCTAACATTATGCAAGCGTTATGTGATTTACACGCAGATCTTAGTTACCATATTTTAATATTTGACCCTGATGTATATTATATATAGGGTATAGATTTATAGAAACATTGCAGTTACACCCATTGCCTGCAGTGATGGTGAATTCTAGAATCTTTCATCGATGAACATTACCCACATAGTCAATTATATATTCGCAATTATTTACAATTTTAATTATGTATGTTTAGTTATGGACAGCACGTAAGTGCTTCATGACTGCATACTCTACACACAAGATTGTGTATTTAAATAATTATTAATAACTTATGGCTCATTAATTAAAACCACAAGAACATAGAAAAATTATGAAAATGCCATAATTATCGAATAAAATTAAATAATAAAAAGTCATACTCGAGTGAAACAAGTTGGAGACGCAATAATTGTAATAAATCTAGACAAGGAGAATTTTAGAACTATTGTGATAAATGACAAAATGGTACATTTCTAAACGGTCTGTACGAACATGGTTGGTAAAGCATCGACAACACCACTAGTGTTGCAAGTATCCATAATAGGGCGACGCGGGCGGTTGCCGATTTTTCGTCTTATTGTATAAAAAATAAATGAAACTGCAGTATGGAACGATAGCATATCAACAGAAAGTAATTCCGTTCATCCGCTTCTCCGGTTCTCTTTTACACCAAACTGGATTAACTGATATGTGTATAATGAAATCACTGATCGCAAGATCGGTAACAGTAGGATTTGGGTTTTTTCTCACTGATTTTCTATTTCTAATAATAGTTATGGTGTCATCTCTCAAGTAACTTTATACCTAATATATAATAAACTTATTAAAAATTCAGTGGATGTAAGGTCAACCATTTTAGATTCATCATTATATTGAAGATTATATTGTATTTAAATTTAAATTATCTTATTTTCGACAAAATGGTGCATGGATTGGACGTAGGTCGCGACGTGACATTTTGTTTTTTTGCTTTTAATGATTGTGTGTTATGGTTGATTTATTTGGGCTTCAGTCTATAATTGGTTTTATTTTCTAAATGTCGTGTTTAAGAATAATGCGGAATTTAAAACCTGAGCATATTTATTGACCGAGCGAAGCCAGGTCGCAGAGGCGAAGGTCTCAGAATCTACGAGAATAAGTCGGTGTTTGTATGTTAATATTTCGACAATATTTGTATGTTTGTGTGTTTATTTTGTAAGAAGATAACTTGTATGTTCATGAAATGTAGACAAGTAGTTCAGTTCAATTAGATTATAGTAGAATTGGTTCATAGGTTGTGACGTTATTAGTTTTCATTTCGGTAGGAACAACTTATTTATATTACGAGAAAATGGCGGTATATTTTAGGATTTAGTAACAAAAGCTAAGAATGACGATGATGATGAGGTTGTTTTTTGTTGTTTTTCTAGATGGAGTGAAGTCACTAATAAAACCACTAATATTATATCAGCCAAATGTTTGTTACGTTTGGCATTGTCAAACTGCCAGGTTTTTCAATAAAAAAAGTGACAAATAACCCGACTGGTCCACTCGATGGTAAATCAACCGCTGTCTATTGATACCTGCTAAACTAAAGGAGTTGTCGATAGATTGTCTTGGAGAGTTAGTTTTTAACTGCTTTTAACTACCTCCATTAAAATTATCATGCCTAATCTAACTATTTGTTAGATTTTTTATTTATTTATTTTATTTATTAATAGACCAACAGCACAAAATCATAATATAAAAATAATCTTAAACAAAAATATAGTACAGCCAATAAAAGGTCTAAACATATAACTTAAGTAGGTAGAAACAAATCGTATTATTATTATGTGTATATATAGGTACTATAAAGAAATAAACTAAATGATGTTTTACAAATAGTATAAGTGTATATATATATATATATGAAATAAAAAATAATAATTATATAATAAAAATATATATATAAACATCAACACAGAAAAATACATGCGCAGTTTAAGAATTAGTGGAATACAATGAATTATATCATATTAGAATAGAATTATAGCCTGTTTATGTACTTATATGAAGTTATCCATAAATATATATATATTTTTATGCAATAGTGGGTATACAAATGCATACTTAACATAAAATGATCAAAATTATCAAGAGTCTAACTTAATTCTGTGTTAATGTTAATAGTGGCAGAAATAGAGTATGTTTTTTGTTAGATTTAGGCTGTATTAGAGTTCTCCCTATTACTATAGGGTCTTTGCACAAAATTCTTGGGCCTTTGTTTTCTGGGTGTTTGTTTTTGTTCCTCTTTGTTTTAGAGGAACGTTCTATTTAGTATTTTATAGATCGTCGTTCGTTCGCGCTACACAATAGACGTGTGCCAATTTTCGCTAAAATCTGTTTAATTAGTGCCATTCTAAACGCATCTTTATACGAACCTCTCAAGCACACAAACAACTTAAACTGCAAATTTGAGGTGCCGTACTTGTGCCATTACGCTGCTACAGATTGAAGTGCAAGGAAACAAGACAGGTAGCAAAATCTATTTTTCACACCGCTCGCACAGTGCCACAACTACTTTACTCTAATCTGTGGCTTGAATGCAATACTGGCCGTTTTGTGTACATTGCTTCACTAATATATTTGAGTAACAATTACTATCTGCCTGAGCACACGGTGTACGTACTACAATTTTATCCTGTTGCTGCGCCGCCCAGCATAACTAACTCACACAATGAACGTCATGCGCTCACCAACAACACCGACTACAAGCGGCGGATCGCAACCGGACTTGTCGAAACTTAGTAATACTAATGTGGACATGGCTTCTTTGGTCACATTTCGTAAACGTAAAATGCCTATACCGGATCAACCCTGCGAATGTTCTTATGAAGTTAAAGATATTCGGGGCGAACTTACTCGTATGACTTATATGCTAGAGAAATATGTTGAATCCAACCATGTTATTACGAATCAACTGCAGGAGAGTATAACTGAAATCAAAACTCAAATAACCGACCTGAAGACTTCTAATGAAAAAGCAATAAATTCTATTCATGAGAGTTTGGGTGAAGCAAAAGCTCAGATTACTGATATTAAATCAACGTCTTTAAGCCTGCAAATTGAACAAAACATCATCAAAACTCATGTTACGCAACTAGAAAGCAAGATAACTTTTGGTGAAAATAAACTATCAAAGCTTGAAACTGAGCTCAGTCGAAAACCGATTCTAACAATGTCTGCCCCGTCCACCAATCAATCTTTTATCAATGAAGAAATGATGCGTGAACTGAAAGAACGTAATGAACGTGAGAAAAATGTTATTATCGTTGGCTTATCAGAGCATATTACTTCTAACGTCGCTGAAAGAATATCCAAAGACGAGTCTGCTGTGTTGAATGTAACTAGTGCTGTTGAAATTGATATCCCAAATCCGACTAGGGTCTTCCGCATCGGAAAGTACATCCCCGGAAAAAACCGCAGAGTCAAAGTTTGCTACGATGCACCAGGGCCTGCTAAGCTACTTTTGCGCAACAAAGACAAGCTCCCCGAAAATATTAAAATATTTAGCGATCAAACTCCAACTCAGCAAAAATACCTACTAGGGCTGAAAGAAGAACTTGCTCGCCGTCAGAAGGATGGTGAAAACGATCTTACAATAAAGTATGTCAATGGAACACCCACCATAGTAAAACCCACTCCAAAAAACTAAGAGTAACCAGCACCTCGGACATAGTCGCCGCTACCACCACTGGAATGACGTATCAAACATGCGACAACTATTCTCATCTAATTATTAGCAAATCACGATTGACTTTTTTCTATCTAAATGCTCGGAGCATCCGTAAATCAGGAAAGTTCGACGAATTGAAATGCATTCTTAAGTCTATAGCAACCACGGTGCATATCATCCTGCTAACTGAAACCTGGATTGCAAACGAAACTCAAGCTCAAGAATTTCAAATACCGAACTATACACACTATTACAATTTTCGAACGGATAAAAGGGGAGGTGGCGTGTCAGCCTTTGTTCATAACAACCTAAAACATAACTTGTCTGAATCAAACTACTTGGACGGAAACAACTACTTATGGATAAGTCTTGAAAAGTACGCACTGGAAGTAGGTGTAATATACAATCCAGGAGACACCAACAACAAAAAGTTTATCGAAGTTTATGATGGACAGCTTCAACTTAGGAAAAGATCGATAGTATTTGGAGATTTTAATATTGATCTATTAGCGAAAGACAAACAATCCAAACAATATAAAGCACTTTTAAATGAAGCTGGCTATAGAGTACTTAACAAAATTAATAAAAAGTATAGTACCCGAGATTCTACCACAAGAAAATCTATCTTAGACCATGTATGCTCAAACCTGAAAAACAATGATTTTCATATGGCTATCATTGATTCTTCCATGAGTGATCATAAGCAAATATATTTTGAGATGAAGAAATTCAAACCGGTACCTAAGATACGTACAAAATATGACGCAATAGATTACTCTAAATTATACAACTCAATAGTAACTGCAGGACTTGACCCAATGAATACGAACTACACATTTTTGGAAAATACAATAAAATACCACGTTATGCAATGCAAAGTAAGGAAGACAAGAATACTTAATCCTCCCCAAAATGAGTGGATACACAATGAGATTATATCTGAAATAAATATAAGGAACAAGCTATGGACAGAATATAAGGAACAACCGGATAATGAAGATTTAAAGAAAGTTTTCAAAGAAAAAAGAGATTATACAACAAAACTTATTCAGACTACAAAAAATACCTATTACTATAAAGAATTTATAAAATGTACTAAAAAACCTAAAAAAATGTGGAAACTTATTAATAGTTTGGCAAATAACAAAATACAACAAAGCTGTGCTCCTCCTAAACTTATAATTAAATCTAAAGAAATAACTGACGCAAAAATAGTATGCGATGAATTCAACAAATATTTTTCTACTATTGGCCCTATTCTAGCTGATCAAATACCAAAAAAATTTCATGAGAACTACGTTCCTGCACTACCACTAATTAACACCCTTAGCGGGCTTACTGATTTTGACCCATGTACAGTTGACGAAGTTGACAAAATAATAAACAACCTGGATTCCAATTCCAGTGCAGGTCTAGACGGAATAACTACTAAAATTATAAAATCTATAAAACACTTAATACTAGTAAACTTAACTAACTGTCTGAATCAACTTTTAAAGAATGGTGATTTCCCTAATACACTTAAAATAGCAAAAGTATCTCCCATTTATAAGTCAGGACCAAAAACAGACCCAGGCAACTATCGTCCTATTTCAGTTTTACCTATCTTATCGAAAATTTTTGAGAAAATCTTACAAAAGCGACTTGAAAAATATCTTACTTCCATACATTTTATTTATGAGCAACAATATGGATTTCGACCAAAAAGTAATACGTTGGGAGCTACTATCGACTTAGTCACTACAATAAAATCTAATATAGATAGGAAAAACATAGTCCTAGGAATATTTATTGACCTGAAAAAGGCCTTTGACACAGTTAGTCACAAATTGCTATTTAAAAAACTAGAATGTATTGGCGTCAAAGAAACTGCACTTAAAATGTTTAAATCCTACCTTTCAAACAGGTCCCAAATAGTCAAAATTAATAATTTTCAAAGTGAATTGGCGCCAGTATCCTGCGGGGTCCCACAAGGATCAATTCTGGGGCCTTTATTATTTTTAGTCTACATTAATAATATGCATCAGTTAGGTCTACATGGACAAATCACGTTATACGCGGACGATACATGTCTCTTTTACTTTGGAGCTTCCATCAACGACATAATACCACGTGCTCAAGAAGACTTGAACACACTTTTTGCCTGGTTCCAACATAATCTTTTAACCATTAACGTCTCAAAAACATGTTTCACCATAATTTCACCATTTTCAAAGCCAAGAACAAGCACGTCCCGCTCTATGACCCACTTAAAATAAATAATGTTGCTCTACAAGAAAAAAACAGTGAAAAATACCTAGGGTTACATTTGGATAGCAACTTGACATGGAACACACACATAGAACATATTAAAACTAAACTCTCATCACGAATTGGCTCTCTACGTAACATTGTCCGGTGTGTTCCACGTCGATTACGCTACACCATTTACAATTCACTCGTAAAACCGCATCTGCTATACTTAATAGAAATTTGGGGCAACGCCACAAAAACTAAATTAACCGAACTACAAATCCTTCAAAACAAAATTATCAAATTATTATTTAACTATCCATATTTAACATCAACTAAATTAATTTACAAAGAAACCAAAATTATGAACTTAAAACAGTTATTCATTTATAACACATGCATTCTCGTGCGAAAAATCCTTACGAAATCGATCCATACTAATCTAACGTTCACTAAAACAAAGCGAAACACGCGTCGCGCCAGCTTTCTTATCTTACCCAAGTGTCGTACGAACTACGGAATAAAAACAATAAGTTACGAAGGCGCACAGCTATATAATAAACTACCCTCCGATTTAAAAAACATAAACTCTCTTCACGTATTTAAAACGAAACTTGCTCATCATATAATAAATGTTTATTAATGAACTAACTATTCTATATATCTATTTATCTAACAATGCGTTAATTTTGTACCTACCTTAACTAGAACGACTTACAATATAATTTTTCTATGTAACTGATTCTCATGTAAGTGATAATTTTATCTTTATGAGAATAAATGTTTATTAAACCTATAAACCTATATTGATAATTTGTACGACCTTGGTTAAGCTTTGGTGTTTGGTGTTAGCGACATAATTATACTTCTAGAACCCTTGCAGCAGTGAGCTTATTATTTATAGACTTTATTAGGAGAATTCTGTGCATATAAGATGATGCCTTAGCAACATACAGTTTCATAAAAGACAGATTAAAAGTTCACTCACATGATTTAAAAATCAAAATGATGATACACTAAACTGTAACTAAATAAATAAATATTTTTCTTATTCACAATAAATTTCACGTTTTAAATCGAAAATTGACAAATGCAAATGAAATATTTTTCTGTCAAACCGCAATTTCTGAAAGAGGTTCCTTCTTTTAAATATAATATAGGAGTATCTATTATGGGGTATTATGTATAAGGTTTGCGCATAGCTATTAATTAGCTAGTACATACACAGACCCTGTAGTGGAAATCACCGAGTTTTTTGAGTAATTTAGTTGAGCCCTACCTTGCGGTTTTCCAATATTCAACTACACTGTACTATGTGCTCGGTGTACGCTGTTACCAATAATGATTCTATTTATTGTAGGTATATATACGACGTGCTTTTAATAACGCAAAACGACTCGCAGGCAGCTTCCCTTCATCATACTTAACGATGTTTATTCCAACACAACTTTACTTACTTTCCACAAACCCTTAATAAATCCCTAAAAAAATATGGATTATCCTTGTATTTTTTTGTGAAAATGTCATGTCCAAAACTTCACCCGTGCTTGCGTACCTTTTCATTTGACACCACGTTATGTTATTGTTATTTAGAGACCCATTATAATGTTTGTGTTGGAAAAAATAATGAACGATAAAGGACAAACAAAAGTTGTAGTATTGTAGCAAGCTGCCTGTGAGAGGTTTTTCCTTATTTCAGTCGTTCACGCTATTTAGACTAAATTAACAAACATCTAATTAATTTAAACCCGGATCATTATTCGTGTTCGTAACATTAAGCCCTCCAACATTAATGGTACATTAACTCTCATCATGGCCCTGGTATGATATGCTGAAAAGGTTAAAATTTTCCTCGTGAAACTAGTCTTCCACGTATTATTACGTGTTAAATACAATGTGTTGACAATGCCGTTCCACGTTTACTGCGTTATGTTTACAAGTAGCAAGGCGAGGCCAGTTTTCGTTGAAGGTAACTTAGGTGCTAACTTTACTGAGTTTTATACATAGTTTACTCGTTTTTTTACATTTCTACGCCTATAATATAGCTTCATGTTGTCATAAATCAGTGATAGTAGAATATCGATTGCCAGTAACACCTTTTGCTTTAGTGAAATGGCGTGGCTATATTCCTGTAGCTCGCCTGGCGATAACTATCACGGTTGTAACAGCTCAATGCACCCAGAATTTCGTTCACTCAGTGCTTAGTATTTATCAAATTGAAGAGCAAAAAGACGAAAACGCACCGCTAAAAAACTCTGATTCGATTTCTCTCGGGCGTTAGAATGTTGCCTTTCCAATGAATGGATTGCCACAAGGCAGTCTGTTAGAACCTCCTTTATTTATCGTCTACAACAACGATGATAATTTCTTTTTTGTAGCAAAATCACAGAATCATTAACTTCATCTAATATGCGTAAAGCAATTAAATGGCAGATTCATAGTAAATAGGCACATTTACTCAGGTAGAATAATATATTCTAAGAATTTCGTCTCAACATACGGCCTTGGACGCAGCACTAAAATCACTAAAATTCCTTCGGTCCACAGCTTTTTTATCTCCCAATTTAGGATCTTCACATTTTTTAATCCAAAGCTGTTTTATATTTTATTTAAATTTAAATTGATTCATAATTAGTTGATTAGTTCGTGCGGGTTTTACCTAATATTTTCCCGTTTTCCTGAACTTTGATGGGAAAAAAGTCTATACTTTCATGACAAGTATAGCAAGTTCCTTTCTGCTGTTTAGTCGTGAAAAGGTAATAAACAGACAGAAACACTTAACAAATTATTAACTAGTGTGATGTGAAGTACCTTGCATGTCATAGTGCTATAGGGAAATGTGAGGGCGATTTATCTCGGCTTTCATTCATATTCACCACCGCCATTAATTATATATTGTCTGCGTCCTGTTAGCCTTCTAAATATAACCTTGGAGTTAATGGATCCTTGCGGAATTATGGTATCTTTTCCTTTGGAGCTCTTATATGTGAAGCTTCAAGCAAGATTATCAAGTCTCAAGTTTTGTGCGATCAAATTTACAAATTACCCAAACACACAGTTACATTGGCTTTTATTTTACCCCAAGCTTTTGTAGCTTTTTAAAATTAATTCGATCCCGGTCCCAAATGTTTCGATAATTTAGTGCTCGACGTATTCAGATTTTCAAATTCAAATCATTTAATTCAGACTACAAAGGTCCATAATTTTTTAATTTTATGTGACAACCTAAAAGCATGCGTCCTACGCCAAATTTAGCTTTCCAAAATCCTGGAAATGCAAATTTCACTTTTGTTTTGGAGGCTCATCGTCCTACAGCTGCAAGTTTTCCTTGTATCTTGCAAAAATTGTGTCTTAAATATATTTTGTAATTGTAATATTCTGGGAAACAAGACAAGTTTTTAAAAATCTATTCTTTCCTGTATTTGTTATTCCAAATGATTTAGAACTTTGAGAATGTACACATTTTACACAAAAATTAAAAAGAAATGTTGAATGCCTATATGTCGGCTTTTTATAGGGCCATCCTACTTTGATGACTCGTTTGTTGAAAGAATGATTGCAAACAAGGCTGTTTAAAATTAAATAAAATCGCAATGAAGTAGCCGATACAAGTAAAGTAAGTATTTCCTTGTTTACAAGACGATGCGAGACCTATGAATGTATGATTATTGCAAATTGTTAATTTATTAGTAGTCAAAGTTCGCGCCTATTATTTATTATAAGTCATTATTAATCATAAATAACGACTTATAATCCGATAAAAAAATATACGATATAAGTATTGTACATTTTAGTGGATCCGTACCTGTAATATTTTTCTTTTGGTTTATACGATAAGTTCGTTGTCCGTCTGTCCTTTTTGTATAAATTTAAATTAATTATTTTAGATTTTGAGCCAAGCCGTTTTGTATAGGTATTATGTGAAAATATAATCTTCTCTTTCAGCATGTTACGATTACAAACTGTTATAATTTAATTTAATCAATTGGTTTCTGGAATGATGTGATTCTTAAACCAAATATAAAGATAACTCGGGTAAGCCAGTTCAGTGTATATTTCGGTTATATGTAAGTAAATATCTTTAAAAAAGACCACGGTAAATAATTTTTCGTATATACGAAAACAATCAAACCAAGTGAAGCCGCGGGTGTCTCAAGTTGTTTAATTAAAATATAGTTTGTGGATAAAAACTAGTTATTTCCCAATCGTTATTAAAGGTGTCATTATTGAAATGGATATCTTTTTTTTCAAAAACGTCCAATATGGTTGCTCGTCGGATAACTTTGTTGTTTTCAATTTTTATTTCAACTGCAAAAAGTGTGGTAGGTATTTGTAACGGACATCCAATATCTGAATGATCACGACGTCAATTATAATTATTTTGTTATCCTTCTCGTATTACCAAGAATATTTTTTACTTATTGTCATATTGTATAAATACACTTTTGCGCAGTGTATCCACTCCAATTATTATCATAACTCTTCTTTTTCGTAGTCGGATAAAAATGTAGCCGCTATCGCAACAAGGCCAACAATAGCTTCGAGTTATAACAAGTATAATTTAAAATTCAAAAAACGCCCCTTACCCGACTTGAAAAGAGCTGGATCTTCAAATGGCTGAACAGTTTTTCGAAAAAAACTCGATCAAGTTACCTTAAAGAAAAAATAATTTAAAACAAAATCGGTTCATCTTTTGGGAGCTACAATGCCACAGATGGCGCTTTTACATTTTGACGCCGCGCAATGTTACGCACCCCTCTGTTTGCGTCGAGGCTAAAAATTTATATGTTCGTATCGAGCCAAAAACTTCGTTTGCGCGATTCTGAACTCACTACATTAAAACTGTCTATGCAAAATGTACTAAAATCACAAGAATTAGGTATATTTATATTTTCATATTTTTTAATTTTCTAATAGAATTTCCACTTACGTGCTCTATGTAATGTGTTGTTCGGGGAACATACACATGTTAATGTTATATCACAAATATGTTAAAACTTCTAAAAACCTGATAATAAAATTATTAGTTCGCGTCGAACTGAGACCTCGCGACCCCTGTAACTTCACAACCCCTGGACCAATTCAGCTCATATTCAAACTCGAAAATTCAAAATTTCGGAAATATCGATTCGAAATCGTATTGAAATGAATTCCTTGCCTACAAAATTTCATGAAGATCGGAATAACAGTTCTTAAGTTATCATCGGACAAACATACAAACAAGCATACATACAACTGCCGATTTGCCCGTACACTCTGAGACCTTTGCTTAGCTCTGTCAATTAAAGTCTCTATACAAACTAAAATTAAATTAAACTAGTATTTCGCGGCGACCTGAGACCTCGCGATCCCTATATCTTCACAACCCCTGGACCGATTAAGCTCATATTCGAACTTAAACATTGTATTGTCATGAACTACTTGCCCACAAAATTTCATGAAGATCGGATCAACGGTTTGCAAGTTATCATCGGACAAATATACACACAAACACACAAACTCTGAGTAAACCCAAACCCAGTAAACTCTGAGACCTTCGCTTCGCTCGGTCAATTAAAAAGTTACTAACTTATTTATGAATGCTTAAAAATCAGCGACCTCTCAGAACGTATCACCGATATTTTTAACACGGATTTAGGTATATAATAATGTTATTATTATTCTTTTTTATAACACCATACCTTTACCCTAAGATGCATTAAACATACAAACACTTTACACACAATATTAAATATTAATATGAATTATGATTCATTTGTATGATTTTAATTAGTTCCCCTTTTCTACCTTTCGTTTGAACTCTTTGCATCTTAAAGTTGCCTGGAAGAGATCGCTTTCAGCTATAAGGGCGTCTGTTGTTGCACTAGCTTTCATGCCTTTTTATATATGTATGTAAAATCTAGTGGAAACAATAAAGCGTATATCTAAAAATTTGAATTTTAAAAAGCTCAGCTGAGTTTGTGTTTTAATCACTTTATCCGTGTGTTCTAATCACAGATACCTAATAAAGTAAAAGTAGTATAACTAAATAATATAATAATAATACCTAAATAATTAACCTTTTGACCTGTGACTTATCTGTTAGATAAGTCACAAGTCAAAAGAGTCAAAGTGAATTTCTTACTTCTGTTATTTATTTTGGAATAAAAAATAGACAATTTACTGGTTTGGTGTTTAAACAATTCTTTATTTTTGTCGTACTAATTAAACAATTAAGATGAATCATTTTATTAACCTTTATTAGTTAATCTATTCTATAAATTAAGGTGTTCTAAACTAGAGGTGATACGGTACAAAATTGCGATGTCTCCCTTAATTGTGGTTACTTTGCTGTACTTTACTTAGTCAATATTAAGGTCACGTCTGGGGTTGTAACATTGACCGACTTCCAAAAAAAGTACATGTTTCCCAAGTCGACTGTTTTTTTTCTCATAAATATGGTTGGGTTGTGGACTACCAGACATCCTGGGAATATTTATGCGTATAAGGGTTTCTCTTCTAGTGAGTGATTGACTCAAATTTGAAAAAATATATCACAATTAAATGTCCCATTTAATTGTGATATATTTTATATTATATTATTATTAAATATATTATATTTTTTATCACAAAAAATGTATTGCTTTCACGTGTGACTCCTCATCAACGACAGCTTTTACAGAATCATTTTATAACATAGATTATACAGGCTGTTCGATAAGTAAGACGATGAAGACATTATTCTACTCATATGACGACGACATACGACGACGACATATTATACGAGTAGTCTAGTTCATATGCTAGTCTCGGATGTCACTGTTGTCGTCATTATGTTTTTTTTAACTATGGAATAAAGGTTTCTAAGTTTTGTTTTTATTTGCTTTTTTTTTTGGACTGAATTTGCGAATAAACGGTTGTTCCATAGTCTGATGTGATTCAATCTCAATGAAATCACACTAATATTAGAAATGTGAAAGTTTGTGTGTAAGTATGTAAGTACGTAAGTGTGTTTGTTCCCGCTCGACTCTGTAACGGCTGAACGTATTTGAATGAAATTTGGTATGGAGGCAGCTTATATACTGGGTTAACACATAGGCTACTTTTTATCCCGAAAAAAATAACGGTTCCTGTAGGATAGCGGGTGAAACCGCGGGGCGCAGCTAGTGTACCATACATTTCGTTAGTGTGAATCATATTTGTCAGCTATCTCTGATGGTCTACAGTGTAAGTTGTCCATAACGATGAGTAAAATGATATCCTATAATAAGTTGTCCGCCGTCTAACCGAACATCCTGTATAGCTTATCGAACGCTATGTATAAGAGGATAGTGAATAACTAGACTCATAGTTCAGGTGTAAATTGGCTTACAAACCTACTAAACTACGCAAAAATAAATTACCTCATCCGAGGAGTTCAATGAAAATTAAAAATGTAAACAAAATCGTGCCATAACAGTAAACAGACTTACTTAGAAGTGAATGACGTTATAATAAAGCGCGTTATCAAACATATGATAACGTTACATAGTATGTATGTTCTAACTCAAATCAGTGCATACTGTCCTAACTTCCTAACTAATATTGTAACTCAGAGGAATATAGCCGCAGTCGTATCAGGACCAATAAAGCTTCGAGGTATTAAAATGAATACGTTCGTCTCGAGGGAAAAACTTCGCTTGCTCGATTCAGAACTCCCTACATTACAACTGTCAGTCCATACAAAACGTCAAAAGTGCACAGGTTTAACGCCATCTAGCGTACTATAGGAAGTAACTTTGTGTCTCTGTATGGATGTTTGTCTTGGAACTTGATATATTTGATAAGCAGTTACTGTATATCGCAAAAATGGACATAGGATACTTTTTATGTCTAGGCGAACGAAGGCGAAGGTAACAACTAGTTTACTTTATTAAAGTATTTATTCACCGGCTTCCCCGGACCCAGGCGTGTCCTAAAACTGCAACCAGAATCACCTGAGAACAGACAGCTGCGTCCTCCTAGTAAGCGGTGAGAGTTCTGCGATCCCCAAGCCACCTACCAAGCGAGGGAATTATTGTACCCCCTACTCCTTTTAAGCGGGTGGCCTTTGTTCACCAGTGGACCTCTCCCTGGCTGATGATTATGATAATGATTCACCTACGTTCATACTTTAGGCATTCGTTTCAAAATTGGTAATCGTTTTTTATTGTGACAGGCTAGGCGATTGCCATCAACTCACCTGATTTTAATATACATAGCCTGGAACTGGCTCTTAAGTTGGGCTCTCAGAACATACCGTAGGTGCTTGGCGAAAGTTGTGTTAAACTTAACGTGCTTATGTAATCTGAAGTATAATTTTATTGTGGGTTCTGTTCGAACAATTACAGAACGTCCGTTAAGCAAGCTATTCACGTTGCGAATCATGAAAACATCTTGCATCAGATCGTGTGTTCCACTCGACTTCACGTATTAAAGTAATGGGAGTATTGCTTTGAACGTGAGTTGCAGCGCACAAACTACACAAACAACAACTGTTTGTGTAGTTATGTTTAAGTAGTTCTGCGACCAAATGCTCACCGAGTAATTACTTAATATTACAGGTCATTGTGTAGAAATGGACGAAAACCATTTTCACAGATTTTTTGGTACTCTACAGTAAATTTTTGCATGAATAAAGTACTTTATGCAATAAGATAGTAATCATTCGTTAATCAAACTGATGAAATCTTCGAAGGTTTTTTTTATGTGACACCCATGGACTCCATAGTTTTCCATTCCTACTGCTAATATTTCGGCGGATGTGTCATAGGGATGAGGTTTGGCGTTTACCAGCATTTGGCGTTCATGCGCACAAATTTTATTTACTCGTTTTGTCGTGCTAAAATAGTATACGACTACGATTATATATACGTTTGTTCGCACGATATAAACAGCAGAGAAAAATTTGTCGCGGTACGCATGCGGTGAGTGGTCAAATCAGGGTTTTCTGATCGCGATTTAAATACTATTAGGTACTTGTAACTTTCGTAGCTTTGCGACGCAACATGAACAGCCAAATTTAAAGGCGAAGTCCGGTTTTCAACGAAAATGTATTTTGATCTTGACCTTATGCGATGATTCAACTCCGACCAGTAATTTATTGCGATGATGTCGTACCGGGGTTATCCGTATGCTTGTTTATTGAGATTGAGATTTTCGGCTTTTAAGTAAATGCGCAATTATTATATTTATCTTTTTCTTTGCTTTATTATGTAGACATTTTAAAACCTTTGAGCAAAACCTTCATTTAGGTGTCTGGTTTACGACTAGATATAGATTCCTAAAAACAATGCATCGATAAGCACATATTTCTAACTTACGTGGTTTGTAATATTATATACTAGTTTTTACCCAGACTTCGTTTGCGTGAACCAAAAAAAAGGTATCTTTGTGATATACAGTTATTCATTATCAAATTTTATCAAGATCTGTTGAGCCGCTTAGCTGTGATAACGCGACAAACATCCAGACAGAGAGACAAAGTTACTTCCTATAGTTCGCTAGATGGCGTTGATATTTTTTTCACTTTTTGACGTTTTGTATGGACTGACAGTTGTAACGTCCCTACGTTACGCTCTGAATCGCACAAGCGAAGTTTTTTCCGCGAGACGAACGTATTCATTTTTATACCTCGAAGCTTTATTGGTCCTGATACGACTGCGGCTATATTCCTCTGAATTATAATATTACTTAGGAGTTAGGATGTTATATTATATGACTCTCGCCTTATGACAGTTGGTCGAAAAGGATAATGATGCATATCTTTTTATTAATTACGTAAATAAACATTACTTAAATTTAGGGGAGAAATGAAGTTACAAGATTGCATGGTGTTAGACAGCCTACAGCCTCACTAAAAACTTGTCCTTTACATCTCTTGATAAGCAATAAAACAAGCCTTCAATTTAATCCATAATCTGTTAGTCTTCCTACATTTATCGATATAAAAAAAAAAGTCTGTTGCATTTTACTTTGTTGCAAAATTTCATCAATTTCAAATCAAATTTTAATTGTATAGTCGTTCAAAAACATAAACAGACAGACGATAGACAGTTACTTACGCATTAAGGTACAGGCAATATTTAATGCTTCTACTGGCTTCTACAAACAGAACGCGTGTCAGGCGTAGAGCAGGTCGTGAGTGACGCATCGGCAGTGGCGCATCTTGAGCGAAGCTAGGATTGCACGTTTTTATAATTAAATTCCTGTATACACCAAAATGGCCGTGGGTGCGCGCAAGAATTGTAATTCAGCTGTGCTGCGCAGGTGCCGCGCAGCTGTTGTGCGACATTTGCGCTCATATTTAGTGAGTAGAGGTTCATACAGTTCCTAGTATTACAAAAAGCGCGAGCCCACGTTCAAGCTGATCTGACGCTGACACGCGATATGAGTGTAAAGAGTGATTATGTATAATTGAGTATAATGAGCGAAGCGAATGAAAGGTCTCAGTTTTAACGGGTAAAATTTGCTTTCATCTGTCTGTATGTTGGTACTCGCGTACAGGGACCCTATTCCTGTGCGCTCGAGATTATCTCGATCACTGTCTCTCTAATGTAGAATTTAATGGGAGTGAGAGTGACCAAGACAATCTCGAGCGCACATGTATAGGGTCCCTGGTCGTATCTTTCAACCAATTTTGACGAAACTTGGTATACAAGCTCTACAAATTTTTAGATTTTTTCAGTCGACAGCGATTTTTATTGGTGAGGTATTAGGTCGTAAGTTCTCCGTTCGTGTACCGAACTAAAACCTCACGACCTTATATCTTGACAACCTCTTCAGCGATTTTGCTCATATTCAATATTTTTGTTAAGAATTGAGTACCGAAAGTTTATGCCAAATATTATCAAAATCGGTCGGTAAATGGCGCCGCAGAAAACTTCCCCTGTTTTTGGGGGAAATACCCCACCAAACAAAATTCGACGAAGACTAAAAATTTCTATGAAATTGTAGAATTGCGACTGTGCAAAAAAGTTTATACTCGCGAGGTCTACTGTTCGTAACTACTAGTTTATTTAATTTATTACAAAAAAATATTTGTTATTTTATTCTTAATAATAGTTTGTTTATTCCAGCTGGCACTAGCTATAGCGGAGCCTCAGTACAGCATCTACAAGACCGACCTGGACCCTGAGGAAGCCGCCAAGTACATCAGCAACCCTCCCTTCTCGGACCCACAGCTTGCGCCGCGCACCAATGTCTTACCTCTGGTACGGATTCAAATTTAGTCTAAAAAAATATTTTTTAGCTTAGACAAACCTGCGGATTTCGCACAAGCGGACTGCCGCGTGCCGTCTTACAAAGATAATAAACGCTTCACCCTTATAGGTTCCCACTAGGATTCTCTGTATCGAGAATGCCATAGAACACACACAAAAACACGGACAACTAACACCAAGACCTAGGGTAGATAAAAATAATATCTGAAACTTACGGTACCTCCTGCTCATCCTTTTCTTACAAAAGAGAGAAAAATATAATTATTTTCCTCTTTCTATCTCTTTTTACTCCAATGCTCGTGCTTTTGAAATGTGTTAAGTCTTTTATACAACTTAAACAAACATGAAACAGGATAAAACTGCTTCACGACGTCCACAGAGTTAAATGCGTTTTGTGATTTGATACAATTGACAATGAAGATGATACAATGCCTTTATACAACGGTATTACATATTAAAATGCCTTTGGACTATAAAACTAGGTAATACGAGTAGATAATACGTAGGGTTCAGATATTACCGTTTATTTCTTAAATTTCAGGTAAGATACGACGACGCCAGGTTTCGCACCGCGGAAGCCGGCCCCACTCTCGGACACTACTGGAAAAACGGAAAGGAGATCGAAAACACTAACGATTACGTCGAGGAGGTAAGATACCGTTGAAATATTGTTTTTGTTCAAACAAAAACTTAAATGGATGTCATCCCCAGCCCTTGAATTGTGCTATGGCTATAATAAACAGCTATCGTACTCAATGTTCAGAAGACGTAGAGTAAGCCCTCCCAGGTGAAAGTCGCGAGCAGCCGATGGATGAAATTGGCAAATTGTCGTTTATTGTGGTGCTCCAAGGGGACGCCCACGCTCAGCAGTGGACGTATTCCGGCTGATGTTAATAATGATGCACGTACTGAAACTGCTTGCCTAACTAGATCAGCAGTCTGTTTACGTGATCTGTCAATCGAGATTGTAATAGTGCATCCTACTCATCAAAAGCAAAGGCTCTTCCTTTTGCTTCCACGAGACCTGAATGTTTGTGGTTGCAAGTAACAGCTTAATCTCAATCTCAATCTCATTTATTCATAACCATTGGTCACACGTCAGTTTCTATTTTTTATACATTTTGAACAAAATAATAATAATAATAATAGCAAATATAAGTACATGGGTAAATTCATGTCAAATCAAATAAAATCAAAAACAAGGAAGAGAAATTACATAATTCAATAAAAATTAACTAATAAAAACATATGTCAACAATAATCAATTAATAAAGTAAAATAATAATAATAAGAAACATGTCAAAAACGTATCTTAAACAATTTTCGGTAGGAACTCATCTATCTTGTCGAATGTTTCCTCAACAAGCCACTTTTTAATTCGTATTTTAAACGACTGTCGTGACGGCGCGTCTTTTAACTCGTCCGGGACACGATTGTAGACATCCGTCGCCATCACGTGCACCTGCTTGGACGTCTTCGCCAGACGGCGCGGGGGCGCGCGCAGCACGCGCTTGAGCCGCGCGGTCTGCGCGCGCTGGTCGCCCAGACAAGTATACTCGTCTAGGTGATCCCACGCATACAAGGCTGCTTGCAGAATCATAAGACAACACTTAACCTGATCAGCTATGCTTTAGTTGAGTTTTTTTTCGTAATTGCAACAATTTTACGTCCTTTTTTATTCGAAATGGTAGAACAGACAGTTACGATTATTCATGTAAGTGGGATGCCTCCCTACAATTTGTATCCTATCTACTGAAACTACTGAATTCGTCTCCAGGAGCACAATAAGCTGCATGCTCCATAGTTTCCCTGGAAGTTTTGTTATTGTGAACCCTGTTCTTCACAGGTCTACAATGCACGCCAGTACCACGGACAAGATGGTTTAGGCGCGTACGCGTACGGCTACGAAACTCCTGAATCCTCCAAGGCTGAGGCAAAGCAGAGATCTGGCGACGTACAAGGAGCCTACACTTACAAGGCTGGCACTGGAAACAGGTTGATAAAGGTAATATAAAATTATAAGACAGCTTCTATTAAATAATATCTAAACTCGCCTTTTGAGAAAAACACAAGTAGTGTGACTTGTCATTTATTCTGTAATCGTCTAACTACTAGATAAATAAATGAGCAATGAAAAATTCTCTGAAAATGCTCTCTCAGATACTAATTATAAATAGAACTATAGTTGCACTAACTCAACTACGAAGTCCTAAAACGCCTAACGATGTGTTCTAGCAAACTCATTTGGGAGCAAGCCATTCAAGAAAAGTGAATTTCATATTGCCATCTTTAACCAGTTTTTTTTGGGAACCATGGTTAAGCATGGTATTTGTCAGTCTTATAGTAAATATGCCAAAAACATTTGTAATTTTTTGAATAAAAAGTTGTTGCTATCAAATATCTAACCAAGCATTCCAAAAAAAGGTGCTGTGCTCAAAAAACGACATCGACGAGTATTATGAACGCATCTTATTAGATTATTAATCTTTTGCAGGTTCGCTACTGGGCTGACAGCCAAGGCTTCCACCAAGAGGACAACATCCCCAAGTACGTGCCGAAGCCGGTGGAAGAGGCTCCTGAAGTGAAGGCCGCTCGTCTTGCACACGAGAAGGCCTGGAAAGAAGCTGCTTACGCTAACCTTCACCCTGGGTAAGCAGAAGGATACCAACCAAGATTGAAATTTTATGCTAAGCTTCTTTTGCCTTACCATTTCGTTGCTATTATATCTACTTGATAATGTCGATGACGTCAATTCTATTATACCGTTTTCTTAACTAAACTAAATTTGACAGCTCTAACATTATTGCCATCCTATTCTTATATATTGAAATGAAAAGAGATGCAGATAATTTTAGTCCTGTCTAATTGGCTTAGTTTAGTAAGTGGTACAACAGGATCGATTCCATTGTCTAGTTAGAAAATTTAGGATATGACAACTGCATTTTCTAGCGAAAAAATATTTTTATTATTATTTTTGTCTTCTTACCACTATTTTTTTAAATAATTATTAAATCAGGGTCGTTTTTCGTGGTTCCACTATCTCATTGGTGTAAACACGAGGAAATTTAAATCCACTGCTGAGTTCAAAGCAGTGGGTTGGGTCTAATACACTTTGCCGTTCCTCGTGGACCCACTGATAGCTACTCGAGTGTATCGATAGTTCAAATCGCGAGTCCGTCGCTTGCAGAGCCCAGAGGACAGAGGAAAAACGAATAGTCTACAAGACTGTTCTCGGAGCCACAAATGGCATCTTAGTGCTTTGACGTCAACGAACCGAATTTCATTCACAGAAATATTAAATCCGTGGCAAAAAATATAGATCAAGCTAGTGTAAGATAACCTATAGATTTGTCATGGAACAGATCCTAGCTCAGCATAATGCTGGTATTCTGTTGGGACCTTCAGGTGACGTAACGTGCAATACGAAATTCGTGCGCGTACAAGTGCAGTAACACAGATTTTGATTTTGATGGTATATAAAATGAAAACTATCCTTAGCCATATTCAAATAAAGCAGCACATACATGAGGTGAAGACCAGAAAGATGGAACCTAAATGTGGTCAGCTTGATAACGTGTGACATAGATAAACCAAAATTACCATTACCGGTGACAATGTTTTGTCGAATTAGATTCTAAACTATAAAAAAAAACCTTCATTACACAGTGCCGCTGCCGCTGCCGCCAACCAAGGTGTTCCCCAAAATAACTACAACTACCAGAACTACAACCCCGGCTACAGCATCCAAGGTGGTGCCTCAGGGCAATACAACACCTACTCCCTTCCTCCCAGCCAGCTACGTCCACGCAGACAGATCTCTGGGCAACCCCAGTACCAAAGCCAATACAACCAATACGAGAACCAGTACCAGGGCTTGGATTATACTACCACCACCACGACAACACCACCACCTGACCCAACTGTAAGTACAAATTCAAATCTATTGCTCAATATTAAATCAGAGTGTTAACACTGGAAAGGATACGGTATTGGTGTATTATTTATCTGAAGAGTTTGTCACTCATCCTCACAAATATTATCTTGCCTTTTCTATACTTCTTATCACAATTATTTCATCTACTATTTTTGGAAAAGAATGTTTATCGATGTCGTTTTATTTACATACGATAGTTTGATGTTGCATACGTTAAAACATATACATGGAAATATACTCGTATGTATGTAGGCCGCCAGTTGTTAGACTACTTTTACATCCTTTTATACCAAGTATGTTATATCTGGTGTAAACATTGAAGAGTTTATTTATCTATCTGTATACTAAAGTTCTGTTATAATTTGATCTTTGATTGTTTGTAATTTGTCGGTTTCCCTCATATTCTTTCATTACGTCCCGAAGGGCCCACCACGAGGATTCTTCTACGAAACATTCTACCCTGTCTCCATCATCGTACGCAAGGACGAACACCAAGAAAGTGCTGCTAACCCCGGCTACCCATTTGGCGGTGAAGCTGATGTCTTTGACCAGAAAAAGAAATAAGCTGATTGGAATTTGGCTTTAACATCAACCTATATTATTTAATAGTGCTTGTAATAAATGACCTTTTTAAATGATAACAAAAGATTAATTATTACTCTTTTGATTTTATTAAAACACAAACAATAACTACTCCTACATAGTAAATAAGCTCTTTGAAGAGCCACGTCAATATTTTTAACAATAAAGCTGCTAAGTTGCGAGAAAGTTCTGAATTCATATCTGTAGCAGTCATTTTATGACATCGATGCGCCCAGATTTCTCCTACTCTTAGTTCCGTAGGTGTAAAACGGTCATCGCAATAGTTCTATGTGATCACCTCTAGCTCGTCCTAGTCCACAGTCTAATGAGACCATTTGTATGTGTATAGTCTTACTATCCATTTGAAAACGATTACCTATCTATGACTGACGTTTACGCTGTGGCAGCTAGGATAATTATTGTTGCCATTTTAAGTAGAAATAGGGTAATTAAGCCATTTATTATGTATGTAGAGTAGTATGCTCGTAGCATGTACAATATTAATTTTGAAAGTCTTACAAGAATAGTAAATAAGTTTTCAAAATTGTATTGACATAAATATGGATACGAAAGTTAAAAATATCATGGCAGGATCGGTGTTTGAAAGTATAACATTTTTGAAACATTTAAAACAAAAAAAAAATAACATAATTATAGTTCTGGTTAAACTCTTGAGCCCGGTCTTGCTTTATATTTAAATTTAGAAAACGTGTTTTGAATATAATATGTACATTTGATCTTATAATTTTAGACACGTTTTGAAGTTTTAATAAAATATATATTGTTACCGACCTTGTAAACTTTTTATCACACATAAAATATCTATGGTGAATGTAAGTATAGTAGTCTAAGAATCCATAGCCAGTGATAGCAATAGTGGTTATTATTATTTTTTGATAATAAAGCTTATTGCCTTTTCTAAGACATTGTTTTATTTACTAAGCGGAGATGCCTCACCTGTGCCTCACCTGTGCCTCACCTGTGCCTCTCCTGTACACACCTCCGTTTTCCTCACGTAATCTCTGTTTGTGCGTCACCAGGAATATATGCCACGACTATATAATTGTGGCGATGTACAATGATTGTTTTAATAAAACTCAATTTATGTTAATTTGAGTCGGTTATTCCGACAATAGTTTCGATCACATTCGGTGACCTTTATCAAGGAATGCTATAAGCGTGACACGCGCGCGACCTCGTCTTGCCTTGCACTGAGTGTAAACTGATGCACTGGTGATCGAAACTATAGTCGGAATAACCGACTCAATTGAGCGTGAGTATTCCCGTTCTATTAAAACGAAATGTGTTAAAACTGCGTCAGTTTTAATAGAAAAAAAAATACAATAACCTTTCAGCTTAGAAGCACCTTGTTACAAACTGTTAAAAAATAATTGTTACAAACTCAACAATGCTTAATAATACTTACTATATTTTATTTTACTATAAGTACTAAAATTTGGTTTGAGATTGGTTTTATACATATATGTTATAAACGATAGACACTAATACATTACTAGCACATAGGTATCACACTAATATTATTATATAATATGCCAAAGTTTGTGCGTAACGTAAGTGTGTGTATATGTAAGTGTGTTTGTTCCCAGTCAACTCTGTAACGGCTGAACTGTTTTGGATGAAATTTGGTATGGAGTGGAGGTACCCTAGATTAACACATAGGCTTCTTCTTATCGCGGAAAAATATAATATTCCTATGGTATAATTCTGAGGAAACTCATCTACGCGCGCTATCTGATTAAGGAGTTTGAGACCCACTGCTAAGACTGTTGACGAAAGGGTTTTACCTAAGTCATTATAATATGCGTCGACTTAAACCCTGTTTCTATATGAAAATAAACATTTTCTTTACTTTATTTGCTCACCTAAAAAAAAAATTTTGTTTCTGTCTCAAACATAATAACTTAACAATAATTATGTCATTATTCTTAGTCTACGCTATTAAGATATTTTGACAGCGTTGGTGTCGTACCTAATTTGTACTGACTACAAAGTCTTCTACATAGCCGAATTAGCAAGTTATTCGCATAGTTGTGATCATTTCCAATATAGTCGCACAATTTTAACTTAACTTTAACCCTCTCCTTAACCTTAGCTTTGGTACTCTCGTAGCTCACACTTGCATCGGCAAAAGCGGTTGTCCCAACGGCATCACTACAATAGGCATTATCCTTTTTGTCTTTAAATCCTTCCAAATAGACTTCGTATTTTCATTTTGGCTCTCACTTTCCTGAGGTCTATTAAACGGCCAGCTCTGTCCTATCCCTGATATTATACCAACTATTCCTTGATATATCCATGATATTGAATCTGGGACGTTAATCTCGAAGGGTAAAAATGGTATGCCTTGTATAATCCCACTAATAGAGAACCTTGCGGTGTTAGGAAGAAGAAGAACTGCTCTAATTGGAGTTTTAGCATCAACTGAACCATCTTCAGGTTCTGCGTCTATTGCGATTGAGTCGGAATCGTCGTCTTCGTTTTCTTTGACTGGTTTGTTCCTTGTAAGGAAGTTTTCGTTTAGCTTAGTGTATCGTTCGTCGTTTTTATTGTTCGATGGTGCGTTGGGAAAAATTAAAAGCAAAGGTGACTGTGGATTTCTGGAAAAAACAAAATAATTGGTTTTGGTAATCGCAGAAACACTATTTCAAAGTGGAGCACTAGAGCTCTTAGTAATGTTATTTGACACTTTCAGAACACCACATCAGTTATATCACCGATAAATTATATAAAGAAGAGTGTCAATGGCGATAGAAAGACGCGTAGCCCGATTGTAGTAACTGATAAAGACGTAAGATGACGCACGCTTTAAACTGTTATATAATCGTCACAATTTCTGCTTCACTTGAAATATAAACCTAAGCCAATTGGATTGGTACGGAGTAAACCGCTATGAATATTTTTACATTAATAATATCAGTACAATTACTAAATTTATATTAATTTTCAAAATAGGTTCTCAGGAGATGGCGTTGAAAACATTATTTTTAGAATCATATTTTTCACGTCGTATATTGCAATCTAATTTGAACTGCGGACATATAACAATACTTTATTTCTATATTAACCATATTTTCATCGTCTTTTACAGCGGTTTGAACATTAACAGACAAAATACGTAAGCGCCATCTAGTTTTATGCTGTCTTTTCGAGGGTATGTATTCGGGGGTACTTTTTTGTATGACATTGTTATTCTTCTCATATAATAGTTATATAAATATATATATTTGTGTTAAATTGTACGGTATTTTAGATACAGCTCAATAACGATACAAAATATTTTTGTAAAATATGAGAAATTTATATGATATGTTTTTTTTTTAATATTGGGTAACCCTAAAAAGACACACTTGAATTTTAAGGAAAGGATCTGGTTGTTACTTACATTGCTAGCGGAGAAGGCATTGCATTAAAGCGCTGCAGAGCCTGGAACTGCTGCAACGCCAACATCTGCTCCTGCAGCGCAAGTTGCTGTTGCTGCAACGTCCCAGGTAATGGTTGCAATAATGGAAATTGCAGTGGCATTGCTTTTATTGTTGACAGTTTTAAGACCGTCATTAGTATAATTTTGTGAAATGTTTCCATGTTTGTATATATTCTGCGTGTGGCAAAGTTTCTGGATTTTTAATTGAAGATTTATAATTATTTCCTTGAATGTTGTTGCTTTGGATTTGCTATTCGCTTGACACTGAACTATGCACACTTTGTGTAATCACACACGTAACTTTATCAACCATCTTCATTTTTTTCTTCGCCACCAAAATTATTATCACAAATCTTCGAAACACTAATCCACTTAATTTTATTTGTTCTTCCTATTAATTTTTACATTTGGTAAAAATATTTACAAATTAATTTTATATGAACAATTATATTGACAGGATATGTCCACACATTACATTCGACTGGCAGGAAGTAAAGCAAGGTGCGTACGCGCACCACATTTCTATTCGGAGCTGGTGACAACTCTGACCTACTGACTGGAGTCCTGACCTGCGGCTTTCTATCTGTCTTTTTTGGTCTTGAGAAATTGCAAGTGTTTTCGCAGGAAATTAAAAATTAAAATGTGAAAGCCTGTGTAAAGATTTCTCGCTGGTTTAGCCCATATTAATTTTATTAATATTCTCAAACTTGAGTAATTTACAATTTCCGCTTTATGCTCTCTAAAATTTTGCACTGCTTTTACTGAGCCTAATTTACGAGTATCGACGAGTCATGAATTGCTTTCATGCAGTTTTATGGGTCACTAGACTAGATATACCCTGCGGTTTTTCTCGCTATTTAATAATAGTAATAACCGATAAAATCGATAATTTTTCGTTGCAAACTCTAAACTAGGATTCCCTTTGACAGGGATGCCATGAAATATAAATAAAGCACGGACAACAAGCACCCAGATATTTAATTTCGTCATCTCATGGCTGAGAATCGGACCCATGACCTCCTGTTCATAAGGCAGATACGCTACCAACTAAGCCAATATGGTCGTCATATATTAGCTACCAAATCTCATCTAATTCAGTTATAAAAAAAAACATTCAAATCCGTTTGGCCGTTACTGATTACAATACAATAAGCAAATACTCACGAACTTTCGTATTTACTTAATATTATAAGTGTGATGACTAAAGGCTGAATTCATATTCATATCCATATTATTTATTTGCATCCACAATCTGTGACTTAGATGTTACAACTTTTGATACTTGAGCACATGATCGTTTCTGAAACTTTAATTTATAATGGGAATTATTTGTCTATCAGATAATTGATTCCGTGTTCTCCAAATTAGAGCCACTACCTGCTTAATTTGCTTAATAATCTAAAGGTGCTATTACCAAAAAACTGTTGCCAGGAAAATATAGCACTAAGCGATAGGTCCGCCACTTGTGGCACTACTTTGTAAGGATGTCCTACTTGTTTTGCTGGTGTACACAATATAATATCTATCAACAGTGTCTAGTGAGCACTTTCTGGCAAGGCAAGACGAGGTCGTGCGCGTGTCTCGCTGAGCATTCCTTGATAAAGGTCACCGAATGTGATCGAAACTATAGTCGGAATAACCGACTCAATTTAACGTGAGTATTCCCGTTTTATTAAAACAAAAAGCACTTTCTGGCTTTTTTGCGGTTCAATTACAGTTTGTTCAAACATTAAATACTTTGCTTATTTACAAAGTAATACCTACCAGTGAACTATGAATACTTACTTTCTATCTAACCTTGTGACATTTAGTAAACCAACTGTAGTTAGTTTACTCCGCAATTAAGGTAACACGGTAAAATATATGGCACCCATCTTTATGGAAGTGTATATTTTGTAAAGAGAATAAATTACGGGCTTGGATTGCCTAGAAACAGCGAAAATCGTTGGAAAGTAGGCAGGTCTCATAAGTTTACTTCTTGAATGGCTAATGAAAGTCTGTTGAAATTGCATGGAAAATTTAAAACTTACCAATAAGGTACGATGTTTTTAGGTTAGTCGAAAGATTTTGGTCCTTACAATTTCCCATAGTTGTAAACAAGGTTATGATGTCTAATTATGCCTCACTGATTTCAATTTTTCACTGATCACATTCGGTGACCTTTATCAAGGAATGCTAAGCTTGACAAGCGCGCCCTCGTCTTGCCTTGCCTTCGTCTTGGAATAACCGACTCAATTTTAACGTGAGTACTCCCGTTTTATTAAAACAAAATGTTATTGTACTTATTTTTATTTATTTATTTCTGGAAAACAAACAGCTTTATATATACAAATAGAACGACTAATTAAGAAAAAAACAATCCAAACAAGTCAGTTTTAATCCTAACTATTACCATGGGACCAACCATGAAATCGGGAAAAATATATATAAGCTCTTCCGTACATTTTGATGATCATTTTAATTTATTTTGACAAATTTGAGCATTTGACCACAACTCGCCTGATGGAAAGCGACGATATGGTCTAAAATAGAGCCTGCTTGACCATGAGATGCCTATTCACTCATATCTTGAAGAGACCCACATAGTACTTATTAGGGAACAACGAGGCAGTGAGCGCATTCCACTCCTAACAGTTCAAACTAAAAAGGACTTTTGAAAACGTTGCGTCTGGTCTGTTTCAAAGTGTACGAGGCGGGTGGAACGCCTGCCTTGATGGCTTTTGATGGAAATTGTGTGAGTAAATAATTACTTCTTTCGCCTTAGTGCCACTGTTCCGCGAAAGGGGTAAAAACTATTAAACCAGTGTATAAAAGTAATGTAAGTAATATGGGGAATTAATTATTTCAGGTTCATACAATCCATATAATGTACGTAAAAATTAACTACGTACGTACGTTAAATTACGTATGAATTAATTATCATTATTAAAACATTGGAAGAGGTTTAAAAATATTGATATATCGAAGATAGACCATTGTTTGAACCATGCTATGAAATATATAATGGATATGATTTATACCATCCATCTTTACATCTCTTTTTGTTCAACGATAAGACATGGAACAATGGCATCCTTCTGAATTTATAATAATAATAATAAAGAACTTATTAATCCTGGGTATGTTATGTTGTAGGTAATTTTAACATAGCTTGCATTTTATCAGACACATCGTAGTTGTGCTAATATTTTAAAATCAGGAGAACATAGTTATTGGTTCACAGCTGCTGCTGTTGTCATCAGCATTTCAGTCCTTACCGATCCTCTGCTGGACATAGGCCTCTTTCTTTCCGGTCCTGCGCAAGATCGTCTAGTTGTCAGATTTTCACCAAACTGATTTCGTCGCCCGGCCCGGTGTTCGCATCAGTAAATCAGTAAATCAGTAATTCAGTAAATCAATATAGTTGCAGTTATTTCTAAAATGGTAATATCATCAGACGCGGACCAGTTATGTTACTCGGTATGAGCGGTCTCCCGTTAAGGTACTATTCCAAGCCGAGGTGGCAACTTCAACTGCAGACCGCACGTGCAGCGACTGCATGCAGTGTTCCCGCCCCCCGCTGACTGCACGTGCTGCTGCAGTGGCTCTCGTAAGTCATTTCATAGAACTACATACAAACCAGTCGGCTAACTGCATGCAGTCGCTGCAAGTGCTGTCGGCAGTTGCAGTAGGCAACTCGGTTCGGAATAGTACATTAACTTAACCATATACTGAGAATAACTACGACTTGTCAATTTATTTACTCTTCAAATGTGAATGAAATGAATGTGTGTGTGATTAAAAAAATCAAGAAACAATATCAAGAATTTCATGAACGTATAAATTTAAATAAAAGAAATGTCAACAAAGTAAATTAAAACATTAACTTACAGTATGCAGATACTTACATATTCATTAATTATTAAATTTAACTTTGTATTATTGCAACTAATTATTTTACTGCGACACGTCGAGTGAATTTAATATACTAATTAAAGAATGAGTATTTTGCATTCTTGAAGGGATGAAATTTCCGGACTTTGAGATGCAAATAGGAATAATAATTATAACCTTTACATTTTTTAACAAATTACGGTTTGGATCAAACACTTATAAACACCATAGTTACCCCAGAATACTGAAACGTTTGTTAACTTTGACAACAGATTAATTCTAATACTGCCTTTGTCTGGCACTAAGCAAATGACAAAGGCAGCAATAGACTTAATCTGTCGTCAAAGTTAACAAACGTTTCTGTATTCGGGGGAAGACTCAATTTATAAATGTATGTATGGTGTACAGGCAGGTTGTAATAGGTATTCTGGAATACGACTAACGTTATTTTGACTTGCATTCGGACTTGACTTTATTTTGAGTTTCGGTGACTAGCCTTGTGCCTCAATGGGAGGATTTCCGCCTTCTGAGCTGTAGGTTGTGGGTTCGATTCCCACCCAGGACAAACATTTGTGTGATGAACATGGATGTTTGTTTTTTGTCTGGGTGTTTCTATGTACTCTATGTACGTATTTACATAAAAAGTATTGATATATTCTATCAGCTATTTGGTTCCCATAGTACACGCTGAGTTTAGGGCTAGATAGCGCAGTATGAAAAAGGTAAAATAAAAAAATGTATAAAAATCTGATCTGTTTGATAAATGACATATATCTACATGTGGTCAGTAAAATTACCGGCTCCTTCTATCATAATTATAGGAATTAATGACATAAGAAGCCGGTTCCATATAAAACTTGGACAACTTCGTCATTTCGCTTAAATTGCTATTACTTTCACTCAGTTTTAATCAGAGTTTCCCATGCTATACACAAGAAAACACAAATTATTTCACTTGGCTTTATGGCAAGAATTAAAAAAAATAACAAATAAATATGACGACTTATTTCTAAATAAATGCGTTATCACTTCACTAGCAGTCTCTATTTAGTGTTTTTTATCGTTGTTTTTGTTGTCTGGTTGGCCGTCGTCGACTACAACGTTGATTTCGACTTCTAAAGTACCCGGCTTGTCTCTCGAAGGCCTCACAACGACGCCGGGGGTTCTCGAATCGGAAACTGCATCCACTTCATTCTCAGACGCATCAGCGATAGGAACGGTTACTGAAGAAACTGCTTCAGGAATCGGAAAGGTTTCTATCTTGTCCTGAGGATCTTGTGGAAGCCTTACCGACATTAACCCTTGAAAACGTTGAACTAAGTACTCGAGTAGAGGTCCAAATCTGGAGACTCCATCGGTGGTCAGGAGAACGCGTTCAGGCTCCTCCTGCTGAGGTCGCAGCACAAACATGTTGAAGTTCAGAGTTTTCTTGACGGGTCGGGCCGCTGCCTGCTGCACACAGGCTATTGCGACTACCACCAATAGCACTCGAGACATTTTCAGGGACGTCCGCGCGGAGTCGCGAGAGAGCCTGCACTGAGCGCCGCACTTTTTGCCCCTACATCTAGCCTAAGCTAACGGGCCTCAGGTAAAAAGATCATAATTGGCTCACGTTGCTACTACGGATAATTGCACGACACCTTTCCTTTGGAAAGCGATGCTATCTTAATTTGGATGCGTCATCTACAAAGCCCAGAATTTGGAGAACTTCAATCGGGAAGATAGACATAACTGTGAAAGCTCAAGTTTTACTGGCAGATATGAGCTCTTACTGAGTCGTTGAAACGGTCGGGATGCAAAAGTGCAAGACATGCAGTTCGGTTGACGTTAAAATCGAGGGGATAGAGTTGAGTTTCAATACTGAAAATTACTTATTTTATACAAGTGAATGCATATTTCAATATAAAATACTGTAATAGGCATCAATCAAGAAAGCAGATGATTGATGGTAAAATAATGATGCAGTATCAAGGCCATGATAATGAAGGTCAAAAGAAATAAAAATAAAATGCGGTTTGTAGGATTTCCGATTGTTCTTTTGTGTGCATGTTAATCTAAATTAGCTTTATATTGTTATCAAAATTGCGAGAACGAATCGGTAAACAGTTTGCTGAGTTGATCTTTCACAATTTTTTTACGCGAAATCTGAATAAATCTGAATGTTGTGAGACTACAAAAAAGTGATCATATTCAAAATAAACCTGCGTTAGCAGTTTTGTTCTAAAATCTATAAATTGCGATGAAAATTTATCAGTGTTTTGACGAATCATCGCAGTATGTTTTTTAGGATATTTAAAGTGTTCAGTTAAAATTATTAACTTTAATTACTGCAGTCTGATAACAGTCTCATAACGCAATCGGACGAGATTATAGGGCAATTTTCTTTGCACATGACACTGGAATATCATTCGCGACACTTAACCAATTTTGTAATCTCAGTTCAAAATTCAACTTCACTTTAATTTTCAATCTTATTTCTACATCATTTAAAGCTACGTAAGACTTGTTTAAAGGTTTGTGATGATGGAGAGATGAGGTGGCTCAGGATGAAGATCCGTTACTTTCACGATCTATTCCTGGTGGTAAAGTATAGTCTGAGGTAACGGTGTGGCAAATAAAACTAAGTTACGATGTTGTGGAATACGGTATCAGATTTGCAGTTTTCCTGGTGCTTATGTCTATACCTGTCTATAGTTATCTTTACCGCGTGTTTGTTTTTATACTTTATTCTCGTAAAGTATTATATGGGAACCACCCTATAATCGATGGGTGGTGGACTAAGTGGACTGACGACATTTTGAAGATCGCGGATAGCCGGTAGATGCAAGTTGCAAATTGGCGTTCTAAGAGGGAGACCTTTATTCAGCAGTGGGCGCCTTCTAGGCAAGCGTGCTACATTTTACAACACCATTGCTATATATCAGGCAGGATCAATTGCAAACCAATATTGATTTTAAAAAATACATATTATCTTGTATTCCATCCATTGAATATTATATTGGTAAATCCGTAAGAGTTTATAGCTGCGTTTGGCCAGAAAATATCTCCGTCATTGGAGATCTATCTCTGTCAGGAAAAATTAAAGCGTAAAATTCAAAAATAAATCACAAAAGCCTCATGATTCCAAAACCAGTAAAACCACAATAAGCATTCTCTTTGGCTTGTTGAGTTATCCATACGCCTTAGAATTGTTCTTTCATTTTGTCTTTATTAATATTGTGAAATTAACGCGATGTCGGTGTTGGTCAATAAAACGGTGTATAGATGGTTAACAAATCTGTAAGTTGTGAGGAGTAGAAAGCAGCCTCATTCCATCCGGTCAGAGATATCGCTCCATACCTCAAAGGCCTGGATAGGATGCCTAGTTTTTGCGTTCTACTGCTCATTAGCCGATCAGGGCCCCTATTCGGAGAAATGACATTTTTATCTCTCTCTCACTCACTCCCAATAAATTTTAAATTAGAGAGACAGTCACCGAGATAATCTCGAGCGCACAGGAATAGGGTCCCAGCATTTGATTCCACAATCATTGACCTAAACGAAGCAAAATTTGAGCCAGTAAGTTTTTGGATGGGTGATTATTGATTAGGAACGGATTACCTAAATAACTGAGCTTTGAGCATTGATTTCTATTTTACTGGTACAGATTGATGTACCCGGAGACCCTGCGACCCGGAAGTTTTTTGTTTTTAACCTACAATGTATAAAAGCACTATTTCAGATGTCATTGAAATTTCTCATAAAAGCAGCCAGAACTAGCAATTCAGCTTACACATGAAACAAGCTAATATTCCATAGAAGTACTTAAATCTATATGTTAAATCATTCGCTAATTAGCTTTCTTGCAATAAGCACAGAAAAAACCGATTAGAAAAAAAAACCTTGATTGGCTTATATTACAGGTTATTTATAAAAGACAATTATTACAAAAATAATTATTTATTTATCTACAATTAAATATAATTTGCGAGCTAAAATCCTACTTATCACAACAATGGTAACAATATTATTATAGTAAACACAAAGTTCAAAGATTGCGTTTGAATAAAAATAAATTGAAGAAATATAAGAAAACAGAACAGACAAAAACGATGGCCTATGTGTGTTGTGACGAATCTAATTCTTTATTTATTACTCAAATCAGAGACAAACAAACAAGAACTACTAATAAAAAAAAAAAGAGAGCAAAGATTTAAAACAATAAACAAATTAAGAAGATAGGCAAGTTTACAAGATGACATGACAGACCTAGGATCCTAGGTCTGTTATGTCGTGACAGTTGGAGTGTTAGATTTACGAGGACTAAGTGAAAGATAGAGAGAACAAAAGTAAAGAAGGTTGATACAAAGACGGGAAGAGAGAGACAGAGAGAGAGAGAGAGAGAGTTTGGTATCTTGTACTGTCTCATTATCGTGATTGAGAATTTTGTGACTTCTGATTCCCATTTCGAAGAATAAGATGGAAGTGTTGTCTCAAGCCAGGTTATTTTTCATCTAGCTAAGCTTTAGCTCTTGCTTGCGCGTGCGCCGATGTTGGTCGAAGGTTTCTGGCTTCTTTTGACTCGGTGATGGCTTGACTCTGCTGCTTTGGCTCGGCCGATGATGCTTCTGAATAAAAGTAAGCGTGATGTACATAATATATTGAAATTAATAAGATTCACTTGTAGGGTCCTATGTAGCCTATCAAGAATGATGCCATCATTTTAATATTTTAATCAGCTGCCAAATAAAAGTGTGAAAAGAGCTATATTAAGGCAAAGTTTGCAATAAAAACAAAATAAAAATTAAGTTTAACTCGCTGATATTTTAGGGAACAGTGTTTTGTCCACAGACGACGTTTTTTTTACTATCCTTCTATTTTCTGTGGTTTTGTCCGTTCACTTGGGGCCTTACTCGTAAACGTTTCTTAACTTGTATCAATGCTTAAAAAGGTCTGTCTCGTTTTTATGTTGACATTTCACGTCAACCTGAAGTTGACCTATAATTTTAAGCATTGCTTTACTCAAAGCAACTTTTATGAGTAAAGCCATTGGTCTGTGTACCAAGGAGTGTCGAGCAGAATTTTAGAGGCATCAGTAATCTTAGACGAAGCATCATACTGGACAGACCCATGAGACGTTGCCGCTCCGACGTTCACATTGTCATGTTTCTCTTTTTATTTCACGGGTCGTCGCATAGAGTAAGCGAGAGAGCTATTGTAAGATTGGCAACCTCGCACTCTGTGTCCACTTTGACCGACTAGTCGGTCACAACATTGCGACCCATCTTACTAAAAAAGCAAATTGGATCAAAATATCGCTGTGAATACTTAATATTGTTATACATAGTGGCATTATGGCGTGTTGTGCTGTGTATTGTGCATCGAGAACAACGAAAGGAGGAGTAAAAGATCCAGAATTATCATTTCATGCGTAAGTCTTTTTAGCGTTTTTTACCTAAAATAACCAGAATCAAAGCTAAATATTCGTTTCACTTAAAGAATATACATGTTTGAAGTCATACAACTATCACGCAGTGTTATTTAGTAATGAATTTAAGCATTAATTTAAGATAAATAAATGCATTGTTTTACGTGTTCCTGCTAGTGAAGTACCACTGCACGTTTCAAACTTTGTCGATATTTGGTCGATATTTATCTAATAATATTCTTGTAATATCCTACATATACTACATTAAGTGAAACATGAACTGTTAATTCCTTTCCGCGTTTAATCGGCTTGATACTTATTCTATCGATAATTAATTTTAATCTTTTTGAAGCTTTCTCGGCTTGAAATATATGATAATTTGTACCAATGTTGTGTCATGGTTAAACAATTAATTAAAATAAAACATTTTGTTATAGGTTTCCAAAATGTCCGGAAATCAGAAATCAGTGGATAAAGGCTGTGAGGCGCGAAAACTGGGAGTCACCTAAATACTCTCGACTTTGTTGAAAACATTTTGAAAAATCTAGTTTTATGACTGGGCTGTCAATTAAAAAACTAGGAAGAATAAAAGAAACTAGGAGACGGTGTAGATACTTATTAACTTTCATAGTTACTATAAATAATATATATATTAGTACTATTTACATGGCAATTACGAGTTTCGATGTTCAATAAAGTACATATTTTTGCAAACATTGTGTTCTTAATTTACAAATTCTTAGTTTTGTACACTGTGTACATTTTTATCGATAGATTCTGCACTATTTTTCACTTCCCTACTCACTAAACGCGCGAACAGAAAGTGGACACGCTGCCAAACGAATCACTCTATCCAGTGTGATACAAGATCCTTGTCAGTAATAGTTGCTGACAGGTGAACGAGTTTCTTGCTATCATATGAAATTGTACAGTAGTCTTATTTGGTCATGTACGTATTCTTGACCTTACCTACGTACCTTTGAAATTGATCAAATTATTATTCGTTTAACCCCATAATATTGTATTTTTCCTGATCAGTTTAAAATCGGAGATATAAGTTAATATAGGCCATTTTCAAAAGTCTGGTGCGTAAACATTATTTAAAGGCTTCATAATCCATCACTCGTTTATGTTAGGCATGTGTTTATGTATTTACTTATTTATTGTATGTAATACTTACATATATTATGATAATAATATATATTTATATCATTATTCATTGCATTACTCTGTACGTAGTATTAAGTATTATATATTTATTTGTATAAGTAGCATAAGTACATTTGTCAATTTTTTATTTGTTTTCAATTGTCATTATTTATTTTTCCTTTTAATTTATATCATGTTCTTAAATAATTGTTAATTGTGATTTTTGATGCACGCCTACATCTCCCTCTCTTCAACCACGGGGATGACTGGTAGAAAATGCTTAAGCATTAAGTCCTCCTGTTGTACCAAATAAGTTGTATATGTGTGCAATAAAGTATGAAATATATATATATATCTATATATATCTATATTTTTTTAGCTGACCTGATGCTTGTGGGCTGGAACTGTGCGCATGCCCGGCCGGCTGTGTCTGCAGGTTCACCAACTGAGCTAACCGAACCGGGACCTGGTTTCCATTAAGACCAGCTTGATGGCCTGCTGGTCTAGAAGGAAAGACGCAGCATTAATGTAAGGATAGGCTTTGAGAAACCGCTAATGTTTCGGCATTATGTGTTGAAGGCATTATTTACTTTTCTGAGTTATGGCTAGTCTTTAAAACTGAAAGGTCTTTTATATTTTGAATTTTATACTCATATTGTTTTATCATCATCATCATCAGCCAGAAGACGTCCACATAGAAGGAGGGTTGATTCAAGGGATTTGGATGAACCTGAATATATATTGATGCAAATCCTTTCATCTTCCTTCCAGCCTTCTTGTGAGTGAGTGTTCTTGTGAGTTAAGTTCTTGGGGGTATTTGTACTCTGGATTGATAAATAGGTTCCGGAAGCGAGAAAACTAAAAACTTCCAAGTAAGACTGCAATTAGTTATTGTGACGATAAAAAGCATTACTTGTTCTTCGGATAAACTTACTGGTAAGCTGCTGCGGGATCTTGATAGATCAGGTCAAAAGGTCTGTTAAGTTGCTGAGGGCCAAAGATCAGCGGGTTGCCCTGCACCAGGCCAGGGTGTCCTTGCATCACACTTCCAGGATAGCCCAGGGGCACTTGGTTGGATGGATTGAGAAGTACGGCGTTGTGGTAACCTGGTGATGAAAACGGAATACAACACAATTCTATACTAGGTGTTCGGTTAGACGACGGAAATATTCTAGGAAATCATTTGATCGTACTTGCAGTATGCTATGTAGTAAAGCAGACTGGAAAATACATTTATTTCTGAAAAACGTTTACAGCACATAACTAGAGCTCAGTTTAAATGCGCCTGTTGGTGCCTACGTTTTTATTTGCTCGTGGGAAATCTTCGCAAGGTTCCTGACTGCTTTGGGATGCATCCGGGCTGGCTACCTTGTATCCTATAATATCGAAATCTTCGCAAGGTACCTGACTGCTTTGGGCCGCAGCCGGGCTAGCTACCTTGTATCCTATAATATCTTATATTAGATACCGTGTATCCTATATCTTATATTAGATACCGTGTATCCTATATCTTATATTAGATACCCTGTATCCTATATCTTATATTTCACACCGCATGCATTTATCTAACTAGTCAACTGTCAAAACATTTAGACGCGTTTATTTATTCAATAAGACAATGTTGATCATTGTCATTGGGAGGACTGATTGTATCAAATAGCAATCGTCCTCCCACGGATCCGTAAACCAGTGCATGTAGAAACTTCTGTTTTAAATTTTTGAATCTTGCTGTGTATTCAAAAAAATATGCGTATAATACAGTATAGAAAGAAAAAAAAATTTTGATAATTTGACGGTTTTTATCTTGGAGCATCGACCCGAACGGGTCGGCCAGAGGATGCAGGCCTCCCTGTGTCCTCCGGCCGACCCGTTCGGGCCGATACCGAGTTTCTCAATGGTTTTTATTATGTAACAATTTAAAAAATAATAATTAAAAATAAAAACAAAAAACTCGACTGCATGATAATACACGCTGAAAAGCAAGGTGTATTTAAAATGAAATTATGACAAAGGGTCCATGAGAGAAATTTAAAATTACACATTATAAGATCAATACATGCCGTCGGAATCGGAGGCTACAAATATGTAGTGGTGAGCTCTCTTGCAGAGCCCGCCTGGGGAAGTACCATACCTGTGCCAGTTGTTCAACCGCCCAGCAGTAGTGTGCAAACATTACTGTATTCCGGAATGAAGGGCAATCTTTCCAGCGTAATTACTGGGCATACAGAAATTTAACATCTAATATCGCAGGGTGGCGAGCGCAGTGCTTTGCCGCGCAGGGCTATGAACTGTTGAAGTTCAAAATACATGGTGGCTCTGAATTTTTATGGGCAAGCTTGACGCTTGACATCAGGTGAGCGACTTGCTCGTCTCGTCACCGAGTACCATAAAAATAAAAATAAAATATGTCACGATCAGTATAATATTGTTATTCCCGCAACGTGTTGTGTCAACTCACCATTGCCTGGGAATCCAGCCGGGTTGCCTTGCGGTCCAGCAGCGACTATGTACACTGGTTGATAGCCGCCGATCGTTCCCGGCCTGAAGAGATGTTAAAGACTTATAATAATACTAGTAGTTCGCGCCGAACTGAGACCTCGCGACCCCTATATCTTCACAACCCCTAAACCGATTCAGCTCATATTCGAACTTAAAAATTGTATTGAAATGAACTACTTGCCTACAAAAGTTCATGATGATCGGATCAATGTTTCGCAAGTTATCGTCGGACAAATATTCACACAAACATACTACCACTGAGACCTCGCTTCACTCGGTCAACCATTTTTTTTTTTGGCTAGTATGAAGACATGGTGTGACGGAATTTCTATCTAGCTCACCACTTCTATAATTATACCATTGATAGGTTATAAATACTATACTATTTATTTGATTGAATCTATTGATAACTAGCTGTTGCCCGCGAAGCTCGGTCTTCGGCCTCGATAAACTCTTCATACAAACCTTGTCCTCACACTTACGAATACAACAAAAAACAATTAATCATCAAAATCTAACCAGCCTTTCTCAAGTTATTGAGTGACCAGGAAAAATAGGGCTTCATTTTTATATATATAGATAAAGATATGTAGACTTTTAGATGTTTGGTTTACCTTAATCCAGGGATAGGCATGTGTATGATGAAAACTCTCTGCCCAGGAATCAGTCCAGGAATATTTTGTGGTGGCTGTAATCGAAACAGATTATACATTTGTTATCTTCTATCTATACAATACATAGGGCTTGAATGCCGTTCATTAACATATATTATATCAAAAGTTCTAACAACATAATTGGTACATAACAAAAATCCTACAGAATAGACAAATTTTGCATGATCTCTACGAGTTTTATTTCTACAGAGTCTTTTTACTTAATTTCAAACAAACATTAAAAGAGCTGATGGTTCGCCTGATGGTGGGCGCCAAGCATGCCGACAACAGTTTTATCATGTTGCGTATTTGTATTTCTTTCAGGCGCTTTCCTTGCTGGGGCCATTGCGCCACATACCATATAACTACTTGACAGTACGTACTTATTCGCTTTTAACAAAAAAGCACAAACTCCCAAAGTGGTTCGTCTGATAGAGCCGGCCAAAATTAAGCGGAGCTTGCATGAATGAATTTTGAGCCGCCTTATCATAAATGCGATTAATTACCCCGTCAACAGAATTGTTAAATTGTTGTGTTGAATTGTTTGCGGTGCATTCTATTTTTAAGATATTTTTTCTGCATACGTGATCAAGTTGTATAACTTTTTTTTTATAGATTGAATAGTACCTGCTGTGGAGGCTGCTGTGGCGGCTGGGCGCCTGGTATTAGCTCGACTTCGCTGTCAGGCTCCAGAGTCTCCAGACGAGCTGGCTGGTTCTGGCTCGCAGCTACGATTCCGAAAAAAAAATATAGTAACATAACTACAATAAGTGGAATGGATGTATGGAAGTGGATGTAGTTTAGTATGGAAGAGTTGGAAAAAAAAAGCAGAAAAATATTAAATCGCGCAATAAGTCGTAATACCGCTAGGCTTTTACATGGTACTAACAATTATCAATAAACTAGCTGCGCCCCGCGGTTTCACCCGCTATCCTACAAGAACCGTTGAATGTTTCGGGACAAAAAGTGTGTCTGTGCCTATGTGTTAATTCAGTGTATAAGTTACCTCCATCCCAAATTTCATTCAAATCCGTTCAGCCGTTACAGAGTTGAACGGGCACAAACACACTTACATACATACATACTTACCTATTTACATACTCACACACGTACACACTTACAAACGTTCGCATTTATAATATTAATGTGTTAAGTAACCATGGACCACAGATGACCAACAGTTCTATAGAACCAATTACTTAATGTATGTTAACCAGGTATTATAAGTCCTATAGAACAAAAAAAAAAATGGGCCAGTTTTCTTTTTAATAGTTCTACCATTTAACTACTGGGATAAAAAGTTTTAACAGTTCTATGACGTCACAGTCCCATGTAACAAATGGGAGTTACCGGTCAATCAGTTTCTCAAAGTACGGTGTAGTTGACCGAGCGAAGCGAAGGTCTCAGAGTTTACTTGGACAAATCGGCGTTTGTATGTATGTTTGTATGTTTATATGTTTGTGTGTATATTTGTCCGATGATAACTTGCGAACCGCTGATCCGATCTTCATGAAATTTTGTAGGCAAGTAGTTCAATTCAATAAAAAAAATAAGTTCGAATATGAGCTGAATCGGTCGAGCGGTTGTGAAGGTATAGAGGTCGCGAGGTCTCAGTTCGCCGCGAACTGCCAGTATATTGTGTAACAAAAGATCGTTACTTGATTTTGACTTCTTGAGAAAGAAGATAATTTTTTTGACAATATTCTTATTTACCCTGCTTTTGTTGTTGTTGCGCGCTGTAGTAGTTATGAAGCTCCGGATGTTCGAGGTAGTACTCCAAACTGAAATCAAAATTGTTACAATTAGAGGACAATAATGGATACGCATGAAGAGGTATCATTAAATTGTAGGTGTGAAAAAATATGAAATAATTAAAACAGTTTTGATAATATTATTATCATCATCGAGTTTTGGCGCCAACTTGAAAACATATTTCGTCGCTTTATATTATTTGTTAAAATTTGTATTCTTCGAATAAATGGTAAATTGATTAGTAGTATTAACCATTAAGAGTCAAAATCGTCTATTTTTGTGTTCTTTTTAAAACACAGTTGAAGCTTACAGGTAAGATCCACCCACCAGTTTACTGAAGGATGACTTCGACTGGACTGTGACTAAAATTTACTTTGACTAAAGAAACTCGTTTCATTGTACACGTAATATAACGAAACTTCATGCTGAACGCTTAGTGTATTTAGACAGTGACATTTTTTTCATTTTTTTTAATATTGTGGTTACTAGCAAGCCGAGAGTTCTAAGGTATATTATATAGAACTCTTGGCTTGCTAGCCTCAGTCATGACCAAGCGGCTTATTCGCCGTATTTTAATGGTAGCGGTTACAACCGTGCGCTTACCAGTGGATAGTATGATTATAGTGGATACTAACGGGTTGATCTGTTGGAGGTGTACTGACTGCTGCTGGTAGAGACGAGCTGGGGATGGCGGGGCCGCACTCACCGCCGCGCACAGACCAGCGAAAAACAACTGAAATAGTACATAAATAAGGGTTCATTTATTTTTCTTATCCAATCGGTGCTTAAATTCCGCGCTGCAGAGAAATCCGCAGCATTATCGCTGTCCTTTTTTGTCATATTGGGCACTACAGCGACAACTGAACATAATTGTATATTATCCTTTCTCTTCATTATATTTACTTTATTTTGTAAAGTTGATGTAGTGTTTTGTTCGTAAAATAAATGTTTTTTTTTAGTTATGTATTGTGCTTTTATATCAATTAGTTTGACCACGATTCGTCCGCTCGAATGGCACTTCTAATGTGGCTTTTAGGTCGTCAAAGGTATAGGCTTCAGAATTCAGCCTTGGTATTCCGAAGCCATTCGGAAAGGGTTCGATTCGAAACGTATACTCTCTATCTTTGTCATCCTGACAATGTCTGTCAATGATGCAGACGGATAAGGTATATCTTGAAAAGAAGCATTTACGATTAAGCTGAAAATATGTCAGCAGATGACAATTATCAAACCATGGAATAAAGATGACGCTAAAAATCATATTTACAAAAGATAACTTTAGATACAATTAGATGCTGTTCTAATCACAACCGATACTTTGTCCGTCTGTTTCGCTGAGGGCATTTCAATTCTTCTTTCTTTCAAAAGCCGTTAGCGTTGTTGCGATAAAAGATCACCAAAATTGAAGGATAGCAGGCTTAGGGCGCAGGCTTAGGGGTCTGAGATCAAGCGAGTCCATTGGCTTTCTCAGGTTGCAATAAACCAATGAGAGTAAATTTTTATAGGGTATTTTGATTAATGCATAATGCATGCTAATCTATCCATAGGGGTAATCTGTTGCCGTTGGCTGTGAAATACAATGACAACAGTTTTCATTGTATTTCAGAGTCAACTGCAAAGATCAACTCAGAGCTCAGTTTCACATATTTTTTTGTACAATACTGTTTGTCAAATAAAATTTGTACTCTATTAATTATAATTGTAAGGCTTACTCTTAGAAAGACCAAATAATAATTTAAATCTAACTATCCTGCACAAGTTGCCAAATCATCCCAAAACTTCCCCAGCACGTTGCCCACGCGAGATAAGAAATATCAAGGCAAGGTCTAATCAACTGCTACTACACAAATGACTAAGTCGACCGAATTTCACACCTATAGGCATCTCAAATACGTTTTTAACGTTTTCCATCGGCTGATTACGATGCTAGTGGCGACTTCAAAGCGCCTTGGATGAGGTCTTGAAGAGGACAGTCATTGTTATGGCGATAGGGTAGCATTATGCAACTGCGTGGTGTGGCTTGCGAATTATGATCGTTATTGTGATACTGACTGTCGTTATGATATATAGAAATATAAACATGAGAGATTTATGATTGTATTCTGAGAAATTTTATACACTGACTGGTCAAGACCTTGACAGATACATAAACTCATTATTGTTCAAACACAATTTTTCATACATTTGAAATAGCGTTAGACTATGAAACTAGCGTAACAACTGGCGGCCTTATCGCTGAAAGCGTTCTTTTCAGGCTGATGGGCTGAAATGAAGGGAATCTTCGACTTCAACGTTTCTTTGAGGCTTCTGCGGTGTTGCCTCAAACCGAAACAACGAAAAATTCTAAACTTTAATATCGTTTTGACATAAACTTTAATATCGTTTTGACATTAAGTATACACAAAAAATATTTTAATACGCTAATATTGCTTTCATAGCATAACAAATTTCAGTGTATGTGTATTTATTGATTTGAGCCCTTTGGTGTCGAAACCTCGGGACAGCGAGGACTGGGCGCCAGGATTATTTTAAATATTTATTTTCTTGTCAGGTTGAAGCAACAAGTAACCAAAATGCTGGGATCTATCTCGCCCAAAGGCATTAAACCATACAACATGGCAATGAGGCTATCATTTTTCGTTCTTTTGTATCAGTAAACAGGTTTCTAAATTTTTTCGGTTTCTGGGTTCTGGATATGAACGTTTTATTTTGCTATTTAGATGTATGGTCAAGTTATAATTATGTTGGTACATATTTGAACTAAAAACTACACATATTTTCGTAATTCCAGCCCAAAGTTAATGGGTAGCAAATTTTGCGCAAAAATTAGTAATAGTTAAAATATTTTAATCTTTCAACAGTTGATTTTTGATTCATTTATCAAAGCTATACAGATTCATGATTTTTACAAAAGATGTCTACAAGAAAACCCTTTGTTAGATTCTAACCTCGGGATTATGAAACGTTTGTTAACTTTGCCAACAGATTAATTCTAATGCTGTCTTTGTCTGTCTCTAAGCAAATGACAAAAACAGGAATAGACTTAATCTGTTGTCAAACTTAGCAAACATTTCTGAATCCCACGGTAAGTATTACAAACTATGACAGGTATCCATTATCATAGGTATTTGTCGGCATTCTATTCACGCTTGGATGTTAATAATGTTTGTCCACGCGGCTCGTCTGCATTTCTAACGCGCTTCTGATATATTTTTAATTGTTGTTGTTAGTCAAGCTTCAAATATGCGTGACTTGTTTGTGACAATGACAATGACGATGTTACGAACGTTGTAATGCAACAAAAACATATTTGTAGGGCATTGGGAAAGACAACCCTTTGTGCATCTCCTTTGTTCAGTGTGTCACCTTCTAAAGGTGATTTGGTAAATCAGTGGTTACGGGGTAATTGAAAGCAAGGGCATGCTTCTATTTTTATTCTAAAACAACACCTGATGAGCCACAGTCTTCATGCATAGAAGGCTATTGGGCAATCTAAGTTAAAGCTAAGTTGGTAGCGCATCTGCTTTGTGAGCAGGAGGTCCCGAATTCGATTCCCGGTGCATTTTTGAATGATACATTTGAATATCTGCTCTGGGTCTGGGTGTTTAGTTGTCCATGTATTTGCGTGTGTTCCATAGCACCCCCGACACCCGAAACTTAGTGGGGAGTTACGAGGGCAATAATAAAAAAATAACACATTAGTGTACTATTATTATTATTTTGTGTAACCAAGGAATATTTTTTATCTGCAATAAATTATTGATTGATTAGTCTTGGTCACCTCCTATCATGATTATTTACGGATGACATTCGAAATTAAAAGTAAATACGCGTATATTTAAAACCATGATTCGGTATGTTCGTTGATTTTGTTGGTTTATTGTCTTTCCTAAATTTAAGTTTATCCAAATTTTGTAGCATAGATAAGATATGTTCACCTGAAATGGAATGAATCTTTAATTTCTGTTTTTGCAAACCGCTATGTTTAGAGACTGCTCTATTGTTTACAGCTTTCTAGTCATGTTTTATACTGTTGTTTATGCAAATTTTGCATGTGTTGACTGTTATTTTTCTAAACAAGGATCTTGTCTAATGTACTGTAGAATATTTGTTAATGCTACATTAAAAGTTTATTGCACCTGGTGCCTTGGATTTAGAAGGAAACTAGAAGTTTTTTCGACCTTGTTATGTTACTATGAGCATGGAAATAATTGTGATGTCACACAAACTGAAGAGCTGAATTGTCAGGGTAAACAAGAGATTGTCTGTCGTCATACCATAGTAATTTTTTATAAGAAAAAGGCAGTAGTGATATTAATAGATAAAGCCTAATAAGACGACGGGAAGCTTACGTCCTGGCTGGTTCAAGATTAAATTTATAGCTTTGGTCAATTTAACCTGTCCTTTCTTACATGGAAGGAAATCGCTAACAAAAGCATAGTTAAAGTTAAGTATCTCCTCCACTTCACAAGAAGACTATGCACAAACACAAGTTACACAACGGGACTTGGAGCGTGCCATTGCAAAGTCTTTAGTCTAAGTGGTTTTATGACATTCATATATTTTGCGGAAGCACATGGAGGAGAATTCTGGACCTTATCTTCACCGTACAAAGATTTCTTTATCCCACTGCTCGGTAAACTGCTCGCTGCCAGTCTTGCTATGTCGTCTCTCTTTTAGATTGTATCAGGCAGTCAAAAAAAAACAGGTGATTTCTGAGTAGAGCTCAAATTACTTCATAGGTACATCATATCTTAGTTAAACATTTGTGTTAGTGTACCGCCAAGGAAGTGCCGCGAAGGGCACTTGTACCGCCAATAGATATATACCTAGAGCATTTAGTATTATTAAAGCATAAAGTCTCTCAATCAACAATATTTTAATTGTACTAAGCGAACCTGGGTACATGTCCTAATACTGCGACTAGAACCACCGCAGGAAGGCAGCAGCGTCCAAATTGGGCATTGTATTATGGTACCCTGAAAAATACGGGAGGCCTTGTTCCAGGTGAGTCCAGGTGAGTCCTTCTGACTGAAGATGATGACGATAAAAAAATTGAGAATGTATTTCTATTATCTGTTAGAAGTCTATTTCTTCATAATTCTTTTCGACGGTAGTCTCGCACCTTACACTAAAGGTTTAATTTAACTCATGGATTGGAAGCATAGTTATAGTTAGTATGTAGTACTCGTAGGGCCTTCACCCAGATGGGCGTTGCTAAGGATCTGTCGCGTCATTGTGACATCATGGTGATTAAAAAAGAAGGCGATGTTTAGTCTGGGTATCATTGGCACGCATTGAGGTAAATGGACTCTAGACGAGACCTGCGATAAGTATACGTGAAAATAAGAACTACCACGTTATCCGTAGCATTCGTAGCCTTTTTTAGTCCGCTGCCGGGCAATATTGAATCATTTGCATCGGTCTTTTTAACTTTATTTCGAGGAAAGTAATTTAAACGCCATCTAACAAACGACAGTATAATAGAGAGACGTATTCCCACTCACTCTCTGTCGTTGGTCCGACGTACTACAAGGTATGTCCGCGGGTCTGTTAGCTTCAACGTATGAAACTGTTACTGCACTGTAAGCCTGATTAGTAGTTAGTAGCCAGTGCCAGAAAATCAACACAGTTTTGGATGTCTTGATCATACGTAATTCAAAACCATATATCGGATTAGCTATTCTTCGGGTGTTTGATTTGCTTCTTCAAACAATTATTATAGCATTATATAATGCGTCAAACACCCAGATAGAGAGACAGATAGACAGAGAGAAAGAGTTAAATTCAAATTTACAATATTAGTTACGATTTCTATAGACAAATGCTACTTTTTTTGATTGCTTATATGTTAAAAAAATGTACGGCGCCAGTTTCAAGTTTTAATTCTGATTTAAATAGCAATGAATCAATCTGTGGTTGGCGGTTGGTCTATCTGTGGATATCCTGCCTGCAATTTGGTTTGTCTACCATGACATCTGTGACCTGTTTCATAAAGATTTTGTAACAACATCTAGCATCGTTGTAGATATTCGTAAAATGTGACGTTACACTATCTTACTGAGAAATCCTAATGTTGTCAGTAATTTTCCTGCAAACAAACCAGTTTTAAAAACATATATAGTGTTACCTAAAAGTGTGTAAAAACATCTCTGAAATTGTCAAGTGGGTACTTCGAGTTTTGATAGAGGCGTGGGAAAATTACACAACGATTTGTTCGTGTCTTTGTTTGATATGAGTAAATCATTTTCAATTGTGTTTCATTATATTGACGCAAGATTCGGTTCTTCGTAAACCGAATCTTGCGTGGTGGCTACTTTAGATCGTAATAGAAAAACAAAATTAGCATACAGACTGATGATTAAGAGCAACTTTGTTTTTTAAACTGTTCGCACAGTTAGTGACAGAAAGCATAGGAGTAAGGTAAGAAACAGCGAAGTAGATGCAGAGAGAGAGAGAGAGACTATGCCAGACTATGATTTTGTAGTGGTAGAGCTCTCTTGCAGAGTCCGCCTGGGGAAGTACCACACCCTTGTCAGTTATTCAACCGCCAAGCAGTAGTGTGCAAGCATTACTGTGTTCCGGATTGAAGGGAAATGTTTCCAGCGTAATTACTGGGCATACAGAGATTTAACATCTAACATCTCAGGGTGACGAGCGCAGTGCATTGCCGCGCAAAGTTTTGAACTGTTGAAGTTCAAAATTCTGGGTGGCACTGAACTGTTATGGGCAAGCGTGACGCTTAACGTCGGGTGAACGACTTGCTCGTCTCGTCACCGAGTAACATAAACAATAAAATAAAAAATAGTCACTATGGTATGATAGAGACCTTAATGACGGTGATCCAGTACAAAAGGTAGCAATGGTAGTATTATTTGGCAAACGTAAGTAGGTTAAACATCTTGGAACATCATCATCATCATCATCGAGAGCCTTCCTTATTTTACTGCGGGGTACAGTCCTCTCTCTTGCTACATCATGCTTGCTTTCGAACATCATTGTAATACTTACTTACTTTACTACTTCCAAGGTATTCTCAGCGATATTTCACAAACGATCACCGCCCGCTACTTAAATCTTGCAACTTCCTCCACGGGCCAGCCTACAAGCCGTTGCGACACAATGAAACTGTCACATACCACCTACCACTAACCACTTGACAGCTAGTGATAATGTTTTAGTTGCAAAAGTGTAATTTTGCCATAATTGCTGGGGATGTGGTCCGATGCTTGCATGTCATAACATTACAGAACATGGCGATCTAGATTCTGCTGTGCTATTACAGAACTATGAACTGGAGGGCAATGACATAAGGATAATTATTACCTTACTTCAATACTCTTTTGCATAGTATCTACTAGCTGCGCCCCGCGGTTTAACCCGCTATTTTACAGCAACCGAGTATTTTTCGGGATTAAAAATTAATCCAGGATGTAAGCAACGTCCATACCAAATTTCATTCAAATCCGGAGTTGAACGGGAACAAACATACTTACATGCTTACCTATTTACATACTTACACACAAGTTTCGCATTTATAATATTAGTGTGATTGTGGGTATTATGCAAAAGGGTATTAGAAATAAATGTTAGTAGGTAGATAGATACAATATGATGGTAAAATTAAATTTAAATTGTTGCTTCATATTATGTGACAAATGCTTTAAGAAGTTAAGCTGAAGCTTCTGAACTTAAGCTTGCTATGTAGTTTAAGTTTTTTTTTATTTTTTTTATTTACAATATTGCTCCATGGACTCCGGGGTCCGTGCCATTTATCAAGTTTTACAAATATTTTATCAACTAAAACGGAATATTAAAACTAAAGACTTTACAAAAGGAATATACCAACGAATATGCTAATAAAGAGCTAGGTGCTATTATAGATTTGCGTATATACTCCGAGCAGTCCAGCTCCCGCAAGCAGCACCCGTTCACGAGTTGACGCATGTGCCAGCAGTGTAGCTTAAGTTGGTAGCATGGATCTATAACGGGTTTTTAGCTCACGAAATGCGCTTGTAGATTGGTAAAAATCAATTACAAAAAGATGCACATAGTCGTAACTTTGCCAGTTATTACGATTTAAAATAAACCTCAGCCTTTTGAAGACGCTTATTCTAAGTCTGGCCTAAAAATCCCCTTTCTTCAGTATTTGATGTCATAAATTTAAAGGATTAATTTTTTAGTAGGTACGTACTATTTTAGTTTTTATCACTCGGAATTTTCGTATGTCATAGCATAGAAAGTAATAAATCGTGGAGGGAAGTGCACCAGAGTGCGAATCGGAAGTAGGCCAAGGCTCTGTGATTTTTATTTTTTATTGTTCTCTGTATTCTGTGTTATGGGTGTCAAGCCTGAATTAAAAGTTATTATTATTATTATAGAAAAATTACATAATAACATCAACAATGGGCACTGGTCGACTTTTGCACAACGGGTCGCCTGGTGGTGAGCAGTCACCCTCGTCTATAGACTTTCGATACTAAATAACATACAATGCAGACCTATAAATACTCTATTACCGTTTTAAAGAACCCCATGTTGTTTTTCCGAAATACTGCGGAAGAATGAAATACAAACTTTGGTCGCAGTAATAAGTATTCTTTGGTTTGGTAACTTGTTTAGAATTCAGATTCAGAAACATTTATTGACCAACTATTCTCTATCAGCATACCCTAATCGGGCATTCAATATTCAGGATTTTACACATACATACATTTTTGCATTCATAGGTTTTAGTTATTTTTGTCTGAATCGTTTCTGGTGTCAATAAGTTATTTCTTATACATTTATTTACAGTTTCTTGTAAAATTATTATATTCTGTGTCAGTCCAAAAAATCAAGAGGTCGATTTAAAAAAAAAACATTTTAGAAACTTAATTCAAATATAAAATGATACACAGGTTGCAGTCCAAAATAGAATTTTCTCAAACACTGTTTTACTGTGCCGAAATATCGGGAACTCAAAAAAATAAATAATCGTGGTAAATATCCCGTGAGTACTAATAGTAATGAAGAGTTTTCTTGTCATGAAAAATTTTAAAAATCAGAAATGAGAGCACTGTTTCGTAATCATTGATAACCAGTTACCTAATGAGTAAATGCTAACATAACTGTGGATGTCACTAAAATAACAAACGAGAACTCACAACAAAGCCGGCCATCTCGCACTGACACTACAATATCCGAGAAGGAAATGCTGCGGGCCGCGCGCGCGCATCCTTATATTCACCGTTACGTGTTGCGACGCTCGGGGTATGAGTAGCCCTCGAGAACGCAGGGGGTAGAAAACAAGATCCAAACACCTCGAGAATCAAGAAACCGCAAAACCTAAACTGGCACAAATTTTAACAAATATTTTTTTGGTTTATGGTTTTTTTGGTTTTTTCCTTTATTATGTGAAACTAGTAGGATCATAGATCGATGAGTAAGATATCTCAAATTAAAAAAATTAACGACTACTTTTTAAGTTGTACAATTAAGGTGAAAATTAGGCGCTGAGATCAACAGCAACATTGTGGACGAAGGGTTGTTAACGAGCGAGATACCCCTTCAGATACAGTAGTTAACTAGCCTTGTGGCTCAGTGAGTGGATTTCCGCCTTCTGAGCTATAGGTTGTGGGTTCGATTCCCACCCAGGACAAATATTTGTGTGATGAACATGAATGTTTGTTCTTTGTCTGGGTGTTTCTATTTATTATATTCACAAAAAAAAATATTTTTTTTTGTTATTGTATTTATGTATTCTATCAGTTATCTGGTTCCCATAGTACAAGCTTGCTTAGTTTCGGGCTAGATGGCGCTATGTGTGAAAAATGTCCACCGATATTATATTCGGATAGTAGACAATGGACACATTTTAGGATATTATTGTACTTCATCATCGTCATCATCATCAGCCAAGACGTAACTCGTATTTTATATTGCGAAAAATTAATTTTTACTTGTCATATATTTAGTTTATTAGAAATAGTCTCCATCTGTACATGACGCCTAGTATCTTTCCATACATCTGAGAAACTACTTTTTACCCGACTGCCCAAGAAGGAGGGTGATGTTTTTGAGGTGTACGTATACAATTATTATTGTGTATGTTTGTGTGTTCATATATTATTAGCTCCTGTAGCCTAAGCGGCTTGACCGATTTTGACGAGTGAGGTGTTGGATTCCTCTTTACATCTGGAGTGACATAGGCTACATTTTTCAAGCCGATATTTTCTTTTTCTTTTAATAACTTGTTACTATGGAAACTCCATGTAAATCGTGGGGTCATCAATAATATAATTAACACTCAGGACGTTTTAAAGTCGGTATTAAACGTAGACAAATCCAGGTCGGTAGCTTGTAAACCAATAAATGAACAAAAGGTGATAGACAAGTTTAACAATAGATATACATATGATGCGTCTAGGAAGACTTTACATCTCATAAATACGGTATTCCGCGTTTCCTGGGGTTTATTGTTTAGAGAAACCAGCTTGGCTACGTGCCAAATATTGCATATGCCTTAAGTTAGTAATTTCTTTCCGGATAAATATATCATGAGTACTTTGTAAGTATTTTCCCATCTTGTTACTGCTATAGATAAATGTTCTTTGTAGCTATCATTGACCGAGAGAAGGTCTCAGAGTTGAGGGGAACAAATTAACGATTGTATGTGTATATATTTGTATGTCTTGGGTATGTCCCAAAACTGCGACTAGAACCACCGAAGGACTAGCAGTATAGTAATAGTTGACAAAAACATAAAAGTTGACAAAGGACATAGATCCCGGAGTCCGTGGAGCTACATTTAAAAAAAAAAGGACGGGCAACAGCCTCCTCCGATCAGAAGAGAAAGTTTCGACCTGGCTGATGATGATAATGATATTTGTTCGACGATAATGTACGTACGGTTTAAGCGATCTTCGTATAATTTTATCGCCCAAGTTATTCATGTAAATGCAATTTTAAAATCAAAATCTCGTTTAACTGTCTTTATTGTTGTAAATATCCAAGCCTTGACATGTGGACAGAAAATTTCACATCATAGGAGGACATCATAGGACTGGAAACTAAAGTCCAAACTTGTCAGTCATTACATTTCACAGAATTTAATGTAAGATGCAATTCTGTGAGAAGAGTAAATACTTCCTTATTGCCATCGACCAAAGTAAAATGACTGGACGGGCCCTAAACATACAACTTCCTTATAAATAACAAGTCAAAACAATCGAAATTAGGCTTGAATACGTACCTAATTAAAATAATGTGTAGTCACAGATAAATAGCTGTGTGTGTAGTACATTTGTCGCAAAAAAGAAATAGCGAATATAATATCAAGGCATATTTTTGCGGATATTTGGATCGCATGTATTAAGATTGTGGCGCTCTAAGGGGGAGGCCCATTGCTTGGTGCTGTTTGTTCAATTTATTGATCGACATCGATTTGTTTCTTATTTGGTTTTATGTATGTTTCTTTCTTTCGTCAAAGAATACTAATTATAACTGCATTCGCTTGGCTCGCCGAAGTACTTATTATAAGTACTAAGCTTTAAAAAATGACTTGACATGATCTTTACTTTCAAAGATTGCTCAAGATGCGAATTGAGCTCATACATAAAATGTATTATAAAAACATAGTATTTGATGTTTCACTTTGAAACAAACTTTCAGACTTCAGTCAAACAGTTAATAATAATTCTATAACAAGTTAGATTTTTTAAAGCTAACTGGCTACACGTTTGACCACTGCTCACCTGACTTTAAGTGAGCGTCTAACCACAAATAATAAACAGGAAAATGTTCATAAAAAGTCATGTTACTATAAACAAGGTTATGATATATAATTAATTAATCACCTAGAAAAGGGTTTCAATCCATAAAAAACATTTATAGAGGTGGTTTCAAGATAAGAGTGCTGCAGTGAGTTAGTTTTACGGATCAATTGCAATTAACTCCCACCTAATCAATTAATTGCTGGTACTTTAGTACAATTAATCAATAATATATAAAAGTCGTGGTAGCTCAGTGAGAGAACGTTCGCCTCACGTTCGTGAGGTAGCGGGTTCGAACCGGGGCGGGCCCGTACCAATGAGTTCTTTGGAACTTACGTACGGATATACCACTGGCTTTACGGTGAAGGAAAACATCGTGAGGAAACCTGCAAATTCCCGGAGAAGAAATTCGATGGCGTATGTGAATCCACCAACCGGCACCGGGCCAGCGTGGTGGGTATGGCCTAATCACCCTTCGAGGGTAGGCTGATATCCCAGCAGTGGGATGTTTAAAGGTTGATATAGTAGTAGTAATCAATAATATTAATAATTACAAAACTCAAACATGATGCTTTGAGTTGTTTACTTAGACAAAGCATTTCAATATTGAGACAAATAGACGATTATTGCCTCATTTGTATGTTAGTACTTGATGCACGTGGTATAAGTAAATAGAAGGTAAACAATATTATTACAACACTATGATAACATCTATAAAGTTTATGTTGATCTCTATGGGAAATAAATTTTACTTTACTTAGAACTTATCTCATTTATTTCCAAGCCAATTAGATTTAAGAAGACTAATAATGGTAGACATAGTATGTATGTCTACCTTTGTCTATACCTGTGACAGGTCTGTGACCAGCCACATTATATTGCTGCGCCCTATTTTACAGGGTGTATGTCATTATGTAAGCTAAAACGCAGTTTAAGAAGAAGAATATGTACATTTATATGCAATAAAGAAAGAATAAAGAATAATGTTGTAATTAAAATTACAATGTATCGAGTTTCTTAGGAGTATTTTTTTTTATATTTAACATTTATGGTTTAGTTAGTTATTCGTCATAAAGCATGCGACTCTTATTTTATTCACAGCTCTTGACAAATTTGTGTTCATATTTAAAGCAAAAATTGTATTTAGAAAGGTAGAACAGAGTAGACACAAATATTAATCATTTGGATTGGCTCCAGAATGTAAAGCGTTTTTTTAATTGTTGACCAGGCTGATAACTTCACTAGATATCCGCCTTCTTTAAGGTGCAGCCGCGTTATGCGGAGTTTTAACGAATAGAGCCCCCCGGAAAAATTAAATCTTATTATGTCCTTAAGGAATATTCTGAAGCAAATATAGATTATTAGTAAGTAAGGTACTAATTACCATTTAAGTATTTTTTTTGTTAATGACTTAATTGTTTATGTATGTTAGGCTTCTATTTATTTATTTTGTACAATTTATAACATTGTATGTTCGGGATGAACAAAACTGTTGTTACCTATCTATTTTCTGATTCTGATTCGGAGGCCTCAATTTTGAGAAACGTCAATTATCATTGTTTAATATTATATTATTACTAATGTACCAATTTCCCGTAAGCAATAACGTAAGAAATCAATTGCAAAATGCAAGTAAGACTTCCTGAGAATTCATGACTGTACCTTGCGGTTAGAAATTTTGTAGGCTGCTAAACAGTCGTTTACCTATAATAGGTGTACTTGTTGGACTTGTTGTTTGGAAAATCCCTTTTCATGACTAAGGTTTGACTTCGCCATGATAACAATCTTTAACTTTATAAATTGCGCAAGTGATTTCAATCTACCGTTGAGTGATCGACAGTTGTACTGGTTTGGTGAAAATCAAACGATATGGCTAGATTTTATAATTATTACACATAAGATTTACATGATATAATATATTTTGTTTTAATAAAACGTTTTTACGTTTAATTGAAAGGGTTATTCCGAGCATAGTTTCGATCGCATTCTGTGACATTTATCAAGGAATATTATTATATATTCCTATTACTATTATTTTAATATTTATATTTTGAGTATTCCCGTATGTAAAACAAAATGTGTCAAAACCATGTCAGTTTTCATAGTAAAATATTTATATAATTATTGAATATATGCAGTATCATCAAATTTGTCTACAAGTGTATATATATTATATATACAATAGTGATATCGATAGTAAGACATCATAATCATATGATACTATTCAATAAATACTTAAGCAAAAGTCTACCGATTATTGTATTTATTATAAGGTTTTGTTGGAAGTGGTCGAAAATTAAATTGTATTAAATTCATCATCTATGGTATCATTCATCTATGGTATCAAAATACGCTCGTGGCGCCATCTATGTGGGAAACTTAGAACTATGACTAAGAAACGTTCTTTTGAATCAACCATTAGCGAAAGGTGTTTTACTTGAATTGTAGTTCATAAACAAACTTCATGAGTTCTTTTCATGACCTCAAGTTTTCATGTTTTTTTCTCTTTTCTATTAGGATTCAAATTAGGTATACGAGTCTCTATTAGCATGGCCCATTTTTGATCGCTTAATCGTCGTCTCCTATCATATTGAATCAGGCAAACGTTGGCACAGTCCTAAAATCAATCGATATACAATATCTTATAGACAGCCTTATAGATTCTTAATCCACATAACACTCGTAACAGTAAATAACTGTAAATTTTAATATATTTCACATCACGTATCACCAGCGCCGTGTAAGTGGTGCGATCTTATCATCTGCGTCTGCGCACTTTGCATAACAAAATATGGCTTAAATGGAAAAATAGACCGGTACGCTAGACTTTATGGTAATCTGGTAGATAATAGGTATAACGAGAAGGTACTATCGAGTCTGTAGAGGTATTGTATGAGGTGACCCACAGCGAATGGGACAAAGAATCTAGAATAAAATATAGATAGGTAGGTATAAGAATGGTAGCGTAACGTTTTACTGCTAGAAATAAACATCGTAGACAAGCTGCTGGCGCCGTCTGTACGCATTCCAAACAAGTCTCCACACTAACGTGCTAATACTCACTCAAAGACTCAGAGTACCACCAAAGCGTGCTGTAGTTCTTTAGCAATCATCATCATCATCAGCCATAAGTCGTCCACTGCTGAACATAGGCCTCCCCCTTAAAGTCCCACACCGACCGACAGCGTGCCTCTTGCATCCACCGGTTGCCCGCGACTTTCATAACACTTTCTTCACTTTCTTTAGCCCCATTTTTATCTATTACTACTACTGAGAAACTTTTAGCGACTGATAAAATGGTATAATAGGAAAGATAACCAACGTGGCCAAGAAGATGGTCTGACCAAGTGCCGAAACAAATTAACATTAAAATCTTCTTGCTAAATACAGTATTCTCGTAATAAAATATGCCTTGCTGGAGACTGTCAGAGATGAATGCAATGAGACGATAAAAAACAGATAGGCTGTTTACTGGATCGTGATCACTAAATCGTGCAAAGCTTGAACCAGCAGTAAAGAAGAAGTTCAAGGAGAAGGGAGACGTGATCACTAAATCGTGCAAAGCTTGAACCAGCAGTAAAGAATAAGTTCAAGGAGAAGGGAGACGTGATCACTAAATCGTGCAAAGCTTGTACGAGCAGTAAGCCAAGAGTTCAAGGAGAAGGGAGAGAGAAACATAAATAAAACTGCTGGTAGGGGGTGGTTTGGTTACACATTTTCTAAATTAATAATAAATATTTTTATTTGTCTTTTTAAGACTAGTTATCACAACATTTTCTCTCACAATCACAATCGATTCCAATTTATTGCAGAACAAAGTTATGTAGTCAATAACTTGTTATGATAATTACGAACCTATAAATATTATTTATTAATAATATTGCTAAGTAAACATAGATTTTTGCAACTATTTATGAATATGCAGTTAAAATATTAAAACATATTAAAGAGGTAAGTAAGGCAGAAATTGGATTTATCACAATTAACACTTAGCACACAAAACATCAGGCGCTTAAATTATTATTTAAGTTTCTAGTATACCCAAGAATCATAAATAATAATTACGACATTTTCTAAGTACAAATCAAATTAATTATTTTTTAAATTATCCTATGGTATAAAAGAATAAAATTCATTAGCACAAGATACGAGTAGGTGTAATAATAAATAGCAAGCTGGTGATCATGTTTAGTAAGTATAATAACTTGCAGTTGTAAAAACTCAAGGTGATAGTCAGATGGTGAATTGAAGAATTAATAATACTCTTATTAATTCTTCTTTCAGATAAGACCAATCAAAATATTGCAATTAATTTCTAATTAGTACAAAGTTTGACTTTAAGTGGTTCAAGAGGTCACCTTGAAAATTATCTAGGATATCTGGTCATATATACACATAGGGTTCGGTTACCATTGGTATTTTTTAAAATTTTAATACCACCTTCGCTGTCATAATACGTTATCTTGTCTATAATAAGGATACCAGTTTACTAATAAGACTTATGGATACCATCATGTGTATCCACAAAAAAGGCAGCGATTTCAACTTATGGGCCACCATTACAAAGCTGAACTGATCGTATACGTGCACGCATTCAGTCAGTTTAAGCTGCCCTAGAATTGTTTGTTTAATTTTGCCTCACCAAAATAATAATACGCCTTAAGTTATTGTGAGTGGTTAACTTGTAAGTTGATTCCTAAAGCTAAAGGATCGATCCCCGCTACGGCGGTGGCGACAGGTCGTGATAGAGCAACGCCTGTTAATGCGATTGCTGTACCAATAGGTCTTGAAGCAGCCAACCCGTGCTCACCGATTACTGCTAAGCCTGAAATTCAACATGTAGATGTTAGTCTGAATCTTTTAATGGTGTATTATGCTGTAGCAATAGTAATTGTGACAGAGGTCTAACACGTTACCACTAAAAATCGCCCCATTTAGGTCGCTACAAATAGACACTTGATTTTTTGGGAGTCCCTCTGTTTTCGGTGGTACCAACAAGTGTCCCAACGTAGCTACGCCATTTTATAAAGCGATTGCTATCACGGTCTTTTTCTTTCTGACTAAGAATACTAAATGTTGTTTAGGTCAAACTTCCTACCGATAGCTGTTTTGAAAAAAATAGAAAATAATATTTTTTTGTAAGCCGACACTGCGTAGTAGTGATTGACAGGGAAGAAAATATTCTTATAACACGAATAATGATAGCACATTCTGTTAAAATTCTTCGTCTCTTGATTTGTTTATTTTGTTTTGTCGAATGAACAAATCTTATTGCGAACTTACATGAGCATTATTATAGTGCTAAAGATTTGCGGACATGGTTCTGCAGTCCAAGGAGAGAAAGTAAGAGGAAAATATATGTCTCTATCTTTCTCTCTCGTGTGTGAGGCGGCAGTCCAGTTATTAAGGCTATTAGATCAATTTAGGTTACATTACGGGAAATTAAGGTAATTCCCAATAAAAGATAGAAGCGATGCTTGTTGTTTATCCGCAGTTCCCTGTTATCATATGAAGCGACGAAGTAATTCAACACGATTACCAGAAAGAGAGAAAAACAGAAGAGGTATCTAATTTCTTTGCTTCTTACCAATAGGCTTAGCTTCAGCAATGATACTTTTACTTGTGTCATCGTCGTTATATTCCACGTTAGCAGTAGACCCATCGGCGTCAATACCGACACCTTCTTCTCCAACCTGTAATATTTTATTCATTACAATTTATTTTACTTTATTTTCTGTTACTCAGAGAAAGAGAGAGAGAGAAAGAGAGCGCATCTGTCGTACTTTAAAACAGGTACAATAATTATGATTGTCTTCACTTTGGTCTAGTTTCGTTATTAGTGAAAAGAGCAAAATGTACTTTTAAACGTGAAAAATTGTTGTTATCAAAAACATGCATTATGAACATATTAAGTACTAGTTGTTACCCGCGACTTCATTTGCTTGGACGTAAAAATACTATAAATATATTGGCTTGTATATACAGAAACTCCTTATCAAATTTTATCAATATCTGTTCAGCCGTTTAGCCAAGAACACGCGACAAAGATTCAGACAGAGGGACAAAGCTGGTTGCTATAGTTTGCTAGATGGCGTTGATCCATTTTTGTGCATTTTTTGACGTTTTGTATGGACTTTTGAGTGTTGTGATGAGTTATAATATTGGGAGTTCTGAATCGCGCAAGCGAAGTTTTTTTCTCGAATTGAACGTATTATATATTTAATTTATTTATATAGCTCGAAGCTTTATTGGTCCTAATATGACTGCGGCAAGTTCAGTTAACAAGTCAGTTCAGTCAAAAAGTTCAAATTTCACAAAGTTAAGTTAATATTAGACTTCGTCTGGTTTTTGTACTGCGTCTCAAAGCTAAGTTGATCGTAATATCAAGAATTGCTTTATTATCACTATTAATAAGACAATACTAATCCGGAATCAAATTTCCAGGAAATATGTATGTACAATTTCTGTTTTTTTTTGGTAGGTACTTACGTCGTCATTATCTTCTTCACTATCAAGACCCCCGTACTTTCTTGTAGTGGTAGCATTCTTTTTGAAGAGGACATCGACGTCGTCTCCTATTTCTTCAACGAGCTTAATTGTATTCGAAGCCGCGTCTCCTAAAGCTGCCAGCTGCATTTTAAATCTATTCTTCTCTGCATTACCTAAACGGCCAGTCTTCCTTCCCAAAGAATGTATCTTTAGTATGTTGTTAGAAATAGAGCGAAGTCTGTGTAAATTTGCAGCTAGAACTTTCGATAGTAGACTATCTTCACTGTTCTTGAATATGCTATCACTGCTAATTTTGTCTTCTGATACAATCTTTTCGCTTGTTATTGATCCTGCAGTATCTTTTTTAATTTCTAAGTATTGCCCTTTGGCACCGCCGTAGAATGGCAGGTACTGTGTTGAAGCCCTACAATGGATTTTAAATAAAATTTGTGAATAATCGCGATTATGTTAAATAGTATAATTGAAAATTAAGGCCACAGTTGTCGCACTACGAGTACATTTGCAAAAAGTAGATTGTCGTGTCTGTTTATAATAAAATTACAAAAAGTTTAAGCAAACCGGTTTTATATTTAATGAAACTGTCTATAAAATATGTTGTTACGATAGAGAAATACAACACAGTTTTTGGAAAATAACAACATTAAAGAAAACTAGCAAATGTGCGAGTGAGATAGCTGTAGCTATTCGTATTCCATAGTCATTATTTATTATTATCTTTTTGTTTGAATAATTGCATGAGTGTCTAATATTCCGAATCCAGTTTCTGCGGAACTAAATTTGGATTATTAGGGTATAGATATCGAATAAGCAATATGATAATAATTTCTAATGGATGCGTAGGTGTTGTTATTGAAATAGTGTAGTTTGCCTTCAAGTTATGTCGAAACCAGTTATTTACTAAACAAATATTCACCATTGTTACTAGGAGTCTGGCTGATATTGCAAATACAAAGAATAGTGATAGTTTAAAAATAAAACCAGCTAAAAATACAATACTAACTATATTTGAAACATACGACTTAAAAGTACAACAACGACCGAAAAATAATTTCAAGTAAAGAATCAGTCGAAATTATTTTCCGTAAATAATAATAATATGTATTTACATTTTAGTACTAGTACGACCGTTGAGGACAATCTAATAAGCTACATATTCATAAAGGTTGAGGTCAGATTGAGCATGAGCTATGCCACCTGGACCAGCAACAGCGGTCGCTAGAGGTGCGTGTACTATAGATCCTGTCGTGTTTCGAGCAATTATAACATTGGAGATTGGGTTAGCTATAGCTATCCCTTTTGGGCTCAAGGCATGAGCTATCGGTTTCACGAACAACTGGAACATGGGCTCTTCCGTCTTCAACAGATCCTTTCCAAACCTCATTCCGTCGAATTGGAATACGTCGGAACTTCTCCCGTCTCCTCTTCCATCTCCTCTTCCAAAGTCTCCGGTTCCTCGGTCGTATCTATTAGAGAAAGAAATAAGATCATTATATAGAGAGAAATGGAATAGAGACCGGGTTAGGGTTAGGAGAAACTACGAAGGGTTAGGGTGGTAGTAAATAACAGGACCGGTAGCGACTACTTTTCCTTCGGTTATAGGTTGTAATGATCGAGGTAAAGAACCGTCTTGTGATTGGAGCTTGGAGATAATCGACGACAGGTCTGCATCTGGAGCGAGGGCCACGACACGAGCAGCTGGACCGGCTATGGCGAGTCCTCCAGGTTGTGTATATGCCAATCCTCCAGGTCCCACTATAGCTGTTCCTCCTCTGCCTGCAGTAGCCACGCCGCCTGGACCAGCTATCGCCACACCACCTCTTCTGACTTTCAATCTATTTATAAAAAAACCTGGACTAGGGGCCACAGGCTTTCTGTTTCCAAATAAAGTAAAATCTCCGAACGGGAAGCGCAGGTCTCCTTCATCAACAGTTTTTGTATCTTGCTCTGCGTAACCTTGTTTTACAGGTTTTCGAGTAGTGAGCGGTTTTGTTGAAAATATTTTCTTCGTTTTCTTTGTATTTTCAACTTCTTGAAGTCTAGTTTGATTTGATACTGTGCGTTTTTTGATTGCCCGGTTCTGTCTGGTGTTAATGCTGTTGATCGAATTTAAAATTGTCTTATTATCTATGATATTGTTCTTAACGTTTTCATCTTCAGCAGATTTTTGTCTTCTGCATATATCTGCGCTTTGACCGTATTCAATAAAATTGCTCCATCCACCTCCATTCATTATGCTTAAGAGTGGATCTCTAATTAAAATAGGGAACAATGATGCAAAAGGCCATTGAAATGGGGATGAACCGTCCATTCCTTGTCTAGTTTGATAACCTGGTTGATTAAACTGCATAGAATTTAAGATGTTGCTCATGCCAGCTTGTCTCAATAGCATAGGGTCCATATTGTTGTAACCAAACATAGACGGCACAGGAGATGGCATAACAAGGACAGGAATGCTAGTTAAGTACGGTGATATCATTGATAGTCCTGGATTTCCTGAAATCTGAGCTGCCATTTGTCTTGAATGCCTTAAATCTTCTATTTGAGATAGGGTGTTGTCATCTTGAAGTTTTATATTATTTTTGTGAGAATTAAGTTTTCCCGAAGCGATAATCTGCTGCAGTTTTTCAAGCACATCTTTGTCCATAATGTACGAACCTCCAGTCTGTGGCTGTGTATTCCAGTTAATTTGTGGCCTTTTATGAGGTTTCTTAATAGCATCGTTTATAGCTTTTATTTTGTCAACTATTTCTTTTGTATTATCTTGTGAATTTGTGCCTTCTTCATACATCAAAGATCTCTCTTCTTTGTCTTTAAAGAGATCCTCTTCTGCATCTGTCGTCAACTCAAATGGGAGGTTTGTGGTATCTCTGAAAAATATAAAATTATGGTATATGAGCTCTGTTGTCATATTTTGTAAGTATGGAATGAAAAATTCCTTGCCCACAAGCATATCTACGGCATATTTAACATATTAAAGCAGTGTTGAAGCATTATTTAAAAAAATATCATCGTACCTTATCCCTTGCCGCAGTTCTTCTAGCTTCACTATTTTAAAGCTTGTTTCTACTTTTGTTAGTTGTGCTTTTTGTGCATTATTTATACGTGGTTTTAATAGAAAATTTTCTAAAAGTTTAGCCCTTAAGACAAATAAATCACCATTATCATTCACTAAAACTTGTTCTGATTCGTAATAATCGTACTAAAAATTCGCGTTGTGAATATTAAGTATATGGGTTGGACACATATAATTTAACATCATTAAGGACTTATTACTGGTGATTTTAGTAATAAAACATTTTGTAAGTTAGAAAATCCATATTGCTTAATGATATTGTAACAAGTTATGATGATTCGTTTCTAATAATTTGATACATACATTATAATAAAAAAATACTTACTCATTAGGTGTTGGACGTGGTAAAGCCTCGAGTAGAGGAATAGAGAGCAGCACCTGAAATTTAAAAAAAAATGCTGTATGATTAGTACTGCTAACTTTGTTTTATGTAAATAAAAACATTATCACCTCATAAGCATTCACGATATCGATATGGTGAATAGGAGAAAAATATTTTAAATTTTCAGAATATATAATTTTTTTAAATCATGATAGAACCAAAAAAAATAAAAATGGTACAGCTAAAACTAAGGATAGGTAGATTGATAGCTTGTAAAAATATATTGGCAACTTTTATACAATGATGCATCATCCAAAATACCAGAACTGCATAATATTTATTGTGAAACTTGATATTCAGGTTGAAGTAGTCTACCCTGACATTGACAGTGAATTTTATCATTGTTTTTTTATAACAGATATTTAATTCGTGACTAATTATTGTCAAGGCTCAAACCACATGTCATATTATCACTATAAGGTAATTTCCTTCCAAAATTAACTCACCTACCTATATTCACGATACACAGTTTTATTTATCGGTATAGCAGTTTATATAAAAAGGTTTCATATATTTTATAGCCCCAGCGAAATTCCCATCCAAACCGGAAACAACACAAGTGAAAGAGAAATTACCAAATCGGCAACCTGCTTCGAACAACTGGGCTATGCACTTGGCAAGCGGTACAAAAAGTATTTATTTTGTTTGACTCGATGAAAGCAAAATTTGTGGGTCACAAAGCGTGTGTTTATCGACCGGTGATGAAAGTATGGACCGTTATTAGTGCTTGTTTGTACGGCAAATATCGGTTTTGGTTGACGGACTGATGTTCGTAAACTAAATTTGGTATTGATTACACAGAACTTAAAGTAGTCTAGCTAGAATAAATGACAATACCTTATTCCAGATGTATTGTAAGAAACCGTGTTATTAGTTGATTCCAATAACACGCTTTCAACCATATTCAAGATATCAAGATCAAAGTAGGTATCTTAAATACAAAAAAAAATAAACAGAAAACAAAAGACATTAAAAACTGTCAGAACTTCTTACAGTTTTTCTTTTTCTTTTAGTTCTCATAATAATTGAGTTATTCAATGTCTTCAATGCAAAAGCTAACTCAATTTCAACGCTTTTTTCACATTAATTTCTAAAGATGTCGATTGAGTGTTTTATTCAGTTGCTCTTCGTTGTTATAATTATTGCCTGATAAAACATCAATAATTTCTGAATCATTTCCAACCACTAAATAAAACCTACTTACTTAATTTGCATGTATTTATTGTTCATTGACCTTTGCCACTTTATAGTCATGATTATGATTATATTGACACTATATCGTTTAGGAGTAAATCATTTTAAATATAAGTTCAAACGCTAAGTAAAATATAAGTACAAAATAAACCTTGACTACATCGCAAAGAAAGTCGCGGGTAACCGGTGAATGCAATGGCAAGTTTTCGGTTGGTGTTTGGTCTAAAGGGGAGGCTTTTGTTCAGTAGTGGACTTCTTCCGGATTAGGACGACGATGATGACATGCAATATTTATTTCAACGACATGATTTTGTAGATTGTAGTTGTAAAAGGTAAACTTTTCTTTTTTGGGGCAATTAAAAAAACTAGTAACATAAATGATATTGGATTTTTACAATCAATACAAAAGACAAAAATAGATGCACTTAAAGAAACACTTTCACATTGATCACCATAACTTCTATATTCGTATATTAAAACAGTAAATAATCCATTTAATTATTTTTCTGTTGAGTGCTAGCATTTTATTCCAAACCAGATATAAACCACCCCACCTATTGATTTCAACTACTAGTGAGTACGCTATTATAGACGCCAGTGACTCCACCGCAACACACTCGTCAACTTCTTTGACACTTAGTTTATTAAGCGTCTTTTTCAGATCGGAACGCAGGTTGACGGGTAACCCACCGCTATTTCACCCACCGCATCATGTTTATTTTATAATCGCATTTATTTAGATCGATCTTCTGATAATATTATTTGTTAAATCTTTTAAACGTTGTCTCTCTCCAACATTGTGTATTTTGACAGGTCCATCCGCAGATTCTTTTGATTCTGTGTTTAATTTTACGAAAACTTTTGTGCTTAGGAATTAATAAAATAATCTTAGAGCGCCATTCCCTTCGGACTCGCATAAATGCGCATGTAGTTCACTTCGTAAGTACGTACTACTGCATAAGTAAATATATATTAAGTTTCCAAGTATCGTCTCCGATCTAAAAATTAAGTTTTACGTTTTATGAGGCCATTGCTTTATTCAGATCATCGAAAGTCCACGGTAATATTACTTTGACCTTTAAATCCAGTACACTAATAATGAAGTTTCGTAACGTTAAGAATATCAGCAAAAACTTACCCTCGTAGAGACAGGTTTATCTCAATAAGCCTTGAACAAATCATATGTACGAGGACACCTTATGTTCATACATTGTAACACGAATATTCGTCATTTAGAATTGTTTGATCTCGAAACTTCTTATCATATTTATTGTTTTATACATAAATTTCACTAATAAAAATGTATAAAATGAAAGTAATTGACCGAGCGAAGCAAAGGTCTCAGAGTCTACGGGAGCAAGACGGCAGTTGTATATTTATATGTTTGTATGTATAATTTAAGAACCGTTAATCCGGTCTTCATGAAATTTTGCAGGCAAGTGGTTCATTTCAATAAAAAAACTAAGTGAATGAGCTGAATCGGTCCAGGGATTGAAAAGTAGTAGGTAGTAATATAACATTAATAATATTATACGTCAATTAAATAGAATAGATAAGTTATTGATAATACGATAAAATCATTTTTGGACGTGAAAAGGATTTGCTTGCTAAGTTTTATCCTGTATGTAATTGATATAATTATTTTGCTAAAAGTAGGAATACTATACTGGTTGTTCGGTTAGATTAGTTGACGGATATATTCTGGGATATCATTGTACTCGTCATTATGAACAAATTTTACTACAGACCTAAAATGAAAACGGCGAAAAAAAACCCGCTAATTCATAGAAAAATGTTATGATCACCTTCAACAAAAATGGGAACAGTTGTTTTTTTTCCGCGCATATATGGTTTGAAATCATAGTAAACGTTGTCTACAATGATGAGAATAATGATATCCTCAATATGTCCGTCGTCTAACCGACCAGAATATAAATATGATCATTTTATTTTTGAGACATTATGGTCCCTATTCCTTCTATGGTCTATTTTATGATGCCCAAAGATAAAACTACTCGTATATAGATATTTATGATAAACATACATTTATAAATGGAAATTTTATGACTTAATTTTCTTTATATAAGAACTAGCTGTTACCCGCGACTTTGTCCGCGTGGACATACAAAATGAAGCCTATGTCTGTCTCCGACCCTTAAGCTATATCTATGCAAAAATTCAGCTTGGCCCTTTCAGTCGTTTAGCCATGATAACGGGACAAACACCCAGACAGAGAGACAGACAGACAGATAGACAGAGATACAGAGTTCATTCGAATTTATAATATTAGTTAGGATTGGGATTTTCTGATTTTCATGTATCCGTAACCTTAAACCAAGTTTTGACTAACGACATGATGATTATACTTAGTTGTATAATAATATATAATGTAAATAGTATATAATATAAGTATGTAATAGTCATGATAACTTTTAAAAGGGCTTAACAATTTACTGTGTTTTCCATGCGTTTCTAATGTTTATCTTTGTCTTATCTTGATGCTGGGCTTTCTTTGTCAGGAAAGTAGGTTGAATGTCACCTGGTCTATAAACAACACCATGTAGGCCTATGAGATACTTGCAATGCCAGGTTTGAAGATAACTTTTGTCGAGTCACTTTTGTGGCTCTTTTATCGTGTGATTATAGTTTGTCGTAGTTCTTTATATCATAAATATTTGCATTTATATACATTTACGGTTCATATTTCAAGTCTTATAATATAAGCCCTGAGCTCATAACTAGGCAAGTGTTTATTCATTACTACCCATAGACTACTTTATAATTTTTACTTACATGTTCATAGTTACCGATAAATCTATTAATCAAATAATGTATAAATAAAATCCAAATAATAATATTTCGTCAGTATATAATGAACAATAAGAACTTTGAAACGTTAATTATCACACTATAATATAATGTAAATATATATATATATATATATTAATAAATAAATGCGAAAGTTTGTGTGTAAGTATGTAAGTGTGTTTGTTCCCGTTCAACTCTGTAACGGCTGAACGGATTAGTTGTGTGTTTTGGTATGGAGGTATATATTTTTTGTCCCGGAAAAATATTTGGTTTCTGTAGAACAGCTAGTGAAACTGCGGGGTGCAGCTAGTAACAAATAAAGTAGAGAAAACCCCCACATTAAATTAAATTTAGATAAAAAAAAAATAACTACATTGAAATTGGTGTATCTGTTTTGGATCAACGAAGGTACAGACACAACGAAGTTTTAGACAAAGAATAATCAATTTATTATAAATGTAATTGGCATTGTACAAATAATTTTATTAATTTCGAAAGTAACTCGAATATTAATATATTGAATTTTTGGGTATGAGTCTTGTGACTTGAAATAAATGTATTACTATTATAGGCGTCGAATTTAAATACCCGTTTTTAGTCGTTTGTGAACCTCCTATAAAGATAACAAGTTGTCATAATGGTAATTTGTAGTACTTAGAGTCGCTTTCAAGAAAGCTCCTTCAAGTGGGATATCTAGCTAGAACATAGAAAGTTACCGAGAGTCGTACCGTCATTGTAAAAATACAATGTGTACACACATTCCCACATTCCCGTTTTATTAAAAATAAAACGGGAATACTTAGTTAAATAAAGTCGGTTATTCTGAATACAGTACCTTGAAAATCAACGGATATGATCTAACCTATATTCGTAACAACCGACTCAAATTACCGTGAGTATTCCCGTTTTATACAGTAACTCTTTATTAAATACCACACAAGTTATTATGAACAGCACAGTGACAGTAACCTGTATTGTGGACTAAGTTCCTAATTGGCAGTTTCACCGCCTATCACTAATGTTGGATTCCATTTAAGTTACACAGGTCCAATTGTTCGTGTTTGACGATAACCAAAGTATGTGTACTACGTAGTATTATTATATGTTCTGTGGTACTACTCGGCACAGACGTCAAAAAATGTAAGGGGATTGACCCTTATGTTTACGTTCACGTGTCATTGACATGAGTAAGTCTCTCAAATGACGAATCAAACACAAATTCATAAATATTGGTTAAAAAAGACAAAGAAGGTAAATTTTTCATGGTTTGGATGAGTAGGATGTATTAAAATTAAACTTGATTACTTTTATTTACTTTGGAGAGGACATACAGAGCATTAATTACAAGTAGACTCGTCAATTGACTCACCCGTGTGAGACGGCCAATCATGTCCTTTGCGCGGATTGCATGATAGCCCAATCAAAGTTACGGGACCTTATATGGAGGACTCGGTCATTATTCAAAATATAATTATAAAATTGTGTTTGTTATAATTTTGCTGACGTAGAATCGATATTAAATTAAATTAAACAGTCTGGAGGTACGGAACATAGAAAAATCATTTATGCTTGAGCCATAATACATTATGGTCGCCGACGACTCACTGCCGTACTTACGACCGTCATCTGAAATAGGCTCTAGCATAACACAAAATATCTATATTTTGTGTTAAGCTATTTCAAAATGTAAAATTTGAGCCCGTTCCGAATACGCATTATGTTTAATTATTATATTAGTAATATGAGAAGTTGGTTCTACAATTATGCACAGCAAAAAAACCCTATTATTAGTTATTCCGGGTCAAACGGTACACCTACATCTTCGGCCACATCGTTGCTTCTCATCGGGTGAGACTATGAAATATAATAATTATTATATAATTAGATTATTAAAACATTGTATAGAAATACCGACAAAATAGTTTGAATCCGTAGCTTACAACAATGTTCGTCTTCTTTTAGCACCATTTTATACCTGTGCTAAAAAAAGGAGAAGAGTAGAGTAGAGAAGAGAAAAGTAAAAGAAGTGAAGAAGAGTACCAATGTCGTACTGATTCAAGCGTCTCGTACCACGTACCACGTACCACTTGCAATAGAGTCACACGGATGTGTCTTACTATTGTCCCTCAATTAAACTTTTAAATTAAAACATCGTGACTTGTTTTTGGGTTTGGTTGGTTTGGTATTTCTAATTGAAATTTAATATTTCGCAACAATGACGTAATGACGTTGTTCAGTGCTCCAACATACCTCTCTGCATCAACTATTTATAAACTACTGCTGGGATAGCGGCCTACCCTCGAAGTGTGATTGGGTCATATCCACCACGGTGGACCAATGCGGGTTGGCGGATTCACATACACCGTTGAATTTTTTCTCCGGAAATATGCCCAATATAACGACGTAATACCGTAAAACGTAACGTACGTATTATCGCAAACTTTTCTTTATGTACGTCAAAAAATAGGACCTGCTCCATTTTTCATACATTTTGCTACTTATCATATCTTTTGCTACACGTATGAAAGTTTTTTTATCATTCAATCTATTGCAATTATGCTTGTGTACAGTTTAGATAAATGCCAATATATTTGTCATGTCTATGAATTTAAATTCTTTAACCATTTTCAGTTGCTTAAATACTGACAAACAATTTCTGTAATGTTTCTGAAATATGATTTATGAGATATTAATAATGTTTGAATCTATTATAGTGTGACCGTCTCAATAAAATAGCTGAAAAATTGAAAAAAATATAAAAAGAAAATTACTCACAAATAATCCCAGAAAATAGTGACGCGCCATTTCTCCAGGACGCAAATTCTATCGTTGTAATTCCTGTCACTTCCTCCGGGAAGTGAAGTATAATTATCGATAAAAATTGTCACAGTCCAACGTGTGTTCAGTGCCGCGGTCGACTATAGAATCGAGAAACTGATCGCATCTCGTCAGCTTTTGCTAAACAGCGTCTTGCTCCAACTAGTGGTAGCTTTCTCGAAAGTTGTCGAAGTAGAGATGTCGATTCTAGGACTTATTTTGTTTATGATTTAAGTACTATTTTTATCACACAATTTTTATGATAAACAGTCCAAAACGATCAGATCATAAAAACGAAACAAAACTACAACTTCGTTGGCATAAAAATACAGCTTATGTCAAACCAAAAAAAAAGTGATAATAATATTTATGTCATGTGAATTATAAAACTCTTTATTATTGAACTCTTATTTATGTACTTTAATAGTAACATTTGAGCATATTAAATAATAATGATGCTTATCGATTATAATATATTTAAGTTCGAGTATTCATAGTACAAAAGCAGGGACGCGAAATGTGAAAGTCGGGTTCGTGATAAAAGTAATAGCTTAAAAATTACTCATTATGTTTAATCAAAATTTAAACTATCATCATCAGAAATAATTAATTGGTGAGACGGTTCATTAATTTTTATTCCAATATTTAGACCTAAATTCTAAAATTTCTAAAACACCTTAATTTTTGTTATAGAATAATTATGCTATAATTACAACAAAAAGATAAGTAAGTTTTTCAGTATTTTTTGCTTTGCCATAATATTATTCTAATTAAAAACGACATTATCTCTAAAATTTAGTTCCCCCAATAAATTTATAAGGTAGACTAGATTACTACGTCAAATAAAAAATCTGTTTCAGCTCGCTATATGTCTAAAGTAACTAAAGTATTCTAAAGAACCAGCAATGCAAGTATGGTATTTTATCGATCCACAAATTTGACACTTATTGTCGACAAAAGCAACTTCTTTATTATATTTATATTGATTCTAAAAGTCCATAGTTGATGTTTTTATCGTCAAATACTTATATATTTATCGATCCCACATTTGAAATTTTTCAATCGATAAAATGTCGTATTTGCACCGAGCGTCACTATACAATGTATTATGTTCAAATAAAATGTTGGACAATCACCAGAGCGGTCTTGAACTTGACCATGGACTTTAAATAATTTGTACGCGTGCTCTAAATAACAAATTGAAATGTATGTTTGTCATTTTTTTACTATTTGTTTTCCTGTTCTACACAGTAGATCAGGTAAAAATATCCCATCTCATTAGAAGGGAGATTTTCACCTGCTTGCCCAAGAAGGAGGATAATGCTTTTGGGGTGTATTGTACGTACGATAATTTGAATGATCGCTAATGTTTTATTTTGGATAAAAATAGTCAGTCCTTTAAACCTAATATTTTTCGGACTGAAGAAAGAACAAGTGTAAAGATATAATTATTGAGTACCGCTTCTCATTCGATGTACAAAATTTAAATTGAGGCTAACATTAAAATGTCTGTCAATGATTAAAATCACATTAATGTTATTAAATACTGTTATAATCCTAACTAATATCATAAATGCAAAAGTAACGGAGACGGACGTAGGCTACTTTTTTTTGTTGGTCCACGCATCGTACACGAAGTCGCGGGTAACAGCTAGTGTTAAGCGCGCAAGCTTTATTCTTTAAATACTTGTTTTATTTTCTTCATTATTCGCCTATAGCTTTTAATACTTTTTAATTTGAGACTTCGTCTAAAATACTCGATCATTCTTTTGTACATCGGTAACAATCTTTGACATAATTTCAATTTAAAAAAAAAAGATACCGCATCTCTAACGCTCATTAGTTAGAGATAGGTATAGTCCTGAGTAAAATAAATCAGTGTGTTCGTTTCTAATACTTTAAATCTTATTATCTGTCTTATATTATAGTCCAGAATTAAATATATTCACGCTTTTGTTACCAATCCATAATATTTTATTATCTAAGTTTTATTTCCCTATACCGTTGTGTTTATCGTTATTGGTCATCACATTTGGATGTCAGATCAACGCACTTCTTGGCGTTGAACTCAACCCAAGGTAGACTAGTTTTGTATAGTAATAATCAGTCGTTCGAAGTTACTTGATATTTTTTTTTTTAATTGGCCTTTTTTTAATAATTATTGTTTTCTACTGGATTTAATCATGTAAATTAGCATGGTAGATAATAATTATTATTCTGCTGGGTTTATACAGAGTGCTTGAAGATGACTTTAATAATTATGTATTTATACTGGATTTAATAATGTAAATTAGTATGGTGCATAATAATTATTATTCTGATGGGTTCATACAGAGTGCTTGGAGATGACTTTAATAATTATTTATTTGTACTGGATTTAATAATGTAAATTAGTATGGTAGATAATAATTTTTATTCTGCTGGGTTTATACAGAGCGCTTGAAGATGACTTTAATAATTATTTATTTGTACTGGATTTAATAATGTAAATTAGTATGGTAGATAATAATTTTTATTCTGCTGGGTTTATACAGAGCGCTTGAAGATGACTTTAATAATTATGTATTTATACTGGATTTAATAATGTAAATTAGTATGGTGCATAATAATTATTATTCTGATGGGTTCATACAGAGTGCTTGGAGATGACTTTAATAATTATTTATTTGTACTGGATTTAATAATGTAAATTAGTATGGTAGATAATAATTTTTATTCTGCTGGGTTTATACAGAGCGCTTGAAGATGACTTTAATAATTATTTATTTGTACTGGATTTAATAATGTAAATTAGTATGGTAGATAATAATTTTTATTCTGCTGGGTTTATACAGAGCGCTTGAAGATGACTTTAATAATTATGTATTTATACTGGATTTAATAATGTAAATTAGTATGGTGCATAATAATTATTATTCTGCTGGGTTCATACAGAGTGCTCGAAGATGACTTTAATAATTATGTATTTATACTGGATTTAATAATGTAAATTAGTATGGTAGATAATAATTATTATTCTGCGGGGTTCATACAGAGTGCTTGAAGATGACTTTAATAATTATGTATTTTTACTGGATTTAATAATGTAAATTAGTATGGTAGATAATAATTATTATTCTGCGGGGTTCATACAGAGTGCTTGAAGATGACTTTAATAATTATTTATTTGTACTGGATTTAATAACGTAAATTAGTATGGTAGATAATAATTTTTATTCTGCTGGGTTTATACAGAGCGCTTGAAGATGACAGAAGATAATCGGTACACTATTATGAAACAAAACAAATTATGACCCAGAGCCTATCTGCGGACAGATAGATGCGATAGCAGATTTGCATTGATTTACTGACAAAAAAGAGCTATGCTCGGAGTTTCTTTGCGTGATATAATCCGGAACGAAAATATTTGACGAAGAACCGAAGTCACCGGTATAGCTTTCAGCTGCAAGCTGAAGTGGCAATGGGTAGGCCACATAACTCGAAGAACCGATAACCGGTGGGGAAGAAAGGGTCTTGAGTGGCGACCACGAACCGGAAGTCGCAGCGTAGGCAGGCCCCCAAGTAGATAGACCGACGACATTGTGAAAGTCGCAGGCAAAAGTGGATGCAGGGGGCACGTTGTCGGTCGTTGTGGTGCTCTAAGGGGGAAGACTATGTTCATCAGTGGACGTCTTCTGGCTGATGATGATCATAAAAGCAATTATTTGTGAGAGGTCAATGACTTAAATCATTTTGCGTCACTAATGCCCGTTTTCACTAACCACGAACAAGGCGACGCCTATTTAAGGAACTCCTAATCTAAGCAAAGCATAATCTTCTGGGTCACCTTTTCATTTAGCTAAAAGTTGCCAAAAGTTTTAGATACATAGAAAGTAATAATATAATAATAATAAATAAAATATCTGGTTACATGAGTGAGTGAGCGAGCGTGGGCCGTGCTGTCAGTTTAAGGTTGCCTATCATTAGGCACCGCAACCGTGAAAAAGTGTTTTTCGCAAATATTTCAATAACGGTTGGACGCATAAATCCTGAAATTCGACACTTTTCCGCCAGGAGTATGCACACCCGAACCGGTGTCGTAACATAATGTGGCGCCTACGGTCACTAGTTGTCACCTAAAAATTGTAGTTTTTTTTTTTTTTTTTTAGATATAATAGGTGGCAAACAAGCGACGGGCCTGCTGATGGTAAGTCACCGCCACCTATGGACACCTCCAATACCAGGGGCATTGGTAAATGGTGGATGTTTTTCACACAGCGCCATCTAGCCCCAAACTAAGCAAGCTTTTACTATCGGAACCAGATAACTGATAGAATACATAAATAATATATGTATTTTTTTGTAAATACACACATAGAATACATAGAAACACCCAGACAAAGAACAAACATCCATTCATCACACAAATCTGTCCTGGATGGGAACCGAACCCACGACCTATAGATCAGAAGGCGGAAATCCACCCACTTAGCCGCAAGGCTAGTCAAAAGAAAACGGGCATTATTTTTTTGTTTTATTTTTTTTATTATTTTGTTTGTGCGAGTTTAATATGCAAGTTTTCCTGCATTCCTGCATATTTCCTCACGATGTTTTCCTTCACCGTAAAGCTAGTGGCACGTAAGTTCCAAAGGACTCATTGGTACGGGCCCCCGCTGGGTTCGAACCCGCTACCTCACGAATGTGAGGCGAGCTTTCTCCCACTGAACTACCACGACTTCACGATTTTATTTGTACTGTGTAAAAATTATCATATCATTGAATATTTCCGTCGTCTACGGTCTATAGAGTCATACACTTTGTATAAGTGTGTATCAAACTCACAGAATATTATACTTTTATAGATAGCTAAAGTATCTGGTTTTATACCTGACTCTACTTCCAGCGGGTCTAATAATAAAATTGTAATTTAGTTGTAAATTACTATCGATCAAAAGATCAAAGCCTTCCCAGTATTTTATTTGTTTCACATTTCGTTTTTTTCCAACCACCAGAATGTTCTAAGATAAAGACGACTTGTAAATATTGTCGACTAGCTGATGCCAGCGAAGCTCGGCCTTGGGCCACGCTCAACTCTTCATACAAAAATTGTCCTCACAAATACGAACACAGCAAAAAAGAAATCATCGAAATCGGTCCAGCCTTATCATGTTATAGCGTGACCAGGAGAAATAGGGGTTCATTTTTATATGTATATGAAGGCGCGCCGACGCCAATTTTAAATTTGTGAACGTCAAGAGTGGCCTGTCACTGTCAGAGTCACTCTAGCGAAGCGTCGCGTCTATGGGAGCGGGGCGGCCATCTTAAGAAACACACTTTTGATCGAGGAGTCGCCAGCGCACCGTGTCTGTGACGAATCGCTATTCATCGCGCCAATTACAGTGATTTTACAACAAATAAGACTTGAATTTGGAACAGAAGACAATTAAACAACTGATAGACCATTTATTTTATGTTACGAAGAATTATAATAATTTGAGAGTACAAAACAGAGTGTTGTTCGTTTTGTTTCACCGCATCACGTCCACGCCCAAGGATGAATATTCTGATGAACGGCCGCCTACTACTACCCACATGCGCCTTCATCAGAAGCGGGATCGAACGTACTGCAAAATTAAGCGAAGCAACCGGATGAAACAACCGCTGATCGACTTTTGTCCAACATGGAAGCACTGGCACGAACATCGTATAGCCGAGTGTAGGAAGCGACGAGATGATGTTGGAACGAAATCACAAGATACGTCAAGCTCATTACGTACCACGGAGAAGAAGCAGCTGTTACTTGCTACACGTGAGGTCAGCCTGGACACGTTTCGACTGCTTGTCCGGAGAGGGTGAACGGCGGTGGAGCAGCAATCAAAGAAGTTCACCGGTGTGAGCACTGCCCTTCCACTGCACTTTGAGGACATAATCCGGTGAGCCAGTCTCTTTTTTGGTTTGATAGTAGATCATTGTAGAACTTGTGGGTACTCATTAATATTTGCGGCATTGATGATAGTTCTCGAATGTATAAGTACACCCACGAGAAGAGAGGACATGATGGCTTGCTTGAAATCGCGACTAGTCTTTTGAACTTTGACGAGGCCGAGACGGCGCGCGGCGCCAGAAGATGTAGAATGTGTAATTTGAACGGGTCGAGATGACTTATGACTTGCAAGCAACTGAGATACCTTGACTGTGTGTGTTTGTGTTGACCTTGACTGTGTTTGTTAAAGAGTCGATCCTGGTCAGGACAGTGACATCCGGGTGCGCTGAAAGGATTCATTGGTCCTGTACAGAAGAAAGGTTTCCATAGTCTATCCTGGTCGAGATGTGTCGTCCGGGCCGCACCGAGAGTGGTCGGTTGAAGGGATGCACTCGCTCGGTCCAGATGTATTGCGTTGGTTGACTGGTCGAAGGGACAGTGTCGTCCGGGCTAGATCCATGTGGGTTGGTTGAAGGGATGCACTCGTCCGGTCCACGTCATTTCGGTGATGGTTTTAACTTGAGTGATACTGACGACGACGACGTTTGATGACGATGACAATCAAGACAATGAAGTTTTAGTAAAAAGTCCTGTTATATCTAACTGTTTTTAGCAGGATGGACGAGCGGATGTACTGGTGATTGGAAATTGTTTGTTCCAGATACATACTAACGCCCGAGGACGGTCGTATGTCAGTCTGGCCGTGAAGGCGCGCCGACGCCAATTTTAAATTTGTGAACGTCAAGAGTGGCCTGTCACTGTCAGAGTCACTCTAGCGAAGCGTCGCGTCTATGGGAGCGGGGCGGCCATCTTAAGAAACACACTTTTGATCGAGGAGTCGCCAGCGCACCGTGTCTGTGACGAATCGCTATTCATCGCGCCAATTACAGTGATTTTACAACAAATAAGACTTGAATTTGGAACAGAAGACAATTAAACAACTGATAGACCATTTATTTTATGTTACGAAGAATTATAATAATTTGAGAGTACAAAACAGAGTGTTGTTCGTTTTGTTTCACCGCATCACGTCCACGCCCAAGGATGAATATTCTGATGAACGGCCGCCTACTACTACCCACATGCGCCTTCATATAGATAGATATTTGTTTTTGTTGTTGTCGTTGTTTACGTCGTTGACAGGCTTATGAATTTGGCCATAAACTTACATGAAAACAACTAGACTGGAATGGGACTGCTCTCAAACGAGGCTGCCGGAACACAGCTTTAGGTAACTGGCGACAGATTTTCATCTTGAGGGTATGTAGCCAGATGAGTATCAGAAACTACGCTACCACCGTGATATGGTTTCCTGTAGCTCAATATTATTGTTGGGATTTGAACACCGGCCCTGTGGCGTGCGAACCAATCGCGCTAACCACTGAGCTACCAACGCTAAATTCGTCTCTCCCATGTCTCGAATTCTGGAATTTGTGGTAGGTACCATAAACTTGTAATAGCAGTGGTGTGTAGTTTTCCCGCCATTCTGTTGGAAGCGTATGTTTTCCGGGCAAAAAATATGCTTGTATATAAGTTTCCTAATAACAAATTTCATTTAAATCTATTCATTACGTGGAGAGGAATGCAGAAACACAAAATTTCGCATTTATAATATTAGTGTGAAGTGTAATTTAAATACTTTTAGTGCAAGATAATAACTAGGTAATATTAATCAAAAATTAAATCCTACTATACACTATACGAATTTTTGACAGATAAGACAACTATAGAATAGATTGTCCCGCTCCGCACGATGTTGCCATACTAATCAGGGCCATTATGATTACTTATTTAAAATATGATTATTAAGATCTGCATGTAAGGGAGTTTTGGCGGGAACGTGAAGAAATCATGTCGAGTCATTTTATTATTTTCCATTACTTGTGTTATTTCGAGTGTTAATGTGTAAAAACTGTGAATTTTTACCCGTTAAGTGTTCGTGAACATGCACGAGTGTTGGTGAATGGTATAATGTCGTAAAATGTGAATTTTCGTGTTGTTTCCAAAACTCCATAGAAGGCTCTAGTAAAGTTTTCACCACTTTACTGGGGCATGACTTGGACTTGACCGTGACTTGCTTTGCTTGACTTTGACCGTGTCTATGACTTGTTTGATAATATCTAACAAAACTTGAGAATATATATGTATACTTGACACTGGCAAATGCATAAGACGTGCGACGCCAAAATCCTCTTAGGAGGAAAAAGAAAAAAAAAACATAGACTAGAGAGTTTTGTGTCCAGCAGTTTTCAATCAATTTGCAAGCGGCTGCCATTTATCAACAATTTAGAAGAAAAAAAAACGGCAAGGATTCTCATCATTTTAGGCCACCAAATCAAAGATCCGTATTCACACCCTCTTTAGCAGGATCTAATAAATAGTTTGTACTAAACTTCATGCGATAAGGAAGCGTCAACATGGAGCACTCGATTTACTTGTAATAAAAAAAATAGCAGACACTGAACAACCTTGTCACGATCAGTGATCAACTTCAACCGTTCATTACAATTAAAATTTTCATTTTTTTAATGCGACATAATTCTAAGACGTAAGCGGATAAGAGGACGTGCATTAGATTTGGTAATCAATAATCCTTTGTAGCAAGATGGCCTTGTAAAGAGATTGTTTAAAGTTGGAGCACACGAGCGATGGCATTTAAATTTGATGATTGTGGACGATATCGTATCATTATCTTAGACGATCGATTTGGCAAGCACTTGTAGATCAAGGGTTTGAAAGTAAGTATCAGCAGGCCTAGAACGGGCGCCGGGATAAAGTTATGTCCACCCGTTTTGTCTTCGTGTCAACGTGTCAAAGCTAGAATACCATCGCTTATCATCAGGCGGCCCGTCTGCTTGTTTGCCACCTATGGCAAAAAATAAATAAAAAAATGGATACATCCGTCTCGTTCTCGCGGGATAAATATGGTGGACAACATTTTATCCCGGCGCCTGTGCTAGGCCTGCAGATGGGACTAGTGCGAAAGGTGCGGTACTTCAACTACCATTGCATTGCATTCTGCAAATAAAGTTTTTAAAATATTTTCTAATAAAATTTCTGACAACAATATAAAATAATTTATAATAACATCACACTAATATTATAAACGCGAAAGTTTGTGTGTAAGTGCGTAAATGTCTAAGTATGTAAACAGGAAATTATGTAAGTGTGTTTGTTCCCGTTCAACTCTGTAACGGCTGAACGGATTTGGATGAAATTTGGTGTGGAGGTAGTTTACACCCTGGATTAACACATAGGATATACACACATTACTTTTTATCCCGGAAAAATATTCGGTTTCTGTAGAATAGTGGGTGAGACCGCGGGGCACAGCTAGTTATAAAATAATTTCTTTCTTTTAACATTTCAATAGGTACGTAGCATTCTAATGATATACAAATTTTTGGTATAGCTGCTGGATGAGGGCGCGTATTTCAAAATGTTGAACACAAGACTTTTTATTTTATTGTTACTTACGGATGAGAGGAGCAAATAGCACGCCTGATGTTAAGCGTCACTCTTGTCCATAATAGTTCATACGCGGCAATGCACTGCGCTCGTCACCCTGTGATATTAGATGTTAAATCTATTTATGCCCAGAAATTACTCTGGAAACATTGTCTTGCAATCCGGAGCGTAGTAATGTTTGCACACTACTGCTTGGCGGTTGTATAATAAGCAAAGGTGTGGTACTTCCCTAGGTGGAATCTACAAATGATACCTATCAAAACAAAAAAAAATAACGATTTAGACAAAGCATTCTTAAATATGCTCCCAACTAGTAGGATTCATCGTATACATAATTTATGATTGGAAAAAGTTTTATGTTCCAATCGCTGGCTGTACCATATTCAGCCAAAACAAATTTTATCTTATGTTATTAAGTTTTACTGTTGAAATTTGATGAATTTAACGCTACTTTTTACAAATTTAGTAAAACGCGTGGGCCCAGTAGGACGTAACGGCGTACGACTATGTTTGGTAATTTAACAGCTGTGGTCACTATAAACATTGCCTTAAATAATATTTACTTTGTAATATTAATTCTGTTCTTACAAACTAATACTACTACTTACTAATTAATAGTTCTGCGGACAGTAGACCTCGAGCACAAGCTTTTTTGTACAACATTAAGTCTAAATTTTCATAGTTTTTTTTGGCGTCGACGATTTTTGATTGCTAGGGTATTTCCCCAATCAAAAATTGCCGATGACTAAAAATTCTTTAAAATTGTAGAACCTGTATATACCAAGTTTTGTCAAGATTGGTTGATATATTAATACGACCTGTATGAGAGTACCAACATACGGATGAAAGCAAATTTTTTCAGTTAAAACTGAGACCTTTCGTTCGCTTCGCTCACTCGGACAATTATTCACATATAACGTCAAAAAGTGTTTCAGTACGAAGTTTGTGTAATAATACACGGCTATGATTTTATTACATTTTTTTTTTATAGGAACACTTTTTGTGAATATTGTCTTCAAATATACGTACATTTAATATACTCCATTACTTGATATCTGCCTCTCTTTTCATTTTAGTTAAGAGAAAAAAAAGTTGTAACAATTTTAGATTTGTCAAAATAAGTTTAATTTAAGAAAATTGCACAACAGATTACAGAATCAACGCCATTACCACATACAATTTAACAACGATCATGAAAGATGTAATATTAATTATAACAGGATCACTACTCTGTTATAGGAAATAATATTTGCACAGAATCAACGCCTTTACCAAATAAAATTTAACAACGATAATATTAATTATAACAGAATCTCTACTCTGTTAAATAGAAAATAATATTTGCAAAACATTCTCAAACTTCCGATTTTGTTCATTGATTTGTCTGTCGGAAGTTTCATGAGAAGTTTCACACATCATCAAATCTTCCACGATTTCCGCTTTGTCTCTCGCGGGAGCTTTGATAACTTGTTTTATCTTATTTGGCTTCTTTCCATATTCTCCGTCTAGATTCACTTCTTGATTGATATTAAAAACATTGTGGGGGATATCTAAAGTATCATTATGATTGGTTTTTTCGACTCTAATTTCACTATCGTGATGACTGACCGTACCACGGATATTGACTATAACTGTAGGCTTAACAACAGTCTGCGACTCACGATCCCCAATTTGACTAGGTCCACTCATATTATTTGTCAGTGGTTTGTAGTTTTCTGTAGACTGCGAATCTTCAGTTTCCCTGTTTTTATTTTGGTAGTTTTTGTTGACTTGTGGCCGCTTTTTTGGAGGTTTCTGGGTCGATACAGGTTTTGGTGCTAGTGATGTTTCACGAGTATCGATGTGAATAAATATTTCCTCTTTTGGAAGAAGTTTGCTATTATGGTCTGAGTCGTTGAGTTCCAGACTTTTCGGAAAACGGTATTTCAGAGGTGGCATTTCGATCCTATCGTTTCTTCTAGGTATAAAGTCAGTGTCTCTCGGTAGCTGAAGTTGTTCGTTTTCGTATCCATACCTATCATGGTTATACGAGAGATTATTATCTTCGTGCTGTTTGAAATTTTCTGGTATCTGCGACCGGATTCGCAAAGATTCTATGACGTCACGGAATAGGGACCTTTTCTCGTGTTTTGTGGCAATTTCACGCATCATGATCGGGTTTGCGTTGGTCAAGATGATCATGTACGTAACGCAGATGAAGCAGTGCATCTGTCAAGGGAAAATAAATCGTATTAGCACCTCACATCAGCACACCAGTTCAAGAAAATGAAAGCACATAAAAACATACGAAGTGTAGATTGTGTGATATCTGTCGTCCGGCACCGAGGCCTATTGTTAGAGCAATTTTGTGCCAGTGACCCAGAACTGAACGATGAACGGTCCTGTGGTAAGACAGACCCAGGCAAAGGTATTTCAGAACAGTGTTTAAATTAAAATGCGTGAAGCATCTTTTCAAGCAAAACATTTTAAAGAATCGTAGGCTGATAAGCTTAAATAATAATTAAAATTTACTATTTAAAGCTATTGGGTGCGGGAGCTATTCAAGAACAAGACATCCATGTATTTGTTTGACCGGCTTAACAAGATCAATCAAAATAATTATGCATAAGTATGCCCATAGTCTGCGAGTGCAACGTTTTGGTATGGAGTCTCAGGACTAATTTGCATTTTTTTGTACATAAATTGGCAGGTAAAAAATGTAAAGACATGTATACCTTTACAAATTCGCTTAAGGAATGAAGTAACCAATAAGAAGTAGAATGGTATAATACCAAGAATATGATGGTAAACATGTATCGAGTATAGTGATGTCTACATTATACTCTACATATGTGTTGTTACTTCTTCTAGTTTACTTAGTTACTTGGGACATGGCTGGGAAAAAAGTACGACTACGACGAATAAATGACAAGTAGGTATTTTTGTAAAATAAAATCACAGTTATACATAATCCATGAAAACACTCAAAATTTATAAATGGGTTTTGTTTAGCAATTTATTTCTTTGTTTAGTAAATGTGCGCACACAGTCGAAATATATACTAGAAGAGGAATTAAATGTACTCTTATCATTTTCTGCCAACCTCCGTAGCTTATGGAATTTTTAAACTACTGGCAAAGATATTTTACACATGAAACTAAGACAGTAAAGCTAAATCCCTTACCTTGGTGTCCTGGTATTCGTTCCGCGTCACGGGCGTGACTGAGCTCTTCTGCTGCCGGTGAAGGGTTGACTGAACCTTCCTGAACTGCAGGTGTTCCGCACTTAACTCCTCTATTATTTATTGTTTATTTGGTTTTATATATTTTGTACCTTGATCTTTTAGAACTTATTTATTAGCTCTTGCCCGCAGTTTCGCTCTCGTAGCGAAGCACATAGCCAGTCGCTGTTGTCATTATCACTAGTGTTGCCGAATTATCGACATTTTTAATATCGATAGATAGATAGGAACTTAATTTATAGCCCTTCCTAATTAATCAATCCCTTAATTTCCAGCTCGAAGATCATTAATATCTTCGACTAGCAAATAAATATTGAATTCGTTAAATACCAGGAGTATGAACGCTGTGAAAAGTCTGCTCACTTTAGAGGACAAAACTGAAAAATACAAAAAAAATACGATGGTCCCAACTGATATACGTACTATTTTGAGCGTAATATGTTCGTGGAGTTCGTAATAGGTACGGGCTATCAAGCGGCTATATGGTCTGTGATCGGAAGATATTGGCTCCATGTAAATCTGTGTTTATAAAATCAATTTAATCCACTTAGCTCCTGTCCTGTCCTGTCCTGTGTGCTTTGTTAGCAATTAGTATTTGCCAGCTATTCAACCAAATATAAGTAATAAAATAAGTTTTTTGGAAAAAAAAAACCAGACAAGCTTTTTTAAAATTCGTTATTGGTTGAAATCAGAAATCAGAAATATTTACAAGCCATAAATAACATTGAATATTACAGGCAAGTCACTTTTACAAATGAAACTATGTTTAGAGTTAAATTAGGCAAACTAATCAATAATTTAAACAATTTGATAATATTGTGACAGGGTTGCTTGCTCCGCTTGTTCATTACCGTTTGGTACTGTACGCTGATCAAAATGAGTCCAAACTCCATCAATCTACTGTTAGTTACTGAGGAGTTCCACTTTCCACCTAACGAGACTAGTGTGCGAGTAAAACATCCACCAATAGGACTACTTAGTTTTACCAGCTATATATTTATGTAGTCTTATTGGAAGATTTTTTTCTCAGCTACCTCGCACATTTCTGGTCGCTCTTTGGGCTAAGTCCGTAATTTAATTTCCTCTTTAATACGAAGAGCTTGTTCTTCTCTTTTAGATTTAAGCCCGACCTTTCCTACCATTTATAAAGATTGGTTTATCTTGTATATGAGTAGGTATGTTAGTTTTCCTGCTTTGCCAAGAACTATACTTTGGGTCGCTGTGCCAGTGAGAGATAGGCACGAGATAGGTTTGAGTGCGTGTGTGTGTGCGTGTGCGTGCGTGCGAGCATGTGTATACATTTTTACCCGACTGCCCAAGAAGAATGGTAATGCCTTTGAGGTGTGTGTAAGTATTTATGTAAGTATGTATGTTTTCAACACACTCGTAGAGTGGATCTTATTATATCGCTTTTAGGCACGCAATCCAAGATATTACTGGAGATAAGATATTAGTGTTGGTGAATAGTATAATGTCGTGAAACGTGACTTTTCTTGTTGTTTATAAAACTCCATATAAACCCTTAGTAAAATCTCCACCACTTTACTGGGGTATGACTTGGACTTGACCGTGACTTATATTTGTCCGAAGATAACTTAAGAAACGTTGATCAGATCTTTATGAAGTTTTGTAGGCAAGTAGTTAATTTCATTATAATTTTCAATTTCGAATATGAGCTGAATTGGTGATAGGGTTGTGAAGTTGTAGGTGTAGCGATGTCTCAGTTCGGCGCGAACTACTAGTTTTTAATTATTGACAAATACAACGTGCAATTAATTAATACATAAACTAAATACTATTATTTTGCAGATTAAAAACTGTTCATAACCTCTGTAAAGACATAAACGGCAACTAGTCTGGTCGGGAACTACTAGATCTCAATGTCCGGAAGCTACCATTGGCAAGCAATAACTAACTAGCAATATGCACCTTACTGAATTGCAATAACGTCTTCAAAAACTACATGTGCTTTCATGTGTATTGCTAGTTTTTTAACTATCTCACTCGAGCAGCTTCATGAATATATACAATTACTTGTTATGCTGTATGTTTGATGATCTTGGATATTACTAGAGAAATTATAAAACCGCCTTTATAACTGTACCTACTAGTGTTTTCTGGAATTACAAGATCTTTTCTACATCACACCTAACAGCTTTGGCTCCTGTAACAAAAGTTTGATAAGACAACTTTAGAGTCTGAAACAGTACTTGTTATGTAGGATGTAAGGAAGATAGAACAACCAGTTGTACTACAAAGTTGACCTAGGTGGTTTCCTTTAGTAAGCGGTGAACATTTTGATCTCCGATTCGCTTGCCAAGCGAGGGGATTATGGCCATACCCCAAACTACAGGTTTCGTCCTGTAGCTGACGTCTACGAGTAAAGTATGTATACAAAAACAATACTATACAAAAAAAAAACGCACGCCATAATTTACCTATCACGTTAGGGCTGTATGAGGTCACATAAGAACAGACAAACACACATGAATGCATAGTTGCACTTGAATATACCCGAACAACATTACCCTGTTTCTAGGCAGTTGGGTAAAAATAAGATAATGAGTAAAAAATATGTTTATTCTTACAAGAATTCTGTATTTACTAATAAAATATCGAGAATAAACAAACCAAATTATAGCCCAAAACTAAATTTTGTAATTAAGAATAAAATAAATAATCCTAGTCAAAATAAATAATTATTCTATCACAAATTCAACTTATTATTAATATCAACCTAGGGAACAATATCGTATTCAGCGGAAAAGTCGAAGTCAAAAGTGGTTCAATCCTGTGTGTCTAGTGCGACTTTTTCCAATTGCGATTCGATCGCGGAAGTAAGAACAGTGCCATCGAGATTGCGCTAGATGACGCTGCTCATACCTATATAACCTAACCTTCAAAAGATTTGAACGTAAGGCGATGTAATACGATGTGAAGTGCCGATAAGATAATGAAGTCCATGTAAGCTCGCTCAACTAAACTTAGTGCTATTGCTATTTTTTTCTAATAGAAACACAAGATAGGGATATCGCGCACTTCAGTGCTGTTAAATAAGTGAGATCTTAGTTCTCCATACAAGCTTAGACGAGACCGGAGCGGACAGACTAAAACCAAGTTTTAACTGTCGCTGGTGTACGTTTGTCGTCGCGGCTTAGATTATTAATATTAATTTTAGGTTTGATAGCATTTAAATGCATGCTATTTCTTTCTTTCTACTAGTAAAAGACATCAACAGCGCCAATAGCACTTAAAAGATGGAATCGACGTCAGTCGTTCTCTATATCATAATTAGGTATTCCAACTAAAATATAAATATTGAATTTATTCTCTAGTTTGTATTCTCACTGGGAACTGATAAACATCTCTAATCAATATATCGAAGGTGGTCCGCATTTCCTCGCGTTTGTGGATCCTCCCTACATCGTCCTCGTTGGCTGGCAGCAGCCGATGGTGGAGGACCAGGGACGCCAGGGTGGTCTTCATGGACATAAGAGCGAACTGATATCCTGGAAATAATGTAAATACAATAGTTAGTTCTTAGGGAAAAATATAAAGAAGTAGCTTGCCCAGGCGGCTTCACTCGCATAGGCTACAGTAAAATCAAATCCCATTTCACTTCTTCAGGGGTTGATTTTCAAAAAATCCTAACACTTTTTTCGTCCTAGATACAAATCCTAGAGAGAGAAGGAGGTGTCAAAGCTTAGTGCATACTTCTTGCTTTAATGGTTGTTTTTTTAAAGTTTATTTAAATTGAAATTCCTTAGCTTAGGTACATAAAAAATTTAGGATGTGCTTCCAAGTTACTTTAAACATAGTTGATAATAAGAATGTTATAATGTTCATTCAGTTCAAAAAAATGTTATGAGATTTATGATTACTAAGAGACCATTGAGCTATGTAGCTCAATGTGGTATACCTATAGTAACTTTAATAGCAAACATCTTATAAAGTGAGATGCTCAGATGAATTCACTAGGTGAAAAGGAAATCAAAGTATCAAATCACGATCTTACCAATACAGTTCCTAGGTCCATAGCTGAATGGCAAGAAGGCAGCAGAATGCTTCGGCGGAGCGTCGAAGAACCGCTCGGGACGAAACTGTTCGGCGTCCTCGCCCCAGTACTGCGGGTTGCGATGGATGGCCCACACGTGGATCATGGCGCCTGTTCCTTTGACCAGGGTTTGGCCTGAAGCTGGAGATAGAAAATGATAATTGGCAAGATTATATTTGTTTTTCTTGTAAGTCGTGATAGCTTACTGGGAGCACGCTCGCCTCACATTCGCAGGGTCGTGGGTTCAAACCCGGACATGCCCGTACCAATGAGTTCTTTGGAACTTGCGTACGGATATACCACTGGCTTTTCGGTGAAGAAAACATCGTGAGGAAACCTGCATATTTCCAGAGAAGAAATTCGATTGGCGTATGTGAATCCGCCAACCCGCACTGGTGGTGGATATGGCGCAATCACCTTTCGAGGGTAGGCCGATAACCCAGCAGTGGGATGTTTAAAGGCTCATGCAGATATTGATTGATATTGTTTTTTATTCTATTTTGTTCCGAATAGGTTTGAGTTTGACCACTTTCTGGTAATGATGTGGTCTAGGGTGGAGCACACTTTCCTGTTCCTAGAAGGTACTAGAAGGTTTATAGACACCCATATTGTACTTTTACGTTCATCGGTACCTGGTTGAAGGCTATGCAATACACTCTCACACTAGTGCAAATCTTTCCAGCAAGGCGCCTGATTTTTCTGATCGTTTGTAAACAATCACTTAACGCGCTATATTCATCTTCACCTAGCTGTGCTCAAGTAGCATCTGATAAGGAGATATAACAAGATTCACCATCTTTGTTATTTACCATCATAATATATAATCTTTGCGTCCAAAGTTGGAAATTAATATTAGCATATTTATTTCCTTCAATTTTCAGCTTATATAGTTTCCCATTTCTCAGTACTCAATCCCTTATTTATTTATTAATTATTTATATATTATTTATTAATTTTATTAAAATACCAAAATCACTATGCCTATAATATTTGAGTAATTCCCTCTATTCCTCATGGACTCTATTATAAAACTGGATTTTGATAAAAATGGGTCCAATCTCGAAGTATCTCTTATCAAATAAAAAAAGATTTTTTCAAATCGGTTTATAAAATTAAATGATGGAATTCTAAGGTAACAAACAAAAAAAAAAAAATACAGTCGAAATGAGAACGTTTTCTTTTGTAAGTAGGTTAAAAATGGGGGTGTTTTTTTGACACATTTTTAGAGATTTTGAGATTCTAAATCAGAAGCGTAAAGAACTTACGCAGCACCAAGTCCTTGTCGATCTTCCGAAGCAGCAGCAAGCCCGGTGAGTATACCCTTAAAGTTTCCTTCAACACAGCTTCCAAGTATTTAAGCTTAGGGAGGTCGTCATGTTCTATCGATCTTTTGCAGTCACCAAGAACTTCTTGAAGTCTGTAATTTGTAAGTTAAAATTTCGTAAAAACCTTTGATCGTTGATACCATAATCAAAGTTGAGACCATAATACCCGCGCGTATTATGCATCAACATGAAACTTCTTCTCAGTCACTTATATCTAGTAGATTATATTTAGTTTTATTTTTATATTTATTTTTATTTTTATTAATATTTTTTTTATTGATTTATGTAATTTCTATTCTTTGTTTTTATTTTATTTGATTAGACATGAATTTACTTACCAAATTACTTATATTTGCCATTATTATTATTATTATTTGTTTAAAATGTTTAATATGTATAACAAATAGAAAATGACGTGTAACCAATGGTTTTTTTTTTCTCTTGTGCTTTGGCTCCACACGTTGTGTATTTAGCCAGTGTCAAGTATTGGTATATTCCAAGTAAAAGTTAATTATTTCACAAATAAAATAAGTTTCAGTCATAGTCTAAATCAAGCAAAGTAAGTCACGGTCAAGTCCACGTCATTCTCCAGTAAAGTGGTGGAAACTTTACTAGAGGTTTCTTTGGAGTTTTGGAAACAACACGAAGTTCACGAACTCTTAATGGATAAAAGTCCACCTTTTTTATATAACACAAGTTTCGGAAAAAAATAGAATGACGCGACATGACTTCTTGCCGTTCCCGCCAAAACTCCAACCAGTGGCTATGAATAAATGAGATTGAGATTGATTAGATTCGATTCTTATACGTTCGATAACCCGCATATCTAGAATACCCAAACGAATAGACAATAATTATTGCTTGCAACGACTTTTTGTACCGGTCATATTCTAATAATTAATCTAAGTGCGAGCCGCAGACTAGGTAGGTAGGAAATATATACTTAAAAGTACGATGTATTGTCTTGAACTACTTGCCTGCAAATTTTCATGAAGATCGGATCAACGGTACGCAAATTATCGTCGGACAAATATACATACAAACATATAAACCAAAGACAGACCTTATTTATAAGGAGAATTCTGTGATATAAACATACAAATGCCGATTTGTTCCTGTAGGCTCTGAGACCTCGCTTCGCTCGATCAATTATTGAGGTAAGTAAGCACTACTGAAGAATAGCATAACGTTTTCCTGAAAAATAACTCAGTACTAACTCACTCTTGAAAGACTTTTTCCTGCACTTCAGGATATTTGGCCAGCATGAGGCATGTGAATGACAGCGTGACAGATGAGGTGTCCGTTCCAGCGAAGACAATAGCCATAATCTCTTCGGTGAGACCTTGGAGGTCTCCGTTGTTCGCTTCGAGCAATAGCTCTAGAATTGATGCTTTTGCTTCTGGAATGGAAACGGAATAACATTTTATTTTATTTTAACATTGTGAAAATGAGATAATACGATGGCTAACGTAAGCATTATTATTCATCCTTGGCACGCGGCTTGAGAATCACAGAACGCTCAGAGGACGCTGCTGCCCGTCCTCCTGCGGTTCTAATTACAGTTTTATGGCATATGTAGCCGGGTCGAGTTTTTACGTAAGCCATCCAAAAATTAAAAAAATATACCTATTATATCTACAGATTTAAATAAATGATATAAATAAATTGATGAGCAAAAAAAATATAATGTCAATATTTTTCAGAATATTCCAATCTGTCCCCCTGATCTATCCTCTCAGGGGGACAACCAGGAACAAAAAAGTTAGTATTGTACCCCGATTAGCAACGATGGGCTTTATCCCGTAACTCTGAAAGCGATAGCGAGAGCGCGAGCGGGACCGCGCATAGTGCGACTAAGTTGGTACGAGCGAGATGGCATGCTCTCGCAATCAGAATCATGAACGTTTCAAAGTTAGAGGATAAGCCCGCAGATCGAACTAATTATTTCCTAGCGGGTATAATTATCAACACCGAATAATTCTAAATGTCAGTGCTGTTGTCTTCATGGTCACTGTATCATATTAGTACGACCTTGATGATGTAGATGTACGAACAAACAGTCTAGAAACATTACATTTTAATAATACGAACACGGAAATAAATACTATAATTTATACCTACGTTAAATCGAGTCGATAATTCCGACTATAGTTCGAAACAGCCCGTATTGATAACATTAAATGTGCTGTTAAAACAATATCACAAGCTATGACTAAACTCTGACCTCTAAAACTAGTTAAAAAAAAACCTTGCTAACCATCATTATTTAAATTACCATATTTAAAGAAAAAGTGAATCCGGAGTCAAAATAAAATTATTTTCCTAGCTAATATTTATCTTCTAGGTGTGGTAATTAATAATATATATAATTGGTAGGTAATGTAGGTAAGTCTTGTGCAAATGTTCACTAATTACGTAGTTTTTAGTAGAACATACGTGCTTACCATAGTTTTGAAAACCATTGTCTTGAGTTACGTCAGCTTTGACTTTTGTGAACTTCTCATACCCCTTTGCAATGCTCTGAAATTATAAACAAACTAAATTATGTTTCACTACCTACTAGCAAAGAACGATCCTGTAATAAATCTATGCTACTAGTAATACGGATAACTTTTGACTCCGTCGTACTACCTACTGAACACCTCAGTAATGCAGTTACGATGAGATTTATTTATTCATCATCATCAGTTTATTGATTTCCACCGTTGAACAAAGGCTTCTGCCCTTGAGAAAAGCGTTGGTTTGCTATAATCCCCACGCATGGCAGGCTTGAGAATCGCAAGGACCCTATTCGGAGATATGACATTTTATCTCGGTCACTCTCACTCCCATTAAATTCTAAATTAGAGAGACAGTGACCGAGATAAAATGTCATTTCTCCGAATATGGGCCCAGATCGTACACCGTTAAAAAAAAGGACTTTGCTCCTCCGGTGTTTTAGGCCGTAGTTTCATTATTCACGTTAGTATAATGTGGGTACATATATAGTTATTAGTTATATAGACATTCTTTAGCATATAGCATGTAAATTCTCATGTGTATGCCACCCGACACGGTTCCGATCCGAGCCATTGTTGTCAGTTCAACATCCTCCATACATCCATGTCCTTGTATTCGTCGTGTAAATGTCGTGGGGCAACAGTTACAACGTCTGCGCAGCCCAATGTAGACAATTTTAGCTTACATACCACCACTTTGCCTGGTTACGTAATGTATTGTATAAAATAATTGTCATCCATAGACTTTGTATGCCACTCCACTAATCTTGGGAATACGCATCTGTTATGGAAGATGCAATGCAGGTAGACCTCCCACCCTGGACCGACGACATTGTGAAAGCGACAGATCGTCGTTCATTGTGGTGCTTTAAGGGTTGATGATAAAGCTATTTGCCTTGAGGTCCAAGCTAAGTTGTTGGACCACCAACGCTACGCTGATTTTAACTAATTGTCTCGACTTACCGTTAAGAGGATTCCGCGAGGCTTTGGCGCATTCGATATTGAATTTATTAATTATTAATAATTTCAAATTTTGAAATTGTATAGCTGTCGCTCTGTTTCTCGTGCGTACGATAGAGAGAGTTAGTAAATTTTCCTAACTTTTTGATGATATTAGCGTTTCGGGGTTAGTCTGTTATCGCCCCCTAAATCTTAACAAAATCTTTGGTTTTTGGTGTCAATGGCTTGGATAAACTATAAGCTGTGTATTGATTTTTTTATTGTAATCTAATAACAACTACTTTCCTTCGTCGTATTTTCGACGCAAAAACATTGGCACTTTAAGTGCTTATATCAACAAAAAAATAGCGAAATTTAAAAAAAAACAACAATACAAGCATAGTTTTCGCTATGCTTGTAAAATATATATATAAAAAACATCAAAATCGGATAGCATTTAGAGGTGGGACTACGCTTTGTGTATGGACAAGGTAAGGTAAGGTAAGGATGGTGTACTCTATTCTTAAATAGAAGGTTATTTATTATTTTCTACGTAAAGAAAATGCTGGCGTTTATCTGACGTTTTGCCATTCAGCGTGATAATGGTACGAGCCGTTGGATTATCTTTAGACATTGAATGGACTCTGGGCAATCCCACTGTTCGGTTTAATGTTTTGTTTAGTTAACAAAGGCACTTGCCACCTTAGAGCAAAACAGGCCTCCTTCCGGGCCGTTCCGGCCGGTACCAAGTTGCTGTATGCTTGCCACAGACATTAAAATAATGTAGATAAAATTACCTTGTCTAGGAATTCCCACAAATTATCAGTAACATTCTTCAACCGCATGTACATTGGAGTCATCTCGTAAACAGTTTGGTTGTGCAATAGAGGCTGCGTCATACGATCTGCTATTAACCGACCCATCTTCTTCAAAGCTACCAGTTCAGGGTTCTCCAAGTTTTCCTGTGCGGTGCTCTTGATACCCAATGTTGATTCTGTAAGAACGATGTAGATACAAATGTGGAGCGTTTAAAAAAAAGCCTTCAATACATATCAAACCGACCATTAATTGAGTGAGAATCTGCAGCCCATCTTTGAATTTATCTTTAAAATGAAGATTGATTTTGAACTATTGCTGCAGCTACATACTCGAAGAGTGGCGAGGCAAGTAGCGCGAGAAATAGGCAGAAGTAGAGTGGCCAAATTACTTGGCGGTTTGTTATGCTTATCGCCTTGCCGACTGCTCCCGGTTTTGTCACTTGTTTGCGCGCAAGACAATGGACCGGCGAGATAGAAAAAAAATGAAAGAAAGAGGTAGAGTGAAGGCAAGAAAATTAGTAGAGTAGTATATGAGTTGTAGAGTAGTGTATGGCCGCGTCGCGAATATTTGCAGCAACCCGAGATGCAGCGCGAGGGTTAGATTTGGTTTGGTGTGTGCGGTGTCTGGGTTTTGGTTTGGTTAGGCTCGATCATACGCACCACAAATAACATCGAAAGAGTTCGCAGACAAGTCATCGTAGATTGACAAAGGTCCTTTGCCACTTTTGCTCTTCAACATATCAGCCAGAATGACGCCTTTGTCGCGAAATACTTCAAAATATTGATTTAGATGTTTCATCGCAAAAACTGGGTTGAGGAATTTTCGTCGCGGTCTCCATTGTGATACTGAAAATAAAATTTGGATATTGATTTTATTTTTGTGACACGGTAATTTTAATGCATTGTGTGAGCGACGCGACGCAATGCGAAAATATCAATAAGTAGCGCCCCACCACCAGCCTTACACTGCTGATTTCCTTTGGATACGCACAAAACATTTTGAATCAACGTTTTTAACCCGTACAGCCAAAGGAGTGGAACGAATGGCGTACTTGTTTCTGAGAGATACAATCTAGGGCTTTTCAAAGCCAGAGTGAATAGGTATATTCAAAGTCTGCGTCATCATCGTCGCTTACTAACAGGTGAGTTGGTGGTCATATGCGTCTATAAAAAAGTACATACATTTTGCCTACGTTATCGTCTAAATCAGCTTACAACCAATTATATTAACATTAATTCGCATCCCATCGCGTCGCATCGCTGCTTGTCGCTTTCAGTCGCTAACCTAGGACAATGGGTTCGATTATAAGAATTACAAAACTCCAAGATATAAAACAAGCTATCCAACTTTAGTTGTATACATTTCACTGGCTCTCTCTTTAGCTGTACAAATTTACTTGTAAATATTTCACTGGCTCTTTCTTTTTTATGCAACTGACGGACGATATGAGAAAGTCGCTCTTCTGATAATAAGCGTCACGCTTACCCATAACAGTTCAGTGCCACACAGATGTATGAAGTTCAACAGTTCTAAGCACTGCGTGGCAAGGCACTGCGCTCGTCATTCTGTTGTTTTTTTTATTTTTATTTTATTTTTTATGTTATTTATAGGCTTGCGTTTGACTGCCATCACGTCTGATGTTAAACGAAGATGCAGCCTACGATGGAGCACGCTTGCCTAGAAGAAACCGATTCACTCGCGACTTGAAGACACCTAGATTATAATTATCAGGAAAAACCCACCCGGGCATCGCATTCCACTGTACTGCTGTACAGTGGAATGCGCTTCGAATTCGAATAAAGAAGGGGAATCAAACCGTTTCGTACGAGTTTTTGGTATATCAACCATGAAACGGTGCCGCTTTTTCACGGTCCTGGCTGTCCGATAGAAGAATGGGCAGGGAGGAATAAGATCATGCAAATTCGAAGCATATATCTGTTTTATGTTATAAATATTTTTAAGCAAATTCGATGAAGACATCATTCCATCTGGAATACTGCAATGTTTGCACATTACTGCTTAGCGGTTGAATAGTTGGCAAAGGAGTGAAGGGCCCAGGCAGACTCTGCATAAAAGTCCTACCTTCACTGGTAGAGATCTAGGGCCTTATTCATAAACGTTTCTTAATTTTAATCAATGCTTAAAAAGGTCTGTCTCGTTTTTGCGCGTGACATTTCACGTCAGCCTGAAGTTAACAGAGAATTTTAAGCATTTTACTCAAAGCAACTTTTACGAGTAAGGCACCTAATATTTTGTGACGGAGTGTTTCGACCTTGAACATGTTCCTAGTTCGATCTACTGTCTTCTGGATGCTTTCTACTGCATCTATGGGGAAATCATCATCGTAGAACTATAGATCAGTCGATGAAGAGAACTGCAGGATTTGTTTTTACTGATATATTCGACATTTTTGTAGAGAAGGATTAGAGCAACAGAGCGGGCTGGTCAAGCCGGTATCGAGTTGCTCAATGTACAAGGTAGAGTATTCGAATTAGAGTATCCTTTTATTAAGAAATGTGTATTCGAGCGGGAAAGCAAAAACAAGCTGCTTATTATATGACTAGCTCCGCAGCTAGTCATATAATAAGCAGCGGTTTCACCCGGTATTCTACAGGAACGGTTAAGATTTTTAGGATAAAAAGTAACCTATGTGTTATTCCAGGAAATAAGCTATCTCCACACCAAATTTCATACAAATCCGTTCAGCCGTTAGAGAGTTGAACGGGAACAAACACACTTACATACAAAGTTTCGCATTTATAATATGTGATAAATATGTGATAAAGACTAAAGCTCAAAATCACCATCCTAACTCACATTAGAATTCATTATACTTATATTATTATACCGGTTTCATAGCCTAGCGGAAAAAATAACCCTGGCCAACAAGAAAAAGTAGGAGGATATTATATTTCGCTCTCGCTTAGGCTTAGGCAGTAGGCCGATCACATTCGTGCGTATGTCAGGGCTATAAAAAAAAACCTGTTGTACAAATTTTATCGGAGTCAAAACTAGATATAGATAGAGAGAGGATTTTTTTGATTGAGATTCCTTGAAATGTTGAAGTTCATCATCATCATCAATCGGCCTGAAGACGTTCACTACTGAACAACGGCCTCTCGAGCGGCACACTGAACTACAATTTGCAATTTGAGTGTACCAGTTGCCCGCGACTTTCAAAATGTCGTCATTTCACCATGTGGGAGGCCTACCTACGCTGCGTCTTCTGGTTTGTAGTCGCCAGTTTTCTTTCTTTTGCATCAGTTACATGCTCATACCGGATTTTATCGCACAAAAAAAACTCCGAGCATGGCTCTCCATCTGGTAAAACATAATATGGAGGTTGTGTAGTTATTGAAGACAAAACACACAAAAAGTTGAAGTTGTTTTTTTTTATAAAAAATCGGCTTGGCAACAAGATAATTTTAGATTATCTTGTTACCATGTCAATTTTTTTTCTGATCTATTTCACAATCGTGCAGTTTAAAAGCGTAACCAAGCAAATTACAATTACATCGCAACTTTTATAATATTGCGTTTCGGCATGTACGTTTCATTCGCAGCGTAGGCGCAGTTGCCAACGTCCTACTAAATTCTCAACTGTTTAAATTCGAAAGTCCCGTTGTTGGTTTTTTTTGGATACCACAAATGTGGTTTGAGCCCATTAAAAACGATAAGCAAGGAGAAAGCGAAATGCGGCTTATTCGTCGAAAGTTTTTGAGGGACAGTAAAAAGCGCGTAAAAACGTCCTGGTACTAACAATCTAATAAACATTGAGAATTAAATATAAAATAAACGTAAAGTAAATGTAATTAATTATATAAGGCCGTTTGGGCTTTATGGCAATAATATTTGTTTGACGGGGTTTCGAAATAAATATTATCCCGATACATTCTGATTGTATGTAAAATCTAGCTTACGATACAGTATGTACTTCTGCAGGTTCTGGATGTTTCAATGCCAATTTATGGCGAAAAAAGTATGATTACGTATTCAGTGGTTTTATATTTAGATACAATGGTGTTGTGAGCACAAATAAATCAGGTGTTTTGTTTTAGAATATGTACCTAAACAGGTAATATTCTGGATGTATTCAGGATCTGGATAAAATTTGATAAGGAGTTACTGTATATCACAAAGACGGATACTTCTTTTTAACTCCACGCAAACGAAGTCGCGGATAACAACTCGTACTATATTTAGTGTAGTAGGCTGAGTAGTTTGTTTTAGTTTGAAGATAAGTAGTTACATACACACTCCAAAAACATTATCCTCCTTCTTGGCCAGTCGGGTAAAAAGTTCATTGAGACCTTTACTAGAATAAAAGTCTCAAGGCTAACATAAGAAGCATACTTTTAGACATCTAGAGATGACATTAACTGCATAATTATAAAGGGCTATTATAAGGAGAGGGTATGCTAAGCCGAAAAGACATCATAGTACTTATCATTATAAACAACATGTACTATGGGACCAACACTGAAATCGCGCAGAAAAAAAACAGCTATTCTATGGAAAGTGTCAATGACTCTCGACAAAATATATGGAACAGCAGATTTTTATTTTCTCGATTTCAGGGTTGGTCCCATAATAAAAGATAATCACAGTCACGAGTACTATGAGGCCCTTTCGGCTGTGCATACCCTTTTCTTATAACCCTGTATTGTGACACGTACCAGGTACTACCGGTAGGCTATCACGAAAGAACTTCCCAAAGAGCTTCATAGAGTCGTCCTTCTCGAGGCAGTTCTTAAACACCAAGTCTGCTACCACAGGATCAGCTATCACTAGAATTGTAAAAATAAATCTTTGATTGACTTCTTTACATAAAGTCTGAATGTTAGTTTTCTACATAATTATACAATCTAAAGTCTGAATATTAGGTTGACGAAGAAAATGATGGAATTAATTTTAAAACCGCTTAATTTAATCTAGGTCAGTGAAGGCCTTGTCATCTTCTTTGATTTGCTAACCATATCATAGGTAGATAACTAAAAGGCTAGTCGGAAAACTAGCACATAATGTAATAATGTAATCCTAATCCTAACTAATATTGTGTAAGAAAAAAAGAAAAAAGCTTATTGTGTTAGTTGATGGCTATTTGGTTAGTACACTGAGAAAAATCTAAAGTCATCGGAACCGTAATGACGACCTATTTAGTTGGAAGTAAGGCGAAAAAACGACCAAACGTAAAACGAACAAAAACGCCTTCCTAAGTAGAAAGCGGTTTTCGCCTTACAGCGGAAGGCGATTTCAACGGGAGGTGATACCGCGAATTATGCTCTACAACCTGTTTTTTAGTCGTATGAGTAAACATATTAAACGTAATGAAATAGCGATAAACGTGGTAAGTCCGAAAGATATAATCGTACTGACGATGGTATTCACTTCACGTAAGGCGATTTTAACTATAAGTAGGATTGCTTTAGGCAATATTCGACGTATCTTAAGTCATTATTGGCTTATCAAAGGTTTCGTTACTGTCCATTCCACTTTAGGAACCAGAGTATGTGCCTTCTTGTAAGTTGATTTAGAACGTTCCAAACGCCGTTAAGGTTAATTTATATTTTCCTAACAAACAATAACGTTTTGTATGACCGTGCAATAAGCCTTCTGACGGCTAGTAACGCAGTTGCGGGAAGGATTGTTTAACTTGCTTACGGTTAAATTCAAAGTTCAGTAAAGCATATTAAGCTGTATTTACGAGCAATAACGTTTTGTAAGACCGGAGAATGAGCCTTATGACGGCTGGAAACGCAGTTGCGGGAAGGGTTGATTGACTTGCTTACGGTTAAATTAAACGTTCAGTAAAGTATATTAAGCTGTATTTACGAGCAATAACGTTTTGTAAGACCGGAGAATGAGCCTTATGACGGCTGGAAACGCAGTTGCGGGAAGGGTTGATTGACTTGCTTACGGTTAAATTAAACGTTCAGTAAAGTATATTAAGCTGTATTTACGAGCAATAACGTTTTGTAAGACCGGAGAATGAGCCTTATGACGGCTGGAAACGCAGTTGCGGGAAGGGTTGATTGACTTGCTTACGGTTAAATTAAACGTTCAGTAAAGTATATTAAGCTGTATTTACGAGCAATAACGTTTTGTAAGACAGGAGAATGAGCCTTATGACGGCTGGAAACGCAGTTGCGGGAAGGGTTGATTGACTTGCTTACGGTTAAATTACACGTTCAGTAAAGTATATTAAGCTGTATTTATGAATAATATCGTTTTGTAAGTCCAGAGAATACGCCTTCTGTCGGCTAGTAACGCAGTTTTCTGTAGGCGTGTTTAACTTACTTTACTATCATTCTTAAATTCATATTAGGAGCATTGGATCGCTTAGGTGGTGCCATCTGTAGGCAACAATGTGTGTAAATTAAATAATTCCATAATTACGAATGCTCTAGGGTTCTTTTACGAAATGAGAACACTTTAAGAGCATACATTAAAATATGTTTGCTCTAAAGGGTAAATGGTTTCCATACAAAAATCAACAGAAACATACTAGCTCTCGGATTTTAGGAACTCCAAAATATTATTTACTTATATATTTTTTTAAAGTGTGTTTGCGCAAAACCAATAAAAGTTATAATTTGCATAATAGCTATTGTAAAAATATATATCTATACAATACATATTTATTTTCTTCTAAGCGTCACATATTATAGCGCTTCTGGAAGTCCAGGGAGCTAGTTCTCTGTTAATTTTTGTATGAAAAACGTTGTATTGTTAAAAATAACTGCAAGGCATTCAATTTCGTAATTTCGGAAATATTTAACTTACGCGTATTGTCACGAGATAACACCGTACTAGCAGCCCAACATCCTTAAAATGAACTCGTATGATGGTAAAGCAGCTAACCATTTCTTCAGATAACAGCGTTCCCTGCTCGCAGAAAGCTATTTTTCAGTCCTTGTAATATTCTGCAATAAAGAGGAACAATTAACTTTGTCTTTTTTTTTAGTTTAGTTTAAAATTATGTATTTTAATCCTGTTTTATTTTAGGTTCAATTGCCACTGTATCCTAAAATCATTAATGTTTACGTAACTAACCAACCAAGTGTCTATTAAATTATATGTATATCTACTCTACTATATTATTCGTTCTGTCCTAGGAAATACACAAAATTGTTTTGTTACACAAAATGGTGTTATACAAAATAAAACAATATTTTATAGTTAAATTAAGATTTATTCCAAATTTTAGAAAGAAGTTTTATTATTTTAGAATCAATCACAATAGTTATCACATTGTTTTCAATAAACATAGTCTCTTTCGAAATTATTTATCTAATTATAAAAGTAAAAAACTATAATTATTAGTAGGCGCATTTTGTATTATTATACAACTCAACTAATTATTATACATGAGGTTTTTTAAGGCCTAGCTTCTCTGATTCTCGCTATAACGTTCGCTCTTTATTAACTATTTTAGTATAAAAATTACTGAGTGGATATGAAAAGAAATGCTCAGTTTCTTTAGAATAACAATGAAAATAATTGTTAATTATAAATTGAACGATATATCTGAGTTAAGGAAGCGGGCTCTTAAACAGTTAAATAAATATGAAATGATTATACAAATTATTAATTCTAAATAAAAATATTACAAAATAATTACCGATATACATAAGCACAACAAGACTTATCCATCATCATTACATAATTAGAACAATAATATTTACCATGTCTGGATTTTGTAAAATGCCAACTCGATATTGTCAGAATATGATCAAATCACAAGATTTGTTTAAGGGATTGATCAAATCATTAGATGTGTTTTTAGGGAAATGACAAAATCGAGCCGGCACTTTAACATTTCCTAAGAGCTTATCAAACCCCTAAGAAAATTGATAACTATTAAATATTTCACTGCGACATACTATTACAATATTTGTGTATGTGGTTAGCTAGCCCGCTACCTAACCCTACGACATATTATTATATTCGTCTCACAAAGTACTAGGCAGGCTGTACGATCGTGTATTTTATTAGATTAAGGGTTGGCTTCCCTGATTTTTGCTACCTCGCACTTACGCAACATTTTTAATTTAAAAATTACAGAAATTTTGGCGAAGGAGAAGGAAAAAACATTTTTTTCTGTTTTTTTTTCCTTCTTCTTCGCCAAAATATAAAATAATATCGTGAAAATTGCTGTAAGATACTGGCATTTGTATTCTAAAGATATTGTTTTATTTTTTCGTCAGTATATTTTATTTTTAAATTTTTTTGATTATATACGAACGAGATAGCAAGAATCAGGGAAACGTGTACCTATGATAATATAATTAATCAAGTTGCCAGCGCTGCATAACGCTCAAACTGCTATCCATTGCCACTGTCAGAGTGTTTGGGCACGGTGCAATAATGTTTTTTAAAGAATAACAGCGGGTCTCATTAGTGCGCTCTACCTCATAAGCATAGTTATGATCATCAAAGAGTATTGTGTCAAAAATCTGACAAGAAAAGAATATGTCATTGTTTTCCGTAAGGCGTATACTTTTATCAAAACAAAAACTGGCAAACATGTTTCATCACATATATCTATAGTGACCACATCCGAATTCTTCCACAAAATTCTTTTTCGCTTTACCCAGGGAACAGAAAATAACACCAAAGCATTGCAGCCTACATCAAAACCATGATCATTGGGTAAAGAACTTTTTTTACCAAAATTCGATGTTCGTTTCGATGTCATAAAAACCTTTTTGGATAAAAAGCCAAATATCACGGGCTAATGTGGGGTACTCAGCAGCAGTAGCTTGGAATATTTTGAAAGCAGTGTCAACGGCAGCAACCAGATTTGGTAATTCATAACGCGTCACAAAAGACAATCACAAAATATTTTTGGACTGATGTGGCAGACTCACCGATGTACACGACTAACGGTTGAAATGTCAACTTCCACGCTCTCAAAGTTTCTCTGTGCTCTGCTAAACGAGGCTCTAAATTAGCACTATCAGGTATTCGCAAAATGAAATTATCCCTTATCACGTCTTTGATGTCTTTTTTACGCCTTTTCCCCTTAAAGGCGTAATGTTCATCAGAAGAGGTAGGAGCAGCAGGGATACGTTTAATTTATTTTCTAGATCATCTGAAACAATGCAAAAGTAATAAAAATATAGTGACAGATCCAACCTAAATTGGTTCATATTGAAAACAGGGATGAACATATAAGCAATAAAAAGGTAAGATTTGAAACATACCTTCAATAGAAAAGCTTAATAATTCGCTTACAGCCAATTTGAGGAATTGGTCTTTGGTAGTCTTCTGCAATTCTTTTCCTTTATCAATGATTCTGTCTCCAATGTTCTGTAGTGAGGTGCGCAATATATCTGTGTCCGTAGTTGGGTAGAGTCGATCAAAGTCCGCTATGAGCAGTTTGTAACCGCTAGGACCTTTGAGAACTTGATACTCATTTAAATAATCTAGGAGAGTGCCTTTTTCATTATACAGTCTTTGAAGGCGTGCTTTCGTTGTGATTTCCCAATATCTATCGATATCTTTCCATGATGTACTTCCTTCTATAGCAACGGTAATTGCAAGCGAAGCTTCTTCAACGAGGTCACTCTCAGCTGAAATAATAAAAGTTCAGTTTAATATTTTTTGGACAAAAGAGCAATAATAGCAAAGAAGAGATTCTTGAACATATATATTTTATTTACATATTTAGTGTTAAGTAGGTACAGTGATACCTACAACCGCGCACGAGTTGAATACAGTCGCGGCCGTACATTATCGGGTCGTACATTATTGGGCTGTACATTATCGACATCCTCTGTTTTGTACAACGGCGCAATGCGTATAAAACCTCAAGCGCCGGTACCGAAGGGCGAACGCGGATGTACGGGGGGCGGGCGGCAGGGGCGCGCGGCTCACGCGATCTAGTCACTTATTACACGTTTGAACCTGTTTGCATCTAGTTTTATCCAACAGGGATTGGTTGGATCTAGTTGTAGCCAGCATGATATCGGCTAGACCTAGTATCAGCCACTAGGGTTTGGTTGGACCTAGTTCTAGCCGGAATCATAACGGCTAAACCTAGTTTTACCCTAAAACAATCAGCTAATACTAGATTTAACCAAGAGTAAGTGGCTACACCTAGTTCTAACCGGTTAAAATTAGGTGTAGCCGCACTTCGGGTTTTAGCCGTAGCAGATACACAAAATGTGAGTAGGAAGCATTTTATTAAATGCTTCCTGCGTATGCAAGCACTGGTCTTGTTGCAGTTTTTGTCGTGACGATGTTGAATCTATAGTTTCAAAGATCTTTGCAAGCAAGTTATTTGCATTATGTGATGAGGAATGATGCGATTATTAATGAGTGTTTGATAATAATAATAATAATAAATATCTGGGACATTTTTGCACACACGGTCATCTGACCTCAAACTAAGCAAAGCTTGTAATATGGCTGCCAGAGACTGATATACATACATAGATATTTTTAAATACATACTTATATAGATATTAATTATGGGTTTTTGTCTGAATAAATAAACATTTATTATTATTATTATTAACACCTAGACAGACAAACACAAATATTCATCGCATGAATGTTTGTCCTAGATGGGAATCGAACCCACGCCTCCAAACACAGAAGGTAAGTCCACTACCAACTGAGCCACCGTGGCAGTTGATACAGTTTCATTATAATTTAATTATGGTTTCATGGTTTGTAATGGCTACATTAACTCATACAGAGTTATACGAATCGGTTATACTAAGCTGAACGGAGCTCATTGTACCCACTATAAACAACTTTTACAATTGGAGTTATAGATCCAAAATTGAAATCTCAAAAAAATGAATATCTGTTCCGTACAGTTTGGTGAGTGTTTAGTGTTGTTTCCATAGAAAAAGTTGTTCATAATGACAATTAATATTGTACAATAATTAGTACCACACAGTTCCGATAGCGCAGTACATTTGCTATGTCTTCCTATTATGTGGACACCTGCGTGCTTGTTCTTGAATAAAATTGGTATTGGAATGTTACATTTCCAAAACTGGTTGATTGAAATTTTTTTCAAGAGCAAGCCCAGTGTTTTGTTTGTGAAATAAAGAAAACAAAAACCAACTTCTTCATTATCAGTCTTCCATATCGATAAATTAGCTTGGAATTTCACTCTATCACCGATGAATGGGACTAACAATGACAAATCACTATCTTTGATAAGCGCCAAAGCCACTGCATCAACTCTTGCATCTTAAAATATAGGAGAAACAAAGTAAATACATGCACCACACCAGGTTAGTACTTATTGAGTAGACCACTAATACCTGCTACAACTAGTAACAAAGGTGGAATTGCCCACAGCATACAAAATGTTCATAATATTATACATATTACATATCGAGACCAGTGACTGTCTCGGTAACTGTTTCTCTCTCATTAGGCATATCATGAGTGTGAGACTGAGATAATCTCCAGGGGCTTAAAATGAGGCCAGAGGAAATGTATTCTTGTCAATGGTAGGTAAGCACTTACTATCGTACCAGAAAAAAACATGACTGCTTTAAAAATTCTAATTGTTTTATAAAACTATGATGTTTTACGCTTACTTTTTGTTTCTATCATAATTTATAAATTAGTAATTTTAGGATAATAAAGAAATTAATTAATGACCCAAATTTTGATATTTACATTTCATTTTCAATTATTAGGTATATTCTTTGAATAATGATTTATTATATAGTGAATGAACTAATCAATTTGCAACAACTAAGTAATGTCCACTAAACTCTTTGTTAACTGTAAATATCCGATCCTGACAGCATAGTGAAATTCAACTTTGATCATAAATTATTTCACCATGGTGAATTATTTCAACTGTCAGTTAGAATTTCACTGTTGAAGGTTCACTGATCACCACTAGGTAGTAATAGGTAGTAGTGGTACTACATAGGTGCTTTAAGCTTAAACAAAAACACAAGCACGACATGATTGCATAATGCCCCCTGAGCCCGACTACAACGCAGTAATAACATTCAACAGATAGGTAGGTATCAACTTACCTCGAAACGCATCAATGAGATGGGTGCAGCCCCATTTCGTTAGTAAATCTACAGTATATTGATCTGCCATGTTCAGCCCATGAACTCGGGTGCATCTGCAAATTCACGCGAACGGTCAACTCGGGAAACTAAAAAAAAAATAGCAATAATTTCGATTATTCAAAAACTACCTAAAGTTTTAATAGATAAAATTCAGTCGACTTGAGAACCTCCGCCGCTGGCATGGCTGCTCTAGTGATTTAGATGGTGTTGACGATGATGATGAGACCAAGTCAAGCTGTCGGGATGACATGGATGATTGGATGATGTTGAAGCTGCCTCATGCAACCTAGTGGCGATTCTAGCTTCTTCTGTGGATGTACAGTGCCACAGCACATGTTCCACTGTTTCGTTCTGCTGCGTTCGTGAGTAGGTAGTTATTCTAAGCCTGCCTGTTCAATCTTTCGTCTTTCAAACAAGAATCTAATAAGAATCTACGATACTTTAGGGACGCATCGGCTCTGGCGAGATTTTGGCAATTAATATCTCGTATTTCGTAAAAAATGGTCGTAGAACAGAATAGATACCACAAAAAACCAATCACAAGTACTTATTACACCAAATTAAAGTGTGTATATTCATCTGTTTTTCCCAAACAAACCTTAGGTGTACAACTGTTGTTTGCGACCACGTGAATGGATTTAACCAAAAAACCAAATTCCCTACTGTGCTCTGATAACAGTTCCTTCAAACTTATCACCTAGTGGGTGCCGCTGAAATATTGTGCTTTCCGTTGTTTTTTTAATTTATTAACTACATAATTACCTATCGACATAATATATCTAAAATATCAGTATGAAGAAAGTTCACTTACCTAGTTTTGATCACAATCACTGATATGAATTTGTGTTCTTAAAGTCCTTAGGTCTATTTAATGTAATAAAAAGACAATAACCGACTAATGCAAATCTGTCGATAATTCCGCCGCCCACGTGCGTGCGAGTCGTCTGCGTTGTATAATCTGCTAAGCTTGTCGATCCGAGTGTTGCCAGCAGGCGAAAGCAAAATTTAACCAAAAAAGGGAAAATATTCAAAACCAACGAACGATTCGTAATATCCATATTACTTACCTTAAACATTTATTATTGTGATCAACTTAAATATTTAGAATTTTTCCTTTTTCTTTGAAAATTACTAAGTTTATAAAGAAAATCTGTCCGTTATCTATTAATACCATTGCAAATGTTTTGTAGCAATTAGCAAGTTGTAATTTTTATTTTGTCAAAGAAGAAAGAAAAAATTACCTTGGATTATCTTACTAATTATAATACTAGTAGTTTGCCCCAAACTGTGTGACTTCTATGTATATCTTCACTCAAAAATACTTAGTACATAATGTTTATTTTGTTTTTTGTTTATTGTTAAAGCTAGTTTTGAAATTAAAACAAAAGTTGGCAGTAAGCAATGTGGTGCTTTGTGTTCCTGTTCTAGAAATTAATATTATGATCTACAAACAGTAATTCGTGGGTTATCTATTTATTTGCTGACAAATTTTAAATACCGCTGGCAATGTTAAACTTTAATAATTGACCTAGCGAATCGTAAGTCTCGAGAGTTTACTGGAGCCAATCGTCATTTGTATCAACTGCCGATGTACGTATGTATTTATATTGTTTTATGTATGTGTATTGTTATGTTTGTATGTATAAATTTGTCCGACAATAACTTAAGAATTGCTAATCCGATCTTCATGAAATTTAGTAGACACGGAGTTTATTTCTTACAATTTTTAATATCGAAGATTAGCTGAATCGGTTCAGGGGTTGTGTAGTTATAGGGGTCACGAGGTCTCAGTTCAGCGCAAACTACTAGTTTTATTTTTATGTGTTCACAGTTCACAGACCAGACTAACGAACCAAACAAAAAAAAAACACAAAAAGGTCACCATGTAATCATTTTTAATATCCACAATTAAAAATTACGCCGTAGCTGGCAGCACTGTGGGATTAGTTGCGTTACGCGCCCGCCCTCTGTAGAGCTTTTATGCGATAATAAGGTAGGTACGTTTTGTTTTGACCGCTTTACGGCGATAAACGCTTTACTGCAGGTCGTTTCTTTAGTAAAATTGATTATAACAGACGGCTTAAAACCAATTAAACCAAAAAATGGTTTCAAAAACAGAGGGGATGAAGGGAGCGTCGAGGACGAGGTGGGGCTTTTTACTCGGCTGCTCATGAAGGAGGGTAATGTTTTTTGGGTTTATGGAAGTCACAGATGTAAGTGCACCCAAAAGTGTAAGTCATATATGCCTAGGTCATATATGCCTACAATACCTAGGTGGGATTTATTAATAAATTATATTAGGATAGTTGTGCTATACCTACTTGCTTGCTCACATGGCTTCGCATAGGCTAAAGTAAATGAAAAACCCAACTTCATCTCTTCAGGGGTTGATTTGCGAAAATTCCTGATTCATGCCTTTTGTTATTTTTATGCTTATTAGGTAGGTAGGTAGGCAGATACTTATACAAACTGAGTTTCATTGGCTTAGCATGAAAAAATATTTTATTTCCTTATAAATTTTGGGGGTCCGATTCCGTTTTACCCCTTTAGAGATGCAATTTTGCAAAATCCCTCCGGCGCCATATACCTACTTAACGGCCGATTTTGATAATATTTGGCAGAAATATTCGGTACTCAAAGAATTTCGAATAAGAGCAAAATCAGTCAAGAGGTTGTCTAGATATAAGGTCGTTGAGGTCTCAATTTGGGACGAACTATAACTACGTATCCAACCCTCACTCACCAAAGCAATTTCAACCTTAGCTTCGTCCTAATACGATACATCGCACAGACAAAAACTATGAAATTGAAGAATTGAGGTTTTGCAAAAAAGTTTGTTCTCGCGAGGTCTACTGTTCGCAGAACTACTAGTATAGTTATTGACCGAGCGAAGCAAAGGTCTCAGTGTCAACGGGAATAAATCGGCAGTTGGACGTACGTTTTGTATGTATATTTGTCCGACGATAACATAAGAATCATTAATGCGATCTCCATGAAATTCTGTAGGCAAGTAGTTCATTTCACTACAATTTTTAAGTTTGACTATGAACTGAATCGGTTCGGGGGTTGTGAAGTTATAGGGGTCGCGACGTCTCAGTTCGGCGCAAACTACTAGTATGGAATATATAGTCATGGACCCGGGTAAATCCTAAAACTGCGACCAGAAACACCAGACAGAGGACGGGCTTCAACGTCCTGTTATTACATGATGAACATTTTGCAATCTGCAAGCAGCCTGCCAAGCGTGGGGATTACGGACTCACCACCCAATTTTATAATACCCATGCAATAATTTCGTCCAGCGCGGACGTCTAAAAGATTATAGTAAGATACTTTATTAAACAGGCATATTGACCTACCATTATAACCACTCGACAATTTAAAAGTTTTCGCCACACTGGTAACGCTTTAACTATAGTATGGCATCTTAATGTAATCACCCTATTTGCGGCATTTTACACCTTGAATATGGACGAAAATGGCCTTGCTCGGTTAAATTTTACCATTTACGTACTTAGCTTTACGACTTAGGTTGACGTTTGTTTAGTTTTAATTTTGTGTCAGTTTTGTCTTACGTAATAATTAATTAACTGTTTCATAAGGCGAATATTGCCGTACTTACGGTGATATTAGCCGAATATTCTTTACCGTAAAAGTACAGTGCTTTTAATAGTCTATAAGGTTATTTTAACAGTCCGTACGGCTTTAATAACAAGAAAAAAAGCAACCGTACAGTAAGGTATTTTTGATATTACGAGTCGATTCTATTAGCGGTACCGTTTTAACGTTTTGGCTTAACTAAGTGAAAATTACCGTAAGCGTTACAAATTAATTATAATTTAACCTTCTAAGGTCAAAATCGCCTTAGGTCAGAAATCCATTTTTCTCAGTGTATGTGTAAAGTTAATCTGTATGTTGTGTAAGAAAACTGACAGCCTGCATGCATAAAGTTTTAGGTTATTGTGTTAGTTGAAGGCTGGTTGGTTAGTATGTGTAAAGTTAGTCTGTAGTTGTGTAAGAAAACTGACAACCTGCATCCAAAGAGTTTTATGTTATAGTGTTAGTTGATGGCTATTTGGTTAGTATGTCTAAAGTTAGTCTGTATGTTGTGTAAGAAAACTGACAACCTGCCTCCAAAGAGTTTTAGGTTATGGAGTTAGTTGATGGTTGGTTGGTTAGTATGTGTAAAGTTAGTCTGTAGTTGTTTGATGCCTGGTTGGTTAGTATGTGTTTATTTTTGTCTTTCTTACCTGTATGAAACTGATTCATACCCCAACTGCTAAAATGTGACATGCCTCCTTGCTTGAGAGCTTCGCGACCGAAAGCTTCGAAGACCCTCCTTTTATCTATAAAACAAACAAACAAACAAAATTATTTATTTTTATTTTTCATTAGGTATATACATCGCCGACCGTAGTACTATTTCAAAATTCTATCCATCCATTGCTTGAACAAAATCGCTTTAGGCGATAAGGCCGCCCATTATACTGCCGGATATTTTATTATTGTGAAGTTTAATTTTAAAATGATTTTCGGTGTCTATTAAACTTATATTGTACCTATTGTTTTGTAAGTGTAAATAAAATAAAATTGTGTTGATATTATCTATCTTGACGAAAAAGAAGGAACAAAAAAAAGGTATTTTATAGAGTTCATTTGATTCTTCTTTGCTATCATTAACATTCTTGATGAAGGTTCTTGAGTAGCGACCACGGGCTGGAAGACACAGCATAGGCAGGCCTACCACTAGGTGGACCGACGACATTGTGAAACTCGCTGGCGACGTGGATGCAAATGGCACATCGATTGGTGTGCGTCTTCTGGCTGTTGTTGATGATGATGATGATAATGAACACTTGCTTTAATGCATTGCCAGAAGAAAGATAATGAAGAGAAGAGAAAGTTGTAAGAATCGGAAAGTTTATTTTTAAAATAACCACTTTGTGTTATTTTAATTAAAAACTGCTGAAAAAAGTGCGAATGTGATGATTGTCTTAATGAGAGGAATGAGCTCTAAATTATTCTGCAACAATCAGCAGGAAGTAGACCTCGTTTATATTTAAATTGGACCTTGAGCACTGAGATTTTGCATTCGCTAGATACGATAATAAACTTACTAGTTGTTTCACAAAATTATTCGCTGCGAAGCTGCTAAAATGCTATTAAGGTTTCAGAGTATACAAGAACACATCCGTGTTTTTATATTATTTTGTATTTGGTTTTTTTTACATATTTTTCCGATGATAACTAGCCGTTGATCCGATCTGCCAAATTGTGTAGGCAAATAGTTCATTTCAATACATGTTTGAAATTGGGCAGAATCGGTTTAGGAGCTCGATGTTAAGGTGCAACGTTTCGCTCAGCGCGCGAAATTTAATTTTTCTTGCGGTTTTTGTCAATTACAGCTTAATTACTCATCGTAAGTTCATGAAAACTAACTTTGCGATAATAAATAGATTGTTTCAATAAATTACACCAACCGAAAATTCAAATTGAAAGCTGGTATAAGAACATTTCTCACTAAACCAAAAACCAAGATGAAAAATCAGCTTATTGAGATTTGTATCTAAACCAATGTTATCCAGGTGATTATTTTACCTGTCATTTCTTAAAACAACTTATTTATTGGCGCAAAATCGGTTTCAATAAATCCACGATGAGTAATTAAGCTGTAATTAACAAAAAAACGCAAGAACATTTGAATTTCGCGCGATGAGCGAAACGTTGCACCTTAAGGAGCTGCGAGGTCTCAATTTGGTGGGAACTGCCATTTAACTTAATTGACACTCTACTACTATTACACTCAGGGTTAGAATCAGAACCTCAGAAAATTATTGTCTATGGAAATTAAAATATACTACTTGTATAAAATTATACTACCTTTCGTTTTTCTTCTCAATTTTGTTTTATTGTTGTCTAAAAAAATCTTCACAAAATCCTTTGATATTGAACAAAATGAACACCCTCTCCCCCCCCCCCCCCCCTAATTTGAACATACATTACATTTAAATATGCCTCATATTGTCGAGTAAATATTGAGAAACAAAAGGAAGGACCACAAAATACGTGAAAATAAAATTACGGTATTTTCGCGTAGTATTACGATACTACACACTACACATCTCTTAAAACTTAGCTTACTATTTAAGCATTCAACTGCTGAGATATCGACCTACCCTCGAAGGGTGATTAGGCCATATTCACCACGCTGGCCCACTGTGTGTTGGCGGATTCACATATGCCATCGAATTTCTTCTCCGGAAATATGCAGGTTTCGTTTTCCTTCACCGAAAACCCAGTGGTATATCCATACGTAAGTTTCTAAAAATAATCCGCACCGGGTTAGTACCCGCACAGGGTCAGCGTTGTGGATATGGCGTAATTACTAATCACCTTTCGAGGGTACGCAATTTTCGTTTGCGATAATAATATTTGAAAAGTGCCAATAAAAAAAGATTTTAAAAAACGATACCTTCTCCATTTCCAAATAAAAGCGGTGCGTGTCCAAGAAACGGGAAAGACAAAAGATCGTTTCTAAATTGCGTCACGCACTGAATCTTTCTTCTCCTTTGCCACCGCAGGCCACAGAGCAAAATCACCAAAAATATTGCGAAAATTAAAATCATTTTGAACGACACGCGTTTTCGGCCAGAGCCTGCTTGATAATGAGAGCGAGTCTGACTCGCATGTCAGTTTCGACAAAAAATTCAGTTTTTAGGACACGGATGTTATCTTGTTAATTTTAACCCACTAAAATAAATCGATAACTATGTATTAGGGTATCCTAGTTTTTTAAGCTAGAGTAACGAGACGATCAAGTCACTTGCCTGATAGTAACCGTCACGCATGCCTGTAGCTGTTCAGTGTAACCTAGAATTTTAAATTTCAACAGTTCAAGACCATGTGCGTTCAATGCAATACATACTATTAATACTTTATTATACACCAAAAAGACAATTAAACTTAAAAATAAACAATAATAATAATTTTTAAAAAATCGGTAGTATAAAAGGTGGACTTATCGCCAAAGCGATTTCTTCCATACAACCTTTGGATGGACATAATTATGACTGAAAAAATATGGTCTATGGTGTAGATACATAAAAAGAAAACGAAAATTAATACATAAACCTACTACCTACATAAAATACATACAATAAATACATACTATAATATATATGTAAAATATATACTATAAAATTTATCACACTAATATTATAAATGCGAAAGTTTGTGACTGTGTAAGTATATAAGTATGTACCTAAGTAAGTGTATTTGTTCCCGTTCAACTCTGTAACGGCTGAACGGATTTTAATGAAATTTGGTATAGAGTCCCTCACATGTGGATTATTATTAAATAGGTCTTTTAAAATGAAGTTCAGGTTTGCTACACCATTTTTTTTTATCAGACGTACCGTTTGCGAAATATAGGCCGACAAATTTGCTTGCAACGTGTCCTCATTACATAGTTTATGATACATTGTATTTATAATTATGTATTTCTGGTTCTTGTAAAGTGAATTTTAATGAAATGTTCAGTAGACCGAAAATATCCTCGTATCCTCGTTTACCATCAGACAAGATGGCAGTCAAACGCAAGCCTATAAATAATAATTAAAAAAAAAATACAAAAAAACTTTTTATTTGTTATATTTTCAGTTTTACAATTCTCTCGCTCTCTCTCTCTCATAATTTTTAATTTTTGATTTATTATAAGCATGTAATTTTGCTAGTTATCATTAATTTAAAACTGTTTTGTTAAAAATATAAATCGTGTAATCATATATGCAAAATGTAATATCCCTACCTTCATAAGTAGTAATAGGTAGTTAATATTTCAATGCCAGACAGTCACCGCACTGTTATGTGTGAACATAACAGCAGCACCTCGCTTGGTTCTATAAGAACCTTTTTTTTTCGGGATGAAAAATAGCCTACATGACAATCGGCCTGTCTCCTTAACAAAATTAAATGTCGTCCGAAGTCTAAACCCGTAAAAAGGATTACAGTAGAATGGAATGGTAGAAAAAACACCCTAAAACACAAACTTTCTTTATTATATCAGTGTGATCGAGAGAGGTAGTGTTAGAACTATCATAACCTTAGACGAAGCATCATTACCTAAATCCATGATCATAACCCTCCCAAGGTGTTGCGGCTTTTAGGAAATGTTATTTAATAATAACTCCTGATCAAAAGTTAACAGCAAAACTAGTCAGAAGTGCAGATGATAATAAGTGAACTTCGGGAAAAGAGTTCTATTCTAATTTAAAGCGAGGCCTGATCGTGATTTGAAATGAGTATTGTACCCGCTCAAAGCCCTAAGGTTTAAAGTTGAAAACCGCATATCATATTCGATGAAAAAAACGGGAAATTGTAGTTTTTTATTGCTTTCTTGTCGATTATCAGAAATATACAAATCAAATAAAAAAACTACCTGGTTCGCCGTATAAACCACTAGCCTGGATATTTAATTTGTAAAAGAATATTTGTAGTTACCGCTGAAAATTCAGAGCATTTGATAACAGAAGGGTTTTTCAGGGGGTCATTTTGTGATTTTTTATTTTGTAACTATGATAGATTTTCGAAATTCTATTCGGTTAAACGTATTTTTTATTTATTTTATACGTTCAGTATTTTTCGCACCTGATTATTTAATCTCGCCACTTCAAACTAGGCCCTCAAAATACTACTTTTTGTAGTTTTTGCGCTTAGACCACGCTTTAATAGATATACTTCAAAGTAGTCTCAAATAACTTTTATCAAAATCGAACCATGAAAAGGGTAAACAGTTTTCAACCAATTGAACTGGCAAAAATAAAAACTGAGGTATTTTAACAAAATATTTCTGATATTCTATGACATTGTCTTAATCTGACTCCGTGGTAAGTATGCACGTAAGTATGTTTGTGTGTTCCTATATTATCTTCTGTGGTCTAAACGGCTTGACCGATTTTGATGAGTGAAGTGTCGAAACTCGTTGTTGAACCTGTTATTAAAGTGTAAATAATTAGTAGTAAAAGAAGAGTTTTGATTTGACAGTGTTTAGTTTTATTATTTTCCCAATATTCACTGAATCAAAAATATTTGCTTGCAGGTCTATGGCCTTATTAAGCATTTCTTTAGAAATAGTGGCACTTTGATCTATAAAATTGTCCCTGCTCTAGTGTATGATATATATAATGAAATTACTTACTCCAGAAATCCCCTTAGACAATCCCCTGCGAAGGGGATTTTTGGAATTTTTGTCTAAAAATACCCTTACCATCTGAGCATGAGAGGTAAAGGGTATTGGCCAAAAAAATTCAGAAATCCCCCTGAGCCATTTATTTTATTTTGCGGAAGGGGATTATTATTACTCAAATAGTAAGGTAATAATATTTGACCGAGTGAAGCGAAGGTCTCAGAGTCTACGGGAGCAAATCGGCAGTTGTATGTATATTTGGCCAACGATAACTTGAGAACCGTTAATCCGATCTTTGTGAAATTTTGTAGGCAAGTAGTTAATTTCAATACAATTTTTAATTTAGAATATGAGCTGAAATAATGAAGGTGTTGTGAAGCTATAGGGGTCGCGAGGTCTCAGCTCGGCGTGAACTACTAGTTTCTAGAATAGCATATCTAATCAATTTAATTGAGTTCCTGGTTTACTTGTAGCTATCAATTTTTGACTAGCACTCGCTAAAGCCATCTATTTTTTATCTGCATATGAAAAAGTTTTTCTCGAATTAGCCACTATTTTATTTGTGATCTGAAAAAAATTCAGGCATGCCATTGAAGAAATATTTTGAAGCAGAAAAATATATTACAGTTACAGTTCACTTCACTTAGATTGACATCGGGCCTGAGATTTATGATCACAATATAGTTGATTGTCGAGTTTCTAAGCGAAGCTCGAAGTTGTCCACGTGCTTCATCATAATGCCGAACTTGACTCGCAGAGGTGCGTTTTTGTCTCGAACAGGCGTCGCCGGGTGGATGCGGTAGTGTCGGATCAGGTTGGCCATGGCGGTCTTCATAGACATCATTGCGTATTGATAACCTGAAATTATGTAAAATATATGTAACCTATGTGTATAAAACGATCATGTAATGTTGCTGTGTATTTTCTTCTATACACAGAACACACACACAAAGTACACAGTAGTTGTACAGTGAGTAAATCAGAAAGCTTTAGGTATGCAAATGTTTCCGCTGGTGCAACATTTTATCTGCTAGCTAGAGCCCCTTCAAACATTTTCAACATTTTTCAGACACAAAATCACGAAAGACAATTAAAAACAATAAAAAACTCGAAAACTTTATTTTCCTTCGAAAAATATAAAATTAGAAAAAAAACTTCTTTGTTCCGGATCTCGTCTCAAATTTCAAAACATCAAAACGAACATTTTATCTAATCTAAGTAATAAATAAAAATATAGATATGATTTTAAATTTAAATTTAAATACAATAATGATAGTTAGTTTCCTTATCTCTCAAATGAAAGGAAATAAAAATGAAAGTGTCTAAAATATTTGCAACAACTTAAGCTTTTTGATAAAAATTCGCGAGTGAGACAATAACCTGTCGTTTCTTACTATCGGGCGAGTAGATGGCTAAAAAAAAATGTATTTCGATTCACAAAACGGGTAGTTCACCTAAACAAGACCTAGGTCCATGCGAGAAGGGCATATATGCCACCGGGTGGGACAGCGTGGATCCGATGAAGCGACCAGGTCGGAATTCCTCAGCATCCGCACCCCAGTACTGAGGGTTGCGGTGTATGGCCCAGATGTTGATAATTATATCCGTGCCTTTTACTATAGTCAGGCCGGATGCTGCAAAAAATGGCAAAAGTATCATTACTCCAGGATCCTGTAATTAATCTATGCTAACAGTAAAACGTCTGCGAAATGCCTATGATAATCCGGATGTAATGACGAAATTTCAAGCCGCGAAAGCTTCAAAAAGATTAAAATTACTTATCGATAGAATACGTATCAAGCCGATTAAACGCGGATATGAATTAACGGTCCATGTTTCACTTAATTTAGTATATGTAGGATATTGCAAGAGTATTATTAGATAAATATCGACCAAATATCGACAATGTTTGAAATGTGCAGTGGTACTTCACTAGCAGGAACACGTAAAACAATGCATTTATTTATCTTAAATTCATTACTAAATAACACTGCGTGATAGTTGTATGACTTCAAACATGTATATTCTTTAAGTGAAACGAATATTTGGCTTTGATACTGGTTATTTTAGGTAATAAACGCTACAAAAGCCTTACGTGTGAAATGATAATTCTGGGTCTTTTACTCCCCCTTTCGTTCTTCTCTATGGACAAAACACAGCACAACACGCCATAATATCACTATGTATGATAGTATTAAGTCTTCACAGCGTTATTTTTTACCTAATTTCACTTTTGAGTAAGACGGGTCGCAATGTTATGACCTACTAGTCGGTCAAATTGACACAGAGTGCGAGGTTGCCAATCTTACAATAGCTCTATGCGACGATCCGTGTAATAAAAAGAGAAACATGACAATGTGAACGTCGGAGCGGCAACGTCTCATGGCTATGTCCAGTATGATGTTTCGTCCAAGGTTGTCTATCTGTCTCTCTGTCAGGGTGTTGGTCGCGTTATCACGGCTAAACGGCTGAACGGATCAAGCTGAATTTTTGGACAGATATAGCTTAAAAAATATATCCCTATATAATTAGAATACTTACGTAGCTGGAGGTCTTGTTCCACTAGTCTAGCTATATTCGGCACTGGTGGGTACAATCTCATCGATTCCTTAATCACAGCATCAAGATATTTCAGGTTGGGGAGATCAGCTGAAGTGATCGGTCTATCTGTCTCACCGAGCACTTCCTTTATTCTGTTCGAAAAAAGAGACAGCGAAAATTGATGCAAAAATGGTTAGAATTTTGATCCTGGGAAATAGATAATTGGTTCTAACTTACGTTTTCCAACAGCAGAAAATTTACAGGCATATCATAGGACATTACATATTTTTTTAAAACGATGAATTTCATTTTTATCGAAGACTTTTCAGTTCACATGTCTGGTGTTTTTTAAAATTAAAAATGCACGTTGCTTTAGTAGGGCGTTTTGCAATGCTTCTCAGCTGAGGTATCAGCGATAAGTTATGGCGTGATAAGGTACACGGCCGTACAGCGTCAGCGGCTGACCATAACTTTCATCGTTACCAGCTGGCTTTGCTATAACCCTAAAACAGAAACCCTGACAACGCCTTACGGCACGTACTAACAAAATAACTGCCTTGCCTACGAGAACAAAATAAATTGAGACGTTGCTTTGTAGAGTAGTATAGAACTCTTTCAAATAGTCTGTCTGGGAAAGTACCACCCCTTTACCAGTTATTTAATTGCCAAGCAGTAGTGTGAAAATATTACTGTGTTTCGTTTTGAATGACAATGTTTGCAATGAAATTACTGAGACATAAAGAGACATAACACCTGAGACCTCAGAGCGACGAGCGCAGTGCATTATCGCACAGGTAAATTGTGTCAAAACTCCAATTCTGGTTAGTAACAGCAGAAAAAATACTTCAAAACAAAAGACGTACTCTTCATAAACCTTTTCCTGTACGTCTTGATGCCTGGCCAGCATCAGGCAAGTGAAGGCAGATCCCACTGCCGAAGTGTCAGTACCAGCCAGCAGAAGCACCAGCGCTTCTTCTCGAAGTTCTATTTTTGTGAACCCTGACGCTCCGCCGGATGACTCAATTAAGAGTTCGAGGAAGGTCTTAATTTGAGATGGTGTTTCTTTTGTATTCCCTGTCAATGTAGAAGATTAGAAACAACTCGGTTAGGTAGAATTAAAATGACGAAGCTGACGTAAATGTAATGTGTTATTAGAACTAGTTGCTCCGTCTGTTTTGCTATGCGTTCGCGTATCGTTCACCCGATTGAGTTGAAACGTTATATTGCGAGGCTGAAGGCCTCGCTCCTGAGCCCTTCATGTGCGAATCCGAAGGCTGAGCCCTCTAAACTGCATAGCCAAAGTTCGAGAATTGAGCGGCTCCGCAGCACGGCGAGGCCACAAAACAAAGATTTTATTTATCAGCGCCACGAACTAAACGAGTTGTTTTAAAAAGCTTACAATGTGCGCTTTAGCTTTTGTTTGGAGTCTGTGCAACGATACTGGGTGTTGGATTAGATGACGGACATATTAAATAGGATATCATTGTATTCAAATTTGTTGTACCATAATTCTAATTTTAGCACACACAAAAAATGACGTCACGAGAATCATTTATTTGAATTTGCTTTATCATAGTCGCTTAACTATCATAATCGAGATTATCTTGGCGCCACTCATGAAATAATTATGTTTCATGGAGGAGTTCCGGTAGCCATCTGTGGTATTCTTCATTAGTTCCACTTCACCAAATGATACATTCTTAATGCAAATGCTTGACTTGTTCATGAAAATCCCAAAATCTCTATAATAAAATTTGAGGGGTTCCCTCCATTCCTCATAGACTCCATTATCAGAACAGGATTTTGATAAAAATGGGACCATTTTGAATGTATCACCTTTCAAATAAAAATATATCATATCGGTTCAGAGATGACGGAGTTCTGACGCCACAAACTAAAAAAAAAATATTTAAAAAAAACCAATCGATTTGAGAACCTCTTTTTTTTGGCTTTCGGTTAAAAATAAATAAGTTCGTTTGGCTACGTCGCCAGCCCTAGAGTGTCAGAGTATCATCAGATTTAAAACGATGATTTAATAAAACGTACTCACTGTTATCATTTGGTAGCGGTTTCTCTTTTTCTGCCAGTTCCATTAGCTTTTTTTTTATAATCTGCAAGACGATAAAGCATAACGTTACGTATATAAAGAATATGGTATTAGAATAAATATACCTGTATATAGTATAATCAATAAACGCAAAGTCCTTTTTTGTCGAGTTCCAACTTTTTATGTCTTTGTTTTTTGTAAAATATTAAGTCTAAAATTATATTTTATCAAAACCAAATAAATCCAAAAGTAAATACACCGGAAAGTTTAATATTCGAAGCAAAATCAGCAAAACCCCGCGCAGTACATTTCAAAAATAGCAAAGCCCTATTTCAGCCAATAGCATCCCGTCGTTTCGCTGTACCAAGATAGTGTGAGTTAGAGTATTAGTCACTTCAAAAACAGCAATGTCCAGGTAGGTATGTCAGATTCAAAAGCAACAATGTCTAGGTAGGTATGTCAGATTCAAAAGCAGCAATGTCCAGGTAGGTATGTCAGATTCAAAAGCAACAATGTCTAGGTAGGTATGTCAGATTCAAAAACAGCAATGTCCAGGTAGGTATGTCAGATTCAAAAGCAACAATGTCTAGGTAGGTATGTCAGATTCAAAAGCAGCAATGTCCAGGTAGGTATGTCAGATTCAAAAGCAGCAATGTCCAGGTAGGTATGTCAGATTCAAAAGCAGCAATGTCCAGGTAGGTATGTCCGATTTAAAAGCAGCAATGTCCAGGTACGTCTGTTAGATTCAAAAGCAGCAATGTCCAGGTAGGTATTTCAGATTCAAAAGCAGCAATGTCCAGGTAGGTATGTCAGATTCAAAAGCAGCAATGTCCAGGTAGGTATTTCAGATTCAAAAGCAGCAATGTCCAGGTAGGTATGTCAGATTCAAAAGCAGCAATGTCCAAGCTAAATCCAAGCTTCAGTTTCAAAATCAACAAAGTCCATCACTTTTTATCTGACAGCCCAAGATTTTCGGGGATATCAGGTTCGTGATCATTAACATCTAAAATATTTTATTTAAATAAAACGGGAATACTCACGTTAAATTGAGTCGGTTATTCCGATTATAGTTTTAATCACATCCAATCCAAAAAAATGGTGAACTCACATTATCAATGAAGTTCCACATGCAATGTATATCCTTGAGGTAGGTTTTGTAGACCGGTAAATATTTGTAGATTTCTTGGACTATCTGTGGGTGGATCAGTCTCGGGGCGCCCATCTGGCTGTGGTCATCGAATGCCTGTAGGAACGGATGATCGGGCTGGCGCTGGGCGTCCACTCTCACGCCTAAGGTTGACTCTGGAATACGACAAAAGCACTCTTGATGGACCTCCGGGCTTACTTGGTAGAGTCTGCCTTATGAGGTCCCGGATTCAATTGCCGACTGGACAGATGCTTAAAGGATTAATTTAAACAAACTCAAAAACAAAAAACCTAGTGAAGTGCTTTCTATTATATTTTTATTTATAACATTACTATTAGTACTCACGGGATATTTACCACGATTGTTACTTTTGTTGAGTTCCCGATATTTCGGCACAGTTGCATGCGCCATGTTCACGGGTAGACTGAAGATGCGGGTGGATGATAAAAAGTTACAAAATTTAGGAGCAGCCGATCTAAAGTAATGTAAAATGTCTAAAGTATGTAAACAACCACGAAAGTCTAAAACAGTATTTTTACTTATGTTTTACAAATATAGAAAAAATAAATTAATTGAAGATATTATTGCATCTATGAGCTTAGATAATCACTATGGTGATACTAAGCCGAAAAGAGGTTATCGTACCTATATCAAACTTATCAATTTTACTGCGGGACCAACACAGAAATCAAAACGCGAAAAAAGCTGTTCCTACATTTCGTGAGCGTAATTTTTTTTTTCTGTTGGGCAGTTGTTTTTCTGCTGTGTTTGATGTTAATCACGGTGTATATTTAGATTTAACTAAACATCAGAAAGCTTACCACAAACTGAGTCCATGGTATATGTAGTGAGGTACTTCCATACAGAGAAGGTTCCTTTTCCCGCCGCGCCCATCAGCTGTTCCACCATGGTGCTGCTCTGCCGATAGAACACCTCCACAAATTGGTTGAGGTTTTTTATGCTAAAAGTTGGAGCGATGACTTTTCGCCGGGGACGCCAAATTTTAACTAAAAGGGAAACAGTTTATAAGTCATCGGAAATAGCAAAATTTTTAGTTTACAGGCGTCACAAGTTCTGTATTTTATTAAAGGCTGTGACGCAGTGGTGTAGCTTGTCTTAGACGGGCTCTGTATCAACATTTGTTGGGGGCCCAAATGAAGGGTAGCGATTTTTCAAAGAAACAACGCTCGGGGCCCCTGTAGCCTGGGGGCCTCGTATCATTGATATGGCTGATACGGCGTTGCCCCTGCTGTGACGGTCCACTTTTAGTCATAGACCATAAGTCATAGACTGTTGCGGTTGATGATGGTAAAATATTTTTAGATGTCTAGTGGAATGGAAATTGTTTCTCTAGTCACTTGAGAGACAATTTCCATTCAAGTGTGGCTGCTGTAACACTTTTGATGGAATATTCTTCAGCACTAGAAATTGTGTAAAGGTTTAGTTTTAAATACCCAAAAAATGTTATGTTCCATGACTTTTTTGTAGCATGACAGATAAGTCTCTCGAATTCATAGGTCTGACATCAGCGAAGGCCATTCAGATCAAAATGACTCACCTGGAGCGAATATACTGCCATTTCCAAGAAGTTCATGGGCAATATTCATAATAGAGCCTTTCGAGAGACACGTTTTTAGCATGATTTCAGCGATGTTTGGATCAGATACCACTGAAAAATTATGATAATTTTTTGAAATTGCTCACTAGCATGCATGCTTCTATTAATATTTTTGATGACATAGGAACAGCGTTGTGTGGTTTATCGAGGTACACAATAGATAGTAGAATTCTATTATTCATACTGCTCACATCAATAACATATGTAAAAAAATGGCAATCGGTTATTACGCTTTGCTAAAACTTAAGCCGTGACCCAAAAAAAAAACTCTTAAATCTTTGTATTACGCTTGCATAAATTCTGTTATAAGATATGCTGTTACAATCTAGGGAAGCCCCGAGCCCTTGTTAGTTTCGCTCGACTTGGCGATGTCAGATATACCTATAAATGTACTTAAAATGTTTATTGTGCAAGTGAAAGAGCACGTATTAAGCAAAAGCAGCCTTAAATTGATAATAGAAGACTATCGATTCTGGGCTAATATAATATTGATATCCTGGCATAGGTACTTATGAAGAATCTAGGTCCTATCCAGAGGCTAGCCATGCCGCCCTGTTTGATGGAAATCCGCCCAAATCGCTTAAACATGTTCATCCGTCCTGAAATAAACAAAACGGCGTTATACAACATGTTTCTGAAAGATGTGGCAATACTGAAAGGTATGTACGTACTCATCATTATGAACAACGTATAGTACGGGACCAACGCTGAAATCGAGAAAAAAAAACAGCTGTCAGCCACAGAAAAAATTCAATGACACTCGGCAAAATGTATGGATCAGATGATTTTTATTTTACGATTTCAGTGTTGGTCCCATAGTACAAGTTTTTCATAATGATAAGTGCATACATACCTTTCAAAATAGCCCCATCATGTGGAGTGTCATTGAACAGGTCTCTTAAAGTTAACAATTTTGAATGAACAAAAAAAAACAATTTTATATTTATGTCTGTCATACAAATGTAAAGTGGGGATAAAACAAAAAAATCGCCTGTCCCCCACATGTGGAATATCGTTAATTAGGTCTTTTAAAATGAAGTTAAGGTTTGCTACACCATTTTTTTTATCAGGTATAACCACTTGCGAAATATGGGCCGACAAAGTTGCTTGTAATTTTTAAGCTATGCACCTCAGAAACTTGTTATCTTTTATGTTGATAGATCTTAGTAAAACCTTTCTTTTTAAATTATTTCGGACAACATATGATAATAACTTTTTGATATAAGCGAAAAAAAATGATAAACATTTCAAACGTCCTCCGCGCCTACGGAACCCTGCTAAGTAGTTATTTTATTCTTACCTTCATCATCTTGTACCAAAACGGTAGCGCATCCAATTCCCGGAATGTTCCACGGCTCTCGGTGAATCTTCCCACACATCATAAGCCAATTCCAATCTTTCCAAATAAAATACCCTAACCACAACACTAGCACATACATAAAACAACTAATAATGAACATGTTCAATCATTGACAAACAAATCAGAATCAACCAATCCAAGCGTGGGAATTATAATGACAATCGCCCCCAATTAGGGAAGAGGCTTCGGCAAAATCAAAACAAAAACGGAAAACAGAGATATGAATATGAATATTTTGTATGTATTTTGATTTTTTTATTAAGGGCACTTGCCTGGTTAAAAAAGCTCAATTTTAAACTACTGGCAAGTATTTTTATATAAACTTAAATTTATTTATAAGATTAATAAGGTATAGAGTAGTGTCAAAATAATTTTAGAAACAGAATAGCTTTTTTCTGTTTTTCGGAGAGCGTCCAAAATTGCACTATGACGGCTTCTGTTCAATATGCCGATATATACAGAGGTTTAAACATTTTATACTGTCGTTAACTTGCGCTAACCAATTATCAAAGAGCAATATTTTTGAGATGTGCATCATAAGAAAAGTAATTAACGTTATTTTTAATTAACGAACGGGTTTTGTATATGAATCGACAACATAATTTAATTATCCCCGAATTTACTATAATGGTTGAGTTTGTATCAATCATACCTAGAGCTGCACCATTTTCATACCTACACTGTCGATTGAAGAAGATCGCGTCAATGCACAGATCGCACTTTATTTTAACTTATAATTTACTTATTAATAGAGATAATTACAATATATCATTTTGTTTTAATAAAACGGGAATATTCACGTTAAATTGAGTCGGTTATTCCGACTATAGGTTCGATCACATTCGGTGACCTTTATCAACACGCGCGCAATCTCGTCGTGCTTGCACTCAACGAGTGTCAACGAAATGTTTCAAAATCACGTCAGTTTTCATACAATATATCACACTAATATTACAAATGCCAAAGTTTGTGTATAAGTATGTCAATGCTTTTGATCCCGTTTAACTCAGTAACGGCTTAACAGATTTGAATGAAATTTGGTAAAAAGGTAGCTTATCCGCCCCTAACTAACCTAACCGGTGCAAAGGTGCCCATAACGCTGGCTGCGTTACCACGCTGAATGGCAATGGCTATCCTTAGCACCAGCAACAAGCCGGAACGGGAGTCACCACCAATATCTTTAAATATATATATTTATATATGTCAATAAGTCACCAAATCAAATCAAATCAAATTTCAAATCAAATTTATTTGGGCATTACAAAAATTACAACTAAATTGTTGATCCCAGAGTCTCCCAAACTAGTCGTAGACTGTGTGTCGGGAGCCAGTGGCCTCTCCTATTTACTATATAAGTATGCCAAAACAAAATATGGTTAAATTAAGGTCACTAAACAATAATTTAGAATTTACATTATTACTATGCCAAGAAATAGCCAAAGAAACAAAAAAAAATATTTATAAATATAAAAAGAAAACAATCTGACGTGTGAGTGTGTGTGTGTGTATGCACCATTTAAGCTATACTAAATTACATAGTTGAAGCCTTATAATTAATTGAAAGTTACTTCAAAGAATAGAGCATTAATTTAAAAAAGACAACCAACGAAATTAATGATACTTCTATACCAATTTACAATTTAAAAAAAAAAAGTAGACAATTAGTTCTGGATAATATTATCAAACAATAAGAATGCACCTCTTAACATAGCTATTAAATACAAAGTACAATACAATAAGTACAGTAGGTATTACTAACTAATGTTGCAGTCACAAGACTTGCGCGAACGGTCAGTGGGGAAGTACCTACTAGTGATAAATTCCGAGATAGTTCAACTATGTTGTAGATTTATATGACGCCGGAGCAGCTCAATAGCCACAGATGACATCTGTGGCAATAGCTAAAACTGCTATAACGTAGGTAAATAACACGAAAAAGAGTGTCAGTAATCGTTTTGCTAAATATTTTTGCCTCCCGCCGCTGGACGAAGCCTACATAAAATAAAATAAATAATAATAGTTGTTTAATATACCTAAATATTTTATTATTTTGTAGGAATAATGTTTCTATGGAACAGTTGATTTCTTATCGCGATGTTGACTGTTGACATATATGTCTGTGTAATACCTATCGTATAATATTGTATTGGGAAATTTAATTCAATTGGCAAGGTGGAATTTGAATCAGACATTTAATTACAGTTTAAGAATTATTGATAGATATCTAGCCAATAAAAATTGATTGTTATAATTAACTATATTATTAGATTTTTGTTTATCAAAACAACTAGCGACACAAGGTAGGTATACCGGGTAGGTAGGTACCCGCGGTACCTACCTACCGCGGGTATACCTATGTCCAGCCGCGGGTGTTTAAAATATTTAGCAAAACGATTATTGAGGCTGTTTCTAATGTTATTAACCTACGTTACAGCAGTTGTAGCTATAAGGCCGGAGCAGCGTTATATGAATCTACAACATAGTATTTTTTTCTCTTTCCTCCTAAGAGGATTTTAGGGTCGCACGTCTTATGCATTTGCCAGTGTCAAGTATACTTATATATTTTCAAGTTTTGCTAAATATTATCAAACAGTGTGACTGATTGATAATATTTAAGTCAATTAAAAAGTCACAGTCGAGCAAAGCAAGTCACGGTCAAGTCCAAGTCATGCCCCAGTTAAGTGGTGAAAACTTTACTAAAGCCTTCTATGGAGTTTTGGAAACAACACGAAAATGCACGTTTCACGACATTATACCATTCACCAACACTCGTGCGTATTCACGAACACAATTCACCGTTTTTACACATTAACACTCGAAATAACACAAATTTTGGAAAATTATAAAATGACGCGACATGATTTCTTCACGTTCCCGCCAAAACTATACAACATACTTGAACTATTCCTGAATTTATCACTAGTAGGTACTTTCCCACTGACTGTTCGCGCAAGTCTTGTGACTGCAACATTTTGGGGTCAACGCTGCCGATTTAAGAAGGTCACACCACACAGTTATTCCACAGAAGTTTTTTTTTTACTTCTTATTCTATGCAGAAATCGCAGCGCAGGTTGTTCGAAGTTGGTAAGTTTATCTATCTAAATATATAAATGAACCCCTATTTTTCCTGTTTTTTCTTTTTCTGGTATATCTTAAGAAAGGCTGGACCGATTTTGATGATTTCTTTTTTGTTGTGTTCGTAATTGTGAGGACAAAGCTATTACGAAAAGCTTAGCGAGGCCAAAGGCCGAGCTTTGCAGGCATCAGCCAGTATTATTTATAAATATAATATATTATGTTTGCCAATTATTTCATTTTCACGCCATCTCTAGCCAATGCAAAGAACTAAAACATTTTCGTACATGAATAATTTTATTTTCCTCTTGCAATTTAGGTAGTTCTGCTGATTTAGTAAAGATGGAAGGAAAATAAATAAAATCATGCTTCAATGTTGGCGTACCAACAAGATCCTAGGCGTGATTACACCAAATCTAATTGCAGACCATGTAGACATAATGCACATGGACTGCACTCGTTCTGAATGCAGTTTGACGTCATTCATATAGAACTCAATACATTACTAGTCTGTATAATTTATCTATGCTCGCGAATAAAGATTCAAATCTTAAAATAAGCAATGATGAAACTAAAAAGTGTTTATTCTTGGAATAACGGCTAATTTACTCTGGAGTAGGCCTTATTTTAAAGTGCGCCTTATTCATTCTATGTATTTTCTTACTCTTCCAACTTCTTCCACTCATTTTTATGTTTTTTTAAACGCGTCCTATGTAAAATAAAGCATATAAATATTTATTTACTAAAACAGGAAAATACACAAACTCACTATTTGTAATAATGACCAGTGTAGTGTACAATCATGACCGTTTTCCAAACTGTCATAAAAGTGGAACCCAAAGTCCTCTAACTTTCTGTTAAACTATCACCCAAGCAGTAGTGTGCAAGCATTACTGTGTTCCGGATTGATGGGAAATGTTTTCAGCGTAATTACTGGGCATACAGAGATTTAACATCTAACGTTTCAGGGTGTCGAGTGCAGTGAATAGCCGCGCATAGTTTTGAACTGTTGAAGTTCAAAATTCTGGGTGGTACTGAACTGTTATCCAGATCAGACTCTTGGTCACACTTAAAATATATGTCTAATAATTCTTAGTGGAGTGGCACACTAACTCACATTAATTCGAGTTAAAGCGCCTTTAAATTATTATTTTACTGTGATTTTTGAAACATATTGCGAAGCAATAATATTTTTTCATAAGTTTTGTAACTCTCCGGTAATAATAATTATTTTAAAAACATTTCATCTCTTTTAGCCGCCACTAGATGACCTCTTTTACAAGCTTTTATTTTACTTGTTTGTCTGTATGTATGTATACTAAGGCGCAGCGTAGGTAGGCCTCCAACAAGGTGAACCAACGACATTGTGAAAGTCGCGGGGATACAAGCGGCACGTTGTCGGTCGGGGTGGCGGTCTAGGCGGGAGGCCTATGTTCAGCAGTGGACTTCTTATGGCTGATGATGATGATGATGAATGCTGAGGTCAAATCTTGCAATTAATTTTAGACCAGTTCCCCATGTTCAGTTGAGTCAAAATTGTGCATGCCTATCAAGTTCCGATGACAATATAATATTATGACAGCGAGCTGATCTGATGATGGATACGGAAATGGAAAAAAAAAACCTTCAGTAACTAAACATTAGATTGATGGAGTTTGGACTCATTTTAGTCAGCTTACAGTACCAATAACGGATTTTATAAAAGCTTATTGTCTAGAAAAATAAAATTTTCCACAAAAACTTATTTCATATTAGATTGTCAATTTACCTTTTACTCTTCAGGGCTTTGGCTGAGTCTGACTTTCAACTTCAACGCCTCAAATTTTATTAAATTGCTAATATTAAGGCGCTCACTCACCGTAGCCTGTAATGTAAAAATCCAAGATTCGATTTTGAGCATTACTTTAGATACAAACTGACTGACTAGCATTCGCATGTAATATAACAATCTATAATCGATTTTGAGCATCTGTATGTATCATAATCCGTTTTACATTGATGTTACAAACTATATCTCGGATGCTATCACTTACTACTGTAATGTTACAAATTGTATCATTACAGGTTGCGCTTTGTAATGCTCGGTTCTCCTCACTCACTGATGTAACGTTAATCAAATCAAAATGTATTTATTTTCGGACAACAAAGTCCATTGCAAATTAAGAATTATAACATATTTTAATGTATGAATGTAATGTACAGTAATTTAATGTATGTCATGTAATGCTCGAATCTGAATGTTACATTACAGGCGAATGTTCTGGTGAGCCTACAGAGATGAATTCAATGCTTTGATCGTATTTGAAATTTTGACGTTCAAAGCTTAGAGGTTTTGAAAGGTTTTTGATTATCATAAACGCATGGCATATATATTCGAGAACAGTTTAGGGTGGCAGACGCCCCACCAAACATTTTATTAGTTTATTTTAAGAAAATAATTTAAAAAAGCATTTGTAAAAAAAAAAAAATTTAAGCATGAGGATTTGAAAGTATTAAATACTTTAGAGCAACTTAGTACCAGCCCGAACGCACCACATTAGCCGAAGACTAGTGTTGCTCTAAAATTAAATGTTATTTAAAAAAGAAACCAAGAGTGTGGGAATTAATGTTATGTTTTTGGAAAATAGCATAATATAATTAAATCTTAAGTCTTGCATTAAAAACTTATCTTAACTTAGTCTTATTAAAAACTATGAGATGAAAACGTGCCTTCTTGAAGTACAAAGTGTCGCCGGAATTGTTTATTTTTGTTATACTAAATGTTTCTATTTGGTGGCTCCACTGCCTTTCGAGACGAGAAAAAGCTTTGGTATCGATTGTAGGGTACTTCAGCTGTGGGATACCTAATCCCACTTTGGGTCACTGAAATTTAAGAGGATAGTCCTTCCGCGAGGTTTTGGCGCATTCGATATTTGAAATTGTATAGCTGTCGCTCTGTTTCTCGTGCGTGCGATAGAAAGAGTTGTATTTTCCTAACTATTTTATGAAATAAGCGTATTATATCGTATAAAATGTATTAATCATCGTCGTATTTGCGACGCAAAAAAATTGTCACTTTAAGTGACAACAACGAAGATATTACGAAATTTAAAAAAAATACAAACATTCAATCATAGTTTTCCACGGTGTAGATAACATATAAAAAATCATCGAAATCGGATAAAATTTAGAGGTGGATATCAGACTACGTTTTTTGTATGGACAAGACGGCGGTATACTCTATATACCAACTACAGATGTAGTGGTAGGACTCTTTTGTAGTCCGCCTGGGGAAGTACTACGCCTTTCTTTGATATTCAACCGCCATTCGTAATAGCATTGCAACAAACAAGTAAAATAACTCATAATAACTTCCATGTGCTCCAAAGCATTCAATTATCAACTTATTCTCTTTGAAATAAGGGGTACCCGATGAAATCGCAATGACAAGCTCCCAACTTCATCATAAACAAAATCCGCGTGAAAATAATGAAGCGAGTTTTAATTTGGCTACACACTGTCGAACAGGTTAGAATACGGTAATAAAGACTTACACGGAAAGTGTGTACTAAGCCAATTCTGCATTTAGGACGATCGAAGTGCACCACGTATACTTCAAAATACATCTATAAAAATATATTCTCACTGGTTCATGGCTAATGACAAAGCTTGGTCTCAATCTTCGCAACCCGCGCTTTCCTCCAACTTTGGTGAGTTATTGTCGAAGCGTCGATCTCTTAATGCGGTAATCTGAAACTAAACTGAGCAACTGCATTTATCATTATGATTTAGAGACGTCATTCAGGCTTAACGAAATATATGACGCTGATTCGTCTTTATGTCCGGAATGTCCGCAACATTTTCGACTCGAGTTGTTGTTTTAGTTTTAATAGTGTTTTAGTAGTAATAGTAGTGGTAGGGCTCTTCTGCAGAATCCGCCTGGGGAAGTACCACACTTTTGCCAACTATTCAACCTCCAAGCAGTAGTGTGCAAACATTACTGTGTTCCGGATTGAAGGGCAATGTTTCCAGCGTAATTACTGGGCATAAATAGATTTAATAGCTAGATATAATAATAAAGAGAGCGCAGTGCATTGCCGCTTATGGTTTTGAACTGTTGAAGTTCAAAATTCTTGGATGGCACTGAATTGTTATGGGCAGGCATGAAGCTTAACAACAGGTGAACGACTCGCTCGTCTCTTCACCAATACCAATTAAAAATACTTTTTTTTTTCATATAATGATACATATACAGCCATGAGTATCGTGAATCGTTGACAGGGTGAAGTTAAATCACGACAGCCGCTGACTTTCTCCTGAACGTGGTAAAGTTGACTTCGAAAGACGCAACTTACAAAGTACGCACTCATTTGTCTCGAATTTTCGAAGTCGTGACGGATTATTTTCGAAATTCTCACTCGATTTAAAACGAGTTAAGGCATAAGCGTTAGCAAGTTTTTGTTTATGTATTTTCAACGAATATACCCACCATTGTTTGCATGTTATGTAAAGCCACTGAAGCTTACGTCTAGTCTAGTCTAGTTCGACGTACCTAAAAACCAGTGATATGGCCTAGTTGTCTGAAGAAACAACGTGGGGTTCTCAGAATATGGTGTCATCCATTCCATCGTGCCATTCACTAAACTATTTTGACAGATAAAAAATCTGCATCTCTTTTTACTTCCATACATAATGGAAAAATATATGTAACGCTTGCGCCTCAAACAACTTGCCATTTACTCGTAGGTACGTAGGCACTTACTTAGCTACATGTTCTTCGATAAAAGCAAGAACAGAGTAACGACCTTTGCTTTAATACTTTTAAAGCTCATTGGAAAAATACTATTTACATTATGGACCTTGCCATTTTGAATTTCAAATAATATTTTCTTGTTTCATAATTACGCGGACGGTTATTCTTACGTAGGCGGGTTATAGTTTTTGAACTTATATTTCATGCTAAAGTCTAATTCTACGGTCTCATAATAACGCTGCTCTATCGAAATCAAAAAAATATATTGCGTATACCTTTATAATACTTGTCATTGACCTGCATCGGTGCAATTCCACAATTTGCATACCAGCTTTTGCATTTGCCTTTTTGATAAAAAAAAATATTTTGTTAGCTCTACTCACAATTATGCGAAACCCGTTCCCACAAGTACACCTGCCATTATAAATTAAATTTTATAATATTATCCCGCGGGAATATTATTTAAATATCCCGACTGTAAAATGTAATTCAACCCTTATCTCTCCGTTTAGTTCGCGGGATGAATTCATTGTGGCAGAGAAATTTTGTAAAACCACTGGGAAAATGAGACTTTGTTTTAAACGCTGGGTCTATTATAATAGCTGGTCTAATTATACAGGAAAGTAGGTACTTATACAGAGTATTATTGTGAAACTCGCGTCCAAACAGCGCTGGGAAGGGAGTCCAAGTAAACAGTAAAAAAAATAATGAAGTAAAACCATAACGAGCGGCCAGCTTAAAACAAAGTAACAAGGTCTTCCACCAAAGTAAAGTGAATGGACGGGCCCAAGTAAGAGAAGTCATTAAACCTTAAAGTGAGCGCCGGCGCTCACCTTGCTTCAGTCGCTCTCAGTCTGTAAAAAGTGCGAGACGTACGTTCGTCAATACATGCGATCCACAGATCACACCTAGATTCTGCATTCAGGATGCTCGAAGCGCTCCGCGCATCAGTCTAGATACACTTATAAAAAAATACTCTGATTGGTTGATTGTTTGGCGCGTGCTCTTTCCTTATAGCCCTGTATATTTTATTATAATAAACTATCTTAACTAATATTATAAATGCCAAAGTAACTCTGTCTATCTGTCTCTCTGTCTGGGTGTTTGTCGCGTTATCACGGCTAAGCGGCTGAACGGATTGTCCTGCATTTTTGGATATGAGACTGTTTGAAAAAGTTTGCTTGCGCGGTTTAGAGCTCCCTACATTTCAGCTGTCAGTCCATACTAAACGTCTAAAATAGGCAGTAACTTTGTCTCTGTGTCTGGATGTTTGTCGCGTTATCACGGATAAACGGCTGAACAGATCTTGATAGAATTTGATAAGGAGTTACTGTATATCACAGAGACGGACATAGGATAATTTATTTATCTCCCGCGAACGAAGTCGTGGGTAACAACTAGTAATATTATTAAACTTGCCACTGGTCAAAAACACTGCATGTGTAATGGGAATTTAAAATTATAGAGAAAAAAAATATATCGAATGTTTGTTCACCAAATTCAGTAAGGAATAAAAATATTATATTATGGCGATTAAGATCTACAACAAGTTGCCCCAAGAGATAAAGGGGCTGCCATACTACAAGTTTAAACAAAAATTAAGTAACTACTTGCTAGATCACTGCTTTTATAAAACCTCTGAATATCTTGATTATAGAAAACCTTTTAACGCATTGGGCAAATTTTGACTTTTGGTTTCATGTTAGTTATGTATAAATATCTTGACATCTGACAATGACATAATAATAATGTATTCTATTGACTTAATAATTGTATTCTTCTGACATTTTTTGTAAAGTTATTGTAGGTAAAGTTTATTCAATTTTTTAACATTTATTAAGTGACGATTTCTATAGAAATATTTTGCACGTCGGAAATGACCGAATGTAATGGAACATTTCAAACTTCAACACCCTGCTTACCTGCGTTCTGGCAAATAAAGACTCATTTCATTTTATTTCATTTCATCTTTTGAAATCGCATGTGCAGTGAAGATATCCGGATTACTCTAGAATCTAAACAGATGTATGAGTAGCGTCGTATATCATGTCATAGCGAACAGTGTCTACAATGTTGCATTTTCTCTTCAGTTGTTTACATTAAGGTGACTGAATTTAAACGAGACAAGGGAATCTGAAATGCGAAAGTCTACGAAATAAAGATAAGATAACTCTTTAAAAAAACTCTAAAAATTGGTGAATATTTATTATATTCACTTTATATTATAGAACGGATTACTTTCAAACGAATGCTTAAAACCTGTTAACTGTTACTATGATCAGTTCGGTTTAAGAATTCGGTTATTTATTGTACATTAAATAATTTGGTCAATTATTGTTGATTGTACAATAAATTACCTAATTATTTAATCGAACTGAATGACCAAATTTCAACAGGTTCTTAAGCATTTCTTTGAAAGCAATCCGTTCTACAAAATCGACTTCTACTTACGATAATTTCGACTTTTGAAAATTTCATTGAAATACTAATATTATAAATGCGAAAGTAACTATGTCTCTCTGTCTGTATCTCTGACTGGGTGTTTGTCGCGTTATCACGGCTAAACGGAACGACCTGAGTTTTTGTCATTATATAAAGCTAAAATACGATCATAGGGTACTTTTTTTTGTAAGTCCACGCGAACGAAGTCGAGGTTAACAACTAGTTTTTGTATAAAGAACAAACAAAGCAAGCATAATAAATACATATTATAATTCAATAGTTTGCCTAATTTAATTCTAAACATAAGTTACTTGCTTGTAATACTCTGTATGTATATAATAATAATACATCGTGTATGTTATTTACGGCCATTATATTTCTGATTCTGACTTAAGCTTCGTAAGAAGAAATTAAAGAAAAACTCGCTCTTGTACCAGGATCCTAAATATTTGTAGCGTGCAATTTTCAAGAAATTTTCAGATTAATAAATCCTGTTAATACAATATCGTGCTTACAATTGGCTTGATATTGGAAAGGTCTATTTTTGCAAGGCAGTCTATCCTTTCGCATCTACATCAAAGAGTTCTGTAACCAAATTATAATGCGGATGTTCGAACCCTTCCGCTGCTTCGACACGAAGACAGTAAGGGCCTCCGGTAATATAATGCTTGCTTACCTTAACTTAACTTGGACTTAACCACGCTTAAGATTTATATTACTTCTTTACCTCTACGTTTCGGCTAATAAATGTTGCAATAGCCGTGGTCACAAGCTGACTGAAGAATGCGGGTTGTCTTGGTGCAAAATAAACGTGTTGAGATCTACCCTCATTTGGTCTTGTAAAAACGTATAGGGTTGTCACTACGGCGCACACCACCGACTGTATCAACAGACTTCTCAGACATTACACCGCGATAAGAGCACTTGCTAATGACAGGATTCCACGACGCCGATAATCTAAATCCATCCTCCCGGTTGAAATTATGGTGTTTTTTAATTTCAACCACTTCAAACATTCTTATGTAGTACTTAATGTCGTTCAGTAGAGAGGAACTCCAGTGCCCTGATCCCGGTCCAAGCAGATGCTTAGTAATAGCAGACTTCTGTGTGACGACACATCTGGTGGTCACATCAGGTGTGTCTGTGTGTGATTCTTGACGGCTGCGATGTGTTCTTTGATCGTTTCCACTATTGTATGCTTAGGGTGTCTACACATGGCCCGACCCGACATCGCTTGAAAGAGATGGCTATATATAAGTTTCTGGGGAAGCGAAAGGGAGAAGCTATAACCTTAATAGTTTGTTTCTTTTGCTCCCGTGAAATTCAAATCTAGCTGTCCCTTTCGCACGATGTCAGGTCGGGCCATGTGTAGACACCCTTAGTTTGACCAATGTAGGAACTACCGCAGCTGCAATCCACCTTGTACACGCCATGAGTCTGGAAAGGAATGACATCCTTCGGCGTCCTCACATACTTGGCGAACGAAGTCGCGGGCAACAAATAGTAACGAATATAGTTTTTAGCGTAAGTCCTGTAAACTTAAAATCGCGAAAGTTTAAAATTTAAATTTTTGATCGTTCTGAGTAGTATGTTCTCTTCGTACAACAAATCACTACTTACATGCGCACTTACACGCATTCGAAGCGAAGACCCCTTTGAGTTTATTTTATTCTCGACTTCTTTTCTAACACTAAAGTTATTTTTCAGTTTAATTTGTTATCCGTGTTCTTACACTTATAGCCTCAGAAAAACCATGAATTTTTTTCCTCAAATCTTAACCATGGTTTTTTATTTTATTATTGACTACCTTGCAGTATTTTAGTGATTTTGATAGAAATAATACCTACTTGTCAAAAACTTTAAACAATCTCCTTTAATACACCTTTTGTTGATAAATGATAATGTAAGTTCTAAGTGTCCTTACTTTATCTGGTTGTACCGAATGTTATCTAAGCAGAATTATTAGCTGCTCCTCGCCTATAGTCGAGGTAGAAATATTATAATGAAATTTCGCCGAAAATATCCACCGAAATATTAAAAGGAAAGTGTTTATCTGTGGGTCTGTTTATTCGTTGCTTTGGCAAAAATATAGGATATCTTACTAATATTATCTCCTTACCCACTTAGGGTTCATAGTAAATTTTAGATACTTTGTGATTCCATGATTTTACTTAATTTTGCCAGTTTTCTCATATTTCGCAGGATTAAGGCGATTTTGGACCGAGATCCACATCTCGCCGAAGGTGGCCTGACGAGCTGAACTGACATGACGAGTCCTTGACCTCCAAAGCTGAATATCATCATCATCAGCCATAAGACGTCAACTGCTGATATAGGCCTCCCCTTTAGACTTTTTTTGAAATCAAAATATATAATTTATTGTTCGACCACTTCAAAACGTCGATCAAGTTGACATATTATTACAGATAGTTATGGATCTTGTTTTCAAGAAACTTAAACTGTGGTTACAATGACAGTAAATGGTAGCATTTGCTACCACTGGGTTATTTTGATGTCGGTAACGCTGAGTGGACACTGGGACGTCCAGATGGTAATTACTGTTTGGTCGTGAAAAGATAAGAGGTATTTTGACCAAGCAATTTGCTCCTAACTAGGTTCTTTTGCAGAAAAGTGCTATCTAGTGATGAACGGTTAGCACTCAGGCTCACGAAACCTCACCATAATCATATTAACACATTTTACCTGGCAGATAAAAGAGAACGTAAAAATATAGAAGGAAAATATTTTCTGCTATTCTCGCAAATTATTGCAAAACCAATCTACAGTAGAGTAAGAAATGCATTATGCTGCAAAATGAACAATAACTTAAAGTGTAAATACAGGGTTATAAGAAAGGATATAATAAGGCGAAAGGGGCTCATAATACTCATGATTGTGAACAACTTTTAGATCACACTAGATACCGCATTACGAGATTCGTTACACCATTACATTACAAAAAGTCACCAAAGTTTGAGGAAAGAGCAGGTCGCGGGGAGTGCGACCGAGCGTTCTCATTGGCTATCTCAAGGTTACGCCTACTCGCTCTTAGCAATCAACCAATCAGACTCATTTCTTATAGGTGTATTTAGACTGATACGTGGTGCGCTTCGAGCGTCCTGAGTGCAGAATTTAGAGTGTGATTTGTGTATGGAACCAACACTGAAATCGAGAAATAAGAACAGTTCTTACATAATTTTTTTCGATTGTCATTGATATATATCTGTCGGTGAAACAACAGATTTTTTTTTCTCGATTTCTGTGTTGGACATAGTTTTAGTTAATAAATAAATAGTAAAAGTTGTTCGTAATGATGAGTAATATGAGCCCTTTTCGGCTTAGCATACCTTTTCCTTATAGCCCTGTATAGTATTAAAATCACCTCCATAGTGAAATGAATAATTCAAGGGCGACGTTACTCGATCGCTCGGGACTTCGCTACGATATTAAATCTTTGACATCGATGCGATGAAAACAACGGGGTCATGTGAAGAAACGATAACAAAATGATATCTAGTCCTATTTGGTAATGTTTATAACCAGCTTCCAAAAAAAGGAGGCGATTCTCAAATTGACTGTTTTTTTAATGTTTGTTACCTCAGAACTCCGTCATTGATGAAGCTATTTGGAAAATTCATTTTTAATTTGAAAGGAGATACTTCCAGATTGTTCCCATTTTAATCAACATCTTGTTCTGAATATCAAATCTTTGAGGAATTGAGGGAACTCCTCAATTATTGTAGGCATACATATAGCGAATTTGGTATTTTCATCGACAAGTCTAGCCTTTGCATTCAGAAAGTATCATTTGGTGAAGTTAAACTAATGAAGAATACCACAGATGGCCACCGGTACTCCTTAATGATACGTATTTTATGGGTAGTACCAAGATAATCTCGATTATGATATTTAAACGACTATGACGTAGCAAATTTAAATAAATGTAATTCTCTTTTTGACAGTACAGAGTAGGGCAAATCTTTATCTTATTCAAGATTACTCCAAAACGAGGATATATTTAGATTAATTATACATATTCATTTAATTACAAAGGTGAGTAAAGTGGGCGGTGAACTAATAAAAAGTACAGGACTTAAAAAAGAGGGCAAAGATCCACAATTTCTATGGGTGGCTAGAAAAAACAGAACAAATCAGAAAGGGGGCAAGCGGCGCACAGACCGTTGTTTTAATTACAATTTTACTATTTGTATCAATTATATACATTTAAGGTATAAAAATGATGTAGAGAAATTTCAGATCGGTAACTAGTTTAGATTTTAGAATAACCAAAAAATCGTTTCAAGATCGTACCTCGCCCACACGACGCCCTCAGAGCCGACGCTAGATGATATCAACGTTTCGCGAAAGCTATCATGAAACGTTGGCAGTGTGACAGCTGAATACTGACACTGCTCAGAGTGAGATCCATTTACCTACGGTAATGTACCTTTCTGTCTCTTACCTATACCCTCTTTCATAAGATCGTTGCTACAGAAATCACACTAAATATTAGAATTCGCTAGGTATATTTGAAGGTGCTCATTCGAAAAAAGATAGCGCTATTAACTGTTGCGCACACATGAAAAGAGACGGCTTCAGCGCGTAAAACAACTAAACGAAGAAATCAATAAAAATTATCTTCTGTGCTACCCTAGATATTATTATTACGTCACTTTTAGAGTAATAATCAATTGAATATGCAATAGGCGTTCGCAGATCTAGTGAAAAATGTGTAATCTAGGGTTATTCAATGTTTTGTTACAATCGTCTTCCCTCTTAGATACACTAGAATGTAGAACCAAAAAAACATACAATGACGCCCATCGGCAAGTGACCACTCGAAAAGGGCTTATAGTAGTCATCATTATGAACAATGTTTACTATGGGACCAACCCTGAAATCGAGAGAAAAAAATCTGCTGTTCCATAGAAAAAGGACAATGACACACGACAAAATATATTGTTTTAAATAGATTAATTTATTAATAATAAATTTTTTTTTTTTTTTTTTTTTTTAAATAGACAAAGGCACATCCGGCACAAATAAGAGCAACATATTCTCATTCTATGTATATTTTATCCTGTGTTAATTAGAACATTTTCCACTCAGTAATTGACCTGAAATTTGGTACAGCAGTAAGCTTTATCTTTGGATTATCGTATAAAACAATCGTAGCAAGTAAAACCACGGGGCGCAGATCAGAACTAAAAAATCTTATGAAATTGGAATTCAGTTTTATTCCAATTTAAAGTTTGAGCGTAGCGTTAGCCGAGGAAGTTGAAATTACACCAAAAATTCGAAAATAAAAGTTCGATCACGACTTTAAATATATTTTAATAGGTTTTCGCTGAAATGTTGACCCTTATACGGAATAGGATAGGATAAGAAATGAGTAAGAAATAATTATAATCTAAGTAAGTAGGTCTACTAAGATAGGCTTACGCTATAAGATCTGTCAAGTGCGTATCAGGATACGCTTAAGACTCAATACAATACAATTCAATACAATACAAAACGGAACGCTACGGTACGGTACGGTTCGATACGATACGATACAAAGAGGTGAAAATGCTAGAAGAAGACCGTCAAGCATGAAAATTACTCCACCGATAAACTCAGCTCTTAAATGTTGAAAAAATGAATTTCAAGACTTTTACCTTCTTACATTTACAATCACAAAATCATTGAAAAAAACAACCGTAAAATACAGGCACTACGAAACTAAAAGGGTTCATTAGTTTGCTACGAACCCTAAAAAGTAAATGTTGTTCAAATTTATCAAGTTTTTGCGCTTACTCTATGTAAATATCCCTGAATTTATTGCTTGGACCTCGTTAAGGCTTCATATATTTATTCGTGCACTGTTAAGTTTGTTTTAGGTTCTATCTCAGATTAAAAACCTCTCTAATCTGAGGTTTCTACATAAATATTTATACGCTGTAGCGCCGTCACATCTACCCGGAACAGAAAATAGTGCTGGCGCGGCGACTGAATCCACAGAAGACCTAAAAGGCGTGAATGTAGTTCATTGGACAGTGGTTATATGTTTGAGCCTTTTGGGGTCGAAACTTTGGGACCGTTAGGACCGGGCCGCAAGAAAGTATATAAAGATATTTCTCCTCGCCTGGTCGAAGCAACACGTGACCAGAATGCTGGCCTCTATTTCGCCCAAAGGATGAGCATCGCAATACAACGTGGTAATGGGGCCATCATTTTGTGAACAATTCTCTCTGGTCTCCATCTCCGTCTCCGTCTTTTGGATTAGTTTATAATATTCAAATTATTATAATTTTGTTAGTGTAGTGTAGTAGTTTTTTTAGATTACGCTTAATTAATGCAAATCAAAATCTTGATAAATATCCAATGAGTAGAGTCGGTTACATTATTTACGAAAAATGTAAAATTAGGAAAAAAAAAAAATGAAGCCAATTCTTGTTCGATGTGTTGAAGTAACATCATCAGAGTACCTAGTGCAAGTTTTTCCAATTGCCTCTACCTACCTATTCAATCGCGTTAACGTTTACTACGATTTGTATGAAGTAAGCGCAGTGCCGGCTATATACGGCGCTAGAGGGCGCTGCTGTTATTTAATACAACTCATAGCTAAAGTTAACGCGTTCGAATAGTTAAACGGAATTAGAAAAACTGTCACTAAGCTCTCTGTTATCAAGCCTTCTTAATTTTAAATGTCACTACCTAATACGACCTTTGATTATTTACTCAAGGGCATTCAATTAAGCAAACAGGCACCCGTATTCGGTGATATGTTTACAACAAGCGCTTCCTTCCCCCATGGCAAATCATCGGCTCGATTTCGCGCAGAGATCCTTTGATGTTGCGGATGAGTTCTTATTAAATTAATCAAATTTACTAAACTACACATCTAATTACAGATCAGATTAATAATAACTAGTAGTTCGCCCCGAACTGAGACCTCGCGATTTTCTGTTTGACAGGCTTTTAATTTAACTTACCTACACTGTTTATAATGTATAGTTGTATATGTTGTTCTTCCAAATCAAAACTTCTAATTTATTGTTCGATCACTTTCCACGGTTTCGATCGAGTTGAAATTTAACAGGTAGGTAACGTGATTCTTGTGACAGTAAATGATTATGTTAACACTGAGCTATTCTGATGCTGTTTCCTTTACTGGTTCGGCTAACAACTATACAGTTCTATACAGCTGCTGTTTTTTTTTCGTAATTTCTTGGTTCGTTGCATAAAAAGTAAAAGTTGTTTATAATAACGAGTTTATTACAATGATATCCTGTAGCCTGCACAGGTCCCAAGAATTTAATGTTCCTTGTTTATCACTTTTATCGGGTAAACAGATAAACATAGAAAACTTTGTATTCTTGTACTTTTTACTCAGTTACTTGTTAGTCCAAGCTTTAAAGTTTATTATGTCTAAAATCTTGGTTTATGTCATTTAAAAATAAAATACTCAAAAAGTGATTAGGAATTACGCGAATTTCTGGCTTTCGGAATACAAATTTGATTTCTAGGCATAATGTTTGTCCACTATTAACTGAAATGAACTGAAATGTCGCATTTAATAAATATTTGCGATCACCAATGAGTGGAATGATAACATCGGGCACTAAAACGATGGAACCGCCAATATTTTACGCGGTGTTGATGAAACGTTTTCAATACACGATCAACTAATTATTGCACGATTTGTTGCACTGAATTATTTATAGTTGATTGATTCAGGCGTAACTTTGTGGAAAGTCATTTTCAAACTGTGTCTAAAATAACAAATCTTTAGTGTCTTTCCGCTGCAACGTCGCCTTCAGAACATGTCATCATGTTTGTTTTTAACCTTATATTAATTTAAATTATTATTTTGAAAATCAAGTATTATAAATAAAATAAAATTTTGAATAAATACAAAGTTAAAAACGAAAAAAGGCCGGCGCTGAATTAAAAAAATAATTTCAACATTTTTCTTTTCTAAATATTCAGGTTATAAATGTTTATATTTTTATTCATTAGACTTTTCTTTCCAAAATATTAATTTAAATAAATAAATATAAGGTTTAAAACAACAATTCCTATTGTACTCAACGCGACGTTGCAGCGGAAAGACATTAAGACATAGCGGAAGACAGATTGGTGATTTTAGACACTTTTTTTTTTGTTTTTAACTAAGTACACATCAAGTCATTTACTCAATAAAATGATGATAACAATATAAGTAAGTAAAAATAATTTGACGAGCATAAAAATAATAATTCCGAAATAAAGAAAGAAACTGAATTATTTACAAACTTTATAAATTATTATATATAAATTTATTTACTCTTTTTTCTACAAATTGAGTTAAATTCAGTTCTCATAATTTAATTTTATTGTTCACACCACATAACATATATACATAACATAACATACATAACACGACAAAAAGCTTAAAACTAGTGTTTCAACTGGTTTGTATTGAGAGCCATAATCCCCATACTTGGCAGGCGCCTTGGGAATCTCAGAAGGCTCATCCTTTACAAAGAGGATTCTGCTGCACGTCCTCCGGTGGTTCTCGTGACAGTTTTAGGATACACTCGAGTTTTCTACACCTATTGAATATAAAACTTTTTTTATTATACTTAATGTATGTGATACTATTATTGTACAGATACTATTGGCGACTTCATTTTATACATATTATTTTAAATCTATCTATCTACTTAAAACAATGGCCCACATTTCAAAATATAAGGCTTTTTCCTAATGGATTTTTCTGTAGAGGCTCTAAAAAAACTCTGTAAACAGAAAATCTGCGTTCGGAAACTTTTTCCTACCGTTCATGCATCCAGCGGAGTTGGGCCGGCCCATAACGAGTTGTCGAACTGCTTGTAATGGCTCTGAAGAGTTCCCAACTGCGCAGACTGGGGACTAGTAGATGGGTAACTCGATGAAAGTTCGGAGAAAACATAACAGTCGATTCTTTATAAAATACTAGTTGTTACTCGCGACTTCGTTCGCGTGGACATAAAAAAAGTATCCCAAGTTCGTGTTTGTGATATACAATAACTCCTTATCAAATTTTATCAAGATCCGTTCAGCCGTTTAGCCGTGATAACGGGACAAAGACAAAGACAAAAAGTTACTTTCTATAGTTCGCTAGGTGGCGTTGATCGATTTTTGTGTATTTTTTGACGTTTTGTATGGACTGACAGTTGTAATGTAGGTAGTAACGAAGTTTTTTAATCGAGACGAACGTATTTTTTTGTAACTCGAAGCTTTTTTGGTTTTAATACGACTGCGACTATATTCCTCTGTTTTATAATATTGGTTAGGATAGTTAGGAAGTTAGGATAGTCCTGTAGCGCAAATGTCAAGATCAATGCAAAATATTCCACTGGTTGAATGGTTCTATTTCTCTTTTGAATCTATAAAAATGTATGATAAAAAAGAAAAATTACGTTTATAGACTGATTTAAAAAAATCTATAGGAAGCCCATGTAATCCATCATGATCTGATATACAATTATACACTCGTATACAGCTGTATTCCAAATCTCAGTTCCAGGTTAAAACATCTATATCTTATATATATAAATATGTATTATATAAAAATCAATAGCCGCGCGTCAGTCTCGCAAAAACTCTAAAGAACTAAATGCGTTATGCGACAGTTTAGACACACTGGCCTCGGAAATCAGCGCGCGGAGTGCACGGAGCGGAGACGAAACGTTTGTCCGCAGAGCGTGTTGGATCCACGGAGCGAGGTAGTCAGTTGTCCACCGGTCCGGAAGGCAGTGGGGCAGCACCGAGTCAAATGGACCAACAGCAGCTGAGCACTAGTCGTGCAGTTGAACGTGCGGCGAAGGAAGCAAAGACGCTTTCCTAGGTTTTTGAAAGAGATGAGCGTAAAACCTTCAAGTTAAACATCTCCATCAGTTGTTTCTGTTGTATCCCAACTGGCTCTATTTGTTCTCCAGTGTGCTCACTCATAACGGTGCTGAAGTTTTGAGATCAGTTCAATTGAGTGCGACTATGGGTAATGTTCCAAGCTCATGATTGATAAACTTTTGTAGCGCTTACGGCGTAGTCTTTAGAACTGATTTTATATCAATAGAACTAAACAGTGTGAACTTTAGATGGGTGAGCGTTAGGAATATTAATTATACTAGAGCCAAATTTAGAAGATAGTTTTGCAGTATTTATGTGATGTGGGTATGAAGTTGCGAATTTATTAACATTGATTTTTATCGTCGTCAGCCACTCGACGTTGTCGTCACCGCCAGACTCGTTTAGGAGAATGGTTAGAGCCCTTACCTCTAACCATCTAGCCTTTAAGCCTCTAACCACATCCGAGCCCAGAGGTTCCCCTTTAGTAGGTTTTTTATTTTTTCTCTTTCCTCCTAAGAGGATTTTGGCGTCGCACGTCTTATGCATTTGCCATTGTCAAGTATACATAATATATTCTCAAGTTTTGTTAGACACTACCAAACAAGTCATAGTCACGGTCAAAGTCAAGCAAAGAAAGTCACGGTCAAGTCCAAGTCATGCCCCAGTAAAGTGGTGAAAACTTTACTAGAGCCTTCTATGGAGTTTTGGAAACAACATGAAAATTCACGTTTCGCGACGTTATACCATTCACAAACACTCGTGCATGTTCACGAACACTTAACGGGTAAAATTTCACCGTTTTTACACATTAACACTCGAAATAACAGAAGTTTTGGAAAATAATAAAAAGACGCGACATGATTTCTTCACGTTCCCGCCAAAAAACTTTAGTAGGTTTTACTGCATGGGATATTATGACGTTACGATAAAATGCCGCATACACATAATATGAATCAAAATAATTTTCTTAATTTGGCATTTGAGTAGTGGCGACAAAATTTATATTTATCGGCATTATTTATTTTCAGAAAAAAATAAAAAAAACAGTCGACTTGAGAACCTCCTCCTTTTTTTTGGAAGTTTCTTAACTAACTTTCTTTCTTAACTTTATTTCGCACGAAAATATTATGTGAAGATTTTCTATTACTAGAATCAAATTCGAATGGTTCAAATCGCTCGTATCGAGTGATGTGATTAAAAGTCACATTTTTGAAACACAAAAGTTGGTAATTTCTAACGATATTTTCGTACGAAATATCAAACGAGCGATTCAAAAATGGAGCCCGTGGAATGTGTGAGCAATAACTAAATAGCTACAACAGTTTGAAAACTTCGTTTCCCAATCCCGACTTTGAACGCGAAAAGTAATTTAGCTGAAGCATACTGCACCTTTTTCATAAAACAAAGCCGGTGTGAACAGTAAAAAAGCTCTGTTTTATCGGTTTTTAAAATCCTTTGTGAATTTTCTGGACGATTGCACAAACGATTGCCTAACTAGAGCTGGTTTGCGGCTGCGTTTAGGGATCGTGTGCGTTTTTTACATTTGTGTTGGGAATTTTGTTTATCTGCATATTAAGAAAATATATTTTAGGAAATTATTGTGAAGATGTTAGTTTAGCATGTCTGCATTTTTGCCTAAAACCGAATGGTTTTTTGTGTTTTAGAACTTGTAAGGCCGAATTGATTAAATCGAATCGAGTTTTTATTCTTCTTTTTTTAAATCATAAATTGTGATAAATAGATTGTAAAAATTTTTTTTACTGAAAACACGCTCAAATTTTTTAATATAGTTAAAAGCACGCTACCAAAAAAGTTACTTTGCTTAATTTTTAAGTTAAAACTATTTGCCCCAGCTCGGGATTCTGAAACGTGTATTAACTTCGACATCAGATTAATTCTGGCACTAAGCAAATAATAAAGACAGCAATAGACTTAATCTGTCGTCGAAGTTAACAAACGTTTCAGAGTCCCGGGGTAAGGAATAAAATAAAAAAATAAAATAAAAATAATATTACATTAAGATTAATTTTGTGATATGTTTACAGAATTGAGAGCATTGAAAGCAAATATTGTCCCGTCTTTTAACATAATAGACGAGCTTGCGAAAACTTCTGCAGAATGACAATGTTCTGCAAGGGAAATCACAATAATAAAATAATAAATGGGGGTCACGCGCGCTCGGTCGCCAACTATTCGCGAATTAATCTCTACTCACAGTGCCGCGCGTGCCCCGTGCTCAAATGAGCACAGTCGCGCGTGACTTATCCACGCTTATTTATTTGTAAGATTCTGTTGTATTAGGAGAACATAAGTATCTTAATTTATTAGTATTAATAATAAAGTCTCCAAAAGCAATAAGATTTTGGTACGTTACTCGATAAAAAAAATGTTGAGTATTTGCCAAATATACTTGAAGAGCGCCGTGTGTCCCGTGCGCAAATGTGCGCCATCGCGCTTGACTTACACACGCTTCTTTATTTGTATAATTCTGTTGCATTAGAACAAAAGTATCTTAAATAATTTGTATTAATAATAAAGTATCCAATCCAATAAAGATTTTAGAGCGTTACTCGCCAAAAATTAAAACGGAGTATTAGCGAAGTCTACTGGAAGTGTGTGCTCTGTGCGCAAATAAGCATCACCGTGCGTAGCAACGGAATGTATTTTTTTGTAATATTATGCTGTATTATGAATATAAATATTTCAATTTATTCATTTTATCACTAAAGTATCTTAAAAAAACTGTATTTAATTTTGCGAATTGATCACTTATTACAGCAGCGCGTTTGCCTTATGCGCAAATAAGCACTACTACGCGTGATTTATCCGCATTTATTGCAAGATTCTACTATAATTATAAGGAGTACACCCTATAATTTTTTTTTACTGTTCGATATAACAGATAATATTCTATTAACGCTAAAAACTGTAGAGTTGAAAATTAATCTGTACTCGCAGTGCTCACGCGTGTGTTTGATGTGCGAATGAGCAGCGCTATACGTGCAAAGCCCAAACCCTTTTTTTTAAAATTTGTAATAAGTTTTTAGTTATGGGCTCATATATGTGTTCTTATGTTAATTTATAAGTTTTATCTGGAGGTTTATTTTACGAGTTTTGTTCAATACGAATAAACAGGTAAAATTTTTTACGTTCGCAAATAATATACATAGGTTACCTCAGTGGCTGGTTGAAAAGAATGAAATGTCATGAAATGACACTGTTATTTTTATTATCTTAGCTCAAAAGTAAACATGAGACATGTAGAATATGTTTGCGACTTAGATTATATGTTTTTAAACTGAGGATTGCGTGAAATATCATTGGTTTTTTTTAAATTTTTGTTTTGATATTTAGTATGCCGTTCATATTACGGATTATTTAATGATATTTCTCAAACAATGATATTAAAATTTATTACAGATTTATTTGAATGTTAACTCCAGCAGACATACGCTACGTAACATAACTTACTCTAAACGTTTCCAAAACAACATAAAAAAGCTAGTATATTACTTTAAAAACCCAAGTGCTTAGTACTTACCCCACGCACAAGCTGCATCCATTATAGCTTTAACCTTTATGTTTATTAAACACATAATAACAAATAAATATAACATAAACCATAAGGATATCTTCCCGAGAGTCAGCACAGTAAAATAATTATTTACTGAGTAGACCGTGCGAGGGTTCCGTGCTCGAACGAGCACGAGGAACGTGACACGACAACTGCTTGTTTATTTTTAAAAGGAAAGACGTTTTCTTTATTGTTCTGTACTTTGTGAGTGCGTAGTTAAGTAGTATAAATGTACTTATTACTAATAATTAAAAATATTGTTAATAAACACTTATATTAAATAATTAAACTTTGAAAGCTCACAAATGATATGGAAATGCAAGAAACATTTCCAAATCTTCCCTCTACAACGGCACAAGCCACACCGCGCTTTGTCTTTCAGGGCTAGCATGCGCACCGCGACAAAATCTTCTGTATCCTTCATTTCATCTCTACGTTCGTAGTTATTAAGTACCTAGAAGTTTAAGCTAGGTTTAAATTACTTATTAGGCTGCCTGAGGCTAGATTGTAATTTTATTAAGGAATGCTTTGCGGGCGTTCCTTAAACAAAGAAAAAACATCTCATCTTGTCGTGAAAAATGGGCAAACGTCTACATTATCGTAGCCCTGCATAACATATATAACATAGTTCTTGCATAACAAAAAGATTTTGTCGCGGTGCGCATGCTAGCCCTGCTGGGAAGACAACGGTAACCAACAACATAACAAACGGTCCTTGCGGGGCTCGTTTGAATGAAAAGTCAGATTCCCAAATCTAATCAACTAGCTCAGGTTCATTGATAACTGCCCTAGTGTCAGATAGATTGCCCGAGACTTCGAGATCTTAGAATTAAATTAATAATATTTATTAACTAGCACATTATAAAATTTTAAATAATATTTTACAACATTTTCTCCATTAATGTAACTTAATTTGGCCCAATTTTTCAAACAGGATATCGAAAACAGCAAATTAATGCCGTAACAAAATTAATCAACAAGGAATCGTCCTAAGCAAAAGTGTCTCCGATAAACAGCTTTATTAAAACAAAGGGTTATAATCATATAATCGCGCCTCTTTGAAGCTTCGTTTCGGAGATTTTCGTTTGGACCTATGATATTTTTAGCAATAAATAAGATAGATTGGTTATCTTCATATAGAAACCTAGTCAGCTATTCCGTTTAAGCCAAAATTATTTCATTTACTTTAACACAATGACCGTCATAGTTTTTTTTTACTTGACAAGCAGCGGCAGGCCCTAATGACCTAAAATGCATGACAAAAACTGTGGTCCACAAAAAGTCAAATACATTAATTATGATAATTTTAAATGATCTTGGAACCACTGTTCTTTTTGTAGGTATTTGGAATGTGGCTTGGCTTGCAGGGCACGGCAATGCATTTAAGCCGTGGCGGTCAAAGAACAATCATCCAAGCTTTTGCTTTAGTTTCGTTTGACTGGCATACAGAGAAAAGGGAAAGATACATTTTTTTTTCTCTTCTGTGGGCTTGTACGTTGTAAAGCAAATCGAGAGTATAAATCATTGGTTAGCATTTAATTATTCGTCTTTTATGAAAGGATTTATAAAGGAAATGATGTAAGGATTGTGTTTATTTGCGATTTTAAGATGGGATTAATAAAGAGCGTCGGATTTTGAATAAGGATTTAAAACAGTAGGGTAAAGATGGTCTGTTTCCTATACCATTCATAACATAGAACTAAATTCTATCCGTTGAGGGTAAATTGATCCTTATGAGTGCTCTTTGATACCCGTCATTTTGCAGTTTGTTTAGAGAAGTGCATGTATGCTTACAAGTACAGAATTCTACATATTAGTAAACAATATAGCTCTCTAATTGCAAAAGTGGTTTTTATACCGAAAAATGCAGATCTAAAAATGTTTTTCTAGCATTATCCTTTATACAAACGTCTACAATTCTTTGGAGTATGGTGATAAGTTATTTTAGAAAATAAATATAGCTTTGATTTTCAAAATTCTTACACTGAGTCAAAAAAAAAAAAACCATACCATCCTGTTTCAAACCCTTATCCAAAATAGAACTAAAATGACAAATGGGCAGACCACAAGAAAACAAGCAAGACAGGAAGGAAGGGCTCAGGGTAAGACGTGGATGAGAGCGGTGCAGGCCGGAAAAGATGGTGTATAGAAGAGACCTATATCCGGCAGTCGATCAATTGCGGCTGAAATTATGATAATTATGGATGAAAAATAGTTTTCAATTCTCTACTCTTTTTCATATAAAAAATCGGGACATATGTCTACCACAAATGTCCGATCGCTAAGAGTTAAGTACCCAGGGGACGTAGATGACCAGATCGCGTAAATCTAGACTGGGTTAGACGCAGTAACTTTTATTTATCCTATGGCATAATCCTAAATGTCTCTTGAGATAAAATTGGTTGGTAGGTACATAAACGAGGGTGTAGGTAAGAACGTATTATTGATGATTTTGTACGTGAGCTTAATATGAAGTATGGTTGTGGGAGTTAAATTGAATGGGTAAATAAATTATTTGTTCAGGGTTTGAAAATAAAATGGCCGAAAATAGTACTAGATTAAAATGTAATTCTTGGTTCAGCGATTCTTATTAAATAATATAAGAACAAAAGTCCGTGTTGAAGGTACTTATTTCATCATCATCATCTACAGCCTTTTCTTATACTACTGCTGGGTTTAGGTCTCTCTGTTGCTGTGCCGTGCTATGCTGTGTCTTGCTGTGCTCTTGCTTTTGCTGTTGCCGTCTGCCGGTTCTGGTTTACACTCATAGATTTATAATATACGCAGATAATTTATTAGAATATAGGGCCGACTTTACATAATACTTACGCGCTCATTAATTTTTCAACAATTTTTAGGGTTACCTAAAAAAACAAAGAATGGAACTCTAGTATGATCGCTTCCTTGTTCGTCTGCCTGTTTGTCTTTCAAATAACCTTTTTGAAGAACGCCGACAAAAACACACCTAAGTTGGAGTAAAGCGCGGGTTGCAGGGACCGCCACCAAGCATTCTCATCGGCTATCTCTAAATTAAGTATAAAAATTTACAGGTGTATTTTGACCGATGCGCGGTGGGCTTCGATCGTTCAGAGTGAGGAATGTCGGGGTTATCTTTGATATGAAAACTGACGTGGTTTTGACACATTTCATTGTAATAAAACGGGAATACTCACATACTCAATTTAACGTGAGTATTTCCGTTTTATTAAAACAAAATGTTATGTTTGATATGGGGTAAAAGGTGTCCTATTCGTACGTAAGTTAGTAGCCTCGCTCTCGATTCCAATGAATACCTGATCAGCAACGGAGTGCTGGATAAAGAATGTATCGAATGTCTCTCAGATGAAAATATTACATGTCTTGTTTGAAATATTATTTTTCGATGTGTCGTCGCCTGGTAAATAGGCGATATGTAATATTTTCTATATGCTATTGAGTGATAATACGAGAAAATATAAAATAATATAAATATTGGTGGACGTTATTCACACTCAGCACCATCTAGCCCCAAACTAAGCAAGCTTGTAGTATGGGAACCAGATAATTTTTGTACAGATTTTTGTTGTAAATACGTACATATAGTACATAGGAACACCCAGACAGAACAGAAATCCATGTTCATCACACAAATGTTTGTCCTGGGTGGGAATCGAACCCACAACCTACAGCTCAGAAGGTGGAAATCCTCTCACTGAGCTACAAGGCAAATCGCTCGCCCGATGGTAAGTCCAGTTCAGTTCTATCCAGAATTTTGAACTTTGACAGTTCAATGAATGCCCTACGCAGTGCGGCGCTCGTCATTCTGTTAATATACGTTGTTTGGCGGTGTAGCCGAATATGATAAACACACCTAGCCTGGAATGGACACTGGCTCTCAAGTAATACTGCCGGACCACACTTAAGGTGCTTGGCGACGGATTTTCAACTTAAGGGTGGTAGCTAACCATAGCCGAGTACTTAGAAGAGAGTTTCCTTCACCGATAGCACCGAAGAACATTTCAAATCCCGACGGATTGAACCCACACCCTGCGGCTTGCGACCCGAAAGCGCTTACCACTGTGCTATAATTGCTACAAAAGAAAATAGATAAAGATAATAGTACTAGCCTCAAAAGCTGTTTCAAAGGTGTCTCATCGCGCGTTTATCCGAAGCAGTTTAACCCTTGATTCAGCTATCCCATTGTGTAAGCCAAACATCGCTCAAGGGTGTATTGTCACGTAGTTGCTTAGAGAGCGTTTTGTTTGAGGAACTCCGAACCAAAATTAAGCCAAATATTACCTATTAAGTTGCCTCCATACGTGCTAAGAATTAGTAATGCGTTTACTGTGGATGCTGATAAAGTTTGTGGCACGCATTAAGAAAAGTTGTTTGGAAGCTGTAAGCGTTGTTTTGAAGCTATGTTTAACTTCTGTTGTTGTTATGTAGCTATACAAGCGTGGCAAAAGATAAAAGTTACCTTTAAGATTTTCAACCGACTGACCAAAGAGGGATATGTTTATGGAGTTTAAGTAAGTAAGGGTGAGTGTTCTATTATTACCTCCTATAGCCTGCATAGCTTGACCGATTTTGATAAGTGAGATGTCGTGGCCTCCTCTTTGTGGTCTTTGTGGTCAGCTACATTTAGCAGTCCGGTTTTTCTATTTTCTTTTTTACAGTCGGGTTTTTATATCTTTTACGCAATTTACGCAATTGTAATCTTAACACTGGGTATACGTACGTCTTACGCACTTCCAAACTTCGAAATGCGTATCCTCAAAATCTTCTTCAAAACGAGTCAATAGGTATCTTCTAGGTCTACGTGCTTCATCTTCGGCCACATCGTCGCTTGCCAACAGGCAAGTTGGTGGTTAGACGCAGACTTGTAAGCGTTAAAAGAATTAAGTTAAAGTTAAACCACCCTCTTAGTTTTTCTCATAATTTTCCTAAATCAATCCCCTCGCTTCTTGATCTTGCAATAGTTATTTCTATTGCCAAGTGTGAGCGGACAGGCTTCAGCTGATTTTTCATAAGTCCTCCGTGATGTTTTTTTGTCTTATAAAATTCGTATTCCTAATACATATAGTACAGTACATATCATAGTATACAGTACACATCATAGTATATATGTAACGTAATTGTAGCGGTAAAAGTTATGAAAACACAACCGACACACGTAGTGCCACACATCCAACAAGTATTTTTTTTGTTAACAGAACTAGAAAATTCACTAGTAGTTCTGCGGACAGTAGATCTCGCGTACACAAACTTTTTTGCACAGCCACAATTCTACAATTTTATAGAACTTTTTTCTCGTCGGCGAGATTGTTCCGAACTGAGACCCCCCGACCCTATATCTTGACAACCACTTGAATGATTCTGCCAAATATTATCAAAATGTAAGTAGCACCGCAGTGAACTTGGGGAAGTTCACTGCGGTGCTACTTTTTTTGTTCAATTGGGGCCCCCCCCAAAAAAAATCGCCGACGACAAAAAAATCAATGAAATTGTAGAACCTTCACACCAAGTTTCATGAAGATTCGTTGAAAAATACGACCTATACGCGAATACCAACATACTGACAGATGAAAACAAATTTTTCCTGTTGATGAAGAGACTACGTTCACTTCGCTCACTCGGTCAATTATAACATATGCGATACAACAACAACGTCAAGTCACAAAGGCTGGTGGCTCAAAATTTGCTCGATATTTGTATTATTTTAAGTCTAACATTAAATTTAATGTACATAAATATGGTTTGTTTACATTAAAGCTCTACAAAGCAGTGGAAGTTATCCTTTAGGTCCACAATACGGATCGAGTCTGTCCGAGAAAGTGTTTGGAAGTGTTTAAGGGCTTAATAACTTTCAGATGTTTGTCGGATACGATTTGGAATCTTGAAAGCAACCCCTTGGAAAACTTAAATTGGGTCGCTGAAGGGTGCGAAGCATTGAAGGCAGTAATTAAATATTTCACAATTTTAGATGTAGAACGAGAGAAATGCGGATGGGAATAGCATTGTTTTTGTTGAAACATTATAAAAAGGTGTAACTACTAGAAACAGAACCACTAAGAATGACAAATAAAAAAAAAAAAAAAAAAATAACCTTAGTGTCTATTTACATTTATATTTGAAATCGCTAAATTTGTTAAAAAATACCTTAATTTCTTTCATAAAGTAACAGATAGAGCACGCAAAACTAGATACCAATATAGTCATAAACTCATTGAACCGAAGTCAAATCTAGATATGCACAGCTCTGGACCTAACACAATGGTTGTTAAGATGTTTCATAAATTGCCGAACAAATTGAAAGATTTAGAAAATGACGATTGTTTTATCATTGATTGTCTTGCTGATGATGATGCACAGAACCACATCGCACACCGATAGCGTAGCGACTAATGAAGTAATAGTCACTACGAGGCGGGCTTCAGTTAGGCCCCCCTCGTTACGAGCAATATCATTATTACACGCTGTAAATTTTGCAATTACAGCATATAATTACAGTGTAATTACAGACACGCGGTGATTTACAATTTCAAAGTGTAATTTGAGTGTCTCGCGAGTCACTTTTATGAGTTACGAGTTATCTCGTGAGCTTTATTTTATTAGCGTGATATGAATCATTGCTTGGAGCACGGTTTGGAGAAATCGTGAGTTGGTACCATAGATCACACCCTAGATTCTGCTCGAAGCGCACCATGCATCAGTCTAAATACACTTACAAGAAATTACTCTGATTGGTTGATTGTTATGCGCGAGTAAGCGAAACCTTAAGATAGCCAATGAGAACGCTTGGTCGCACTCCCCGCGACCCGCGCCTTCCTTAAACTTTGGTGACTTTTCTATCATGGTATATCTTGGTATCTAGTATGATCTGTGGTTGGTACCTACTACCTACAAGCCCACAGTTTCTCGGAGTTTTTGGTTGGTTAAGTTTTGAGTTTTGTACATTTTATTCTAAAATAGTTATAAATAATTGCTAAAATAAGTACCTACTAACATAATACTACTAAAGAACAGCCTAAATTATAATACCAAAAAATATTATTATTAACAAAAACAATTACAAACTGATTTTCACTGCCTCGATACTTACGACACAACATTACAGATACGACACGATACGACTGATACGATACATGATAGATAAGCAGATAATATGATATGATATGATATGATATATATACACATGATAATATACATGATGAATGATGATAGATACGATTTTAGTTACAACGTTTACGATACAGAACTACAAAAAAAAAAGGAAAATTATGTTTACAAAATAAATCTAGATAGAGTCAGTTGGAGGCTAACTGAGAGCTCGCAACCACCATAACTACACATAAAATTCATACCCATACCCTATAACTTTCCTTCTTTTTTTTATGCTACCCATTGAAGAGACAAACAAGTCGCTCGCCTGATAATAAGCGTCACGCTAGCCCATAACAGTTCAGTGTCTACCAGAATTTTGAACTTCAACAGTTCAGAACCATGCGCGATAATGCAATGCGCTGGTCTCATCCTGAGAAATCAGATGCTCAGCAATTTCACTGAAATTATTAACCCTTCAATCGGCAACACAGTAAAGATTGCAAATTACTGCTCGGCGGTTGCATAACTGTCAAAGATGTGGTACTTCGAGTAGTAAAGTCCGCCTGGGACTCTACTACTAAAAAAATACTGATAGAATATACATTCATACTGTTTAATAATCTTTTAGCCACAGATTGCTTTTCAGCCAGGTGGTAACATAATATTACATTATCATAATTAGACCCGCAAACTTCTTTGCCTTGCATTTAAAAAGTAGATAAGCTATATTTAAATAAAAAATACGACTTCAAAACATTTATGCTGAAATGTCGTCATCGTCGTCTCAGCATTATGCTGAGTTGACGCCATTTTTATGACACAGTACATAACATTAATTATCTACAGTTATATTATATTACTCAATTTAATAATAATTTAATTTACTATATGCAAAATAAAATATTTTTCTTTCTTTCTTTCGTTGTTTTTACACTTTTTAAATCGTAAATGTACAGGTTTCCCAAAAATATTCTCCTATCTCCACGCCCAAGAATACCAAACATCAAAAGACCGAAGACCCTCGAAAACAGAAATAGCTGCTCAGCTCGTGAGGCTCGGGAGTATCGTAAAGACCCCAGGCCTACAGATAGAGCCGCAGGTCTGGGATCTGCATTGTCAGAGGAGTACAGATGGTAAAGATGGACATAAAGCTTTTCCGATTTTTAAAAAGACAGCTCGTGCTTAGAAGTAGTGTAATTTGCGTGAATTTTTAAGGCCAGCATAGTTTAACGATTGGTGCTGTAGGAGTAGTTACCCGGTTGTGTAACCGGGTAACAAACTAGTAGCACATATAGGCCCGTGTACCCGTAGAACATAGCATTGGTCTGTTCCCACTAGTTCTATTGACTGTTCCATTGATAGAACTGTCGGACTTTTTTGTCCATGTAGTTCTATTTCCATTATTTTCTGCATAGATCGTCTCACCCATGTTCGTCTGTCTGTATGCCAAGGTCCTTTTATTAACCCTTCAAGTGCGTTGTCCTTGGAAAGGGAATTTATAATTTATTATGAGATTTCCGGCACTGTTGTAAAGCCACTGCAGCAAACTAGAAACATAATAAAGTTTTGTCGTGTCCGTCTACCATCAAATACAAGTCATGAAATAACGTATCTTTTTCTTTATTTATCAAACGTTAAACGTCCGAAATTATTTAAATTAGATAGCATAATTATGCGTAAAGTTTACCTTTAGGGTTCGCCAGATAAAGAAACTGTTTACGTACTGGAAAATACGGAACCCTACCTGGGAATTTGATCAAACTGTGTACGCTTCGGTGAGTACGTTTAGAAAGCTGTTTTATTTATTATTATAGGATTTCTAGTAATATTTTAGGGTAGCGTCCACCCAATTGAATATATTCAAATTAAATAATATAACATTCGCAACTTTGTCTTTTAGTTTTAACATTGTGCGTTTTGGACTTTTTGCGTATAACAGATATTTTGCGAATTTTGACGTTTTGTTCTGGAGCGAGATATTTGACTTATGGTAAGCGGGCATTGAGCAACTCGGTACCGACCCGAACGCCGGGTCAGTCACAGGCCAGTGTTGACTATGTAAGCAGAATATCTGTTGTAGTCATTAATGTATTATGAAGTATGTACTGGAGGTGACAGCGCATTACATAACACTGTCCTATTTAATTGTGGCTCCTGTGAAACACATCACTATCCTGTACAACAATACATCTGGGCCAATCTGGGCTTCCTCAATCTGGGGTTCATCATCAAATTATTATAAAAATCTTATTTGGTTACTGTTTAACCAAATAAGATTTTTTCTAGGAATTGACCGAGAATGCGAGCACTGATGCTATAAAATGACATAATAAAGTATCGCCATCAAGTATGGTGTTTCCTTTAGTACGTAGTAAATAATAGCTAAATGGTTTATATAATACTAAAATAATCTACTTCTAAATATAATAGAATATTTATAATATTCTTAAAGTCAAAGTCAAAATTTTATTTGCGTGATAATGGGTATACAATTTCTGAAAACTAAAAATGACCATCCATTAACAACAGTTACAGGCGCGCAAAATGATTTAAATAAGTTTAATTATTATCATGGTTATAGGAAAATTGTACTAATATCAATTAAATAATGAAATTGATTGCAATAATGTCAAAAATTCAAATATAAATATTTACAATTATGTCATTTTGAGTAGTTTTTAATCAACAAACCCTTTTATATACATTGTAGACGACATCACATTTTCTTTAAGAAATCGTTTACTTCATAGAAGCATTCTTTCACCAACCACTTCTTCAACTGTGTACAAAATATAATATTCATCGAATAATTTTGGTTATACGTGAAAAAATTAACATTTTCACAATAAGTAATGCTTGTTGTGATAGTGTGGCATAGATACTTAACTATATTTCAATAGTTAGAAACTTACAATTTTATTTAAATAAGTGTGGTTAATTATTAACGAAGTAATAAAATGGCTGGTTTTAAATATATTTTACTAACCCCCTAAGTAGCCGGAAATTCTCTTCTTAACTTTTAGCCTCGCAACTTAGCTATCTTAATAAATCATTTTAAATTACTCTTTCTAATTTAGATTGGCCTCTGTAACTGTCGACTTGGGGACGGAACGACTTCATCGTAACGACACTTGATGGCTTTATCGCGAAATAAAGACGAAACTTCTTTGTGACAAAGTGTTAAACGGATCTTGTCCTGGCGAGAGTTAATAAAAATAATTGAAATAGATTAAAGATTAAAGTTTAATTTGGCGAAATAAGATTAGACTTTTTTTTTTTTAGATCAAAATAAGGAAACTATAACTGTTTCTAAACTGCTAATGCATCAGCCTATAAACATCCAACTGCTGAGATATCGGCTACACTCGAATGGTGATGAGGCCATATATACCACGCTGGCGCATTGCGGGTTGGTGGATTCACATACGCTATCTAATTTCTTCTCCGAAAATATGCAGGTTTCCTCACGATGTTCTCCCTCACCGAAAAGTCAGTGGTATATGGGTACGTAAATTCCAAAGAACTCATTGGTATGGGCCCGCTCAGCTTCAAATCCGCTTCCCCACGAATATGAGGCAAGCTTGCTCCCACTGTGCTACCACGGCTTATACAAGTTAAACTTTAACTTTAACTTTTAACTTTGTTAAAATATGTAGATAATAATTATACTATACGTCTCTAATATATTTTAATAAACCTTAATATAATAAGCTATACTACATAGCTTATAATATTTCTATATAATAATATGGATTTTGGTATGTAGTAATAATAAAAGTTAAATAGTATGTTATTATGTTGTGTAAAAATCAGATCAGTTGACATAGATTTACCAACATTTGGATGATGAATATAGTCTATCTCAAAAATAAATCGAGCTGCCAGTGAAGAAAATCATTTTGAGAGTACCATAGCAAAGTGATGGTACTCTCTGGTATAGTGATGGTCTCTGTAATACTCGGCTGGCAACGCTACCATACGAGAGTTGAATAGCTGTCGCTAAGCTGTGTCTTCCGACAGCCTCATTTGCGAGCTGGTTTCCTATCCAGACTAAAAAAATAATAAAAGTAAAAATATTTAAAAAATTACAAATTTCATGAAAAACGTATCCTGGGGCGCTAGTCTCGACTTTTCGCTACAGCACTTTGCGACCGAATTCGGTCGCTATGACGCAAAAATTCTACAAAAATAGCGTTGAATTTTGCGTCATAGCGACCGCATTCGGTCGCAAAGTGCATAGCGAAAAGTCGAGACTAGCGGCCCTGAGTTTCTACTAGTACCTAGTTCGTCGAAAAGTAGACCTCGCGAACACAAACTTTACCATTAAATTAAATGTTGCATTAAAATTGGTGATGTGAAGCGTAAAGATTGATTCTCAGATCCCTATTCCAATTTAATTTGCAACTACAAAAATAAAGCTGATAATATAGGAAAGAGAATTCAAACGTTAGCTATAATATAGAGTGCATAAATACTTTATATTATCCCCTATGTTTTTATTATTTATAACAAATTTTATTATATTCCCATAATGTTTTCCCCTCGTCCATTTTGGTAACAGTCCCGTGGGTCTCAGACGGTCAGTGCTGACAATCAGCGCTGCGGAGAAATCCGCAGCATTATCGCTGAGCACAGCCCCTTTTTGTCGCACTGGGCACTACAGCGACAACTGAACATAATTATATATTATTATCCTTTCTCTTCTATATTTAATTTATATAGTGAAGTTGGTGTTTGTGCGTAAAATAAATGTTATTCTTTCTTTTCTTTCTTTCTTCTTTCAATATAAAAAGGAATTTTAAGTTTCTTCAAGTTTTATTGAATGATAAAATCTTTCCAAGATGCCTCGATAAAACCAATAGACGCAAAGTTTTGCCTGCGCCGGCAATTTTTTTTTTGTTGAACTTTATCATCTGCTTAAAGTTGCAGTCAATTATAAGAAGAATTCTGTGGATACAGTATTGAAAAGAACCTTTACCTGTTTCCTGCATTTTGTCAACTTTTAACAAAGTTTGTGTAGAGGCGTTCTCATTTTTAACAACGCGACCACAATGCTTTGAGGTTAAGATAAAAATTGGCTAAATGCGAGTTGGCATTGCGCACCGAGGGTTCCGTACACGGAATATAAAAATTATACATGTGCGTGTCGATGACATAATGTTGGATAATTACTGGTTCAATCCGGACCCCCAGGTATGTCCTAAAATAGCGACCAGATCCATCGGGGAACATTCTGTGTCTATGTATAAGGGCCGATAATCAGTGGCTTAAGCTTCTTAACACAATTCTGCTCGAATTTAATCGGTTCCTATTAGGTACTTGTTGTTAATTTAGAGGATGGAGTAAAATTTCAAAGTTTGAAAGTTACAGTTACAGTTTTTACGAAAATAGCCCATATAAGAACCACCGATAAGATCCGAAACGAGGATATTCGCCGAAGAATCAATGTCACCGATATAGCTCTCAGAGTTTGCAAGCTGAAGTGGCAATGGGCAGGCCACATCACTCGAAGAACCGATAACCGATGGGGAAGAAAGGTTCTTGAGTGGCGAACACGACCGGAAGACGAAGCGTAGGCAGGCCTCCCACTAGGTGGACCGACGACATTGTGAAAGTCGCGGGCAACCGGTGGATGCAAGTGGCACATTGTCGGTCGGTGTGGCGGTCTAAGGGGGAGGCCTATGTTCAGCAGTGGAAGTCTTCTGGCTGATAATGTAATGTAAAGAAACACCGAGTAAAACACGTTTGTTGTATCTGACCTCTCTTAACTTTACCTACCTCCTTACCTTACTTATTACCTTTTTTATTTTAATTGTTAGGAATTTCGCTATCCATAGGTCATGTAACTTTTAGACCTTCGCAAATTGTACGCATTAATAATAACATACAAAAGTTTCTAGCGTGGCTTAGTCTTGTTAACAAGCACAAAATTATAACTCATATTCTGTGAAAAATTAACCGGCTACCTATTAGGGTTCAAAAGATACAGTCCTAAATAGGTATGACACACAGACCGATAGTCGGCGTAGCCTTGGTAGTAGCGTCCCGTTGTCCGCTTCTTGAACCCTAAAATGTACCGTAGCTTGGAATGGTAGCGTAGCTGTACCGTAGCTGCGAAAAGTGCCAGAGCTACGAAAAGTGCCGGAGTTAGGAAAGTGCTCCAGTAAGAATCCCGCTAACAAGACCGTTGCAGTTGGTCTTTTCAAAACTACGACAACGAAACTTTTTGAAAGGGTGACACCTTCGTTGCTGAGTGAGAGGAAGTTGGAGTAAGCCTTCTTATTTTGGTAAGGGAAACAAGGTAACGACAGTGGGTTCTAAAACAAACATATACAGACATATATATATTACATGGGTATCTTTCTAGTTCCCAATCCAGGCAAGGGTGCTAATATCTTAACCGCACTGTTACATGTCTGGTGAGCTGTCGGTGAACTTCTAGCATGTCAATAATAAAATAAAATTACTGCGAGCAGGTCGCCTTCCTTTACTTTTACAAATCTTTTGAAGTAGCACTGTGACAGAGACTACCATGATTCCAAAAAAACTTTATACTTACACGAACACTTGAAGGAAAAAAATATCGACGTAATTATATCTACCAACTAAAATAATACATAGCCAGAATTAAGTTTTTATTGTTCACACAAAATTTTACATAAATTAAAAAAAAAGTCATAAAAAGTAGTGTCACAACTGGCGGAACTTATCACTGAAAGCGATCTCTTCCAGGATACCTTAGGATGGAGAGGATTCATAAAAGAGGTAGAAGCCGAATTGTGCAATGATGGAGATATTAAAAATTAAAAAAATTAAACGAAAAATTAACAAATAAAGTAAATAAAATACTTATACACAATGAATACGCTCGCGACAATTCAATTTTAATTGTTCGATCAAAAGCCACAACTTATCGGATCAGTGAACAAATGCGCCGCGCTGGCTATCATTTCCAACCACAGACTTACATACTCGTAGACTAATTGAACGAAATCTATTTTACTACCTACAGATAAATAGACTACCCAATAACCAACAAGCGAAACGAAACAAAGTACGCAACACATACAACAACAGAGTACGGGCAAAGTACGAATCAGTACCTTTTTTTTTACGTAGCAAAGTATATCCTCTACTTGTTACTTACTGAAATTTTACAGAATAAGTAACTGACAAAACCCTGTTGCGTTATGTGTTGATGATACTCAGATTAATTATACTTTTAAGTTTTTTTTTGTAGCTATATTTTTTTTGTTTCTGCACAAAACGCAAAACTTGAGGTGTTGCTGCCATAATCCCCATACTTGGCAGGCAGCTTGGGGATAGCAGAACGCTCATCGTATACTAAGAGGATACTGCTGCCAGTCCGCCGGTAGTTCTGGTAGCAGTTTTAGGACATACCCCCAGTATGTCGATATGTATGTAGTCATTATAACAGTGTTTTATCACCAATTACCGTAGAGCACGAGGCGGGGGAAGTAAAAAACGAATAAAAAAGACGTGACAGAGTGTAAAAACTTGCGTACTCCAAGCTCTAAGTCTTTAATTTTGAGAGATCGCTGTAAATATAAACGAAAGTTGCTTCCAACAGATTAACAGTCGAAAATTAACAAAAACATGAACATGACCGCGCGGTCGTTTGAATTTATTGTTTTGAATATCGAAAATTGTATTCAAATTATGAGAAAATGGAACCTCTGGGCTATTATTTATCATATTCCAGATTTTCGCTGAGTTGAGATTCTTTAATCCGTCCGTAATAATAAAGTTAATAGTCCTCCGTAATCCAGTACGCTGCTATTCAGTGTTTTTCGGAAACCCCAAATCTGTACTTTTGAGGATGAGAGACCATGCAAGACGGTTAATATTTAACTTAGATAAATAAAATGCCGCGCCTTAACTTCGATGACCAATACCCTTGGACAAACCGAGACCATTCTACGCAACAAACTTATTGTTAGTGTTACAAACTTATCCGTAGAGGCGCCCGAAAGAAGAAGCTGCAAACTTTCTTCGAGGGGCAGCTAGTTATGTTTAGAGAATTCTTTAGTGGCTCCCCTACATTAGCGTAGATCGTTCTAGCATGCGCCCACCCAACATTCCAGAGCCATCGTAATTTCTGAAGGCATCAATCTTGTATCAACAGCGGCAGCGGGAGACCCATCAAATAGCCATTACACCTTGCTTTGAAAGCGATTCAGTGCTGCTGCCGACCTACATTCTAGGATTTTATTACTCGGGGGACATATCAGAGAATCTTTTGATATAAGCTTACACAACTTGAAGATTTTTTAAGTGGTTGCTGTATTATTTGTACTTCTTAATCTGTTTTTAGTTAAGATTGAAGCGATTGCTAGGTTTTGTCCTTTGGAGATGTGGATGTGGATGTGGATGCGGTATTTTTCTATCGGTGTTCACCTCGCGTAAGCCGCATCCGAGACACATATTGGAAATATAAAAGCTCGGTAGGCTCGGTAATCAATAATCTGTAGTAAATGAGTACACAGCGTAGATATCGAAAAAATACTATTCCTTACCGACGAAAGGGGAAAAGGCTTCGCGGATCTCGCAAGAACAATATTGACTTTTCCGATCAAGAACTTTTCTTGAAATTTGTATACCTACTTGAACTGCGCATCTTGCAAGAAAGAGTATTAAGTTTTCGGTACAGGGGTTTGGACTCACCCTCGAGGGCCACTTTAGCGGCCTCTTAAATACACCGCACACTTGCCTAGACAAAAAGCTAAAACCTTTTACCTTCCTTAAATGTAATCCAATTTCGATGATTTTTATTAGCACTGCATTAGCAGGCAAGACAAGACGAGGCAGTGCAAGGCAAGACGAGGTCGCGCGCGTGTCTCGGTAGCATTCCCCGAAGGTCACCGAATGTGATCGAAGCTATAGTCAGAATAACCGACTCAATTTAACGTGAGTATTCCTGTTTTATTAAAACAAAACTGCATTAGCAGTTGATCCAATGAAAAGCTTGGCTTATAGTTTTTCTTTGTTGCCGAAATAACACCATAGTAACAGTCTATTATCGAGTTGCCTAAAAAACAAGGTGCATCTCTAGTAAGATAATTTTACGTCGAAACTGATTATTGAAGAAATTATTGCTTTGGAACTATATCTATTAGCCTAGATTACAATCCATTCAAGTGATTGACACCAAAATTTAAAAAATAAATCACGATCGGACCGTAAAGGGAAATACTCGATCACTGGCCTGTACTTTTAATGTTTGTATTTATTAAAACAAAACCAAAGAAACTTTTAAAATTGAACTATAAATGTATGGTATGGGTGAAGCATATTATAATGTAAAATATTTGTTTTCTTAGGATTACTTATTTGAGTTACGCAACGAGTGCTAAAAAAAAAAAAAAATAACAAAGTACAAGTATTTGAAAGACTAAAAGAAATAAATATAATTTTATTTTGCAAAGTGAGTAGTAAGTTTAGTAGTTTTTTTTCAGGGGAAGTGGGTTGCAGCGTTGTGGAGAGAGCGTAGAGACGACAGGTCATATTAGGCATCAAACGAATCTTCTCAAAACGTCTTCTCCATAATCGTTATTAAGATTGCCCCATCTGTAGTGACCGAGGAACAAAAAAACGAATTCTCATCTAGACTAAGTTAGATACGGACTCCCTAATGATGCCCCATCGCTTTTACTCCCGCTAGCTCTCGCTTTCACCCTACCTGCTGCCCGTCGAGTTCAAAAGCGCAACACAACATTCGTAGTCCACACAAGAAAGACAGTGATTCTCAACAATTACAGTTGCGATGCGTCTGGAACTATAGTAATTGCCCATTGTTCCTTAATTTGTTCGTGTCGCCACATCTCCCTGGTGGCAGCCGCTGGTCATTAGAAAATACCAACTTACCATTACTCCTTTCACAATCAAATTTAAACCTTAAAACAAAGTGCTTAGAATACTATTAAAGGAGGGTTGAGAATGGTAAAATAGGTGAAGATTTAAGACTGAAATACGTAGCGGCAACAGAGCGCAGTGACAAGTTCTTAATCCCAGTCCCAGTATTTTTTTATCAATGCTGTGTGTTTTCAGATTCACTTTAGATCACTACGAAGTAAATAATTAAATGATAAGTCATTATTATTATGAAGAAAAAAAAAAACATTAAACCGAAATAAATAACTAGTTAATATACCGTTACCAGTAGGCGTAGTGCCCAAAATGGCGGCCAAATTACCGCGGTGAATTTTATTTAATTATGATCACGAGATGCTTCGACCGGACGCGTTGATAAATCTTTATAAGTTTTCTTAGCGCCCGGTTCCCAAGACTCTAAAGTTTCGACCTCAAAGGCACAAACATCAAGGCGTCTCATCTTCCAAGGAATCAAGGTTATGCCGTCCGTATTTTACCATGCCTGTTGAATTCAAATTTTTATAACTCCTTTAAAGTAATAATAAACCCACCTTAACTCATAAAAAACTAAAAATTTAAGGTTTCTTTCGTCATCTCCAAGTAAAGCCCCAAGAAAACTACTCGACGGTTAAAGTATCAAGTACTTACCTGACTCAAAATTGTACACAGCAGAAGACCAGGTGTCATCCGGTAGTTAAAAAAAAAATATATATAATGTTCTGTATACAAATATTGGTTTAATTTGTGCGTTAAGTATTATTAGTTTGACAACAATTCGCGGAGTAAGGATAACCGTTACATAAAATGAATTCACAACAAGTATTATTACTACGTAGGTGTAGGTACCGCTACCAGCAGGCATCGTGCCTAAAATGCTGGGCACGATACCTGCTGGTAGTGGTTTATTAGATTAGGGCTAGTTTTAAGTTGTATATATATTTATGATTTATTTTTACTTAGGGTTTATTTCAATTTATTTACTATTTAATGTCATTTAAGTTACTAAATAAATAACTGAGGCTGGTTTTATTACGTACCTAGTTTATAAGGATATGATAGCGCTGATGTAGACTTGCAAGTTTATACAAGGCCCATAAAAAAACCGTCTGCAAAATGTAGCCTATAACATTCCGGACATAAAAAGGAAGCCAACGACACCTCTTTCGTCATGATGGGTCGTTTAGAGTATAGGAGGTAGTATACTTAGGAACACTAATATTAAGTTTGTGCGGAAGTGTGTTTGTTCCCGTTCAACTCTGAAAAGACTGAAAGGGTTTGAATGAAATTTGGTACGACGGTAGCTTAAGCCTTGGATTAACACATAGGCTACTGATATCCCGGTAAAATTAATAGTTCCTTCAGGATAGCGGGTAAAACCGCGGGGCGCTGCTAGTACTGACATATATCCCAAAGATATTATTACCATACTTCTAGTGAAGTCGGGTTAAAACTAAAGTTACTAGGGATTTTAACTCGCTAATTAGCACTAATCGGAAAGTAAGTAGGTATATAATTAACAGTTTGAAATTATCTTAATATATAAAACAAAGTCGGGTTTGTTCGAACACTTATAACTCGAGAACGGCTTGACCGATTTTCATGGTTTTTGATTTGTTGTATTTTTCTCCGTCCCGAATAGCAGAATAAAACAAGAGTTTAGCGAGACCGAAGGCCGAGCTTGCATCGCGTACGAAGTCGCGGGCATTAGCTTGTACAGTAATAAAAGCAAAGTGTAAGCAAAGCACAAAAGTCGAATTGTACCCACAAATGTTAGTCAAGATCAGCCCCCCTACCAAACGTCCCCATCAAACTGGCAGCGTTACCGCGCTGGATGACCAGCGAGACGTGTAGGGTAAGAAAATGGCCTGACCGAGGGCCCCCTTAACCTCAAGCGACGCCCTAGATCGGCCACGAACTAAAGATAGGTATGTATAGCCAAGGCAAAGAAAATATCCTGTTCTGTGTGTGAAGCCTTGTGGCTCAGTGGTTCGATTCACACCCAGGACAAACATTTGTGTGATGAACATGGATGTTTGTTATTTGACTGGGTATTTATATGTACTCTATGTATGTATTAAACAACAACATCCTGGGAGTCATCACAAAAGAGGATTTTTGGCCCACAGGAGTGAAGTACTGGAGGTACCGAGGACGGTTACGCGAACCCGGCGCTACGGAGTGTGTCGCCAAGTTTCAGCACATCGATGACGACAGACGTGCTAGATACTGGTACCTACTAGTTAGACACAGATCACATCCTGGATTCTTTATTCAGGACGCTCGAAGCTTAAACTGATGCGTGGTGCACGCATCAGTTTAAATACACTTATAAGAAATTACTCCGATTGGTTGATTGTTAGGCACAAGTAGGCGTAGCCTTGAGATAGCCAATAAGAACGCTTGGTCGCACTCCTCGCGACCCGCGCCTTCCTCAAACTTAGGTGACTGTTTGTAGGAACAACAAATATCGTAATGCGGTATCTAGTGTGATCTGTGATTTTAGATTAAGGTATTTAGCATATGGGCCAAGAGAGTTATGCTGGAATAAAAATTAGAATTAAAAAAAAAAGTTTTTATGTATTGTATCAGATAACTGGAAGCTAATAGATAGTATAAGCTTGCTTAGTTTGGGACTAGATGGCGCTGTGTGTGAAAAGCGTACACCAACGTACACGTCCACCAGCTTATATTCAGGCGAGCGAGAAGCTCGTTTTGCAGTTGTGTGAAAACGAGCGCATTAATTGTCACCTAATTGAAGTACAACATAAATCAACACTTTAACACAGTTTCCAGTTGCATAAATGTTAACGCTGAACAGAACACGGCTTTCCCATCCAGGCTTTTATTTCATTATCTCTTCTCAAAAATATTCCACTTTTGAGTTTGTTCACAAACATAACAATAGGAAAATTATCATAAAACGTTGCATAATTTATTTCTTTTATAAAATGTTAATTAGGTAAACGTATTAAAATGTACATTTGTTTAATAAATTACAAATTTAGTTGGAGGATAGGTTTTAACAATGACGTAGGCTTCCGATTTCAATATCATCTTCATCACAATGTCGTCGGTCTACCTAGTGGGACGCCTGCCTGCGCTGTGTCTTCCAGATCGTGACCGCCGACATTGTGAAAATTGGGGGCAACCGGTGAAAGCCAGTGGCAAGTTGTTGGCCGGTGTAGCGGCTTAAAGGGAGGCCTATGTTCAGCAGTGGACGTCCTCGGGATGATGATTATAAGAATTTGATAGTAAATATACATAATAACTAGACATAGTCAAATAATTCATACCATTACCATTACTTACCGTGCCTGAGGTACTTTGTTTTTAAGAGGATAGTCCCAGGTTATATATATCTAGATACCGCATAACGAGATCGTTATTCCGACAAAACTCACCAGAGTAGGAAGGAATCGCCGTTTGGGACCAAGCATTCTCATTGGCTATCTTAAGATTACCCTTACTCACGCGTAGCAATAAATCAATGAGAGTAAAATTTTAAAGGAGTAGGTACTTAGACTGATGCCTGGTGTGCTTCGGTCGTCCTTATTGAGAAATCTACGGGTGATCTGTGAGGATAGTATACCAACACAACTTTCGTGGTTCGTATATTATAAAATAGCTTTTACCTGCGACTTGGTTCGCGTAAACCTAAAAAAAATTGCCTATTCTAATATATAAAAAATATAGCTTATCCGCTCAGCTGTTTCGTGATAACGCGACAAACACCAAGACAGAGAGACAGAGTTACATTCGAATTTATAATATTCGTTAGGACAGCTATGTTATAATACCATAGCTATTTATAACATATCAATTCACAAATACGTGGATCGCAAACCAAAACTAGGACAGCTCATTTTGTCATACAAAACTGCTGCCATCTACGTTACACTAGAAACAATACCTCTAAATTTTAGCTCCCCTGTGCCCCAATCAGGAGTACTGCTAATTCCGCGCCAGTGGACGCCTGAGGGGGCCTGCTAGTGATCTGTGGAACGTGTCAGTTGTCAAGAGACTGTGGAGTTGGTTTACCTTAATACAGAGCATTTGAAATCCCACTGAGAGATCTTTTTTTATGGTTGGATACTAGGAGAAATTTTATCAGCCGTCAATTGTTTGCTTTCGAAATTCAAAACCCTTTCTTTTGCTTAGTAAAGTAAAGAGGGTATTAAAGTGACAATGAGGTCCAAACTCTTTAGAAGTTTCTTAAGAACTTTTTTTTTTGTATTGTGTGAAACACTGTTTTTGCAGATCGTCGTGTCAAGCTACGTTTTATAGCTAAAAGAAACAAAGATTTCGACTGGTAGTGTGCATAGTATTTTACACAAACGCTTGGGAATGAAAAAAAGTATCCGCTCGCTGGGTCCCTAGAATGCTTACCGATGCACAATCACAAACCAGGCTGAACTTTCTCGAGCTACATCGGAACTATGACCAGATCCTGATCGTTTTTTGTCTTGATTTATAACCATGGATGAAACGTGGCTTTATGATTACAATCCAGAAACAAAATTACAGTCTATGACTTGGAAAAGACCATGTCTCCAACCCCTAGGAAATTTTAGGAGAGTCGGTTCGCCGAAAAGATCATTTTCTCTCTTTTCTGGGATAGTAAAAGGGGTCATGGACATGATAGAATATCTCGATCATGGAGCGAAAGTTTTTTTTTTGTTTTTTTTTTTTATTACTGTATTGCTCCTCGGACTCTGGAGTTCGTGACATTTATCAAAATTTTACAATTATTTTTATCAACTAAAACTGAATATTAAAACTAAACACTTTACAAAAGGAATATACCAACGAATCCTTATACTATTAGCTAAGTGCTATTATAGATTTGCGTATATACTCCGAGCAGTCCAGCTCCCGCAAGCAGCACCCGTTCACGAGTTGGAGCTACTGTTACGGGCTCTTTGTATATAGAATAAATAAATAAAAATGCTTTACGTAATGACGACGAGAAACGGCGACGAAAAATTGTTTTCATAACGAATAATCAAGATAATGCCCCGGCTCACAGGTCCGCCGTCACTAAAGCTGAGAAGATGCTAGCTTCGAAATACTTCTCATCCTCCATATTCTCCCGACCTTGGTTCTAGTGTTTTCTATCTATTTTCGAGGTTGAAGGAGTCTCTTAGAGGACAGAGATTCGAAAATGGCGAAGCAGTAGTCGCTGCAGAACAGGAATTTGTAGGTGCTCATGATGAAGAGTTTTTTAAGAAAGGAATTTTAAGCTTAGAAAAAAGATATTCAAGTCTATTATGCTAAAATGCGACTATATCAAAAAATATAATAGCATTGAATAAAAATTACTACTTGTGTGAGGATCGAGAGCCCAAACTGGAATTCGCGAAATATATACTTCTTACTTTTTATTGAACTCTTTACGTACGAGTATATACTCAAAACTAATTTCGTTATTTCATTCATCATTTTGTTTTATTGTTATCTATACTTTGTGAAAGTATGTATTATAATTATTATTATATATTATTATTTTATTTATTAATTCAATTAGTTACGGTTTAGATTTCTCAAACAAATATTTCATAAATAATTAATGTCATTATTATTATTGTATTTTTATAAATATATAAAAGGAGATGTATTTATGTATGTTCCCTATAGACTTCAATACGGATGGACTGATTTTGATGACATTTTCAGCGAATTTTCCGATTACCCCAGTGGGTGATCCTGTGACGTTTGGTACCTCTTCAAAGCTGGCGCAGGTCGCTAGTTTTTAATAAAGAGTTAAAAGGTATGTATGTACTTATCATTTTAAACAACTTTTACTACGGGACCAATCCTGAAATCACGAAACGAAAGCTACGGGCTATCTTCTATAGCCTAGACTTATAGCTTAGCTAGCTTAGCTGTAGACTAGGGTTTTTCAAATTAGTTTCTTAAAAAAACAGAGATACAAAAAGTAAAAAAAATAGAGATACATTTTACGTTTGTATTATTTGAGAGACTTTTTGTTTTAAATGTTTATCGAGATAGATAGAGAAAAGATATAGAAAAGGCATACACGTACATACCTTTAGATCAACAGCGAGTTGATTTTCTAGCGTATTTTATTTATGTTTTAAAAATTCAAATAAAATAAATATTTATCATTACGTTTGTCATCGGTAAATAAAGGAAATAAAGGGTTGTTTGCGACGCGGTCACAAATTAGATTCAAAAGCAATGAAACCGGAATTGCGGCTGTAAATATGATTACGGGACGGCCGGAAGATTTAAAATGTTAACCCACATATGTGATAGTAGATACATTTTTCACCGAAGGGAAAAGTGACCGATTACCGACGAGGGAATTTCCCACGAGGTGGGAATCCCACTTTCTTCTAAGTGATATTCCCATCTTCATAGTTCTATAAACTACACTTACAAGAAAATTAGACGTATAAATCTTCGTTATTTATTTTTAATCTGGATTAAACAAGTTTACAATGAATAAACTACACTCAAAAACTATACTCAATAACTACACTCAATAACTACACTCAATACTACCAACAATATAAACTACACTCGTTAAAACCAGTAAGCAATAACATACATGCATTACATTATCACATGCACTGCTTAACATAGGCCTCCCCGACCGACCGACAATGTGCCACTTGCATCCATTGGTTGCCCACGACTTTCACTGTGTCATCCACATAGTGGGAGGCCTGCCTACGCTTCGTCTTCAGGTATAAAAATTTCAATTTTTCATCTACTTCATTCTACTTCAAAATCAAAAGACGGCAATATCGTTCTACATACGGAACAACGGAACATTGTCCTGACTCCTGTTTCTCTTCAAAGTCATTATATTAATTGCGTTCTCATCTCGACGTTATCTACAAATTGCTTATTGTAAAGTTCGGAGGTGGAATCAGCATTGAACTAAACTTCAAAGTCGCTTCAATGGTTATTATAAATTTTCCCAATTAGTAAATTACACGTATCTGCGTAGATTTTGAGGCTGGTGTAATAATAATTCGTACCAGCTTTACTTTTGATTTTGAATCTCTATGGTTGTTTGTTATTAAACAACAAACGGTTGGCCTTATCATAGATCATGCGTGTAACATTTTTTTTTTAATTGTAGCGGAATAACTACTGAATGTACTTAATAATTGAATTGTAGTAGTGTAATAAATGTTTTGTAATTCAGACGAATACTTTCGATCACATTCGGTGATTTTTTCAAAGATTGCTACAGGCGCAACCTCCTTTTGCCTTACATTCAATTGATATGAACACAGCTTAACAAGAGTATTTCTCTTATCCCAATCCTAACTAATATCATCTAATATTATAAATGCGAATGTTACTCTGTCTCTCTGTCTGGGTGCTTCTCGCATTCATACGGCTAAACGGCTGAACGGATCGACCTGTTTTTTGCATATAATTATATAGCTTATGGATCGGAGACGGATATAAGCTACTTTTTTCTTCTTTATGAGCCACGCAAACGAAGTCGCGGGTAACAACAAGCTATTAATAAAATAGCATATGTCAATACCATGTCAGTTGGAGATGCTTTACAATATGTTGTGTTTTGACTGAAAGTGTTTGTATCAAGGGTCAGTCATCATGAAAATCCCCCTTTGTTATGACCACATTGAATTACGAGGTCAGCCCAAAAGCGTTGGCTTGTGAAAGCTGATAATGTTTACGATAATACAGGCTGTGTTTAAAGCCTTTTTTACTTTACCTTTAATTATTAAAATATTAGATATTTAAAAAAAAACTAAGACTTTTTTGTAAAATATAATAATGTATGTAAATTGTAATAGAGAATTGTTTCAGACAGCTATCTTTTTTTTTAATAGAGTTAAAAGATTAGGTTCACATAAGATACCCCATTGCTTTGGGATGCAACTGGGTCGTGTGGCCTGCCTTAGTGCTTGACAGGGGGCTCTAGGATCTTCAAGGGAACGCACTGGTGTCTTCAGCAACGTGCTTCAGCTTGTCCCGAGGCATCTACGAGCTGTCGTGAGAAGCCACCACCTACCACAACGCACTCCTCGTTGTCGTCCTCTCGGGGCTCGTTTAGGTACATAGTTAAAACCCCTCTAATGAACCCCAATCCCAAAGATCTGTTTTAGTAGGCTCTTGCTGCACTTTATTTTAGTGCCCCGGGAATTCATCAATCAGGGCAATTCAGAAAGCTACCTTAGTCCGTACTTGTGTATTTTGAACACAAAAGATTTTCTTTTTTGAAATCATAATAGCTAACTATAGGAGTTTGCGCCAAGATAAGGCCTCGCCTTTTTAAGTTATAGAGCGACCACTATAACTTAACATCCCCGGAACCGGTTTTACATACATTTGAGCCCAAATATTGTATTGAAATGAACTACTTGCCTAAAAAATTTCACGAGAACGGATTAACGGTTCTCAAAGTTAATGTCGGACTAATATACCCACAAACATACATATGTACAAAAACCGATCTGCTCCCGTAGATAACCTTACCTAATCGTGGGTCGTCCAAAAAAAACTTTAGTTTAAAAACCCAGAAAATCTGTTACATCAGTAGTCAAGCGTAGCTTATACTATGAAAACTGACGTGGTTTTCACACATTTTGTTTTAATAAAACGGGAATACTCATGTTTAATTGAATCGGTTATTCCGACTATAGTTTCGATCACATTCGGTGACCTTTATCAATGAATAACCAACTCAATTTACCGCGAGTATTCCCGTTTTATTAAAACAAAACAATCGCAACTTGTTTACACAGTTCAGGAATTATTTAATTTAACCCTAGAAAGATAATCTGCGTAAAAAATACGCATGCTCGATTGAAATATTGCTCTCTCTTTTTTATTTGCGCGAATTTGGCACCGAGGGTTTCGGTAATCTTCCTCATCCCTCCGAACTTGCGAGAGGCAGTCCGGTTACTGAGGTATGTACCACCAATTTAAAAAAAATACGGAGCATAAATAAAGGCGGAGTCAAAAATACGCATGATTATCTTTAACGTACACTAAAATATGATTATCTTTCTAGGGTTAAATGTATTTTCAGAAAAAAAATCAACGTTAAATCAGCACTATCAGTCCGAAATTACAATCCTTATTTATTAATGTTTTTTATTCGAAAACAGGTTTGCGTTTCACCGATAAGTCTATGATATATATGAAATAGCAGATGGCACAGCAAGAGAGAGGCCTATACCCAGCAGTGGGATAAGGATGGCTGTGGATGATAATGATGATATATGAAATAAGAGCAGCGCTTATTTTTGAACTAAAATGGAAAAACTCGCACTCGGCACTCAGATTGTATCTACGGAGAAATCCACTTAGACAGCATATTCCGCAATCTAGCGGTTCACGTAATAAATATTACTTTACATATTTCGTTCGCTCATTTTCCTTTATTTCATTTCAACCTTGAGAAGGCCATTATTCCAGATCAGTTCAATAGTTCAGTCTAGCTCTGAGAATCATTAACTCGAATAAACCGAGGTGCTTCAGTTCTAATGCGCTTCGTAAACTATTCGTCTTATTACTCAAGAGTCTCAGGATTTAGAATTATCTGGGATTAATGAAGATAGAGTCTGGTATTTGTTGTGCCTAAACTAGTAAATACCCGATCTTATTGTAGCTAATTTTTGTACAGGCTGTATAATACAGACAGATTTGTACACACAAATATACATACTTAGGTACATACTTATAAGAGTCAACGCAAGTTGCGTCCCTCATAAGAGGCCACCCCAACTTCCATGGCACTAACTAAGAGTCATACCCTCTTACAAACTTATATACCTAAAAATATTACTCTCTTTTTTGGGCAATTTGGTAAAAAAGTTGGCACAACATATTCCGTTTGAATAGAGCAAAGTGCAATTTCTTTTGAAAATAGCAAACATTTATATTGTGCAATATCTTGGCACTTAATCTCTAAAAGCAATCAAGACTTTTTACAAGAGAGATACAATTAAGACCCTTTTTAATGAAGAGTAATTAAAACTCCTTGATAAGAGAAAACAAGCATCATTTGGATGCCATTAAGTTTTTTTTTGTGGAATGTGTGAATAACTAAACAAACGAGGAAATTGAATACGCTTGATGTGAAGCTGTCAGTAATGTTTTACAGCACCCGCCTCTTTGATCAGTAAAAGTTGGCGGTGGCAAATTGAGGAACTACTTATTTCAATTTTTTTTAAATCAACAATTTTTGAGCTTTTTTCGACGCCTGTAAAGAGCGGAATATTTGACCACCAACTTGATATGGCAATTTGAAAAATTGCCATATCAAAGTATATTTTTTTAAACCTACCTACTCCGTACGGATAGAAAGGCAGTAGATTTATATGGGAGGGCGTTAGCGAGTTATCCAATTTCTCCGGATTTCGTTTGAATTTTGTTTTGCACAGAATCCTCCAGAAATTAATATTAAGGTAGACACTCAATGGCCGTTGTCAATATTTACATGATGTCATGGACGCAACCCATTGACCGTTTTAAAATCCGATCGAAGCCGTTTTCAATTTCTACTACGGTACACATGGCGATTGACAGGAAATTTGATTGACAATTGAGCAGTGATCGTCTCATGGGTTTAGCAGTATGTTTCGTCCAAGGATCGTCTCTAGTTCTCCTTAGATCAGGGTGTGCTATGTTATCACAAAATAGCCCTACTGATTTGTATGATGATAATGACCTACTGTAATGTTCCTACTACAATTATTATGTAACTAGTAAAATACATTTGATTAAAGTCTCACTCACCCTAGTTTTAAGTCTATTGTATGTACTAACCAAATGTGACCCTTGTCGTCATTAATAAAGATAATAATTGGAATTTGAATTTGCATGGCGGTTATAGAAAGCAAATCCGAACTCTGAATAAGATATTATCACTCGTGATAATGTTTGATATTTCAGGTCCAAAATACAGAATCAACATTTGGCGCGTTTCCACTGCAGGAGTTTAGTCCGGACAGTGACGTCATGGTACTCGCGACCACTTCATTACGGGCGCTGCCGCGCCGTGTGCGCGCATAATACCGAGTGAATAATGCACGCGGGAGAACACAGTTATTACGCCTTCGTCAGTTGCCAACGCTTTTACTTACAGACTATATGAAGATAGAAATGTGATGCAGTTTCCAACCTGGTAAATTTTCAGGTCACCACGAGCAACCCAAGCAAGTGATTTTTGGGTTTAATCATTGATCTATTATTACTACGTTTAAAGAAGCTATCCAAAGCAAAGGTCGTGTTCCATTTTGTAAAGCGTACAAACTGAAGTTCACTTCAGCGCTGTAACAATAATTAGTCGTCTAATTAGACAGTAGACCACGCAGCGCTAGAACGCTTTTAAGGTATACTTTTCTCGCGGCCAAAAGATCGCAAGCGCCGTGATTTTCATGGCGAAAAATTAGGAACGAGTGGTAATGTGCCATTTACTTATCCTTTGGTGAAAGGGAGAAGGAGAATAAGGTCATGACCTCATGAAGCTCTTGCGCACACTCGCCGTACTGTATCCGATATGTATGTCACTCTATATTTCAGTAAGAAACTAATCCATACGTCCCAACTTCAGCAGAAGCGAGAAGAAACGAGTTTTCCGCCTTTTATTAATTTTAACGTTTACGTAACGTTCTTTTCTCCTTATTCCTTTGTCTTGAGAGTTAATTGTCGTCGCGTCTGTACCGGTAAGTGGGAAATTAGTTTTTATGAAATGAAAATGTAAGGTTAGGACGGCAATAATTTTATTAGCATTCGACTTTTAATGGGGAATGGTGTTGGGAAAAGAAAACAAACAGAGAGCATACAGAGATTTAACATCTAACATCTCAGGGTGACGAGCGCAGTGCATTGCTGCGCATAGTTTTGAACTGTTGAAGTTCAAAATTCTGGGTGGCACTGAACTGTTATGGGCAAGCGTGACGCTTAACATCAGGTGAGCGACTTGCTAGTCTCGTCACCGAGTAACATAAAAAAAAACCAAATGATAATGGTGTCAATTCTGCTGTACCATTTTCTATACTAAACTAAATTTGACATCTCTAAAATTCTTGCCTTTCTATTCTCCCATATTGCAAAGAAAAGAGAAGCAGATAATTTTATTTTTACAGATTAGTTTAGTTTAATGACTGGTGCAACAGAAACGACGCCAATGTTTAACCTTATTCGGTAAATAGGAGAAATAAGTTCGTAAATAAGTAATAATATGTTTCCTAAGTAAGTTCTATTGGACCCGGGTACGTCCTTAAACTGCGAACAGAACCACCGGGCGACGGGCAGCAGCATCCTTTTAGTAAATGGTGAGCGTTCTGCGATCCACATGGCGCCTGCCAAGCGTAGGGATTATGGTAGCCCCCCCAACAAAGAGAGGTCAAGGTCAGAAACTACGACGATGAAAAGTAGTTATTAGAATACTATATACATTTTTTTTTAAACTATGCATACAATACAATACAATATAGCTTTATTATACACCAAAAAGACAAACTTAAAAATTAATGAACAATAATATTTTAAAAACGGTAGTATAATGGGCGGCCTTATCGCCTAAAGCGATTTCTTCCAGAAAACCATAGCGGCATAGATTATGATTTTTCCGAACCACTGAGACCAAAAATAAAAGATTTTGTTCAGATTTAGGGAGTGATAACAGACTACCCCCGAAATGCAAATAATACTATAGACGCAATAATTTCATCAAAAAGTTAGGAAAATTCACTAATTATCTTTAACGCACGCACGAGAAACAGAGCGACCTCGCGGTAGGACTATGTTATAGTCAAGTGTCTGTTGAAAAGCATGTTTACCACACCATTACAGAATGGTTTCAAATCTACAGTAAATACGTACCTTCTGTGTAAGCGTGCCAAGACCAAATCCAGCCTAGCCCAAATCATTGCTTGACCTCAGGCGTGCAGGATTTGGTCAAACGCATATCGCCATATCGCCTATCAAATTCAAATTTAAAATCATTTATTTCAGGTTAATACCACACTAATATTATTATAAATGCGAAAGATTGTGTAAGTATGTAAGTGTGTTTGTTCCCGTGCAACTCTGTAACGGCTGAACGGATTTTAATGAAATTTGGTAAAAAGGTAGCTTATCCGTTCCAAATTAACCTAACCTAACCGGTGCAAAGGTGCCCATAACGCTGGCTGCGTTACCACGCTGAATGGCAATGGCTATCCTTAGCACCAGCAACAAGCCGGAACGGGAGTCACCACAATTATCTTTAAATATATATATATGTCAATAAGTCACCATTTCAGCTATAATAAATTACATAGTTGAAGCCTTATAATTAATTGAAAGTTACTTCAAAGAATAGAGCATTAATTTAAAAAAGACAACCAACGAAATTAATGATACTTCAATACCAATGTTTATGCCGGAAAAATATTCAGTTTCTGTATAATAGCGGTCATGTCTGTATATACCACGGGGCGCAGCTAGTTTCAAATATTTAAAAAACCAAGCGGGGAAAAAGTGTCCCATAAAAATTCGATGTCTAGTCGGTCTAACACAATTTTACAAAAAAAAATTCTTTTATTTTTAAATTCCTTTTTCAGGAACATCTGCATTAGCAGCAAGCTTTCCGCTAAACACGCTCAAAGTCAGCCTTCTCAGAGTTCTAACAGCCGTCTATAACCGTACCGAGAGAGCATTAAAATGAATTTATATCCAATTTCTTCTGGCAGCCAAGTTGGGCCGTTCGAAACGGGAATTTTATCACTTTGCCCGGTTTAATTCAGAATCAATTACGGCGGGCAAGGCCTCCATTACGTAAACACAGATCTCATTTAACGTAAAGCGGGATTCGTGTTACACCGTTTTATAATGATGCGGCCACATGCTCGACGAGTGGCGAGGGAAGTAGGCTGAGGCGTATTGAGGCCACGTCACTCGTCCTGCCGCTCCTCGTGCTCCTCGCTTCGCTTGCCGCACGGTCAGTGTAGAATCTTCAAGCTCACGATTACGACAGGTAAAAGCCTGCAGCGCGAAGTTTAGTTACGCTTGTTGATTGCGACGTAATTATGTAGAACTAGTTGTTACCCGCGACTTCGTTCGCGTGGACATATAAAAAGTCTAAAAGTATAAAAAATCCTTATCAAATTTTGTCAAGATCCGTTCAGCCATTCAGCCGTGATACGAGTATCACACCATGTGATCTGTGGTATCGACTGACAGTTGTAATGTTCTACGGGAGTTCTGAATCGCGCAAGCGAAGTTTTTCCCTCAAAACGAACGTATATTCATTTTTATACCTCGAAGCATAATTGGTCCCGATACGACTGCGGCTATATTGCTCTGAATTATATTAGTTATGAAGTTAGGTTTAGGAGTAGTGACGAATTCTATATTTCTACAAATTTTTTTTCTGTGCCATCCATTGCTCGGTTCGGTGTGACCATCGCACAGAGGATATTATGTCCTTTGTCCAACAACAGGGTCAGTAGATAATTGCAGGCGATGAATTTATTTCATTCCGGTCCTGATTCCAGTCATTCGTTTTATTTGCGGCAACGTACGTAATCCATCCCACTGTGCAAATCATAGCCGTCGTTTATCTTTATGAAGAAGTTAAGCTGGACTCGAGGAAGTTCATTTCTTTCGAATGGAATTGGGTCTTTTACTTGAGTATGTTTTTTGTGATGAAACAAGCTAGCTTTTGACTGATGGTGAGCGCACCGCCTGTCCATTACAGCCGCAGTTACTCGGAGCTTAAAAGATTAATATGCGTGGCTATCTATTGCACTCGTCCTCATTAAACTTTCTTGTTTTTTGAAGTTGATTTTTTGAACAAATGTTATCCAGATATACAGGATAACTTTTTAAGTATTACGTAGTACGCACCACGCATCAGTCTAAATACACTCATAAAAAATTACTCTCATTGGAAATAAGCGGGTCGCGGAGAGTGCGACCCGTGCCTTCCTCAAATTTTGGTGACTTTTTGTAGGAACAACGAATCTCGTAATGCGGTATCTAGTGTGATCTGTGATGTTGGCACAACCACTATGGCTCCAGGAAAAACTAAAATATGAAACGAATAATTCAAAATGATCAAATATTATTATAGGTACGTGCAAGTGATATTGTATCTACTTATCTTTTAAAGTCACGCTATAAATCTCTTATACAAAATTTCTACCAGCCCTAAAATTCACTAAAATTATTAACCCTTCCACAAAATTATAATGAAGCGGTTAGCCAATATTTGTTTTTTATTATTCCAATCAAAAACACCTGCAAGGAGTTCCCTGAACAGGGTTAATTTCTTTTTAACGAAATTAAACAAAGAAACGGCTTTTACTGCTCGAGGGTCCATCGCGCAGTCGAGGAAATGAGCGTCTTGTGGAAACATAAGGATGTTGATTTTGGACGTTTAAACAATCAAATAGAATCTTTCTTACGTGACTACCTAAGAAAGATATTACTGATTTTGGGGTGTATGTAAGTATGTGAGTATACAATTATAAGTTTATAATTTTAATATATATATAAGTCATTTGGATTATCTATAGACCTTTTATGGTATCTGGATAATCCGACTGTCATTTTTATGTAGTAGGCTAAGTAATTTAGGTAATTGTAGGTTGTATGTATTCTGCTTAGTTAATAATAAAGCCACATGCCCGTTAAAAAAATATAAATATCTATTATGTTTGTGTTCCTATATTACCTCTTGTAGCCTGTACCTGTACTCTGTGGCCGATTTTGATGGGTGTCGTTGAATTCCACTTTATGTCAGCACAGACATAAACTACATTATGTAGTGTGATATTTTTTCTATTTTAATAATAATACTTGTTTTTGATAGTTGTTGCTTAGATTCTTCTCTATCGCTAATCAAAACAATTAAAATTATTATATTTAAAATTACGTTGTGTCTATTTTCACACGAAACTAAATTCGAAAGGCAGCGTCTAGCGTTTCCATCCTCTTCGCCTTCCCCTGTGTAACCAAATCATTGCGAAAGAACACGAAAGAAAAAACCATTCGTTGTTACTAATGTTAGGACGCTTAATTCATTAGCTTGCGTAAATCGGCTATAAATCGGCCGCGCCCGTTTAGGGTCATTTTATAGAAATTTATCTCCTCACTTAGCTTTTATTGAAGGGAGGGCCTATAATTTCTTCGTGGTTTGGAAAGGTAACGAAACAGAAATTGGCAGTGAAGTAAATCATACAATTTAGGGGGAGTAATGCGTTACAAACATTTAAAATTATGTTTTCTTGTTAATAATTTACATGCTTACGTAATTAAAACAGAGTAATCAATTTAGATGACGTTGGCGTGAAGATAGATATAGCAGAAAACATATAAAGTCTTTACCAGTTCCAGCTTCTAATGAATGTATGTATTATATAACCCGGTATTATAGGAGGGTCTTTTTGAGTGTAAATAAATTATGATGTATGTTTGTATGTTGCTAAGTGACCTACCGCCGCTTAAAATGGCCTAAACAGTTTGACCAATTTTGAATTTAGTGCTGATTATTACAAGGTGTAGTTAGATTGTAACCCAGTATTATAGGTGGTTTTTTTTTTTGATTGTAAATAAATTATGATGTATGTTTGTATATTTCTAAGAGACCTTATACAGCTTAAAATGGCGTAAACAGTTTGACCAATTTTGAATTTAGTGCTGATTATAACGTTAGATTTGTCTATATACCAGGAGAATCTGGAACGTGAGGTACGTTTTTGAGCAGAGTTTTTTTTTTATTTGCAGAAGTAGGCCTATTTAGTAGGCATAAAACAATCGAAGAACTCTTTATTACAGACACCAGCGTTTACTTACTTTTATAATAATAATTTCACCTGCTACTGTATGTTGATAAGTTGCACTTGCTACTGTGGTAAATTGTTGTTCCCGGCTTCATGCAGGAGAACAAACGAGACGACCAAGTCGCCCGCCTGGTTCTTAGCGTCATGCTTTCTCATAATAAAAGATCAGTCCCCCCAAGATTTTTGAACTTCAACTGTATACCATGTGCGGCAATGCACTGCGTTTTTCACCCTGAGATATTGGAGACATTGCCCTTCAATCCGGGACATAGTACTGTTTGCGAATTACTGTTTGACTGATGAAGAACCAGGCGAACTATGCGAAAGAGTCCTACTAAGAGTATAACACTGTATGTGGATAAAGAATAAGAACATAAGTAACGCTCCCGATAAGCGGTATCACCAGTTAACGGAAATAAGTAGCAGGTTCACCAATTTTAATTAGAACGGCCCAGGAGGGCGTTAAGTGCCCGGCGAACGTTCGAGCCACATTTGGGCCAGATTAAGAATTAATTCGTCGTGCCTCACGATTGGATGCGCGATTAATTTTCTCCCGAACCGTGGTTTCGCCTCACTACGTACAGGGACCTATTAAGGGCGAGTGGTGGGTAAAAGAGTTCTGTGATGCAATATTTGGGAAGTTTGCAACACGCGAAATTAATGGTACCTGTCTAATATTAAATAGGCTATATCATTTTGACAAAACATATTATTTCATTCAAAGTGTTTTGTAAAAATTAAATAACTTTTGTAATCATTTGCAGACAAATATTACCTTTGAAATACTGTTTATATTTGACATCCTTTGGGTTTTGTATAATACAAAAGAACAATTCAACCACCACAAAAAGAATCTTCACAAAAAAAATACATAATACGTTTTTTTTCTTAATATAAAATTAAATAAAAAATTACAATCACGTTTAATAAATCCAAAAATGACTACGTTAGGGTTAAACAACAATTTCAAAAGGTAATCAACAACAACTTCTTTTGATAGGTCATTCACTTTATTATTCGTTTTACAAAATGGCGAAACTTTTAATAGGATCGGATTTGATTGAAAAAGTTGAAATTGAAAAAGAATCTTCTACTACTTGATCTAAATAACTGAGGTTGATTTTCATCACATTTTTCTTAGATAAAACATTTTCGAAGCTTATTCTTGAGGTCAAAACGTTTTCATGAATTGATGACGATGATGGATTCCAGGCGGTTATAGGCCACGGCGACTGCTTCGAAGAAATATAGGTTACATGGTACGTCCTCACATGGCTGATATAAGGCCTCGATAATTGCCATCAGGAAACTCCTCAGAATCTGTAAGGAATACTCTGCGGCCCATAGGTTAAAGTGAGTTGTTTGTCTTGCAGTCAAGGCTTCAAAGCTTATACCGTACCTCGTTTTTTACTATACGGTGTCCCTTTGGCTAGAGTCTCACGCTTGAAGTACGCTCTAAGATTTGATGCAATTCTTATTTTTTTTTTTTTAGCCTTCTCAATTTGAAGGAAGTAAAGCTGAAAGGTGATTTGCTTTAAACAATAAACCGTCATTCAAAATTTCTTCCGCTTTCAAATCTTAATCCATCCCAGCAATAATAGATGAACCGGATTAGGTAGTTCAATTCGATCGAATGGATTTTAATTGAATCACCTGGCAGCGAGATCGCGGTTTAATTTTCTACAAAGAGAATTTTGTGATGGATCTGTTGGAATCGCACCTTAATTCCCGGTAATCGTCGCTGTTAAGATCGCTGGGGAATGTATTTTGGCAGGTAACTGTTCAGGAAGTTAATGATGAGGGTCAACAAGGTGTTGTTTGATGACTAACATTCATTACATTGGCAAAGTAAGTAATGAAGTTTATTTAGACTGAGCGTTAGCGTTAGCTTTCAGTTTGCCGCGTGAAAGACTCCAACATGGTTTAGTGATTGATGCAACTAGGACTGGCGGCATTGAATCGCCGCTATGGCACTTTTTGCTGTTTCAATATCTGATAATCCTAATCGATACTTGTGTCCTAGTCGATTAAGGGACCGAATCGGATAACAGTAGGGTTTTTATAATGATCCGGAAGCTTATGCAAAATTCCCTTCAATGCAAAATTTTATTGAATTATTCTAAACGTGGGACGCTGATTCGAGTTAGGGTACATCTCGTCCGCTGAAATCTGACCGCGGGCGAGATGTCCACTTTTTTAAATATCTATGGAAGATTCGCACAGGGATATTTCACCATATCTTTAGGAAGAATCCATAATGGCATACGTGGAAAAAAGGCTGACCATTTTTGGAGTAAGCGTTAGAATCCGGTAGTGTATGTATATTTTTTTTGCTTTTATTAGGAAGTCCGATATACAAATTCTATACCTATATACAGGGTTATAAGGAAAGTGTATGCTAAGAGAAAAAAATAAATAGTAAAAAAGTCTGTTCTATAGAAAAATTTCAATGATACTCGAGAAAATGTATAAAGCTGCTGAATTTTTTCTCATTTCTTGAATGGTCCCATAGTAAAAGTTGTTCACAATCATCAGTACTATGAGTCTTTTTCGGCTTAGCATACTATTTCCTTATAGCCCTGCATATACCTAGTAATGAAAATGTAATGAGACATCGATAAGACAACATACTAAAAGAGTTCTGTTTGTTTGAAACAGCTATATGTAGATATTGTGTAATGTAAAGGAAATAGCATAATATGATAAACCTACATCGATGGTAAAAACTACACGATCCTAAGCCACTGAAAGGTAGAAAGTATAATTCGTAGACAATTCCAATATTCCTGTCATTCCATTGTAATAAAAATAACAAAATATCTACCACTATAACCCCACTGCTGGGATATAAGCCTATCTTCAAAGGTTGATTGGGCCATATCCACCACGCTGGCCCAGTGAGGGTTGTCGGATTCACATACGCCATCGAATTTATTCTCCGGGAATATGCAGGTATGCTACCATGCTTTCCTTCACCGAAAAGTCTGTGGTATAACCGTACGTAAGTTCCAAATAACTCATTGGTACGGTCTACTGCCCCACGAAGATGAGGCGAGCGGGTTCATATTGCGAGCCAGCGCGATATTACAAAGCATAATGGTAGAATATCCCCATTAACGAATATGATTTTGACCCGCGTATTTTACGTTAAATAATTCTCCTGCCATATCCCAAAAAGAACACTTTTCATAACTTTATCCTAATTATTATCTCCTTGTCAATTTCCAATATCAACGATATCGTCAACTTAGCAACCCCAAAATCTCTGATCAAACTCCTATAATTACGCAATTAATATCGTATTTTGGAAATCACCTTTAATCCAAGCACCTGTATATCCAAAGCACTTTCACCTTAACCGTTTCAATAATAAGGCTCAGTTCGCCGCGAGAAGGTAAACGCGTGAGTTATCGAGCGCTCCCTTATCAGACCACACCTTTCCGAGGCTAATTATTTGTACTAACTTACAGCTAAACTAAGCCGCTTACAGGTTACACAGAACTACTGAATGTTTCTGGAAGGGATTACTTTTTTATAACGTGTCAGTTCATTTTCAAATCCGGTGCTGTTCAAGAAAAAAGTGAATAGGTATCTCCTAGGCAAGCGTGCTACATCTTCGGCCACATCGTCGCTTTCCATCAGGTGAGATTGTGGTCAAACGCTTGACTAGTTCGTCGTAAAAAAAAAAACTTCCAGCCAAAAGGTAAATAAATGTTTTGGTGAAATTACTGGGGATGTAATATTCAACAGCTAATGAATTGTCTTACCCCCGAATACTGAAACGTTTGTTAACTTTGACGACAGATTAAGTCTATTGCTGTCTTTGTCATTTGCTTAGTGTGAGACAAAGGCAGTATTCGAATTAATCTGTTGTCAAAGTTAACAAACGTTTCAGTATTCAGGGGTTAGAGTGACAAAAATAAGAGTATGCCCTAAAACTGTGACTAAAACTACTGGAGGATGGACAGCAGCATCCTCTTAGTAAACAGTGAGTTCACTGCAATCCCCAATCCACCTGCCAAAGTTTTGGTACTTCCCCAGGCCGCTCCAAAGAGCCCCACCACTGCAAAACGACGACTTTTTGCTAGATTAAAAATTCACAGTTTGGTTGACATCAACAGTAATGGGCAGACGAGGACATTATTTTCAAAGACTCACAAGAAGACTCGTAAGAAAAATCTGAGATCGCTGATTTAAATCCCCGACGCATCAGTAACGTAACGTATAACTTCATACGTTCATACTTCTGTCGTGGCGTCGTAGCTTCCACAAGTAGCTCTCAAACGGATGAATTAAATTTGAAGTTTTTTGTTTCTTTGATAAGTGACTTGATCGAGAGTGTCCATAGCCATGATTATCTATTTCTATCACACACAGAAAATCTACTCCGTTTAAACATTATCAACACTCTTCTAGTTATATTAGGGGTTTTTTAAATTTTATAACTTTAAAAACTTTTTTTTAAATATTTTATTTATACTTGTTACCGTACAATTTAATTAAAGGGAGCTAGGAAGAGCTAGGTCATGTGTTGAGAACCAATTTTGAAGATTGTGATTAATTTCTGGCTAGGCAGACACTAGAGAAACCTAAAAAAAAGTATAAAATAAATCTTTACTCTGAAGAGCGTGCAAATGATTAATTCACTTTGCTGGTAATGCAGTTATTCTTGAACACTTTTTTTTTTTTTTTGTTATTTATTGGTCAGATGGTAAACAGGGATGCAGCCTACGATGGAGCACGCTTACCTAGAAGAAACCGATTCACTGACACCCAGATTATAATTATCAGGAAAAACCCACTCGGGCAGCGCATTCCACTGTTCACTGTTCAGCAGTTCGAATAAAGAAAGGGGAATCAAACCGTTTCGTACGAGTTTTTGGTATATCAACTATGAAACGGTGTCGCTTTTTCGAGGTCCTGGCTGTCCGAAACCACCAAATAGGTCGCACTTATTTTATAAAAACAAAACCATATCGTTTGATAAATATGATTCAAAGTAATTATTATAATCCACAAACATCCACACAACAAACGAAAAACTTTTGTTTTGCGTTATTTTGTGTTATGATATGACCTCTTCCATCATCCCTAGTCGAGGACTTTTACGCCTTTGTAAACAATATGACTGCGTTAGCTTTGAGCTTAGAGTGAATCTTCCTTGACGTATCCGGCTCTCCTTCCTCAAAATAATCGGTACATAACTAACGGAGGCCGGGTGAATTGTAAAGTATTGAAAACCAGCCGCGGCCTGTGGTTTCATCGGCTTCGATGAACATGACTGGGGTTTCAACTGCCTATCATAAACGGTTCAAGTAAAACTCATCTCATTTTCAAAAATGTCGCCATGCCTAAGTATTACATGCTTTGTCACATGCATGAAATTTTGCACAACTTACTAAGTTACAATTTCAAAACATAAAATTACCATTTACCCATACATGTAAAGAGGGGGTAAAAAAAATATTTCGTTGCACCCCATCGTGCTGAGTGTCGCTGAACAGGTTTTAGTAAGGTGACAATTTTGAAGGAATAAAAAAATCATAGTTTTTTATAAATGTACCTAATGAAAAGGAGGAATAAAAAAAAAACACTTGTCCGCCACATGTGGGGTATCATTGAATAGGTCTTTTAAAATGATGATATGGTTTCTTATACCATTTCTTAATCAGACGTACCGCTTGCGAAATATGGGCCGACAAATTTGCTTGCAATGTGTCCCCCCTGCCATTTCTAAACTACGCATTTCATTAATTTGTAATTTTCCATGTTGATATATCTTAGTAAAAACATTCTTTTAAAATTATTTCTGGCAACATCTGATAATAACTTTTTGAGATAAGCTGAAAAAAACGCGAAATTACTACAAACGCCCTACGCGCCTACGGAACCCTGCTAAGCATGGCCCAACATGCTACAAGTTACAAGTTATTTTCATATAGTTTCACTGACCAAGCTTTCAATTTCCTAATTGATTTTAGTCTGATCCATCATCAATTAATTTCTAGAGTAATTCGCCGAATAATTAATTAAAAAGAATCTATAGGTTGGTATCGGATCCGGAATCGGAAAATGTTTACCCGGAAATTGTAGGAGTAGTAATTTCCGCTTCGTACATAATGTTAACACAGTGGTCATGGTTTTCACATTATTGTTGAATATAAATATATCTGGGACATTATTGCACACACGGTCATCTGACCCCAAACTAAGCAAAGCTTGTAATATGGCTGCTATACGATATACGTACATAGATATTTTTAAATACATACTTATATAGATATTAACACCCAGACATAGAACAAACACAAATATTCATCACATAATTGTTTGTCCTAGATGGGAATCGAACCCAAGCCCCCAAACACAGAAGGTAGGTTCACTACCAACTGAGCCACCGGGACTAAAAAGTAAAAAATAGATTTTGTTTTAATAAAACGGGAATACACACGTTAAATTGAGTGCCTTGCACTCAAGGTAAGACGAGGTCGCGCGCGTGTCTCGCTTAGCATTCCTTGATAAAGGTCACCGAATGTGATCAAAACTATAGTCGAAATAGCCAACTCAATTTAACGTGAGTATTCCCGTTTTACTAAAACAAAATGTATCAAAACCATACATTTTCATAGTAAAAAATAGATTATTCGATCAACATCAAATTAGCTGTGCTACCACTCCTAACAACTTGGTTGGCGCCGACTGCCACCAAACGAACGAGCGAGAAAGAGAAACGAATGTATTTTTATTTTGTAATGGTAGCACTCTTTTGCCGAGTCCGCCTGGGGAAGTACCACACCTATGCCAGTTATTCAACCGCCAAGTAGACCGTAAGTAACCAAGTAACCGTGCAAACATTACTGTGTTCCGGATTGAAGGGCAATGTTTCCAGCGTAATTACTGGGCATAAAGAGATTTAACATCTAATATCTCATGGTGATGAGCGCAGTGCATTGCCGCGCATGGTTTAGAACTGCTGAGGTTCAAAATTGTTATGACTTGCTATGAGCGACTTGCTCGTCTCAAGTTCAATAAAAAATAAAACCGGATCGAAGGGCAATGCCTAGGCACAACGAGATTTAACATCTAATATGTAAGGGTAACGAGCGCAGTGCATTGCCGCGCATAGCATTAAACTATTGAAGTCGAAAATTCTAGAGGTAAAATTTTTTCCTCTTCTGTGGTGGCACTGAACAGACTGCCGAGTGCGAGTTTCTGTAATTGCTTATACCTATTCCATCGCCTTTACCTTAACTATGATTTGTATGAAGCAAGATGTATGAAGCACCTAGATGACGCTAGATGGCGCTGCTCTTATTTCATGCAAATTATCACACTAATATTATAAATGCGAAAGTTTGTGTGTAAGTGTGTAAGTATGTAAGTAGGTAAGCTTGTAAGTGTGTTTGTACCCGTTCAAGTCAGTAACGGCTGAACAGATTTGAATGAAATGATATGGAGGTAAATGGTATCCTGGATCAACACATACGCTACTTTTTATCCTGGAAAAATATTCAGTTTCTGTGGAATAGCGGGTGAAACCGCGGGGCGCAGCTAATAGTTAATTGACCGAGCGCAGCGAGGTCTCAGAGTCTACGGGAACAAATCGGCATTTGTATGTATGTTTGTATGTTTGTGTGTATATTTGTCCGATGATGTAGTGATACTACTAGTATGATAAGTGCTAAGAGGCATCGATAGATCTTGGCAAAATCTGATAACCATAGCCAATCCGCACTGGGCCAGCGAGGAGGATATGGCCTAATCACGCTACAAGGCCTATATCCCAACAGTGGGATGTTTAAAGGCTGATGCAGAAGCAGAAGAATTTAATCGAAAAAACTTTTTGTTTTCTAATAGAACTTTACTTAAAGTTTAAATAAAACACAGAATTCATCATACATTCCAAAAAAAAAAAGATTGTATGGAAATTTTTAATTCTTGTATTTTTTGGTACAAAATTATAACTCTATTACGACCGTTTTCGTAATCGGTTTGTATATTATTAAGCGTCCGAAAAATCAGTTAAAGCTTGAGCTTCATTCGGAATGCCGAGTTATTTCCCATTTAAAACAGCAAAAAACAAGAAGGGTTTTTAAAAGATTTGTAACTTACTAACGTTGTAAAGCTGCCTGTGAGAGAGATAGATAGTTAGAGAGAGAGTAATAGAGTTTTTAGAGTAATCGCTTAAATAAGCTTCGAAAACAATAATAGCACCTACAAACTAACACGAAAGTTGGTTACAAGCAAATCCCGGTATAAATTGGCGACGCCGACGGATTCTGGCATTAATTTGGGGCAAATCGCGCGGAAAATGGAAATTTTGTGCAGCCCGTGGCATCCCCGTCTTCACAGGACCGAATATGCCGTCGCGCAAACAATACACTGGCAACTCCAAATCCAACCTTACCTGAAGCCAGTAAGGTCGTATTTATTTTGTCAACGGCGACAGAAAATGGAACAGCAAAGGGCGTAACGTGATAGGAATTCACAAACTTCTTTGATGAGAATTACATTGATTTTGATGTAAAAATAATAACTTCATTTTTTTTAGATTTTGACAAGAATCAAGAATACAAAAAATCAGAAAATTCTGAATCAGTATTTTTTTTTGTAGAATAGTAAGCTTTAGTCATGCCACAATTATACCTCTCGCACATTTGAAATAAAGAAATATAAGTTTATTAAATTTCCAAGAAAGAAATATCCCAAGATACAAGCCTCCTGCTTAGTTTAGGGGTCACTGACTAATCTTATATAGAGTGTATACTTATTATCCCAAAAAACAGTTTGTGTCATATCTAAGATTAAGATTTTTACTTTTAAAATTGGCTTCTTTTTATGTTCTTTCTTGCTGTTAAAATAAATTATCTTGTCTTAAAAAATATCTGTTTTACAACATCTGTAACAATAATTAATGTAGGATTGTGGAGTAGGCAGATGAGAAGTACTATAGCTAGATAGCTAGCTAGTTTGCTGATTTGCAAAGCGGCATCACGCTTATCGTCCGCAAATAATATTTAAAAACACATTACATTTAATAATTAATATAAGCTTTATTTAACTTGATCATCATTGCACACCCCTGTCGTTTCTATAAATCGTCTCTATTCTAAGTGATCGCTTATAGGTTTCAGCGATAAGGTCGCCAGCTTTTACACTAGTTTTAACCTATTTTTGTCCTAAGTACACAATACAATAAGTATGAACAATAAATAATCTATCTAACAACTAGTACCAGTAGATTCAGTATCATAATTATTATTATTATATGCTCATTTAGTAGAAAATCTACACAAATCATGTCACTAATTTCGCGGATTTCTGTGGTATGATTTCTTAGTCATAGAAATCTATCTAATATGCCTATTCACCCCACTTGTTTTCAACACAAACGGTGTTGGTAAAATTTAATCAGTGAGTCCCAACTTCACCCATGAGTCATTAGTCAGTCACCTTTTATACCTAGTAGTCACGAGTTGAAATCTTTGCACATTACCTTATTCAAAAGACATTGCATTTTAAAAACTTACCATCACGAACTTTACTTACTTTTCTACTACTACTTTTTACTTTTTTACTATTTTTCTTACTTTAGAACACCGTGGTGGATTCTAGCAATAATATAGTATGTTCACATTTTAATTTGATCATTAAAAAAAATGTTTTATAGCGCAGACATTTTGCAGAAATACGTCATGATCGAGGCTTGCGCTAGTAAGGTTGGCAAAAGGAACAAAACACTGCCGGGCAGTTGTGAGTTCCACGCCTTTGCCAGTTATTCAGCCGTCAATCAGTAGTGCGCATACATTACTGTGTTCCAGATTGAAGGGCAATGTTTCTAGCGTAATTACTGAGCACAATCTAATATCTCAGGGTGACGAGCGCAACGCATTGCCGCGGGATTTAAACTGTTGAAGCTCAAAATTCTGGGTGGCACTGTTATGGGCATGCGTGACCCTTACCATCAGGCGAACGACATACTTGAACGACGTCACCCATTTCAAGCGCTTTCAACGATGGTGTTGATGAAGATAAATATTCTTTATTATTGTTTAATCAACCAATCAAATCATTTATTTGTATAAATTATAACGTGTATTTATGATAAATGTTAATAATGGTGTTATAAATTTTAGTATCACGCTGTATATATAATTAATTAATATTTTATGCAAATAAGTAATTAAGCAAATATTTTATGTTATAAAACTATACAATACGACAATATTTATACCATATATAACTATGATATAGTACGTCGTGCTTGGTTTCACTTTTAGCAACCAATTGTCTATTAAATGAGCCTATAGTAAAATTATACCAAGAGTGCTAATGTCCATAGATAGATGCGTAACTCGATTTTAATACTATTATGGACGTAAGATGTCGCTAGTGCTTTAATCCAAGACATGTGGGCTTATCCCGTTACTCTGAAAACGATAGCGAGAATTGCGCAACCGGGACCGCGCATAGTGCGACTAAGTTGGTACGAGCGTGATGGCATGCTCTCGCAATCAGAATCACGAACGTATCAAAGTTAGAAAGAAGATAAGCCAAATGATCACAAGCTAACTCATTCGTAATAGGGAGAAAAAACGCGATTTGCTATGAATATTCTTGCTAATTTTAATTGCAAAACTCGCTAGGCTCTAAAAAGATGGCGTAGAAAGCATTATTTTTAGAAACAGCCTTTTTACGTCGTTAATTGCAATCTAATTTGAACTAAGCCTAATAGCGAACATATAATAATACTATGTTTCTATATTAACGATATTTTTATCGGGTTTTATAGTAAACTGACGGACAAACTGATAAATACGTAGGCGCCATCTAGTTTAAGCAGATTTTTCCGGGGATTTTTTTTGTATGAGATTGTTATTCTTTTCGTGTAGATTTTCTTGAGCGAAACTATAAATAAGTAGGTAGGCATAAATTTGTAAATTACTGAATTGGGAATTAATTAAAACAAAGTAGTAAGTTAAATCACGCATACTGTTTTATTAAGTCGAGTGTGATAGCTAGGCTCTCCTCTATTTTTTCAATTAATATACATTAATTGACAATAATTACATAATATAAATTATTCTTATTTAAGGGTACAAAAATAAAATTGTAAAAAATTACAAACTATCTACAAAATACTAGAGTAAATACCATAATGAATAAACTATTGATTTTTCCAGGCGCAGTTTTAATTTATGTCAATCAAAATATTCACTATATAATGTATTCTTCACACTAAATCAAAATGAAATTTTGCATAACGTTGCTTAGAAATTTAAAAATATAACTAAACATTTAATTTTTAAATTTGGAAATACATACATCATTCGCTTAACAACAATCAAAACTTTTTAACATTAGAATATGAAACGAATACTATTTGGATTATATTTCCAAACGAAGTGCACAAAATCATTTTGCCACTTTGGCATCAAATAAACAGGTATTAAATATCAAATTTACATAGAAAAAAAATGCCCTCTAACTATTAACACTTTTACATGATTACATTCTCATTGTTGTCAAGCATATGTTCTATAAAAACCCAGATGACTTTTGCAATTATAGGTTATTATTAAAATGAGCTTTTTGCCCGACTGCCCAAGAAGGAGGGTAATATTTTTGATGATTTGTGTGTTCCTATTACCTCATGTAGCCTGAACGGCTTGATCGAATTTGATGAGTGAGGTGTCGTTGGATTCCCCTATGAGTTGGGTAAAAAAAAACATTCTCACAAAATTCAAAATGTTATATTTTGTTGTTGAATCTATGTAACTGTAATTCTTTATTTCTTGAACGTAACTCATGAAATTCAACACAAAAAGAAAAATACATTTTTTTATAAGTGGAGAAAAAACTCACAAAATCCCAAATATGATTATAATTTGCTAAGGAACATGTTATTTTTAATCAACGCATTAATTTACATTCTCGTAACGTCTATAGTTCAACTATTTTAGTAGGTAGCTATATTTTTCTATCAGTCTGATTTTAGCAACGATAATCTAACTTGATCTAACTAAACAATGTATGTACATTTTCTTGTATTAAGTTCAATAAAATTATTTATTATTAAGAGTAGATATTTGATGTTAATAAACAATATATGCCTACTTATCGCTATGCCATTATTATTCAAATTATATTGTGACAGTAGTATTTTATTCTCTACATTTTACATATTAACTGTTCTCATGGCGTTGTTAATGATAAAATTTATTGTGCGTCCAAGTTTTTTGATATTTTTGAAAACTTTTCTTTAATTTGCAATGTTCGTATGTAATAAATAAATAAATAAATATCTGGGACATTTTTGCACACACGGTAAGCACAAACTAAGCAAAGCTTGTACTATGGCTGCCAGAGACTGATATACGTAATATGTATGTATGTAAGCTCGTGTCAAATTTTGCAACTGAATTTTAGACCAGTGGGCTCATCCCGTAACTCTGAAAGCGATTGCGAGAGTTGCGCGAGCGGTACCGGGCATAGTGCGACTATGCTCTCGCAATCAGAATCACGAACATTTCAAAGTTAGAGGATAACCCCGCAGCTCCATTTGTTCAATTGAGTTAAAATTTTACATGCAAGTCAGGTTCCGATAACAATACTATATTATGATCTGGTGATACCATGATCGAAACGGAAGGTGGAAAACGGAACTCCTCAGTAACTAACAGTAGATAAATGGAGTTTGGACTCATTTTGATCAGCTTACAGTGCCAATAACGGATTCTATAAAAGCTTAGCTGGAAAAATATTTTTTTCCACAAAAAGTTATTTCTATGTATTTTGTTTGAAAGTTTTTTCACTCCTTCCAATGTATATCTCAAATAAGTGATAACACAATAATTCAAATTTGTTTGTGTATCTTTCTTTGGTTATTTTTTTTTGGTTTAAATAACAATAAATTGAGTTTATTTGGAGAACATTTTTGGTAATAATAACTTACGTTATCCGTAAGTACATTTATTTTATTAACTATCTATAAATAATTCTACATTTTTTTTCTAATTTTATGCACATAAATCAGAGGCACATTTTGGGTTTATCTAGTAATTAAAAATAACTTAATATTTAAGTACATTTGAATACACGAATCACACACTAACACTTCATTGGTATTTACAGTATAATTATTATTCTACATTAATGGATGACGATGAATAAACCTAGTGTTTTTATATTTTTTAATGTTCACTTCATTTACCTACAAGACAAGATTATAAAATCCTTATTAAATTTAACTTTAATTTACATATTACTCACATCAATGTGTCTACCTAAACTTTAATCAATTGTAATAATCTAGATTCAGAAGATATTATTTTTATCCTAATATAATTATATTTAATATTATACATAATAATATTTCAGCAATTATATAATAATAATATAACACCTATTATACAATAATATTTCAGCAATGTATCCTACATAACGTTTTTATTTCCATTCCTAAGTAAGTTTATCTAAATTTTATCTAGTTCTAGGTCAGTATTTAATTTTTATGCACCATAATCGAGTATAAGTAAAATAAAAAATGTTGTGTAGACTGCAGTGATATCAAAGTTCCTAATTTCGCCACCAAGACTATAACTATTAGTAGCTATAAAAATACGGTTTTCCCTCACGGTTATTATTATGGTCATTGTCATTGTCATTGTCATTGTCGCTGTCGCTGTCGCTGTCACTGTCGCTGTCGCTGTCGCTGTCGCTGTCGCTGTCGCTGTCGCTGTCGCTGTCGCTGTCGCTGTCGCTGTCGCTGTCGCTGTCGCTGTCGCTGTCGCTGTCGCTGTCGCTGTCGCTGTCGCTGTCGCTGTCGCTGTCGTTGTCGTTGTCATTGTCATTGTCATTGTCATTGTCATTGTCATTGTCTATCGAGATGAGCTCAAGTTGAGACTGGTTTCGGAACTATTAGAGTTTCTTCGCCATGGAATACTTATGCGCGCTCCGGAGACCGACGGATCGGTTGGGCGCTCCGCGGAGACCGACGGATCGGTTGGGCGCTCCCGGAGACCGACGGATCGGTTGGGCGCTCCCGGAGAGCGACGGATCGGTTGGGCGCTCTCGGAGACCGACAGATCGGTTAGGCGCTTGTCTCGCCCGATAGACATTACCGTGGACACCGATGGATTTTCCCAAAGTAACGCCTGATTTAATCAACTATCAAGTAATACATTTTCTGTTCTAAAAACAAAAGTTACTATGACTGTTTTTTTGTTTTATTGTAGACTTTAGGAAATTTGAGTACAATCCACAGAACATTTATTACGTTTCCATCACTATAGTAATATACACAACTTCTTTTTTACTACATTTTTCTAACACTAACATCGTCTTTGGCGTGATTTCACTAAAGTCGTGTTATACACTATATTGTCTTCGTCACTATACTACTGTCACTGGCACTAGAGTTGTCGTCCATTCGGTTTTTCAAGTCCTGAAACAAAATTAAAATAGTTGTTTAAAAATAAATCTTACTCTATTACTAACAAATAAATTTAATAGGATATTCGCCGAAGAACCAAAGTCACCGATATAGCTCTCAGAGTTTGCAAGCTGAAGTGGCAATGGGCAGGCCACATCACTCGTAGAACCGATAACCGACGGGGAAGAAAGGTTCTTGAGTGGCGACCACGAACCGGAAGAGGCCTCCCACTAGGTGGACCGACGACATTGTGGAAGTCGCGGGCAACCGGTGGATGCAAGTGGCACATTGTCGGTCGGTGTGGCGGTCTAAGGGGGAGGCCTATGTTCAGCAGTGGACGTCTTCTGGCTGATAAGGTAATGTAAATTTAATAGTATTTTCGATGTATAATAAAATTATATTGTTTTGTATTGTGTAGCTTATAGTAGTATAATTATTCACTACTAGCTGCGCTCCGCGGTTTCACCCGCTATACTACAGGAACCGTTATTTTCTACGGGATAATAAGTAGCCTATGTGTTAATCCAGTATATAAGCTACCTCCATACCAAATTTCATTTAAATCCATTCAGATTTACCGAGTTGAACGGGAACAAACACACTAACATACTAAACTTACCTACTTACACACAAACTTTCGCATTTATAATATTAATGTGATAACTATAAATTATTACGAATTAGAAGATTTACAAAAAAAAAAAGGATGTTAAAATAAGAATTAAATAGGAAATTATACATTTTAATTATTATTGTAGCTTTCACATTATTATTAATTGTTTTGAATCTATTTTTATCCTTGGAATTCTGAAACGTTTCTTAACTTTGACAACAGATTAATTGTAATGCTGCCTTTGTCTGGCACTAAGCAAATGACGAAGACAGGACTCAATGTGTTGTCAAAGTTAGCAAACGTTTTAGAATCCCGAGGCTATTAATCTATCAATATAATAATTAATAACAAACAAATAATTACCCAATAAAAATAGAAAGCAAAATACACGTAAAAACATCAAAAAAGTTCGAAAAGCGACAAATTCCGAACACACACTTTGCCTAAATAATTCTCTTTATTCGGAAAACAAACATGTCATTGTTATTCCGGTTTTTTCACGGTTGCTTGACGTTTTCTTAAGACGAGAAGCTCAAGAAGAACTCGTAACATAATTTCGCGTGTCAAAAAGGAATCGATTCACAAAGGATAGCAAGCGAAAAGGGAAATAAAATTGCCAAAGTTAGTCGTACATAAAAGCGACCTTTTATTGGGTACGGTCTCCATTTGACATGCATAACATTTTTGTGCGTCTTATCAACAGATAATCGTATTCGATACGTTACTAACTCGCTTTTTTGAGTTTGTAAAATGTTGTCAAAGGCAGATTAACTTTTTAAATAAAAATATCTTGGGGCAGGGAGAATATTTGATTACGTCCATTGACCAGTCAGACGGATAATTAGCTAAGCTGTGTCTAGTTAAAAAGCAAAGAGCTTGGATGTCTCTGTGACGGCAAATACAAAGAGTTTATCATGACGTTTGCAGGAACGTCAAAAGTACACAGGCAAATGGACCAGCCTTGCTAGCACGGGTACCGGGATAAAGTTATGTCCACCCGTTTTGTCTTCGTGTCAACGTGGCAAAGCTAGAATATGGATACATCCGTTTCGTTCTCGCGGGATAAATAGGGTGGACAAAATTTTATCCCTGCGCCCGTGCTAGGCCTGCAGGATTTGAAATTTAATTCCTACGATTCAGTTTGATATTAGTGAAAAATGCAGCTACATTAAGTCATATTTTACGATGAGATAATGGTATATTTTGTCCGATAATTATAAATTTCTGTCTCACACCAATTCATGTACATCGGTAGAGGGTCAATCTTTACTAGCTAGTTTTATTAAAATAATTGTGTTGTTAAAACCCCAATCGATTTTTAAAGTAAATATATAATAATATTATGTGGAAATAAAATTAAACACATTCTAAATAATTGACAGAGCGAAGCGAAGATTTCGAAGATATTTGTTTGATGATAGCGTGGGAACTGTTTTATTTCAGTCCAATTCTTACGTTAAAATGAGAGCAAATTGTGACCAGGTTTGTGAAATTATGGAGATTATTATGCTAGCAATAATTTAAATTCATTTCAGAAAAAAATACTCACTCTAGATGTAACAAGCCTCTGGACGACGATTTCGAGGCGGTCACCGGCGGCGGCAATCAAGGGCACAGTCAGGCAACAGTCGTAGTCCACGGTCCTAGTACCATTTACCTAAAAAATAAAAATAGTTTTAAAATAGAAAATAAATAATGAGAGTACAGACATTCAACATTTATCTCATTATTTATTTTCTACAATTTGGTAAATAAATTCGATAGAATATTCTATTCCGAAAGTTTTTAGCCAAAGAGATTTTTTTTTTCAATCTATATGCAATCAAAAGATAATTTCAATGAAAGCCTCTTTCGAAAAAAATATTAGCAATCTGCAATATTTTACTCTAAAAATATTTTTATTACGTCATTTTTATTGTCGTGCATTATTTTTCACACGGCCGCTAGAACAGTGGACTTTTTAGCCACTACAGCAGGCCTAGCACGGGTGCCGGGATAAAGTTTTGTCCACCTTATTTATCCCGCGAGAACGAGACCGATGTATTCATATTCTAGCTTTGTCACGTTGACGCGAAGACAAAACGGGTGGCCATAACTTTATCCCGGCGCCCGTGCTAGGCTTGCAAGTGTCCATTTACAACCCTAGTCCAGATCTAGCCCCTTGCGTTTTTTCTTCTTATCAACATTAAAAATACCTACTTCGTGAATGAAAAATTAAGACTTCTAATGATGTTGATGTAATCAACAGTTGATGACATCAGGTGATTGTATTTCAACCTTCCCTAAGAAACATATTTTTAAGTTTTGAAAGCTGGTTTAGTCAAATAAATAAATGTATAAAAGCTGCATCAAAAAGTAGTACAAAAAAAAGTTTTTTTTTTTAGTTTTCATATAGGTATGATAATAATACATAAATGCTGATGGCAGAAGCTTCATATTGGAAGAACACAAAATTGTTAAATTTATTTTTCGTGAACAGTCACGCATAAACTTTGTTAGGGTTCCGTTGTAAGACAAAGAATAATGTTATTATAATATCGTCATGTTTGTTCATTCCAGTCTCTCACAGCAACATAACTTCGAAAAAAATAATATGCATTTTAACAGTAGTTCCAATAATACATGTGAAATGGGAATGATTATATTTTTTCATTGAACATCCTCATGTGTTGATACCATTATCGTCCTCGTATGAAGTTTTAAACAACAATTTTTTGTCAGACGTATTGTTTGTGAGATGTGTACCGTGTAACCCTGTAATTTTCAAGCTACTCAATACTGTCTACTTTTTTAGCTCTTATAAGATCTTTTTTAAAATTATTTCGAGAACAATGGAATTGATAAAACTATAAATAACCAATATACTTTCAGTGTTTATTGACAAAAGAAAAAAAAGTTTATCCAAAAAATAATATTCTCCTGATAGGATAATTTTCTATTTAGTCATACGAGGCATTCATAAGGCATGTTGTAATGTCACACCTCCAACTTTTGACCTCAATTTTTGAAGCCAAAAGAATGAAACTCTTAGTTTCATTCGAGCATTATCTCGATCTTGATATCTTTTTTCATATTAGCTGTTTCAATTTATTTTAAATTAATCAAACACGCTAAGTAATTGTCTTGTCAGTAAATCTCATCTTTTTCAAATCATTTAGCTGTATAATAAACGAGCATTACAAACCTGCAAGATTCTGTCATATGGTCTCAACAAGCCCACAATATCAGCAGGACCGCCTTTCCTTATCCTGTTGATGTAGACCCCACGTTCATAAAGTCCGTCGGAGACTGAAAACCCGTAGTCATCGTAGATAGCATCCTTGTAAAGGATAACGTGGTGGATGGAACCACGGGCAGGGGAAACAGTTTCTGTACTGTAGAGACCTGTAGCATAATACACATACTTTAAACAATCTTATATTAGAATTCGTTAAAAGAAAAAAGTGATTCAAACGATAATAATAATATTAGATTAAGTTTTCAAATACCATTATAAATAATAGATTTTGTATAGAAATATTTTGTTCTTAAAATATTGTATTGTAACTATACTTTTTCTCACCTGGCACATCATTTTCATATATAGGGCTAGTAGCGAACTGGAAGCTGGTTCCTGGCATTCCCGGCTTTAGAGGTGACTTTTGAGGCGTTGTCACGGTATAAATACCATTATTTAAAAAATCGTTATCCCAATTCGGTCTTCTAGTCTTAGGCGATACCATACCATAAGGTCCCATTGGAACGTAATCACATTTGCACGTAGACTTTTCCATGTTATGTATCTGGCAATCCTTCATATTCGTTGTTAAAATTTCAATTTGTTGGACGTCGTCTTCTCTAGTAATATTATGTTTATTCTTTAGTGTATTTTCAGGAATGATGCAGGTGTTTTCGTAATGGAAAGTTTTTAAGGAATTGTTGAGAGAATAATTTGGCAGAGGTAAGTCGTTGATGTTGTAAGGTGCCGCGGAATTGAAGTTGGAAGCCATGAGCTTGTCTTCATCGGTCGGTGAATAGATAGGTTGCTTGTCCATTATTCTTGTTTTGTCTGGTACTGCGTATTCTATTACTTCAGAAGTACCTGTAATTTGTTAATTTAATTGTTTACAATTTGTATACTTATTGAGAAATTAATTGATGTATGTTTTGTGTATCATAAATAATGAAAAGAAAAAAAAAAACATCTAAAATGTCTCCTACTTGAGTAGTTTTTTTACTAACCGCAATTAGCGCTAGTCCTCACAGGTGTATTCTGATCCCAAGACTCGACAGCACTATCATTAGAAAGTCCTGGGCTCGACGTGGAATGACTAGAATCTCTTGCACTGCATTCTCCACTCTCTATAGATCCTGTATTACATAACAAAATACGAATTAGGATAATGAATAAAATTAACCAAGTTATTTTTTTATTTTTAAATATGCGGCCTAAATAGCCGTATTTCTTATTGTGTTGACGTAGAAGCTTGATTTTTTACAAAGTTTTTTTACTGTCGACAAACTATCTAAACTATAAATCACACCACCTGATGTTAAGTGATGGTGTGGCCGAAGGAGGTAAGGACACGTAACCTGGAATAGGATCTGATTCTAAAGTGAGGCTGCCAGAAAACACCATAGGTGCTTGTCGACAGATTTTAAGCTTGAGGGTAGTTAGCCAGTCAAGCACCTATTAGAAAGGACCCTAACTCCTATCACCACACTATGCTTCCCTCACGATGTTTTCCTTCACTGGTAGCTCCAGTTCATTGTTAGGATTTGAATTGAATTGGCTTGTGGAGCTTAGGTTTTTTTTTAGTTTTATATGTATTTTGTATAGTTAAAAAGGACAAGATAAAAAAGAAAAACAGTTTCTGAAGCTCACCTGTAACCTTTCGGCAAAGTTGTAATTGTACTCTCTGACCACTTTGTTGCAACAATTTTATCGCCTCGGAAAGGGGTTTGTTCAAAACGCTTTCTCCGTTTATACTTAGGAGCTCGTCGCCTATTTGCAACTTGCCACATTTCTCTGCTATACCCCCTAAAATCATTAAAAATTCTCAATATTAATGCTTGAATCGCAATAGTAATTATCTGAAAAGGACATCGACAATGAATTTTTTATCCAAGACAAAGTACTTAAGCGCGGATACTAAGGATAATCGCAGAGTTTATTAAATTCTAATGCGTGTTAAATATTATGCAAAACTATGAAACATTTTGACTTATACACATAAAAGCTAAAATAGAGATGCTACCTTCAACGAGTCCACTCAATAGAACAGGTTGAGTGACATCTTCACTTCCGGCAATAGTTAAACCGAGCGGTCCATTTTCTTGCTTGATCAGCTCTATAGTAAACACTGCAGTGTTTTCATTTTCACCACTCCCATGACTCCGTTCACTTTCTTTCGCACTGTTGTTAGGACTCTCAGTATGATGGCCAGAGTCTTCACCACTATGTACTACGGCTTTAATTTCTATGTTACTGAAACTCTGTAACGTGAGTTTTGCGTTTTGACGATGGATGCTGGAATTGCTGGACCAGTCTTCGGACAAATCCCGCTTTCGGACTTTCAGGGTGATTATGTCGTCTGGTGAATTTTGGAGGATGTTGAATGCTGTATCCTGAAATTGTTTTTTGTGAGCATGTTTAGTTGCAGCCTTTTTTGTAAATGTGTTTATTAATTCAAGTTTTTGAGAATTCGGAATTGATATATCTAAATCGATCATAGCTAGCTTGAGAGAATAAATTATGACGCAGTGGAGGCTTTTTATACCCAAAAATGGTTTGTTGGTTTAATACCTGACGACGATGTTTCATGATGGTAATAAATTCGTGCGGAAGATTATGATGAAGTATATTTTGAAACTATTGCAGAGTTTAATTCGTTAAATAATTTTGCAATATTGATACTCACCACAACAAATTTAGATTCTGTACCTATTTTTTTTGAAGAAAGATAACCTAAATATTTGAAAATTATAAATTGTATTGACTTACGAGTGACAAGTTGTGCAGTGGTTGTCCATTGATGGCGAGTAGTTGGTCACCAGGCGCCAAGGCCCCGCTGCGATGAGCGACCGATCCTGGCTTGATGTCAGATATTACCATCGGTTCTTCATTGCTTAGTAGCTTCTGCTTGCATCCTGTTGAAGTATCTACTGTTAGTAGGGAAGAGAGAAAGTATGTTAAATTGCTGAAAGGTGTAATGCTTCATTTCTCACAGAGTGCCTTATTTTTTCACTATGCTTTATTTTAATATGCCTCAGAGCCCGTTATGCCTATAATTCTCTCAGAGATATGCATTAGTAATGCAAAATGAGAAAGCTGCATAAATGTGTACGCCATCCATTAGGATTACAAAGTTTCTATAGTTTTGCAAATATTAGCTCTAGGATTATTATTTTTTCGATAAACATGGAGTATTTTCCCTGATGACCTGTTGATCTACGACAGAGAAGTAATACAAATAAAAATGTACCCCCGGGCTGACATTCATCAAGCAATATCAATTAATATTTACCTATATGTCTATAAATATATATTGCCACATGCATGTGTGTAATGGAGCATCACTTGAGAACGGATGGGGTTTTTTTTTTTTTTGTTTATTACGGTCAGTCATTTTAAAGAGGTCAAGGGCAAAAGGCTAAGTCGCGGACATCACCTAGTTATGTAAAAAGGGAATAGAAGCTATGTTGCCGCGGCTTCGTCAGCTTGCAGGGATAGTTAATCCGTTTCTCACCTGAATTTCACATGCACCTTATACAGTCCACTTTTAAATAATTACATCTTCCCGCAATACACTAAGTTTAAACCTATTACTCGATTATTACGTACATGAATATCACCTAATTTACGACCCACGGTTTAAAAATACCTGTAATTGTAACACCCAGTCCAGCAGTAGTCTTTGCGAGTTTCACACTGAACACCCCACTGGAAGCTTCGATAGCATTAGGCATACTGAACTCTACGTTTAAAGTGAGGTATTTGTGGTTATGAGAGTCGTTTCTTCGTTGTAAAATCTCATTAGCAACGTCCACTGTCAAGTTCTCGTGACCATTTATTGACATCACTCGGTCTCGGATCTGGAGACAGCCGGATCTGTAACAAGAAATTTGTATTTGAAAAATATGCCTGCCTCAACTAGTTATAGACTTAATTTTTATCACAACTTTTTAATGGTTTTTTTTATTACTTTGCTATCTCAATCTGAAACGAAACATTGGATGGGAATAATTACCGAAAGTTGACAGCGCCAAACAACAAAAAACCTGCCTACAAACTGCTATGCAGCTTGGCAGAATCAGAAAAAATGCTATGTATGTTCAACTATTGAGAAAAAAAAAAAAAAAAAACCTTCCAGATTAGAATATTCATTTGAGCACAATATTACTAAAAAGACAGACATACTAATACAACAAAATGCCTTGATGTACAGAGAATGTTGACACAATCTTACTAATATAATAAATGCCAATGTAACTCTATCTCCTGTCTCTCTGTCTCGCTGTCTATCTATCTCTCTGTCTGTCTATCTCTTTGTCCGGGTGTTTGTCACGTAATCACGGCTATACGGCTGAACGGATCGATCTGAATTTTTGCATATATATAGTTTATCGATCGGAGACGGACATAGGCGACTTTTTTTTTTGTAGGTCCATGCAAACGTATTCGCGTGTAACAGTTAGTACTGATATAAAAATACAGATCTGCCATGGCTTTAGCTTTAGTGTAGCTTCGTTAGTATTTGGTCAAAGTACAAACAGTTTTGTTACCATTTCGTTAAAGTCCAGTTCGGTTGGCCTTCGGTCATACCGTAGTTAAGTTACTCATTCAGTTTTTGCACAATCATGCTGATTGATGATGGAAGGCAAAGGTGAATTGACTATATTTTAATTACCTACCCTGATCATGAGTCATATTGTTACTAAGATTTGTCAATGGATTGACGCTATATTCATAAATCGGCTACTGCTTATTTAAAATTGTTCCTGACGGGGCTTCACAGATTCAAGCTTGACTTTCGGGCTAGTTTTCTGGCCAGGTAGATGTTTGAATGATTTATTTAAATATATGCTTTGGGTCCGGGTGTAATGAGAGTGAAGCTTTATTACTATATAATGTAGTGTAGCTGTAATCTATTCTGTGCCTCAAGTGTAGTTTAAGTTAATGTTAGTGTTTGTTTGTTGTTGTTTTGTCGTCTCGTGACGTCCCATAACACTACGTCACGTCACGCTGCATCTTCTACTATCACTACTACTTTACTACTAACCCTTATCACAGAATTATCAAGATATAAGATAACATTACTTTTTTTGCCAGATATAAAGGCCATAGTATTGCCGTGTTTTATCTCGTGGCGACAAAATGAAATGATTCCTAATATAAAATACTCCTCCATATGATACTAAGGTTGCCTGGAACAGATCCGCAAGCTATTGCACTAGCCGATTTTATCCAATAATATTATCCAAGTCAGGTGCTAGCAATATTCATATTCATATTCAAAGAAGATCTGTCTAAATATCTATCCCGTCCATGTTCACGTTACATATATTTGGTTCCATACAATGTGTATGAAACAATAATATAAGCTTCATAAATATCCCGATCAGTCCGATACAAAGAAAATATAATATTTATGCTACGGGATTAAATTGGTTTCTGATTATCGCATCGTATATTTTAGCGGTTGTCTCGAGTGACGTTATCTTACCACAAATCTCTTAAATACGAGAAGGTAGTTCATTTTCCGCCACAATACATTCAGCGTCGCGTCGAGCCGAGCGTCGGCCCAATAAGACACGAAATACTTACCGAGGACGTCGACCACGTTCGATCACAGTATGATTACTACCGTGCTTTTTGCGCTTTTTTTTGCAACAGTGTACTGGTACTACACCAGAACATTCGACTACTGGAAGAAAAGAGGCATCAAACACGACAAGCCAATATGGTTATTCGGGAACAACCTCGAGGGATATCTGCGACAGAAGAGCAAGTGTCAAATGGCTGTAGAGCTTTACCAAAAATACCCTAATGAGCAAGTTGTCGGGTTTTTCCGATCGACCAATCCTGAACTTGTTATCAGGGATCCGGACATCATCAAACGTATTCTAATGACGCACTTCAATCACTTTCACTATCGTGGATTCATCCCGAATAAAGAAGCGGTGGAGCCTATGATGCGAAACCTGTTCCATATTGATGGAGACTTGTGGCGCCTGCTGCGTCAGCGTATGACAGGTGCATTTACAAGTGGCAAACTGAAGGCAATGTTTCCGCTGGTGGTAGAACGAGCGGAGCGCCTGCAGACGCGAGTCGAAGCAGCTGCCCTTGCCAATTGCCCTCTCGACGCAAGAGACCTCATGGCACGTTACACTACCGACTTCATCGGCGCTTGTGGATTTGGCCTCGATGCTGACTCCCTCAAAGATGAAGACTCACAGTTCAGAAAGCTTGGGAAGAAAATATTTGAAGTCTCTATGTGGGACACTATTAAATTTGCCTTGAAAGATTTTTTCCCCAAGACTTTAAAACACGTGCATTATCTTGATAAAGTAGAAGCAGACGTGAAGAGTCTAGTCGAAAACATTTTACGTCAGAGAAATTATCAACTCTCGGGAAGAAATGACTTTATCGATTTGTTACTTGAGTGCCAGAATAAGGGGGCAATGGTGGCAGAGTCTCTAATGAAGGTGAAACCGGACGGCACGCCAGAGATGGCCATACAGGAGCTCACTCAAGACTTGATGGCGGCGCAGGTGTTCATTTTCTTTGCAGCTGGTTTTGAGACTTCATCTTCGGCGACCAGTTTCACGATGCACCAGCTCGCTTTCCATCCTGAAGTGCAACAGAAAGTGTTGGCGGATATTGACCGCGCGCTTGCTAAGCACAATGGCAAGCTTAGCTACGATGCCGTCAAAGACATGACTTACCTTGACTGGACCTTTAAAGAGGGAATGCGTATGTTCCCGTCGCTTGGCTACCTGAATCGGGAGTGTTCACGCAAATACACCTTTAAGGACTTGAATTTCTCAATAGACGAAGGCATACGCGTGCTGATCCCGATTCAAGCGCTGCATAATGACCCAGCGTACTTCCCCGAGCCAGAGCAGTTCCGCCCCGAGCGATTTGATCCCACCAATGAGTACAATATCGACAATAAGTTTGTGTATCTACCCTTCGGCAACGGCCCACGTTCATGTATCGGTTAGTGCCAGTCCAGCATTTTTTATTATCCGGAAAGTTATTAACTCTCCGAAAGCTGTAATTGTGGAGTTAAGTGCTTTAGCAGTACAGAATCTGAAGAATCTGATCCAAATCTACGCTATTATGGTTGTCTACTGACCTGAATGTTCTAACTGCGATCTTTCACTTGCCAGACTTTCACCTTTTTGTACGACTCACGTGATATTTGTCTGATAATGGTCTATTTTTTTCTTGGCCTGCCTCGTCCTTCTATTTTTTGTATTTTTCGTTTTACTATGGTGTTACTGAATCGATTTGTCATCCTATTAATTGGCCAAATACTTTGTTTTTTGATATATGTTTTTTGTACTTCCTAAAATTGTTGCCAAAACAACCGCGGAACGAGCAGAAGCGTCCACTTGGAAAATAGTGAGCGTCTACCCCTTATTCAACAGTGGACGCCTTTGTTGTTCCAACCCTTTGTTCAACAGTAGACGTCTTCTGGCTAATTATGATAATGACGATGTTTTTTACGAATTCTTCCATGTTCGTAAACTCGAATGTGGATACGTACTTGCAAATAAAATATATTTTTTCGATTGATTGCAGCTGCTCGGCTGGGTCAAATGCAGTCACTTGCGGGCATGGCGGCAGTGCTGTCGCGGTTCTCAGTGGAGCCAGGGCCGACAACGCTCCGGCATCCAGTCGTCGACCCGCGCTCGAATGTGGTGCAATCGGTGCTCGGCGGATTACCTCTTATATTTCGTGAGAGGAAGCTCGCATAAAATAAGTATTTTTACTCGACTGTCTAAGAAGAAAGGTATGTATATGTAAGTATGTTTGTGTGCTCCTATACTACCTCCTGAATATTGACCGATTTTGATGAGCGAGGTGTCTTTGGATTCAACTTTACATCCAGAGTAACATAGGCTATATTGCTGTAGAGTATTTTGTTTTTCTTTTCATAACATTTCTTATTTTTCTTTTAATTTATTTATTTATTGCTATTGAGACTAGTAAATAATTAGTGAGATAAATAATGCCATCACAGTGTAATTATGTACCTGATTATTATTAGTATCTTGATTTGTCAGATTGTTTTGTTTCTTTGTATTTTTTTACTTTTTATAGTAAGTCGTTGGCATTCCAGCAGTCCAGGGACCCTATTCCTGTGCGCTCGAGATTATCTCGGTCACTGTCTCTCTAATTTAGAATTTAATGGGAGTGAGAGTGACCGAGATAAAATGTCATTTCTCCGAATAGGGGCCCTGTTGTGGTACGCATGGCCTGTATCTAATAGACATGCTCCATCTCTCGCTTTTTTTAAAGATCACGTTATGAAACCTTTCGAAGTTGCCACCTCGTTGATATCTATTTTTTTTTTGTATTCATGTGTATTTGTTGAATGTTATTGGTGTTATTTATTAGTACATTATCGTTTCATAAGTATAAGTATCACACAATCGCAATCATTGCACATCCCGTCTTCTACCTCTTCTATGAATTCTCTCCATCGTAAGGTTGCCTAGAAGAGATCGCTTACAGCGAAAAGGCCGCCAGTTGTTACACTAGTTTTTAAGCGTTAAATGTTTGTAAAATTTTGTATTAACAATAAGAATTTATCTATCTATCTCTCATAGCTTGTTCACCTCTCTTCGACCACAATGTGCCATTGGTAGTCCAAGATAACATACAATATACTTAGATATCACAGTCATAAATTTTGTGTGAATTCAACTGCAACCAAGCAGCGTTTACTGAAAAAATCAAATAATAAAAAAACTCCTTATTACATAATTTTTGTTACAAAACTCACCTATAAGCTGGTGACTGTGAGGCTACATGCGATATGACCAGCACAGCGTTATCTTCGTGGACAGCTAGACCGCTGCTTTGTCCCGGAGGTACTTCCAGCTGGATGTTCAGAGCCTCGGTCCGACATACTCCCATACTCATGTAGTTCTGTTGACTATCTGTTGACATAATTATATACGAAAATAATTAGTTGTCTTGAAAAATTCGTAAATTTGTTTAACAAATTAATTTAAATTTGTTTTGCGGTACACACCAGCGTGCGACTGAAGCACTTCAGTTGGCGCATTTTGATGATCAATCAATACAAGTTTTTGAATAAATTTATTTTCAGCTAATGTAAGGATTTGTTTACAATCGGCACAGTTGATTAGCATAATGTTTTACACTAACACACGACCCAAAACTAGCCTAAACAAATTGCTATCCCGGTCCTACGCAAACATTCTTTTCCGGAAGGGATGTTTTCTCGAAGCAAATTAATTAGCTGGACGTATTATATCCTTATTAAGACTATGTACGTATATGTATAGCATGGCTGCTCAACTTTTTTAACAGTCGGCCCAAAGGGACCATTTACTTATAAAATTTCGGCGAGCCACTAACGGTTGTGACAAGAAACAATAATATTAAATATAATTGTTGCTTATTAAAAAGAAAGATGAACTAAACTCTATATAGGGTGGCCCATCGGCAAGTGAACGCCCGAAAAGAGCTTATAGTACTCATTATGAACAAATTTTACTATGGGACCAACCCTGAAATCGAGAAAAAAAATCTGATGTTCCATACATTTTGTCGAGTGTCATTGTTTTTTTTTTTTTTAATGGTAATTATGATACTATAAGCCCTTTTCGGGTGGTCACTTGCCGATGAGTGACAATATATAGGTACCTTAAATCATAAATCATAAGGTATAATCATAAGGTAGGTTATTGATACAATCAGTATGATTTCACACATCAGTTTCTGTTGTAATAGGTTTCTTATGATAGGCGTCAAATCAGATGTTGATAGTAACAAAAAGTCACGCGCAAGGTAGGTATTACTCGTTATTTTCGTGGCACGCAACATTTTTTCAATTTGGTGGGAGTTCTGTAACTTGCTTGCAAGGGCCATGAAAAATTCGTTCGCGGGCCTCAGTGTGGCTTGCGGGCATGGGGTTGAGCAGCCTTGATGTATAGTGAATATTCCAAGGAACAACAACTAAACATTACGCAACTACAACCAGCAATTAAAATTAAATGAATTAAAGAGGATTTGGTGTGCTGTTGCCAAAAAAATAAAGAAAAATGCACTAGTATTCCAGCCGTCCATAGGGGGCAGATTACCAACAAACGGACGGTTACCAACAAACGGATTTGTAAAAAAAAAACGATATAAAAATAACATGAATGGTATTTATCAACTTATTGTAGTAGACTGTTTCAATACAACATTTTAGAGGTCGTTATCGTTAATAGTTACGAATATTTGGAGTAGTTACAGAAATATAAACTCACATAGAGACCAGAGTATATTTCTTGACAGGAGATAATTTAATCATTCTTATCCATTTTATCTCTCTCTGATACACGATATAGAATGATATAAAAAAACTAAACGTACTTCCTCCATAGACCTACCTGTGTGCTTACTTATTTACTTTACTTACTTACTTACTTACTTACTTACTTACTTATTACTTTATCATAAGAAGTAAGTTGTTATAAGCTTGTTGGGTCCATCATAAAATAGGGTTCCGTAAATTTGTACGGTAAATCTTCGAATGAAGCTGTTAGAGCTGAAAGCTAAATTATAGAGGTTTCATCACAACAAAATACCTAGTTTTTATAGTAAAATATAATTTGACACTTTCTTACAGCAGTTTCCTAATGCTCACCTTCCATCTTTTGAGCATAGGTGTACGCTGAAAATCAGCCCTGCGTGACCTTTCGGGAGCACGCTGCATAGCGCTGAGCGTACCCCAATTGCCAAACTAGATTTTGCTTACGCTGCCGTGTCAATTTTTATCATTTTCTTGTTTTGTTTTTGGCAATAAATATATTCTTATTCTTATTCTTAAAGATCGAAACTAAATACTTTATAGTTTGTTACACTAATACATCTCACAAAATCCTAATTACACTGCTCCCAAAAATAATTTTTATTTTGTGACAATGTGAAAAGTTACAACATTAAGTTGAATGGTAAGGAAATTAGGTACAAGGTCTTATAATCCATTTTGATGGGGCGCCAGGCGTATCTCTCAAGTAAAGCAACTGGTATAAAAGTACTGTATGAAATCGCCTTTATTATAAAAACCCTTTTCTAAGATTGAACACGAATGAGAGTAGTAAAACATATGTATGTTTATCCCCATTTCACATTTATGAAAGCTACCTTAAAAATGCACTATTTCATCTATTTTTCTTTAAAAAAATTATGTCTATAACTAAAATATTGTGGTAAATTTTAATTTAATTTAAATTTAATTTTAAAAATTTCTTATACTTTGGTAAATAACGTAATAGGTTTAATGCAGTGACGGACTGGGACGGACAGGTTGATAGAGGGACGGTTGGACTACATTATGGTACTTAATTGTACTACAGACCCCTACAAATTATCAGACACTAGAGTAGTATAGTAGAGCCGTGGTAACTCAGTGGGAGCGCGCTCGCCTTACATTCGTAGGGTCGTGGGTTCGAACCCGGGCGGGCTCAATAAGTTCTTTAGAATTTACGTACGGATAAACCACTGGCTTTTCGGTGAAAGATAACATCGTGAGGAAACCTGCTTATATCCGGCGAAGAAATTCGATGGCGTATGTGAATCCGCCGACCCGCACTGGGCCAGCATGGTGGATATGGCTCAATCTTCGAGGGTAGGCCGATATCTTTTCAGTGGAATGTTTAAGGGCTGATGATGCAGAGTAGAATAATATTGGTGTGTGCCCACGCACAGCCATTCCCAAAACAACCACACGAGTCACCCCAACCCTTTCTACCAAATTTCTAAGCGGTGTTGCAATTAGCTCTATCCAAATAATTATTTGCGGTCCTTCCGGCCCTAGAGAGTCCCAGAGAGCCCCGAGATACGAGATGTAGAGGTCTCATCATCGTAATTACAAGAACAAGTTTACAAAGACCGAATTGGGTTTAGGAATCCCTGCCAGTCTTGTCGCTACATAAACACAATTATTTGCTAGCGAAAAACCAGCCAAGTGAGAGTCGAATTTGCATACTAAGAGTTCCATACAAATGTATAAAAAGAAATAGTGGTTTTCTTCATTCAGTTCTGGAACTTTCAGTTCAGTTCTTCATTCACTTAACCAAATAATTATATTACATTTAATTAATTATAGTTATCATTACAATCACACCAAGTTGGACGCTTGTATGTGTAACCTGAACAACTAATCTCATAACGCGCTATCTAGCTGTGTATATGGTAACCAGAAAATATCATGATCATCAGGTTACACATACAAGCGTCCAACTTGGTGTGATTGTAATGATAACTATAATTAATTAAATGTAATATAATTATTTGGTTAAGTGAATTTTCTGGTTACCATATACACAGCTAGATAGCGCGTTATGAGATTAGTTGTTCCTAAAAAAGGTCACCAAAGTTTGAAGAAGGCGCGGGTCACGGGGAGTGCGACCGAGCGTTCTCATTGGCTATCTCAAGGTTACGCTTACTGGCGCCTAACAATCAACCAATCAGAGTAACTTCTTATAGTGTATTTAGAATGATGCGTGGTGCGCTTCGAGCGTCCTGAATGCAGAATCTAGGGTGTGATCTGTGACCATACAGTAAAAAAAATATAGTATGATATTAATTATAGTTAATGCTAGGATGAGTGATAATTTCCCACAGTACTTATAATATTATTTATGTGTATACAATACTTAAAGTATTGTTTATGTATTGATAAAGGCGACCTTATCATTTTAAATATACAGGTTAGTCCAAACGGTGACGTCGATCCAAAAAATGTAGATACCAAGGGCTTCGTAAATATGTAATATGTAATATGTAATATGTTCGATTTTTCATGGTTTTGATTTATTTATATTTTTTTTAAGAATTTTCCATACGAGCGGTGGCTTTTTCGATGAGAGACGAAGGAAAATCCGACAAACACCATCCAACAGACCATAAAAGATTAAACACTACAGAGTGATTAAGGCCTCCTTTTCCATTTTAATTCATTGTTTTTGTCTTTTGTCTTCGACTTTGCTTTTCGTGATATTAATTAAACGTTAATAATAAGGTACTGCTAACTAGCAATCATTCTGATTGAAAGCCATTTTGTATTCCCGAAATCTTTATTTTTAGATCCACTCCAGAACTCAACTCAACTCTTTAACTTACCAAACTAAGAGCTCAACTTTAATTAAAGAAAATTAGGCCTAACCTCGATGTAGTGCCTTAGATTAAGTCCTTGTTTCTACTTAAGTAGCTCTTGTGGGCAAAGATACTATTATTAATCTGTACCAGAAGCTTTCGTCAAAGAAAATAGATCACGAGTGCCCGTTGGAAGGCGGCTTGTTTTCGATCACGTTCTTATCCAACTACAGTGGAATACCGTCACAGTATTGGGCAGTAGGTTAATTTTAGAGTGTTTTATAAATCTTGTAAAATACAGGATACTTAGTTAGATCGTGGACTGGGTGGTGTTCAGCAGGTTCACAGTCCTGAGTCCATATTTGTAAAATTTAGACCTTTTTAATAGACAGAAGCGATCCAATTTTAGACTCTTAAGTCGCAGTTCAGCTTCTCTATAATAAGGCAGTTTGAAATGAAATGAGTTTTATTTGCTAGAACGCAGGTAAGCAGGATGTTACCGTTTGAAATGTTCCATTACATTCGGACATTTGTGACGTGCAAAATTATTTACATAGAAATTGTTACGGCGGTGTGCTGGCACCACAGATCACACCTAGATTCTGCATTCAGGACGCTCGAAGCGCACCACGCATCAGTCTAAATACACTTATAAGAAATTAATCTGATTGGTTGATTGTTAGTCGCGAGTAGGCGTAACCTTGAGATAGCCAATGAGAACGCTTGGTCGCACTCCCCGCGACCCGAGCTTTCCACAAACTTTGGTGACTTTTTGTTGGAATAACGAATCTCGTAATGCGGTATCTGGGTGATATGTGGCCGGCACTAAGCCGGCAGCCGTGCCGCGCAAATAAGCCGTATAAAATGGCTGGCAAGCGGTGCGCGGGCGCACTGGACGTTGGCGGCAAAAAAATCCCGGAATTCCAACTAAAAAGTAGTATTATACGGTGCACTATGCCGTGCCGTCAGTATCCTTGAGAAGATGGCACTTATTTTAGAATCACCAATACTTGGTAAGTATAATAGCTTTTGACGCCAATAACAGATACATTAAAATATATTTCCAAGGGCGTGTTATGTATCGATAATTATATTAATGACAACCCCAGGACCCCCATTCTCAAAAGCTGAGATTCAATCTCGTCTCGAAATAAATGTCGTACTTCGAGATTTCTTATTATCAACGCTATATTTCGAGATATTAACGATGGCTAGCGTGCGACATACATCGAGTGATCGGGGGCAATCGGGACGAGAGACAGTCGAGACAGGAATCTCGAAATCGTCATGGATTTGTCATATCTCCGAATAGGGGGCTGTATTTTGAAACACGTATCTAATATTTTATATTCAAAATTAATAGAAAAAAAAGTCAAAGTCGTATCAAGTAATCTAAAAAATTACTTATCTCATGTTTGTATTCAGTATTATCAGTTTTACTACTGTTATCTTTTCTCTGTGGTGTTATTAGAAAAGTACAAGCATTGATCTTTTCTGGACAGTGTCGACCCACTTCGGTGATATGGCGCGGCCGGAAAGGAACTTGTACTCATAAAGAAGCTTTGTTTTGATCTAACTTACGGGTAAGTCCTTATTACAGATTAAGTAGATAACGAGGGTAATTTCATCATCATCATCATCAACATCAGCTAGAAGAGGTTCACTATTGAACAGAAGACGTCCGTCCGGTTGCCCGCGACTTTCACAATGTCATCAGTCCACCTAGTGGGAGACCTGCCTACGCTGCGTCTTCCAGTTCGTGGTCGCCACTCAGAACCATTCTTTCCCACCGTTAATTTATATAGTCTTCAATTATTATTGAATGTTATTTCTATTAGTTATTAATGTAACAACTTTCTTTGGTGTCACTTTCGACCTACCAATATTCACACTATTTATTTTTATGGTAAGAATATAATTTTTAAACTTTAGCGATTTGAACACATAATTTAATGTATGTTGTCAAGACTTACCACGCTAAAACTATTTCATTTCAAACATTAAATCATGGAAAGAATAGTTGGTAGAAAACATAATTACAGTTGATCGAGCGAAGCGAAGGTGTCAGAGGTTACTGAATAACTATTTGTCTTATTTATATCTATGGACCTAGGTGTATTAACCTAGCCTTGTGGTTCAGTGGGTGGATTTCCGCCTTCTGATTTATAGGTTGTGGGTTCGATTCCCACCCAAGACAAACACTTGTGTGATGAAAATGGATGTTTGTTCTTTGTCTAGGACTCTAGGTGTTTCTATGTATTCTATGTATGTATATACGAAAGAAAAAAAGTATTTATGTATTCTATCAGTTATCTGGTTCCCATAATACAAGCTTGCTTAGTTTGGGGTTAGATGGCGCTGTGTCAGAAACGTCCACCAATATTTATTTATTTATTTACATTTGTTTGGCGATAAGTTGTGAGCCGTTGATCTGATCTTCATGAAATTTTGTAGGGTAATTGTAAGTTTTAATAATCATTTAAAATGTGTATTTGAGCAGAATCAGTCTACGGTTTGTAGTTATACATCATACAAATCGTAGTCGAATAGGTAAACGCAATTGGAAAAAATCGTACTAGGCACTCAGTACCCTTTCGTTTTCGTAGCTTTTCTACTTCGTAATTCAGTTTTCCCACAAGTCTAAATACCTGTAAACCCTGTGTAATCACATTGAGATAACAACCGATATCACTAAGTCCTTGTCAATACAAAACGCTTCAATTGCCACCGTGTTTGAACAGTTTTGAATCTTGAAACCGATAGTTAGAGTTCAAAATGGCTTGTTAGTTTGTTGTTGCTTAGATCGTTAGTATTCCCTTACCATAGTCATCTTGTAAGCCTAGTTTGGGCATGGAGCTTTGTCTGTAATTCCTCTGCCTGTGTTTCTTAGCGTTGAGGGTCGACGTCCCTGATATTGAATTTTCTGAAACAAAAAGTTTGTCCTTTATTTTATTTCGTTGTTTGTTCCCGGATGAATGAAAACAAAATATAATACAACAGAAGATAACTTTGTGTTTGAAGAGGTCGCAGTTATTAAACTTTGCTCAGTCGAAGAAAATAGGAAATAAATAATATTACCACGTTTTTACAATTACACAATGTAATAATAACACTGTTAGAACATTAAACATTATTTTTGATAACACTATTGGGAGCTAAGCTCTTTAATTAAATCCTCCGATTGTTAAATTTTACAAGTAGTGTGCACTATGCAGATGGAGACAGGATGCATCACCATCGATCTGGATGCTTTCCGGGACGGTTGGCAATGAGGCAAGGAGGTAGCAATGGACCATGACTTGTTGAAGAATGTGGAGACCGTTGCTTAACCGTAGCATGGCGTTAAAACAACGTGTGCGTAATTTTAAACCAATATGTAAAATTTTCCTGCACTACACTATGTGGCAAAATTAGCGAAACTTTCGCGGATTCTTGTTCAAAACTTAGCGTAGGTGCGGCTTTCCTTTGTATTATACAAGCATTAATTAACCAACGAAGGGAGTATTTTCGCAACATTTTAAAATAACTTTGTTAGTTGATATTAACAACGTTACAAGTTACAAGTGAGATGTTAAGACGGCGTGTAATGAACGATTTTTTTTTTGGATTCCGTACTCCAATAGTGTTAATGTACCCGAACATAGTCTTTTACTATCTTTCCCGACCTAGTCCGTCCGTCAGTCCTACCATTAAAACGTAAAAGCCACCGCCACAAGCTTTTTGAAATGTTCACAGATTATAATGTTGTTTTGTCAAACTACCTGGTAAATAACAAAAATTACAAAATTATGGGGATATCAAATTTTTTTTTTTTTTCTTAATGTTTCAAGCGAAAACGTTTTATTTATTTACTTCATAAGAACGGTATTAAACTTACATTAAAAACCTAAATAATAGTCCCAAATTTTACAGTATAAAAGAAAATATTAAAAATCGGTTAAATGCGAGTTGGATAGCGCTAATGATCCTGAACTGAATTAAGGAAGCCCAAGTTTTTTGGTATTTTTGGTACGGAACATTAGGTGCGCCAGTCTGACTCGCACTTGAACGGTGCGTACTCTATTACTAAGAAACTTAGTAAGATTTTCCACGATATTAGTTCCACTAATTACTAACGATTTCCATCAGGTGCACGCTTAGCTCATCAACTAACAGCAAAAAAAAACATTTAATGAAATCACACCATTTTTGTGATACGTTCAGCAAAGTCCCAAGAAAACTGCTATAAAAATCAGAGTTCGAAAAACATTAACCACGTTTACTGCAGAGCCACAAGTTCTCAAAGTTAGAGTCGAGACGCGGGCCTTGGTTAATGAGCTATATATTAGAGCACGTTACATCGCAACTTGAGCCTTTTGAGTTATACGAGCCAAGTTTGATGTTACGCTATTCTGTGTAGGTTCAACTTAGGTGGAGTAGTATTGTCTTGCCTTTGAGATTAAATATGTAGTTAAATGGCACTGGCTAGAACTTTATATTTACCTGCAGCTTAGCAACTTAGGTTAAATAGTTTATATTAATTTTTGAAATTTTGCTTGTCTTTCAAGCTCCGATGATAATACAATATTACAACTGCGGAAGATCTGATGATGGATGCAGAAGGTGGAAAACGGAACTTCTCAGTAGACATTTATGGAGTTTGGACTCATTTTGATCAGCTTATAGTACCAATACAGGATTTTATAAAAGATTGCCTGAAAAATTTTTTTTTTCCAAAGAATATGTTATCGTTTAACAAAGTATTTTACTCACACGAGACTTGGAGTATATTAAAAAATCAGTTTTAAGACGGTGTTAAGTTTTCGCTCATAAAACCTTAACTGGTTTTCAAATTGCATTCTCCTCACGTAAGAGTGGGTAAACTCTCAAAGTTTCACGTGCAAAATACAGGCGTAATGAGCTGTATATTAGGGAAAGCGTTGCACCGCCGGCACCTCGAGCAAGTACTTAGATTTTAAGTTATACGAGTAAAGTTTGACAGCCGAAGAATATAATACATCTGTAAGGTAGAGCAGTACGAGACTTAATGCTGTTTAATTAAGTTTAGTTGTATTTGTCGACAAAGAATTTGAAGCCATTACGATACAGCCGTTACAGAGTTGAACGGGAACAAACACACATACGCAAAAACATTCGCGTTTACAATATTAGTGTGATTACAATGATTTTTACTACAAATACGATTTTAGCGCACTTAAAATTACCCCCAAAATCTGTCCTTTCGGACAGATTTCATTACAGCTATCTCTTTTACTCTCTAACTTTTCGGATCTTCTTTTGCACTCTTCGGCGGCTGTAAACAGACTGCAGCGGAGCCGAATTCTGGGCGCCATTTTGAAGGTAAAAACCTATCTTTGGTAAAATTGTGTGATTATAATACACTCATTTGCTTTATTTTCTGTCACTCCAAGCTCACACAACTTATCACGAGACTTATTCTGACACGTCACGTCACACCTAACGGACAACCTCCTCTCAGCAGGACTAAGTACCTAATTATTTCAGTCTCTAGCTAAGCTGTAATTTAATTCCACCACTTGAAACTTGAATTGGAGACGTAGTAATTTGGGTAATTAAGAACCTCTAATTAAGATGCTGCTTCATCGTTTCTGGTGGGCCCTAAATAAGCGTCTTTATGTAATTAGTGGAAATAGGTGAGTTTTCTTTTGCGTGAGGTTAATTGTGGTAAGGAGAAATAAATGATGATTTGATTACAAAGCAACTTTCAGATAAATTGTAAAACGCTCATATTATGTGATTCTTGGGAGCGGTGTGACATTTGAGATCCGTGCGGTAGCGCGGCTCACCTGCGACTAAATTCAAAATGAGGCTTATGTCCGTCTGCATTAAAGCTAAGCTAAGCTCATAAGTTCATACTAACTCTCTAGGGCGAACCTAACAGTGAAAAATGCGTCGCACCAAACTTGGAGGTTGGCAAAATGCGTAAGACCTGTCATAACTTTAAGACAACAATTTTGCATGTCGTAAGGCTAAGCAAGCGTGTCAAGTATTGTAATATTTCTAGTGAAGTCAAATATTTCACAATTAAAATAAGTCTCAGTCATAGTCTAAGTGAAGCAAAGTAAGTCACGGTCAAGTCAAAGTCATGCCTCAGTAAAGTGGTGGAGACAACTAGAGGTTTCTATAGAGTTTTGAAACAACACGAAGAGTCACGTTTCACAACATTACGACCCAAAAATCAGCATCATCATCATTATTTACTGGCATAGGAACCACGCATTACTTATCTTTATTAAGCTTTGTTAAATGTCAACTCGATCGCATCTTTTGAAAGTGGTCGAAAAATCAATGACAAGTTATGATTTGGAAGAACAACATATCAAATAAGTATCTATACATTATGAACGATGTACATTATGTAGGTGGATGAAATAAAATCTTGTAAAACAGAACATCGCGAGGTCTCAGTTCAGGGCGAACTACTAGTTATGTTTACCTCTAGTAAATCTCCCACCATGTGCCAGCACATGTCTCGGCGCAACGTGCAGCCGTGTAAAACCTCCTTCACAGTTCTCCAGGTAGCACATAACTTCTTCAGCGGTGTAGTTGTTCCCGTCGATTACGTGGTCATCGAACGCTAGCAGCTGGTCGCCCGGATGGAGGGCGCCACATCTGTCGACACAGAAATTAAAATACCTTATCATAATATTACATTATTTTTAACTGACTTCGAAAAAAAGAGGTTCATTTCGATTGTTTTTTTTTTTTAATGTTTGTTACCTCAGAACTCCGTCATTTATAAACAGATTTGGAAAAATCTTTTTGTATTTGAAAGGAGATACTTCCACATTGGTCCCATTTTTATCAAAATCCAGTTCTGATAATGGAAACCATGAGGTTTTGAGGAAACTTCCCAAGTATAATATTTTCATCAATAAATAAATAAAGTAAATAAAGTTAGATAAATACAAGCATTTGCATTCAGAACGTGTCATTTGTTGAAGTTAAACTGATGAAAAAGACCACAGATGGTCACCGGAACTCCTTAATGATACGTATTTCCACCGGTAGCTCAATCTCATTGTTGGGATTTGAACCCACACCCTGCGCCGCATTCTATTGCGCTAACAACCTAGCTACCATTGCTACAAAATCTACAGATCTATGTGCACTCATTCAATTTAAAGTTCAAAGGCCGGGCTTTCGACTTTGTTTTAAAAAGGAATAAACTTTATACTGTCCACATTGTTCCTTTGAAATGGTAAAAGGCTTACAGAGGAAAAGTTCACTTACGAAGTTTTACAATTTACTTTTGTAAAAGAACAATGATGAATTTCACAGCCAACGGATCAGTTTATCTTAAAAAGTAAAGTAAGCAGACAGAGCAGTACAGAGATGCACTCTCTGTACGAGCCTTTAAACATCCCACTTGCTGGGTTGTCAGCCTACACTCGAAGGGTCATTACTGATTAGGCCGTATCCACCACGTTGGCCCAGTGCGGTGGGCTTATCCCGTAACTCTGAAAGCGATAGCGAGAGTTGCGCGTGCGGGACCGCGCATAATGCAACTAATGTGGTACGAGTGCTCAGAATCACGGACGTTTTAAAGCGCGCGGGTTGGTTTAACAAAGTGTGCATATCAAAACTAAATAATAAAAAATAAATAAAAGTAAAAGTGAGCAAAGAGTTACCTTTCTAGAATATTTTGGGGAAATTAATTCTAGGATTTGTGTTTTGTGGTGCCGCTATTGTCTAGATAAAATGAATATTGCATCTGTCTACTTACTAAGCGTTACAATTACGTAGTAATTAGTACTGTTAACTAAAAAAGTTTCTAATGCCAATGTTTAGCTAAATAATAAAAAATCTCACACAATCCGTAGTACATACCTAGGTAGTGAAAGTTATAGTTGAATTGTGCTCCCTTCAATAATTGGCTCGAAAAATAGCTCGCGATTTAAAAACAAAAACCACCGGGTCTTCCATGAAGCTTTAAGATAAGCATGCTCAATCCTAGACCACTGCATTGCTGGTAGGATGTGGTCAAACGCAAAAAACTGTGAATAAAAAGCTGGCGACGTTACCTTTTCCGATAACTTGGCGATAATTTTGGTTTTCTTAGGCTCAACCTGGTTAAGGTGCAACGTTTTGCTCATCGCGCGAAATTCAAATTTTCTTGTGTTTTTTTGTCTATTGTAATAGACAACGTTAATTTTAATAAAAATAAAACGTTAACAGTTTAATTACTCATCGTGGATTTATTGAAACAACAATTTTGCCAATAAATAAGTTGTTTTAAGAATTTACGGGTAAAATGATTATCAAGATAACATTGGTTTAGCTACAAATCTCAAGCTGATTTTCATCTTGGTTTTTGGTTTAGTGAGAAATGTATTTATACTAGCTTTCAATTTGAATTTTTGGTTGGTGTAATTTCTTGAAACAATCTATTTATTATTGCAAAATTAGTTTTCATGAACCTACGATGAGTAATTAAGCTGTAATTGACAAAAAATGCAAGAAAATTTGAATTTCGCACGCTGGGCGAAACGTTACATCTTAAATACAGCTGTTTCAATTTTGCAACGCACCGGCAATGCCTTTGATGCTTCAATTGCCATACCATCTTTGTCTCTTCTTTATATAAAATAACAGGACTTTGAAAACTATTCCTTCCTTGCCAAACTTTATCCGGTAAACAAAGAATTTAAAACGCGACAATGTCTCCGCTAAGTCCATTAATTGCGACTACAGTGTGTTTCACTCGCAGTACAGCCACACAGCTGAAGCGGGCTTAAAGTATTAGCTCCGGGCCGACAATGACTTCGGAAGGCACTTGAAGGCGTGCTTGCAATTTAAGTGTTGAATTACGTTTTCTGAACTTGCTGTCCTCGCAATCACACGTTGAGGTTTTGACACCTATTCATCTGTGGGTTTTGAGGATGCTTCGTTTCCACGTTTTAGCGCCATTTCAGGTAATTTTTATTTAAAACTTGGCTTTCACTTTAAATATTGTACTAGATATATTGCCAATAGATATGTCTGACTTGAAAGTTTTGTTTTAATTTATTTATTTATTTTTTGTTTGCGATTTCAGGTAAGGTTTTATGTATAATTCAGCTTGATTTTCACTTTCAATATTGTATTAGATACTAGCTTATACCCTCGAAGCTCGGCCTTCGGCCTTGCTAAGCTCTTCATGAGAACCTTGTCCTCACAATTAGAAACACAACAAAAAATAAATCATCAATATCGGTCCAGCCTTTCTCAAGTTATAGCGTGACCAGGAAAAATAGGGGTTCATTTTTATATATATAATTAACTTTATATATTATAATTATTGCCAATATAATTGTCTGATTTGAAAGATTTTTATTTTAACTAAAATCTATTGTTTTAATATTTATACATTTCCTACAACAACAATCGGCGCTTAGCAGTTGTTGTAAGGACAAACAAATGCAACGTACAATTTGACACGCCTGTAAACTGTTATTGCCACTCACGGTCACTAACTCGAAGATTGACCGTGTCACCTATTATTATACATAAGTGCTGTACTCTAAAATACGATCTTATTCATCTTTCGGTTTGCAACAGTTTCCACGTTAGAGCAGGACAAACAATCAAGCGCACCTTCGTTATTATCTCTTCACCTAAAAATTAACTCGCAGCAAAAGCTTCTAAGTTTAATTTTATCATTTTGTAAGTGATAAAAATTTAACTATTCTGTTACTTATAATTATGTATTTTATAGAATTACAAAAGTTCTCAAGAGATCTAAATGGCCCATTATTTTGAGACAACGTTTTAATTTACCGTCATAAATTTCGTTTAATCAAAAGGGGACATTCTATCAATTTACTCAATAAATACGCCCCAGGGCGCTATTTCCAAAGAATTTTATGTCAAAGTACACAATAGTTAAATGAAACTACAGTAATTGCTTTATGTAGAGGTACTAAAAGAAGCCTAATTACTAAGCAACCAACTTATCCGTACACTTGGCTAAGTTAATGAAGTAAAACTCTTCGTTGTAGGCAATCAGTTTTGTTCAGCAAATGCGACAGTGGTTCCTCGCCCAAGTCTAAAGATAAGTTGGTATTGTACTGAACAATGGACTGAGACAATGAGAAAATTGAATACAATCCCTCTCGGGATTCGTAGAATAGAATTAAAGAATAGAATATTTCAGGCGTCTTTAGTAAAGTAATTATTCGATTACATTTTATTGATGAATGAGACTAATTTATCAGAGTGACAAAAACTAATACTTTTGCAGCTAAAAGATGAAGATAACTAAATTAATATTAATTAGAAGTGCTCTTCTTATGTGTCTTATCCCCGAATACTGAAACGTTTGTTAACTTTGACGACAGATTAAGTCTATTGCTGCCTTTGTCATTTGGTTAGTGCCAGGCAAAAGCAGTATTAGAATTAATCTGTTGAGGCAGTATTATAATTAATCTGTTGTCAAAGTTAACGAACGTTTCAGTATTCGGGGGCTAAACATTTATATTAAACGATTTAAAAAAGTAGTCCCTGCTTACTTCGGAGTTTGGATCCATAACGATTTCTTTATACGAGTGCTGACTGTAGTATCTTAGAGGCAATAAGGAACAAGACTATAATTAAGTATTTACTAGCTTCTGCCAGCGGCTTCGCCCGCGTTTTCTATGATACAATAACGGCGCTTTTGTAAATAGTATAATATACGCCATAAGTATTTGAATATTTGTTGATGAACAGAACATAAAATACAATATAACTTTATTATTAACCATATTACCAATACACCAAAAATACAATATAGTATGATTCAGTTGTTAATTAAGATTCGTGAGATTATTACGTGACTAAAGAAAAATGCAAAAGCAAATTTGAGCGATCGCGAATTTTTTCAGCTACTTTTGTCAATTTAGAGCAGATTACTGTGTAATGGGTTATACATACTAAGTAGAAATGCGCAAAATTGTGAACCTGTTTTTGTCAAATGTACAAAACAATATTTGCTTACATTATTTTACAACAAACAGGTGTGTGGTGGTCGTGTGTTTGGTTTGGACTCTGCAAGGATCCTTACAGTTAAACTACAGATCATACTAGATACCGCATGACGAGATTCGTTGTTCCTACGAAAAAGTCACCAAAGTTTGAGGAAGGCGCGGGTCACGGGGAATGAGACCAAGCGTTCTGATTGGCTATCTCAAGTTTACGCCTACTCGCGCCTAACAATCAACCAATCAGAGTCATTTTTTATAAGTGTATTTTCTTGGCGCGCTTTGAGCGTCCTGAATGCAGAATCAAGGGTGTGATCTGTGAGTTAAACTTACCGATCACTGATGCTGGCCGGCAGTATGCTGTCTATATAGATAGCATTACACGTCCCGACTCTCTGATAGGTATCCGATCCTGAACTGTAGACGTCTTCAGGCACTCTTTGGTTTGACAGGAACAGGCCTAGGTCTTCGTTGCATGGTCTTTCGATTTCTGCGAAAGAAAGGACTGTAAGAAAAAGATGTTACGTCCGTGCCCCATCCGATATAAAATAACAAGACAAAAATAACATAGCCACTAGGACAATTATTATTTTAATAAAATATTCTATGTTAACTAGGTTTAAAACAATAAAAAAAAAAGTCTAGTTCGTGTCGTGTCACGCTTATTCTAGGGTTCTTTAACTTTGTGCGAAATAAATACACGTGCAAAGTTCATTTTGCGGTTTTCTGGAACATTTTGTTTGACTCTTCATGATGAATAATTTGGTCGGCTATATAGATATTAGTAATAATCTCAAGATTTATTTTAGTGTCTATGCTCTTATTATCACCAGTTTTTTTTTGTTTCTGGTGAAAACTTAACAGAAACAATAAAATAATAAATGAGAATGGCCACATTAACACAAATATTTTTAAAATGTGACGTGATTAAATTTTCAAGAAACGATTTGAGATTTCCAAAACTCCATAGAAACTTCTAGTAAAGTCTCCACCTCTTTACTGGGGCATAACGTGGACTTGACCGTAACTTACTTTGCTTGACTTAGACTATGACTGAGATTTGCTTTGATTGTGAAATATTTGGCTTCACTTGAAATATTACATTACTTGACACTGGCTAAATACACGACGCGTGGAGCCAAAATAAAAGAGAAAAAAAAAAACATATTATTTCCAATTCCCCACTCAATAAAGATTTCGATGGTTTTTTGGCGGGAACGTGAAGAAATCATGTCGCGTCATTTTATTATTTTCCAAAACTTGTGTTATATCGAGTGTTAATGTGTAAAAACAGTGAATTTTTACCCGTTAAGTGTTCGTGAACATGCACGAGTGTTGGTGAATGGTATAATGTCGTGAAACGTGAATTTTCGTGTTGTTTCCAAAACTCCATAGAAGGCTCTAGTAAAGTTTTCGCCACTTTACTGGGGCATAACTTGGACTTGACCGTGACTTGCTTTGCTCGCCTTTGACTGTGACTATGACTTATTTGACAATATTCACCAAAACTTGAAAAAATATGAGTATACTTGACACTGGCAAATGCATAAAGACGTGCGACGCCATAATCCTCTTAGGAGGAAAGAGAAAAAAAAGAAAAAGATTTCGATAAAATAAAAATTATTAGAAAATAAATTCAGATCACAAACCTATCAGTAAAGGCCCAGTGGCAAGCTTGACAGACTCCATGATGGAGACGTCATATTCTATGGTGAGGCTGGTAACTTGTGGACAGTTCTGCAGGATCTGGTGTACATCGGAGAGAGTCTTATTTGTAAGGGATATCTGTGGAGAGAGATGAGTAAGTAAATAGCTTTGCTGCTTTTATCGCGTTATTATCAAAGCTTGGAATTTCGGATGCATAATATTTTAATTTTAATTTTTCCCATAAAAGCTAGGAAAATATAGAAACGGCTTCTACCTCTTGCGGGAATTTTAAAATGAAATTCCCCCGAGACTGCTTGTTACGTAACGGTAGGTTTTAAATCTTCATGGATCCAGTGTTTCACGTAAATACACACATACCTGCATTTACAATGCGTGTGGCAAATGTAAGATTTATCACGGCAAAGACGAGTGGACGTTAAAATTATTAAAAACATGTAAATCGTACGGAGCAGCATAGCAATTAATTAAAGGAAGAATAAGAAATGTAAATAGGGCTTTTTTGATAAAAATTACTAGTAGCTAAGCCATGAAGATTATCTAAATATTAACATAGAAATAAAAATTCACATCTCTGGTAACAAGTTATAAAGGTGACACCACACTACATAATTTTTATGATATTTCATTTAATTGTGGCCTTTTTTTCGTGTTTTTTTAACGGGTTAGCCTTTATTAACAAAGCAAAATACATATAAACTACAACTACCTAAACTACTTAGCCTACTACATAAACTAACAGTTGCATTATCTAGAGACCATTAAAGGTCTATAGATAATCCAAATGCACAAGATTTGTGGCCACAAAACCTTTATAAATTATAAATATCTCGGATAAAAATATATTTATGCGAAATATTAACACAATACGCGCCACAAAAAACTTTAGCGACGGACTGAGTGAAGTGAGGCAAAGTGACCACAATTAAATGTTACATTGCAATGTACTGCGGTGTACCTGTACATCTCTACTACGTATAGTAAAATAACACTTTATTGACATCATAAAAGAACATTACAAAAATAATACATAGATGTAGGCATAACAAGGCGGGTTTATCGCTAAGAACGATCTCGTCCAGACAACCTAATAACCCAAAATAATAATAGCTCAACGGTATCCTCGAACCCTTTGTGATATCCATTCACTTTCATCAGCCTGCATATGAAGATGGTGCATGTAGTTGCACCGAAATATGGGAAACTCAAAATTCAAGAAAATCTCAATAAATATCTCGTGTGTTAATTTAAATGTCAACTTACGTGGTCAACCTTCAACAGCCGGTCTCCAGGTTTGATCCTGGACGTGTTATATGCGGCACCACCTGGCCTGACGTGTGTTACAACCAACGGCAGCGCATCTAAAGACCTGTTGAATATAAAGTGAGATAAGCTCGGTGAATACATTATCAGAAGACGTCCACTGCTCAACATAGGCCGCCACACCGACCGACAGCGTGCCACTTGCATCTACCGGTTGCCAGCGACTTTCACAATGTTGTCGGTCCACCTAGTAGGAGGCCTGCCTACGTTTCATCTTCCGGTTCGTCGCCACTCAAGAACCTTTCTTCCCCATCGGTTATCAGTCAGCTCAGTGATTGCTGATCTTTTAATGTAGGCTAATCTTTGAGCTAGCTTCACTTTCTTAAGGCATCCTAAAGCTGTTGTTTAGGTAGAACCGTAAGTAATATCTAGAAGTTTCACTGAACTTAGACTTTGCAACACATTTTATTTTTGACGAGGGTGAAATCTCTCGATACCCTATTGTTTTGGGGTGAAGTCGGGTTACCTATGTGGGGTTATTCTCACTAAAACTCCCCCTGGGCTTGACTTTGTGCTTGACATAGGGCTCCGGGATTTCCAAGAAAACGTACCAAAGCATTCGTCACCGCGCTTCAACTCGTCCCGGGACAGTTACGAGCTGTCCTGGGACGCCTCCGCTTGCGACAATGTCATCCACTCGACTACTCGTTAGTCTTTTAAACTTTCGCGATTTGAACACATAATTTAATGTTTTTCATCAGGACTTCACCAGGCTAACACTATTTCATTTATATACCTCGCCGTTTTGGCCATTTTTCAATAGCCGTGGTCACAAGCTGATTGATAGCTTCAATAGCCGTGGTCAGCATTAAGAAAAATTAAATTATGTACTCGTTAGTCCTAAAAAGTTAAGCTATAAGTATACTGTCATGTAGAATAATGTAGCTACCTGCTGTTCAGAACCAGGTCAGCGCTTGGTGCCGAGTTCTCCGGAAGACCACCCCTGATGGTGATGCCGAGGGAGCCGCTGATCTTCTCAACCGGGACTTCTGCTAGCTTCGTCGTGATGTACAGGGAGTTTTGGGATGCTGGAAGAAAAGTACATAGACAGGTTTGGAATATGACGTACGTTAATGAGATAACCTACAGTTTACTAACCTATAGCCTATAGATAAGGCCGTCAGTTGTTAAGCTAGTTTGGCTGGAACGTGAAGGCATGTCGCGTCATTGTATTGTTTTCCAAACCTTGTGTTAATTCAAGTGTTAATGAGTAGAAACGGTGGATTTTTATGAATATGCATTAATGTTAATGCATAGTATAGTTGTGAAACATGATTTTCCGTGCTGCTTCATAGAAACCTCCCGTAAAGTCTCCAACACTTTACTATGCTATAACTTTGACTTGACCGTTACTTACATTGCTTGGCTTAGATTATGACTGAGACTTGTTTGATTGTGAAATATTTAAAAACTTAAAACTGGCTAAATACACTACGTGTGGAACCAAAAAATAACGGTGATGGCAGGATTAGGACGTGCAGTTCTTGAGCACACTCGTCGTAATGTATTCTATAAAACACCGACAGGCTAGCCATTTCACGCTTGTGTGATAGGCTTTGGACAGGTTTTTTTTTTTGGGGTTACTGCACTAGATTACGTTTTTTCTCTTGTATTTTGGTTTTACCTCAATTTTTTTTTACCGGATAAAAATATATTTTCGTTGTTTACGAGAAAAAAAAACCCCTAACAAAAAAGGATATTAGTGGCTAAAATTCCACCGGTATGTTCACTGTAGGTAAGTATTTCTTATTATCTCGCGACGCATTCGCAAGCTCGGTTAGGAGGCCTAGGTGGTATTCGGTTTGGGTGTGAGGGCCAATCCCTGCAGGATTATAACGCAAACATAAATTCTGACTGCACATTTATGCTGTCCTGTTGTACGTTGTACATTAAATTTTTCTGGTAATTAAAAAGTAGTGGTGTATAAATCGCTCTAATGCTGTAACTTGTAGGTGTGTGCGAAACTAGAAACTACAAAGAAAACGATAATTATGCTTCCCTATGTTTGCGTATCAGTATTGTGACGCCACTCGCGAGATATTTCACCTCTCGTTTTCTCTTACAATAAAACTCTAGTCTCGTCTCACGTCGCAAAGTACCTCAACTACGTCATAACGGGAGTGCGAGACAGTCAATGCAGGCGCTATGTGAAAAAGCGAAACGAAACTCTCGCGATAGCAGATACACTCTAGTGTCGTCTCTCTCTCGCATAACCGTCTCTCCGTTAGTCTCGCGAGCTTTGTTCTTAGAGAGAGCACGTATTTCGTATGTTGTTAAATGTTTTCAATAATTTATTGCAATAAATGGAGTCAACAAATTGTTTTATAAACATTTTTTAGTGATAATACTGATATAATACTGATTTGATAGTGTGCTAATAAATTTTGTTTCCATGTAAGTCATAACGCTATTTGAGTTTTGCATGATTCAATATTTAATGAAATTAGTGCGTGGTCCAAATTAGTAGCGATTATTATTGTTTTATTTTAGGTATGTTGTTAGAATTTGTGTAGCCAACACGAATGTCAGAGTTTTTAGGCGGCTTATGGCCTCTGTTATCGAACAAACAAAAAACCTAAGGTGTAATCAAAACTTATTTTTTTCAGAACTTCTTTTATTGAAAATGTCAACCAACAACGACAAAAGAGAGTGGACGACAGACGACATGGTGAAACTCATTGCCATTTACAAAACCATGCCTGAACTCTGGAACCAAAGCTGTCCCGACTATAAGGAGAAGTCATTGAAACTGGCCGCTTTCAATAAATTATCCGATACATTCAACACGAGCATCAGTGAATTAAGACGGAAGGTCCATAACTTGAGATGCCAGTTCACAACAGAACTAAGGAGGCTGAAGTTTAAAGCATTGAGGTTGAATGCACATCCGAGTGAAGTCAGGAGCGATTGGAAGTATTTTGAAAGCTTGAGTTATTTGCTGGTGAATTACAAGGATTTTCAAAAAGACGGTGAATATTATGATGGTGTCGTGAGTATAACTATTATTTTTTAAATGAAATTCGTGGAAAGCTAGTATAAGTCATGATGGTAAGTGGACACCGCCACCTCGAGACACCTCCAATGTTATACCCGGGGCATTTTCAGTGCGTTACCTATCTTTGAGGACTCTAACCGTACTCCGTGTGAACCAGTTAGATTGTATTTAATCAAAACTATGTCTTCTCAATTTTTTATGGTTGATGGGCTAGGCGTTTGAACACTACTCGCTTGATGATAACATGTTGTGGTCGAATATAGTAAACAACCTAGATCTTGGATTGGGAAGTAACATCATTAAGGACCTACTATTATAATTCCGAACCGAGCTGCCAACTGCAACTGGCCACAGCACGTGCATACGTGCAGCGACTGCAGCCTCAAAATCTCAAACAAATCATGCAGCTGCAGCCAACTTAATGCAGTCGCTGCTCGTGCTATCGGCAGTTGCTCCTGGCAGCTCAGTTCGGAATAGTGCTTCGGAACAGTCTATAAGTGCTTAGCGATAGATTTACAACTTGATCCACCGTTCTATAATTTATATTGCCGATCTACGAAAACAAAATTAAAATCAGTACAACTTATGGAAGTTATAAGCATTTTCATATCATGCTAGACACAGCAGATTATTATTGAAATATAATGTCACAGATTACGACCCTAATAAAAAAATATATACGTAGTTAAATTTAAAAACAAACATCTAGACGGACGGTAAAAATACTGATAACATTTAAACACTCGTCCATCGTAAGAAAAATGTTAATGTTAATTTTACAGAATACCAATTACGGAGAAACCGCAGATGAAACATCGAACTCCGTAGACTTCTCGAGACAGTTTCCACAATCGGACGAAGAGAAGTCGGATAGTGGCAACTGCAGACCTTCGACGAGTACATCTCGACGTTTCGTACCTAAATCGGAAGAGATATACCTTAACGACGGCGATTTCCAACTAACTAAGAAAAGAAAGGTGTCGGATGAAGACCACCGAATATTTGGCGAATACGTAGCTTCGGAACTGAGGAATATGAGCGAGAGAGGTGCACAGATATTGAAGATGAAAATAAGAAAAGCTATATTGGAAGTCACGGAGGAAGAATTTAATATGGATAACGGTGCGTCGGATTATATGGAATTTAATGTATGAATATTTCCCTTGATTCTTTGATTGACGTTTTTTGTCTACAGATGTTGTGCGAATGTTGAGTAAGATTATTGAGATTATATTTTTGCCCGAATATGGAAAAGAAGGATTGTGAGCATAGTACATTTACAATAGGGAATATGCATCTGATTTAAATATAGGTAAATTGTTTTTTATGTAAAAAAAATTACAAGTAAAATGACATCTATAACGTCATTTTGTTATTTATTTGCTTTTCAACCATGAAATTTAATAAAATAAAAAGTGTTAAAATAAGAGATAAATTTAAAATCCCAAAACGCAACGCTATTGGTCGAATCGAATCGTGACGTCCAAAAACTTAATTCAGAACTAAAAACACTCGCCCTAATAAACAAGACACCAATATTGATAAGTGGAAAATGGCGTCATTTAAATCGACCGAATCTGATTGCATTTTTAAAATAATTATTTTGGTGCTATTTTTAGCCCGGTTACATTTTGTAACGGCTAAATAATTAATTTAAAATATTATCAAATGTGCATATATTATGATATACATTTCGCATATGTATATTTTGCTTGTTTGAACATTTTACTCGTTTGTACATTTTGTGTGTGTTTACCCTTTTGCGTATTGGACATGATAAGCCGGAGGGGTGACATTGACTACCCTTAGTAGTATGTTTTTAATAATTTAATTTCCTTCTAAGTTCATAATTAACGATTGAACTTTATAATGGGAGGTAATAAGTACCTAAGTAAAATGCATAATAGATATTCTTGTTTTGTTTACATTCGAATTACTAATTTTCGTACCCTCAGCCTTAGTTATATTTTTATAGTTGGTTTGGTAGTGGTACCCCTGGAAGGTGATGTCTTATTACATGACTGCCCAAGAAGGAGGGTAATGTTGTTGGTGCATTTAGGTATGGCGAGTATGTATGTTTGTATGTTCCTATATTACCTTCCGTACCCTAAAGGGTTTAACAAATTTTGAAGAGGGGGGTGTCGTTGGATTCCTGTTTATGTCCGTAGTGTTATAGGCTACATAATATTTCGCTGTCGAGTATTTTGTTTTTCTTAAATTAATATTAAGCACAACACACAACCCAGCAACACTGTGTTGTACTCACGCTAAAGGCTGAGCCATCCGAGTTGCTCAGTCATTCAGTTCAGATAACTCTCCTTTGAGGCTTATAAGCAACACAGGCCTTCGGCCGATGGGCCGTTCGGGCCGGTACCGAGTTGCTCAATGCCCTTGAGGGCCTGTCGCCGGGGTCTAGCCGGTCGCTTCTTTGGTCACAGAGTAATCGTGCCGCAGCAATATCTCTCCTAAATTTGAAAATTCGCAAACTGTGTGTTGTACCTCTCTATTAACATTAACATAACTCAAAATGTTAAAAATTAACATTAAAAGTATTTGAAAGTTTCGTTTTGTTTTTTTTTTTTATTTGACGGAGTAGATCCAAAAAAAATACGTATTTTTTCGATTTCCTCCGTCAAATCAAAAGACAAAAAAATAAAATATGTTTAATTTTTTATATATTATTTTTAAAAGACGCAACAAGACTAAGGGCTACTATAGAAGCCTGCTGATTGCCATCTTATCTAGCTGCTACAAAACTCACCATAATTAGGCATATAGTACTCGACTTCAAGCGAAGCCCGTTCCTCCACATTATCCAGTAATCGCAAAACCTCATCGTTGGTCAGCCTCGCCGTGGAGATCCCGTTGACACTGCAGATCCTGTCGCCAGGGGCGAGCCGGTCGCACTCGTGGGCAACCGAGTCTTTTGTGAAGCCCACTATTGAGGGTACGATACCGGGCTCAGAGCGACCTGGGGAAGAAGAATTAAGGTTTGAATCTGGTTTAAGTCTATTCGTGTTTATTATTGTTAAGTTTTTTTTCGTTAGTTTATATGCAATCAAGTTAATAAATTAAGTTATCAAAGTTCAACTCAATTGGATGATCGCAAACGTTGTTTTTGATCGAGAGAAGCGAAAGTTTCAGAGTTGACGGAAACAAATCAATTTTAGTAGGTAAGCATATATTTGTACATATGCATATATTATAGCATATATTAGCATATATTTGCATGTATTTGCATATATTTGTTGTAGGCATGTATTTTGTTTTAGGTATGTTTGTATCCCAACTGTCCTAACTGATACTATAATTCAGATATACAAACTAGAACTATCTAAACTAAAAAGTCTTTATTTGTCTTATTGTCATCAAGAAGTGACTTTTCCGACATATAATATAAAATTTGTAGTAAAAAAATACTAACAATTCTGACAAAACAGCCCAGTTTCAATTCTACAGAAACAATTTCATGAATCACGTACAGCAACATTGTGCTACATTGCACGACTTATCGAAAGATCTACAGCTTTTCCCTCGAAAATGTCTTTGGCAGTAAAAACAAAGACAACCAAACTTACTTACAGAGACAAACTTGTTTGTATACTTGGCCAAATGATAGAACTAAAATGTATCGCGGGCTGCTATCTGTTTTGTTTCGAAATCACGACGGTGGCTCCTTGTTTCGAATTCGTGAATAATTTGATTACACTGTATTATTGAATTGCATTGAGTCATGATGATCCAGTACTCTACTTTTACGAGTATAAGCTTAGTACTTTTGTATAGGGAGATAAAATTTGCTTAGAGAAATGAAATCTACATATTCTTCCTCTGAGAAGACAATTACACGTCGTAATTATAATACTAGGAACACTGTACTCGTCATCATGAATAACTTGTACTAAGGATCAATAATGAAATCCTGAATAAAACATCAGTGGTTCCATAGATTTCGTCGAGGGTGAATGACGTTCTCCCATCAGCAAACATGTTTTTTTTTCGCGATTTCTGCTTTGATTAAATTATAAAATGTGTTAGATAATAATGACGAGTAAAATGATATTCTAGAACACATCCATTTTCTACCCGAACAAAACTGTAGTTTTTTTTTTAATTAAAAAAAACTTGTACAACAAAAACGACACCGATCCTTTTTATATTTGACAGGTATTTGACCATAAACTCACCTGATGAGGGTGTGGTTGAAGCTGGTAAGCACCTGTAGCCTGAAATGGAAACTGGTTCTCAAGAGAAGCTTCCAAAACAAACCGTTAGGTGCTTCCACCATCCTCACGATCATTTCCTACACAGGTAGCTTAAACTCAGTGTTGTAATTTGAAACTACGTCCTGCGATACGCGATCCAAACGCATCGTTAAATTGAGCCTTTATGGCTGCTTTTACTAAATACGCGCTATCTCGCTTATGCAAACAATTTTTTTTATTTTTTTTTTTAAATTACTGTTAATAAAATTCAACAGTGTTATGCAACGTTTTCTTTATTAGAACAGTAAATGTCTAAGGGGCCGTTCAAGTATTACGTAAGCAGATTTATTACAATTATTTACCCCCCCCCATCCCCCTTGTCAGCAAAAGTAAGCAAAGCTCTTACCCCCTCCTCCCATGCTTACGTAAACGTTTTTCAATTTTAAATGTTTTTTTTTTTTATATTATAATTATAATGTTATAATTGTCCCATGTCATCCAAAATAAGCAAAACAAAGACCCAATAGTGCTTACGTAATACTTGAACGACCCCTAATGATTAATTTAATTTAAGCACTGAACAACATCACAAAACATATAATAATATGACAACGTCTTGTTAACACGACAAAATGACATACGTCATTTTGAATACCTATTTAAATGTTCTGATAAGAAAATGTTGAAAAAACATTGTTTGATAACCTCACTCACTAATTTTTAACCCGTTAATAATATTATTTATTTTGTTTTGACACTGGTTGGGGCGACGAGCAACTTGCTCGCCTGATGTTCAGAGTCACGCCTGCTTATATAAGTTCAGTGCCGTTCAAAACAATGCGCGGCAATGCACTGCGCTCGTTACCCTGAGATATTATGCCCGAAAATTTCGCTGGAAACATTGCCCTTCAATCCGGAACAAAATAATATATGCACACTACTGCTCGGCGGTTGAATAACTGGAATGTCCTGCTCATAAGAGTTTTAACGCGCTTTAATAGAGTATCGTTGGGTAGCAATGTCGTAACGACAGTAGTTCCGCCGTAAACCCATCCGAATTGATCGTAAATATGAAAAGGCACTTGCGGAGGTCGTTCAACGACATTGCCGTCAAGCGTTACAACGTGGAAAGTGGGATCAACTCTGGTACAAGTGACGTCATTTTGGTTGGCACCTTCATCCAAAATAAGTTTTGGACGAATTATATATTTTTCCAGACAAGCTTTATTAATATCAGTCATTGATACCATATACTGATCAAAATGAATCCAAACTCCATAAATCTACTGTAAGTTACTGAGTTTTTTTTTTTCGTTTTCGTTTTCCATCTTCCGTCTCCATCATCAGATCAGGTCGCTCTCATAATATTGTATTGTCATCGGAACTTGACAGGCATGCAAAATTACAACTCAATTTAATAAGCAGAACTGGTCTTAAATTCAGTTGCAAGATTTGACCCGAAGATAATGTTACTGTTTTTACAGGACTGCCCAAGAAGGAAGATAATGTTTTTAGGGTGTAAGTATGTTTGTGTGTAGTACCGCCTGTAGCCTAAATGGCTAGACCAATTTTGATGAGTGAGGTGCAGTTGGATTCTTCTTTACGTTCTGAGTGACATAGACTACAATTTGCAATCGGATATTTTCTTGTGTAAATACTATTTTTTTTGATAATTATTATGATCTTATATATATATAAACACAACATATCATCATCATCAGCCATAAGACGTCCACTGCTGAACGAATACCTTCCCCTTAAAAGGAAGTTGGTTTGCCCAACAATGTCATTCGTTTGGCAATCAAATGGCGGCTTTGGAATATGCAGAACACTTACAGTCACAGTTTACTAAGAGAACGCTGCTGCCCGTCCTTACCTGCCTTCATTATTATAAACGCCTATCAAAGTTTAGCAATGTTAGATAATGTTACATATATTATTATTGCGCAGAACTTAAATAACATATTTTAAACAGGCGCTTATAAATTAGCAATTCTCCGAACGGGAACATACTTTTTTGCACAGCTTCAATTATTATTCTACAATTACGTAGAATTTTTTGTCGGCGGCGATGTTTGATTGGAGGGAAATTTCCTCCAAAAAGGAGGGCGGTTTGCTGCGACGCCATTTACCGGCCGATTTTTATAAAATAAGTGGCAGAAAGATTCGGTACTCAGTTTTAACCGAGAATTCCGTATATGAGCAAAATCAGTCAAGAAGTTGTCAAGATGTCGAAGGTCGTGAAGGCTCAGTTCGATCTCCCGGTAAAAGGCACGGCAAACTTCACCCCTTTTGGAGAAAGTATCCCTCCAATAAAAAAACGATGGTTGAAAAATACGATCTGTACGCGAGTACCAACGTACGTACCAGATGAAAACAAATTTTGCCAGTTTGAAGCAGACACTTACATTCGCTTTGCTCACTCATTACACTAGCATTGTGGCTCAGTGCGAGGATTTCCGCCTTCTGAGCACTTTAGGTTGTGGGTTCGATTCCCACCCAGGACAAACATTTGTGAGACGAACGTGGATGTTTGTTCTTCGTCTGGGTGTTTCTATGTACTCTATGTATGTATAGAGAACAAACAAACCAGTATATAATGTATTCTATCCGTTATCTGGTTCCCATAGTACAAGCTTCCTTAGTTTGGGGCTAGATGGCGTTGTGTGTGAAAAGCGTCCACCAATATTTATTTATTATTATTATTCAATAAGATACGGTAAATGACGAAAACCACAGAGTATTCAAAAATACTTAATTACCTTGCAGCTTTCACTCCTCTGACATCAGTGAGAGATATACGTCGTCTAAGGTTACGGTCTCCTATTTTACGCTTGAAACGACGTCTGACTTCAGCGTCGACGTTCCGACGACGTCGGCATGTGTAATGTGAAAGAGACCACAACAGTACATTTATCTTTAAAACTCAACCATAAAACACGAACACACACGACATACGACATTTTTCTCCAAAATATTGCAGAAAACCTTTTTTTGGACCAGGAAACACTATTTTTTTTTTTTTGCATCTGGTTAGTGCAAGGCATTTCGCCAACACAAATATTACGTAAATAAGGTAATTCATTTCGTTGCCATTTTATCTTTGCTGTGCTCGAAATATTTGCCTCATGTTCTGAAAAATATTTATCCGAACGCTGTTTTGTGCAACGATAATGCCCATGAAAATAACTATAGATGTTTACAGGTTGGGTTTATAACCAAAAACTTTTACAGATATCTTCCACACAAATTTATACTTTTGTTCCAAAACATTAAATTTAATAACTAGTTTATTTTGTAAGTTAAAACTTTCCATACAAACTTTTTTTGGGAGTGTGCGAAGGTTTTGTGAGAATTCGTGACCAGTTGTTTTTTTTTTTCTTGTGCTTTGGCTCCACACGTTGTGTATCTAGCCAGTATCAAGTATTGTAATATTTCAAGTGAAGTCAAATATTTCACAATCAAAATAAGTCTCAGTCATAGTCTAAGTCAAGCAAAGTAAGTCACGGTCACGTCCACGTCATATCTCAGTAAAGTGGTGAAGACTTTACTAAAGGCTTCTGTGGAGTTTTGGAAACAACACGAAGAGTCACGCTTCACAACATTATACCTTCACCAACACTCGTGCACGTTTACGAACATTTAAAAATCCACCATTTTTATACATGAACACTCAATTTATCACAAGTTTTGGAAAATAATAGAATGACGCAACATAACTTCACGTTCCCGCCAAAAAACTCAAGGTTGTATGTTATTTCAAAGGCATTTATATATACAGGGCTATAAGGAAAGGGTATGCTGAGCCGAAAAGGGGTCATAGTACTCATCATTATGAACAACTTTTACCATGGGAGCAACCCTGAAATCCAGAAAAAAAAAAGACAGATGTTCCATATATTTTGTCGAATGTCATTGACATTTTTCTATGGAACAGCTGATATTTTTTCTTGGTTTCAGGGTCCCATAGTACATACATACACTTTCCTTATAACCCTGTATTATTTATCTTTTTTACTTTACACGATTTTAAAATATTAAAATAATATTAAAAATATTTTTTTAAATGCAACATTTAATTTTCTGAATAATTTACTAAGGCTGTTGTACTTACAAAATTAAGTCCTATTTCGCTTCATTAAAACAACATTAGTAAAACTTACGAGTCTAAGTCCAGTGTTAACGAAATTAAATTGCCGGGCTCTTTGCAAGTGAAATATAAACACTAGTTGCGCCTCGTAGATCCGCTATCTTACAGGAATCGTACATTTTTATACAAATTATTATTATTATAAAAACATGATGTGCAGCACAGATCACTTTTTTTTTTGACAGTGGGAAATCTTCATAAGATTCTCGATCACTTTGGGGTGCAGCCGGGAATGTCGAATTATACCCATTTCGAAGACGTGGTAGCTAAAAGGGAGCACGGTCGCTTCACATTCGTGGGGTCGTGAGCTCAAACCCGGGCGGACTCGTACGAATGATTCTTTGGTGAGGAAACCTGCATATTTCCGGAGAAGAAATTCGATGGCGTATGTGAAACTGCTAACTCGCACTGGGCATGTGGTGGATATGGCACAATCACTCTTTGAGGGTAGGCCGATATCTCAGCAGTGGGATGTTTAAAGACTGATGCAGAGACCCGCTTCAACCCCCCGGCGGCCTGTCGTCATGCTTCACAGAGGACTCCGGGATCTCCAAGGGCACGCATCGGAGCCTTTTGCACTGCCCTTCAGCTCCTCTCGGGACAGGTACGAGCTGTCTTGAGACGCTTCCGACTACAACAATTAAACATAGACGCTGCCGTCCTCGTCAGGCTCGGTTAGGTAGATGCTTAGAGCAAGATAACCCCTAGATGCCGTACTTAAGATCACCACCCGTCGGTCACTATTATATACACCTATACAATTTTTACTCTTTATTGCTCGGCACGAGTAGGACCTTGAGATAGCCAATGAGAACGATTGTTCTCAGTCCCCTCGACCCACGATTTCCTCCAACTTTAGTGTATTATGTCGGAACAACGATCTCGCAGTACGGTGTCTAATTATTATGATCTTTGCCGTGTAGGTATCGACTGAAAATTGATTTATTTTAAATGCGTTGATGAGTGGGAACCAAACAGCACACAAACTCGCACATTTTCAATTTTAGTGTGATAAACAAAGGCCACGCGTTCAACCCTCATCAAGACTGGGTATTCCCAGGTGTTCGGCTTTTCACCTCACGAAGTATGTTAATATTTTATTATCGTGTTTACTGGAAAAATATGGTACGTTACTTACTTACCTTACTTCTTACTTTATTTCAATTTCAGAAATGTATGGTATGATAACACTCGCTATTCGCATTTTCGAACTGCAACAAATCGTTGAGAATGGCGTGTGACGGACAGATTGAGATTAAACTATCAAACCCAATCCAGACTTAGATAAGAAGTCAAATAAGCCAAAAGAATCACATTGTTCTTACAATATTTCGCCGACTATTCTTTTACTAACCAAAGTCGGACGCTAGTTTTCGACAAATTTGACCTTGAACAAAATCCGAAATAGCTTTCAGAGTTTGCAAGCTGCAGTGAATAGGCAGGTCACATCACTCCAAGAATTGAAACCCGATTAGGAAGAAAGGTTCTTGAGTGGCGACCACTAACTGGAAGACGCAGCGTAGGCAGGCCTCTCAATAGACCTAAGACATTATGAAAATTGCGAGCAACTGGTGGATGCAAGTGTTACGTTATCGGCCGGTATGGTGCTTTAAGGGGTGGCCTATGCTCAGCAGTTGACGTTTTCCGGCTGATGAAGATGATGATGACCTTTGCCAGTTATTCAACCGCCAAGAAGTTGTTTACAAACATTACTGTGTTCCGGATTGAACAGCAAATGTTTCCAACAATATTATTGGGCATAAAGAGATTTAACATCTAATCTCATAGGGTGATGCGCGCAATGCATTGTCGTGCAGAGTTATAAACTGTTTAAGGTTCCAGTGGCACAGAACTAGTTGCAAACGCAAGCCGCTTACCGTAAGTCTAGCGACTTGCTTGTCTCGTTATTTAGCAGCATAGAGAAAAGGTTCAGAACTACAAATCCCCCAAATCTTAGTCAGGACTCGTCTTTTCTTTTAGAAACTCGTTGCAATCGCCCGCCTGATCATCCGTTGACTGCCCACAACTGCATTTCAGAGGCTATATCACGTCATTAAGTACATGCCCGGCTTTGGACCACGTTCAAACGATACTGTTAGCTACTAGTGCATCGTTCCGGACGCTAAATGCTGTTGTGGACGCAAGAACATGGTCGTACGCTTCCGGCCGTTGTGTGGCATTTGCATTGAAATGTCTATTTATTTGAAAGCTAGATTTTACTATAGAGTATCTATATATAAAAAACCACTAGCCTTTTTCCGCTGCAATAATATTGCGTCTTATACAGTATGATTACAAAGGAATACTTAGATGATCATTAAATTTTACATTCAGTAGACAATAGATAATTATGAGAATGTCAATATTTTTATACTAAGGTTAATAGTTTAGGTTAAAATGATAAATAAATTATAATTATAGTAGCTACAGGTAATGTATATAATAATAAAAATGTTAAATATTGTACAGCCGCTATGTGTAAGCTGTTGAATTGTTGTAGACAGTTTTTGAAACCGAATAATCTGATTCTGATTCTGATAAATATGGGAAACACAAGCGATTAACAAACTTGTGAAGCTTAGAGGAAAATATTTTGAAGAAAAGTTTTGAAGATGAGCTCCCGCAACGTAGATAGATAAATAAACTCTACACTATTATAGTTTAAGTTCACACTAGTTTACTCTACATTTTACATACTTATAGGATAACTAAGCTTAAAAATAGTGTAACATCGGGTGACGTGTTCTGGCTGATGATGATGACCTTACTTTATTACTAAACACCATTCAGTCTAGTCATTATATTCATATTCACTTATTTAGTAAAGCCAATTTACGTTTAAAAAAATAATAATTACAGTAAATTTAATAAAAAGCGCAATTACAGTAAATTTTATAAAAAGTGCAATTACAGATTTAATCGCAAAAATTCGCCCATGTCATAGGAGTGCCCAATAAGCCAGCGCTGATGCCGGGACTTCAAACTGTTTAGACCAGGAGCTGCAGTTACAAAATCCGGCAATTTACGATAGACTGTCGGACCCATGACTTGCGTGAGTTTGGTTGACTTCACAAACGACAATTTATTTCTATCGAGGTTAGGGGCATTATCATTATCAATAACTATTCCGTTTAAGAGTCATCAAGAGCTTTGGTCTAGAATTACTCACATTTGCAAGGCTGCCTATTACCGAGCTGCATATCAACATAATTAGGCACTGACTGTTGAGTATCCTTTCACATGCAAATGTGTGCAGTGTGACGTAGTGTTACCATGTCGAATGAAAATCCACGGCTATTTTTGTCGCGCACAGATTTCTACCAAGCGTTGAAAATACATTCTTTATTTTTTTAGCTTTAATTATTGAGCGAGAATCCTTGCAACAAATGGCATAATTTGCTTTCATCTGTCCGTATGGACGACGTATATTGGTACTCGCATACATGTCGTATTTTTCAACGAATATTGACGAGATTTGGCATACAGGTTTAATAATTTCATAGCTTTTTTTTACCGTCGGCAATTTTTGATTGGAGGCGTATTTCCCTCAAAAAGGAGCAAGTACGCTGAGACGGCATTTGCCATTTTGATAATATTTGGCAGAAACATTAAGTACACAATTCTATACAGGAACTTCAAATATGAGCAAAAAATAAAGTAGCCTATATCCGTTTCCAACCCATAAGCTATATCTATGCACAAATTCAGCTCGATCCCTTCAGCCATTTAGCTGTGATAACGCGACTATGGAGTTTTGGAAACAAAAAGAGTCACGTTATACTTTATAACAACATTATACTATTCACCGACGCTCGTGCACGTTCACAAACACTTAATTAATAAAAATACACCACTTTTACATATTAACACTCGAAATAACATATGTTTTGGAAAATAATATACAATGACGCGACATGACTTCTTCACGTTACCGCCAAAACCCCTAAGATGTGGTTACCCCAGCAGTACGATTTCAATATTTGAGGCGGACTGCTGACAGATTTGAGGCTAATATGGATGTATCAAATTGAACGAGAATCATCCCTCTGCTGTGGAAACCATTTTGGCATTATTTTGACGTATAATGTTTCTATTGAAGGTATTATTTACATATACACCACAGATAAACTATTTTATAACTATATAAACCGCATTCAATTGAACTCCTTCTTCAGGTGAAGTGTACAAGTGAATCCCAGAAGGATTCTGTGTACGTGAGCTATAATCTTTAATTCAAAAGCACCATTCACTCCACTATTCCGAGCTAAGTGATAATATGTTACATTGAGGATCGAGTTCTGAAACTCTTTCAGACGCTATTTCACAGTTTCGCAGAGTGGGGAAGTGTTAAAAAGGCTAAGTGAGGAAGCCGCTTCTGTAAAGTTTATTTATTGGACAACCTATTTTCATTTAAATATAAATACTGACTTGGTTCTTACACATATATTTTTTTAATATAACGGGAATCTCTGCATCAGCCTTTATGAATCCCGCTGCTACGGGATATTGGCTTACCATCGAACTTACCCAGAGCAGGTTGGCGGATTCACATAAGCAATCGAATTTCTTGTCCGAAAATATGCAGGCTTCCTCGCGAATTTGTTATTTGCCGAAATTATTTTGCTCATATTCGAAATTCTTGTTTAGAATCGCGTACTAGATTATGCCATATATTATAAAAATCGGCCGGTAACGGTAACGTCCCATCTTTTTGGGGTAAGTACCCAAGCAATCAAAAATAGCCATCAAAACCAAAAAAAGTTTGTGCCCGCGAGGTCTACCGTTCGCAGACCTGCTAGTTAATATACCCGCTGTTACCCTTAAGCTATATCGATGCAAAAATTCAGGTCGGTCCGTTCAGCCGTTTAGATGTGATAACGCGAGAAACACCCCGACAGACAGAGAGACAGAGTTTCATTCTCATTTATAATATTAGTTAGGATTAATATGAGAGGTTTGTTCTAAAATTATAATTATGTACAGAAAAAAAATATGCTTAGCTACTTCCGGGTCAAATGCTAAATTGACTGGGCTAATAATAATTGTACTGGAAGCGATACTTCATAGAAAGATTCTTAAAGAGCCTATCTTATCAGGCTCTGAAAAGTGCTTGTTTCTGTGATAACTAGTTAGGTTACATATTTACTCTGTTATAAATGATTTACCTATCTGATGATTTAGAATTATCTATATCCAAATTTTCAGTTTTAGTAAAGTACTAAACATTTATTGAAATAGAAAAAGATCTAAAAAAAATAGAAATAGAAACTTCTGTTGAAAAATAAGATTTTCCCGAGCAAGTGACTAAAAAAAAGAAGAAAAACAATTGAATTTTATTCTAAAAGATTCAGGTGAATTGTTGAGGAGGCTTTTCCGAAAATTGCCCTAAATGAAAGAAGTGGTGGGAAAATTTTGAAGAATTGTGATTCTAGTCGCCGCTCTACTTATCCCAATTCGTTTCGTGTGGGAAATATTGAAATAGGAGTGGGAAGACAAAAATATATCTATCAACAAAGAAGGTTCTAAGGTGAGAGCGTACAGGTCAAACTTTTTTTTGTTAGCGATCGCAATAAGACAAATAATTTTAGGATGACAAAAAAACTGGTCATAATAATAATTATGCAAGCGCAGACTGCAACGAGCAATTCGTTACCCTGATTGTAAGCGTCACTCTTGGCTATAGTTCATTACCGTTCGGAATTTCGACCAATGGTACTAAACTGGTACGAGCGGGATGGCATGCTCTCGCAATCAGAATCACTAACGTTTCAAAGTTAGAGGATAAGCCCGCTGGCCGTGTATGGCGCTGGAGTGGATTACTTTTTTTTCGCTAGATGACCTTAGTAGTATCAACAAAATACGCGGGTTGATTTACAAAACTATTGTACCGATAGCATAAAATATTTTTTAGTTTCGGTCGTTACATCCGTGTTACGTTGCGATAACGAGGGTTAACCGTTCAAAACGCTGCGCGGCCTTAAGGGCCAGCACTCCGGACTTCGCGCACCGAGGACGTCGTTCCTCCACAATAAATTTATTTGTTTAGTATTTTTACCAGTAAGTGTTTTAGTTATCTGTTATCCACAATTTTACTGCAGCTATCAAGACGATTCTTAGCGCAGAATTGTTGAGAACTAGCGACGCCCCGCGGTTTCACCCGCTATTCTACAGAAACCGAATAGTTTTCCGGGATAAAAAACATTTTGCTATATAGTTTAATACGAAGGAGGCATCATGGTGTTGTTAAGTAGCACTTTAAATATGTACTACTAGCTGCGCCGCGCTGTTTCATCCGCTATTCTACAGAAATGAGCCTATGTGTTAATCCAGCGTACAAGCTTCTCCCATACCAAATTTCAGACAAATCTGTTAAGCCGTTACAGAGTTGAACGGGAACAAACATACTTATACACAAACTTTCGCATTTATAATATTAGTGTGATACTAACTAAAAGGTCTAAACATATAACGTATGTTTCTAAAATAAAACGAATTAAATTTGGTTTCTAGACAAATTGCTTTAAACGACGAAAAAAAAAAAAAATAAGTTCAATAATACAAATAATTTAAATTAATTAAAATGTTCAAATAGCATACGCAACTGTTTTTCAAAAACGTATAAATGTCTCGCTAAAACCCGCTTACTCCTAAGTCTTGAGCCGTCCCCCAAAAGTGGATTTTCCCGCTGAGCTGTTGAATTAAAGATAGCACACGTAGCCCGTACTCTCACTGTTGAAATGATTCAGTGCACTCCTCACTTGACTCACGGTATGATATTTACGTAATTCCCACCCGGGTACGTAAATTGATGTGTTTGATTTTGGACTTTCTACGTGTCTTTATGCTGCAGCCACAGGCATTGTCTCTAGTAAAGTCTCCACTGCTTTACCATGGCATGACGTGGACTTGACCGTGACTTTGCTTTGACTTAGACTATGGCTGAGACTTATTTTAAAATACTACAATACTTGACACTGGCTAAATACACAACGTGTGCAGCCAAAACATAAGAGGACAAAAAAATAACTCTGCAAAACCTCGTCAAAAGTACAACACCGATGCACTTACACAATGAAAAGGAAACAATTCTAAGAGAACATCTCCAAGTAATTGTTAACTTTCGAATACGTTGCAAAGAATAATGGCATTGTGAAGCTCCTCGCTGGCCGCCGCTGAATTCTCTGAATAGATAGCGTTAACTGAGCAATGGGGTTGAACTATTCGAGTTTATTTTTTACCTCACTGCCCAAGAAGGAGGATAATGTTTAAAGAGTGTGTGTAGGTTTGTGACCAAGAGTCCAGCAACGCTTTTACAATTTGACATATTTTTCTGATATTTTTTTCCATCCCACATTTCTTAAACAAAATTGACGTTATTAAAAAAATCAACATCGCTACTCGATTGCTATTTAGGTAAATTATTGCACAATAAACAATTGACAATCGGAGTGTCACGAAAGCTGGCGTGACTGAAGCTTCATTAATGAAAGCTGCTTATTTATTAGTAATTGCTGGGCAACGGCCTTTTCGGAGTAAAATATTACAGCTAAAAGATTTCTTGAACTGTTCCTATCAGTGTATTGTATTACTTAATTTAAGGCGAGGTCCAATCGCAAAAGTAAACAAAAACAACAAAAAGTAGCATTTTTCAGCGCTTGGTTCGAAGTGACCAGATTACTTAATGAGGTGCAAACAATACTGCACATAGAAAATAAAACTGAAATTACGTTTAACCAAATAAAATTTCGAAAATCTTAGTTACAAAATAAAAATCGCAAAATGACCCCCTGAAAAACCCTTCTGAAATCAAATGCTCTGAATTTTCAGCGGTAACTACAAATTTTCGTTTACAAATTAAATATCCAGACTAGTTAGGCGAACCGGGTAGGTTTTTTATTTGATTTGTATATTTTCGATAATCGGCAAAAAAGCAATGAAAAACTACAATTTACCGTTTCCTGATCAAGTATGATATGCGATTTTCAACTTTAAACCTTAGAAATTTGGGCGGGACAGTACTCATTTTAAATCACGATCAGTCCTCGCCTTAAATGCTGATAGTACACAAATTTTATAAATGCGAAAGTGAAAAATTTGCCTATTATTAAAAGGACATAATCAAGCAAAATGTACTTGTAACGTCGAGATCTTAAACATTTAGCATCATGTTGTATAAGCGAGCTGCAATATTACAAACCTAAACGTCCCCAATTCGAGTGTAAAATGTGAGTCACAGCTCGCGTGAGTCCCGTGAGTCATTTTACCAAACGTGTCCGTCTGTCAGTGTCACGCATTTGTTAAAGGGTTAACAATTGTGGGAGTCATTAAATAAATAAAAAAATATTCACGCTGTGTACTACACTAATTATTACCTACATAAAAATAAGTAGTTACCAATATGACGGAATATGCTGTTTGTACTTAAAATCTAGAAATTTTCCTGTATTTTTTTTCTGCCGGAGTTTGACATAGAGGCTACTTTTTATCCTGGATATAACCAAATTTCCAGTGGGATTATTCACGCAGGTAAATCGCGGGGCTAAGCTAGTTATACATAATATAAATTTAAGAAACATGTAGTGGTACCGGTCTTTATTTTTAAAAGGGATTTTCTTCACGGGTTTCAATCCAAATGTAAAAAACTTTAAATGGAATTTATCATTTATATTCAATGAATTATTGTAAAACGCAGGTGTCTTAAATCTGTGACTAGAACTACAGGAGGACGGGCAGCGGCGTCCGCTTTGTAAACGGTGAGCGTTCTGGGTTCCTCGAGCCGCCAGCGAGGGATGATGATTGTGTGTGAAGCATTCAGCCGATTTTCCTTACTGTCTGTACAGTGTACACTGTGATACAGTAGGTACTGGTAGCGCTGGGCACTTTGTTAATGAGATTAGCCAGCACGTCACCATCGCGATCCGCATTACAGGCAGTAAATTTTAGCAGTAGGAATATAGGGGACTTCAGTAAAGTAGAATTCATGTTCTTTAAGTCCGATTCCCCGAAAAACAGACAGTGTTTTCCGATACCATTAGGCAAGCGAATTGCTCGTCTTTTAATATAGAAGTATAAAAAATCTGTCAAATGTAAGTCGGACTCGCACACTGAGGATTCCGTACCACCACGTAATGTACTCGTGTTTGTTTTTTTTTTTTTGTTTCGTGATAGTATATCGGTAATTAGTAATTTTGTTTAAATACAGTATAATTATGGAACAAAAAACGAAGGACGTGTAAAGTGACAGCAATATTTTGCCCTTTGGGTACGAAAGCCGAAACCGCCAAGAGATATCAAAATTTAGGAGTTCGTTGTTTTTTTTTTTGGCTCTACATAGTATATTTAGCCAGTGTCAAGTTTCGTATAGCATAGTATTTTACAATGAAAACAAGTTTTACTTCTGCGAACTCTACGCGTCAGCTGTACGTGCCGTCACCGGTGTCATTAGCAATATTGTCAGGAAGCTAATACAGCGCTGCTGGTAAGCTAATACAGCGCTGTACAGCGCTTCAAATTAATTGTACAGTATTTAGATTTACCGTGCGTGCGCTGCGTTTTGTGTCGGCTGTTTAATCAACTGTGGATTTATAATCGGGGATAATTTGCTTCGCAGTACAATGTAATGCGCACGCTCTAACTATTGCAATATATTACTACTATTAGTTCGCGTCAAACTGACACCTCGCCACTACTATGATTTCATAACCCCAGAAACGATTTGTTCAATTTTGAACTTAAAATTGTCTTGATATGAACTATTTTTCCAACAACGTTTAATGCAGATCATATTATCAGTTTGTTATCGGACATACAAACAAATATACAAAATATGGTTGAGGAGAGCGATGGCTGGCTTATGCGTCAACTTGTGAACGAGTGCTACTTGCGGGAGCTGGACTGCTCGGAGTATAGTATACGCAAATCTATAATATCACTTAGCTCTGTAATGTGTATGGATTCGTTGGTATATTCGTTTTGTAAAATCTTTAGTTTTGATTGATAAAATTTGACTAAAGCCACGGACTCTGGAGTCCTCGGAGCAATATAGTATAATAAAAAAAAAAAAAAAAAAAAACGACTTGTTCTTGTAGACTCTGGAATCTTATCTTTGCTCTAATCTTGTCTTATGTAATAGAAATTGTGACGTCAAACTTTTGATGTCTTGAATTTGTAAAAAAAAAAAAAGTTCGAGGCCAATTCCTATTCCAAACATCGTGTTTTTACCCGACTGCACGAGGAGGTGGGCAATATTTTTGGGATGTATGTAAGATTTATTTCGCCCTAATGGTAGTGAAGTGTTAGCGTTCACCTTTCACTAATCTTTTCAAGACGACTAAATACATGAGCAACCTCTTTTACGCAGCAGTACGCCGGTATTGTATAGTGTAGTAATTATTTCTCCCGGTAGCAACGGGAATTAATTACAGGTAGGTATTTGGATTTAGCGTGCGTGCGTAGTATGCGACCTTACTCTCTCGTGAAAAGGGTCTTGATTTAGAGGTTTAAGGGTCTACCATTGAAACAGAGTGATAAAGTACGCTCGCCTATGAGAATTAATTTTGTTTGTGGTATTGCGGTTAAGTTGGTATTGGTATACATTTCGTAATAAATATTGAAAATGACACTCATTATTTTCATCACCCAGGAACCAGCGGTATGGCAGCGACTGAAGATTAGGCTAGTGTCTATTCGGCCAACTTAGGTACTAGCTACTGGTATCCTAACTAATATCATAAATTCGAAAATAACTCTGCCTCTCTGTCTATCTGTCTCTCTGTTTATCTGTCACTCTCTGGGTGGTTGTTGCGTCATCACGCCTAAACGGCTGAACTGATGTTGGAGACGGGAATAGGCAAATTTTTTTTTTTTTTTTGTAGGCCCCGCGGTCTGATTCGCATGAACAGCTAGTATGTATATATTTATGAAATTGTCTAAATGACTAAATTATTATAGAGCAGTATGATTGCGGGTCTTAGAATAAGTAATTCATCGACATAGAAGATACACAAAATATTTCTGCAGTCGTATTTTTTTTTTTGTGTTTTTTACCTCGTAACTCAATGATATGACTCCGTCATTTATGATATGGAAAACTCTTTGTTATTTGAAAGGAGATACTTCCAGATTGGTGTATTATGCACACTTTTTTAATTTATGCACACAAGGTCATGTGACCCCAAACTAAGCAAAGCTTGTAATATGGCTGCCAGAGACTGATATAGGTACATAGATATTTTTAAATACATACTTATATAGATATTGATTGAGGGAACCCTTCAAATATTATAGGCATACATTTAGCGATTTTGATTTTGGTATTTTCATCAAAACAAGTCAAGCATTTACATTCAGAAAGTATCATATGGTGAAGTGGAACTGAAGAAAAAGACCACCGATAGCCATCGGAACTGTGATGATGAGTGAATGAATTATATTAAGAATTTCACGGGTGGCGCCAAGAGCATTCAATGGCATTGCATTTTTTCAGAGTATTGAGTTAAAATCGCTTCACTTTTAGTTAAAACTATTGATGTTGAATATCTATAAACATAGAGTCCTGAAAAACATAAGATACTATACTAGATATACTTCTCAACATACAAATATTACCAATTAACAATCGTTCGTCCTTTATCCTAACCTTTATTATTATCATATAAACCTCAATACTCAAATAACCAATAAGCTTATCAACTCTCCCCATAATCTAACCCATGCCAATACTAAAATCACTTGTTTATCCTCAATTAAATCGTGACTGCATCTGTGTATCTCTCATTTAATTACTCACAAAGTTTGACCCCTCGACCCCCCACACCCAAGCCCCCAGACAGCAGCTGTCCAACCCATAGACATGGAACGTGCACTTTTGGTTAACACATTAGCGCAAACTGTGCCTAAATAATTGCTCAAACAGTATCGTGATATTGCGCGGACCAATATTATCATTGAGTGTTCTACCATGCGCATCTTACCTAGTTCTCTGAGTTTTTGTAAGGCGAAAAGTTTGATTTGGTTTCTATGTGGATATCAAGTCGTTGACCCAAAACCTCAAACCAGGGTCTCCCGAACCCTTATCACTAAAATGGTCTTCGTACTTCTGTGACCGCAGACAGAAATACGCACAGTCGCCTAAAGAACTTTACGAGGTTGTAAGAAATTGTGACTTAGTTCCTCAGTTTAAAATATAATTTTCACCGTTGAAGTTATCTATTATCACGTGAAACTTCTATTCGCGCCTGATTCAGCTAACTCGTTCGCACTTTTGAATCATTTTTTTTTTTCATATAAAATTACAGAGAAAAAAAGATACACGGAATATGATGTGACTACCATTGCCAATATTTTAAAGTAATTTACTTGTTATTAATTCTTACTTTGGCAAAGATAAAAGAAAAAAAAAAAATACAATTTTTTTTGAGACTTTCCTTCACCATCGCCAAAATTCCTATTTTTCCTATTTTAAATTAATAATATGAAAATTGGTTTAAAATATGAGCAAGATAATCCGTGATACTTTTTTTATATTAAAGAAATGGTTCAAAAGTACGAACGAGAATCGGCGGTATCAGGCAAGCCGGCTCTTAATTACTGTGCTTTGCAGTGTAATGTTATCCGTGATTTTGTGTGTGATTCTCTCTATCACAGAAAGTTGCCGACTTTTTTTTAATTCCTTACTAGACATTCTCCTGTCCGACACTTTCTTTTGCACCGCCTTCTACCGGTCCCCTTTGTCAATCTAAACTATCCAGATACCCACAAAAATATCACCAAAATCGGTCCAGCCGCTTCGGAGGAGTTCGCTGACATACAGAAGATTTATATATAAATTAAGATAGGTATCTTGTCCTCCACTTTCCTAGCAAATTATATCACAAACAGTTATACAGCTTACTCGAGAAAAGTTAACACAAAAAACAATAGTCTGTGATATTAACCAGACTAACCAAAAAAATAAAAAAGAAGCTAAAATATACAATACAATAGAATGTAACTTTATTAAACACCGAAAAACAAAAAAAATTAAACAATTAAATATCCGGCAGTTTAATAGGCGGCCTTATCGCCTAAGGCGATTTCTTCCAGGCAACCTTAGTATGGACAGAAATTAAAATAAATAAATTATAATAATATATATCTGAGCTAAAATTTCCATCGTCACTGCTAGCTCTAAAGACCTCTAGAGACCAAAATGAAGTCACCACACCGTCATCTCATTTGCCTAAGCAAACGTATAAAGATCTAAGTATTATGAAAAGCCAACGACCCAGTAAATTACCGAGAAGCCAGGGTACGAGTTCGCAACGCTAAGTAATTGGCCTTATGGTAATGTGGACACTGCCCAAGTCGCCCGCTGAATGCCCGCTTGGTTTTTTATAATGGGGAAGATGAGTAACAGGAATAGCTGTGTGTAATCCTGTCTGATAAACGGCAGTAAACACTAACAGACATTGTAGTTTCTTGTAATATTTGTTCAGTGAGAAGATTCCCAGAAAAAGAAACAAAAATGAGAATTATTCAGGAAGGGTTAAAACGTGATGCAGATTTCACAAAGCCACTCAAGTACCAGAAATAATCCATAAGAGTAAATAAATGGAATCAAAAATGAACGTCAGTAAAAAAAAATTTTTTTTCTGGTATTTGATTGTGTCCGATAAATGTTTATATATAGGTGTCTCTTAGAAATTCACAGTCATGGAGAAAATAAATATCCGAGATTAAAGGACTTAAAAACGCATTTTAATTACAAGATATAAAGTTGGACATAAAAACTAATTATGTATAATAAGTTGCCAGTTTCTGTGAGGAATTTACCGACTCAAGGATTTTAAAAGAAAAATTAAACCCTTTTTATAAAGAACGCGTTTTACAAGCTTAACGACTTTATGAAAATCAATTTAACTGAACAATGTTTATTACAATTACAATTCTTCATTTTTTTTTACATCTATCACAATTATTTTTAATGTTAATATTCTATTTTATTTTATTTTTATTAAACTTTATTTGGCTATCTTACAATTGACTTATATAATATTCCACTACCATTCCAAGCTGTAATTGACTGATCTGACGTAACGGATGATTGTCATAATTTTGTTTTAATAAAACGGGAATACTCACGTTAAATTGAGTCGGTTATTCCGACTATAGACTATTTAACGTGAGTATTCCCGTTTTATTAAAACAAAATGATTATTATAAGGTGAATAAATAATCTGAATCTGAATCATGATGCGTATTTAAATAAGGCAGATGAAATTCACTGAATTAACAGGGACTGATTATATTACAAAAACATTATTATCAGCAGGACTAGTGCATTGCAGATCTGTTGAAGTTTAACATTTTGGATGGCGTTGAAACTATTATGGCAACAGATTGTTTGTTTGTTTTCTTTTCTTTTCGGTGTATTGGTGTATAATAAAGTTATATTGTATTCAGAAAGAAACCAGTCGGTCTTGTAATTATACTTAACAATTAGTGCAACAACTAAAAGCAGAAGAGGACGTGAGTGGAAGAAGTACATTACAGTTATGTGTGGTAAAGCAGTTCTTGAAGTTGGAAGAATGTTGAAATTGGATAAGGTGTTTAAATGTACTTATTTTTCTCGACAATGCTGCCAAAAGCAAAGTAATGAATACGACCAGTAATGGTAAAATAGATAAAAAAAGCCTTTCAAGCACTCGAGAAACAAAGAACAACGATTTCAGAAACTTTCAAGCAATCTAAAGACTCGGACAGAATAAAACTTACAATATTTGTAAAAACCCCGATCTACCCAAACACGCCGTCAAACATCTGTCGCCCCAAGGTGTCGATGGGTCCCATAAAATCGTTTACGACTTACGCTAAAGGCCCGTTCATAATGGCGAGGCATTTGTAGCCGTCGTCGAGAATGTATCGTGGTGTGTAACAAATGGCTTGTGTTCGATTCATGGAGATTTTTATAGGCCGTTGTCTGGTTTCGGATGGGTTTATAGCGCTAATAATATGTTGTGAAATTGCACTGTTAAAGTTAATACTTCCGACTGGTACGGCGATAGGTTTTTTCACAAAGTTCACAAGTGGTACATTGACTAATAAATGGGCTAAATTACAATTACGTAATCACAAAAATTATTCCAAATTGAGTACGTGATACTCAACTCTTATTGCTGTGTGTTAATTGGTACGTGTATAATTATATATTATTAGTTTGAAAGTATAAATTTTACATTTTTATAGTTTGTATTTATCGTATGTATTTTATGTAGGTAGTAGGTTTATGTATGTATTTTCATATTATTATTATTTTTATGTATCTACACCACCGACCGCAATTTATAAGTCATAATTCTGTCCATCCAAAGGATGTCTGGAAGAAATCGCTTTAGGCGATAAGGCCGCCCATTATACTACAATTTTAAAAATATTATTGTTCATTTTTTTTAAGGTTTGTTTTGGTGTATAATAAAGTTATATTGTATTGTATTGTATTTACGTACGTTTTTTATCGCATTTTCTTCAACTTTTAGATATGAAAAAAAAAAACTTTTTAGGATAGGCTTGGTAATGAATGCTATGGAATGAGGTAAATGCTAATCTTATTATCGCTTGATCTGTCATTCTATCAGAATGCTGCTCTCCATCCTATGGTTGCCTGGAAGAGATCGCTTTCAGCGATAAGGCCGCCAGTTGTGTAAAAATTATGTAAAAATTTGTGTGATCAATAAAGAGTTAATCTATCTATCTATCAGAACAAGGAATGCAATTCTAGTCATTATTTTCTTGTTTTTTTTTTAAACTTCCTTAAGATAAGGTCATAAGATATCAGCACTGCTTACTAAATGCAGCCTAAGAACTAACTCAGACCATAGCAGCTTCAGAATAGCCCGTAGAGGTTCATTTTCCGAGCACGTTCTGATAGCGCGTTACTCTCGGGTCAGAGGGTAGAACTGAAAGAATTTCGGACGGTCTCTTACGGTTAGACGCGCACTGAAAGGTTGCTTATGCCGGCTGTGTAATAAGCTGGGTCGGATTTCTAGTGACGCTGACTTGGCTGTGATTTTGGGGAAATGCGCTGCGTTCTTTGTTACGGACTGTTTTTATTTTTGGTAATTTACTATTTCAACGTTTTTCGAAATTTCCAGGGATATAACCTAACAGCGTGCCGCGGTTCTATATCGTGCCAAGAAGAGTCTATTTTAGTATCATTGCCAAATCGTGACCATAATACCAAAGTTACCATAATACTGTTTTCTAAATTTAATTTAACTCTGGATACCTACATTTTAATAAAATCCAGCAAAACAACCTTTTTTCGTCATCCACGTACAGTCACCGACAGAATCTCATTTACAAACGTATTAAAATTCAGTCCATTCTCACCTGCCAGTAATGGCGCTGTCGGAACTTGAATAGAAGAAAAATAAAATACAATTCGGACCAATCAGAGACCTCCTGTCGGCTATGTTCCAAAAATAAAAGCTTCAAGCGTGATTGAGAGTATTTCATACGTGATCTGTGTGTTGTATTGCTGCCGTGTTCCCTGTTGATTCTCTCAGGATCTTTTGACGACTTCGAGAATTTTAGCTGGACGCGTCGCCACCTTCATTGTACAAATTAACACTCTAAGGAATACGTTACTGCCAAAAACTCCGCTTGAAATGTTACATAAAAGGGAACACTTTAAATAGTCATGAGATTCTTGTCGATTGCCAGTTTTCCGAATCTTCCTAAAAACTTAAAAATAATTATTGTTGTTTCCAAAAATCCTTTGAGGTGTCCAGTAAAGCATGCACCACTTTACTGAAGAGTGACTTGGACTGAACCGTCATGGACTGCCATGAAACTTATTTTTATTGTGATACTAATATTGCAAAACTTGACACTTAGTGTTGTATATACACTATGTGAAGAGCCAAACTTAAAGAAAAACTTGTCGCCCTATATAGTTCAATCTGTACCACCACAGAAGAGGAAACATTTTTACTCTTCTGTGGGCACCACTGACATTTTGCTGGTATTATAATGTTTGATCATTATAATGGCAACGTGCTACAGCGAATTAACAGCAATTATTTCCATTCCGAGCACTTAAATCCCATAAAATGGCATTCCCGTATCTGAATACCAAAATTCATTGCAGTTTTTCCATTCGATTCACCCGGACACCAGCGATGCCTAAATAGATTATTCATTTGATTATTGGCGGCGTCGTAAAAAATTTGATTTCGGAAACGGAACGAAATTTCTGAAACGTTTCTCTGCAGTAAATAAGTTTTCGCGCGAATTGATTCGCTAATTTCAGAAGTGGGTGTGTTTAGTCGAGTTTCTGATTTGACTCGGCGAGCGGTTTATCCGATTGGTTTTGATTGGAAATTGAAAAAGTAACTTCAGTTTCGGTCTGATGAAATCGCAAGTAAAAAAAAAAATTGCTTATCTATTTATCTAAGCTAGTTAACATGCATCTTTGGACCTTACGTACAGATATACCATTGGCTTTTCGGTGAAGGAAAACGTCGTGGGAAACCTGCTTATTTCCGGAGAAGAAATTCGATGGCGTATGTGAATCCGCCAACCCGCTCTGGGCCAGCGTGGTGGATATGGCCCAACCAACCTTCGAGGGTACTATATCATCAGTGGGATGCTTAAGCTGATGCAGAGTGCTAACACACATGACAACCATCAGTGGTTCTCTGCGAGTCCACCAACGAGAGATAATAAGTGGAAAAGTTATCTTTCTTTGTCCAACCAAGTTCTTACGTGTGTGAGCTCAGTAATACACTCAATACAGAAATAGATGTATTTTTTACCAATTGTGATTATTTGAAATATTATAATGTAATTGATTTGACAAGATGCGGGAGAGAAACCCTATTTACATTTTTGATTTCTCGTCATTCTACCTGTCACAGGCAGCTGCCCTACCTCATACTTAACAACCGTTATTCGATGACTTTTCATGACAAAAAATTCATTTTAAAAATAATATGAGGCTTGTATGCGAAATGTAAAACTTTTTTTTGCCTATATAATTAGGTATGTCATCTCCTGTCGTGGGCTCCGCGATCTCTCTCATTAGAAATTGCGTAATGTTTGAAAAGTTCTTGTGTTGTTGAAGCCAAAAAAAGCCCTAACGTAGATGTAAGAAACTGACCAAAAACCTCTCTCAAATTGGCTGCGAGGGGTGCTTGGTAAATTAAATAAATTTTACATTTATTATGTCGCATTTATTTCAACTACCGGGTATGTCCTGAACTACCGCAGGACGAGTAGTAGCATCCTTTTATTAAACGATGAGAGTTTTACGATCCCCGAGCTGCCTGCCAAGCGTGGAGAATATGGCAGTCCCTCCCCTCTCCAAGGCCTCCCGGCCTTAGTCCCAGTAGAAAACTTTGATATTTCAAACATACGTATTTATTTTGTACTAGCTGCGCCCCGCGGTTTCTCCCGCTATTCTACAGGAACGGGTAAATTTTTCAGGATAAAAATGTGTTATTCCAGGGAATAAGCTACCTCCATACCAAATTTCATCCAAATCTGTTTAGCTGTTACAGAGTTGAACGGGAACAAGCACGCTTACATACTTACCTGCTTACTCACTTACACATAAACTTTCGCATTTATAATATTAGTGTGATTTTATACGTTATTTCAAAACGAACTACTTTTGGTCCATCAAATCACCCACTAAGTATGGACTATAAAGTAACTAAGAACGTACCTGAGTATCTCAAAAAAATTAAAAACATTCACTGCCGTAACAAAATAATATTACCTGTGATATGCAAAATGCATAAATATTTTTTCCTACCTGAATGAAAACAATTATCGTGAATATTTCAGGCAGGGATTTAATATCAACATTTTTGCAGATTGAAACCGTTGGAAAAGCTACATCAGAGTCCGGAAAAACAAAAATTTAAACATTTAAACTCCAATTTTCTCGTTATGTATTTTTTTACCATACGAAGAAAATTTAAAAACATTGATCCTATAAACATTAGGGAAAAAATATTGTTTGGATTACTTTCAGAAATTTTATTGTTATGACTTACCTTCTTACATTTCGAGTTCGTTTACGGGCATCGAATATTGGTGAAAATTTTTTTATCCCGTAAGGCAACACACCTGAATAGGAACTTGCAGACGAAAACTACTTTGACTTTTATTTTGTATTTTGTTATTGGCCGGGCGAAGCGAAGGTCTCAGAGTTTACTGGGACAAATTGGCATTTGTATCAAGTTTGTCCGATGACAACTTGCGAATCGTTGATCCGATCTTCATGAAATGTTGTAAGCCAAGCAGATCATTTCAATACAATTTTTAAGTTCGAATATGAGCTGAATCGGTCGAGTGGTTGTGAAGATATAGAGGTCGCAAGGTCTCAGTTCGCCGCGAACTACTAGTAATATTTAATTGAGATAAAACCGAGAATAATCTTAAATTCATTAGCCTTTCAACATCTCACTGCTGGGATATTGGTCTACCTTCAAAGGCTGATTGTGCCATAATTATCCACGACGCTGCCCCAGTGCGGGTTGGCGGATACATATGCCATCAAATATCTTCTCCGGAAATAAGCAGGTTTCCTCACGATGTTCTCGTACATACGTACGTACGTTCTAAAGAACTTATTGGTATGGGCCCGCCCTGGTTCGAGCCCGTGACCCCAGAAATGTGAGGCGAGCGAAATTCAACACTTAGAACGCATCAACTTGCATACAGATCTGAAAAAGGCGTAAAATGTGGCACAAATGTCTCAAAATCTCGGCGGTCTTGAAATAAGAAGTCAATTGCTCGGTAGATACTAACAAGGGAGTGGAAAAATTTTCCTTTCTTCCCAAAGTCTCAATCTCTCATCTTCGCCTCCCACAACAAAAAATTCTAAGACCACTTTTTCATAAAACGTCGTTATTATCTGAGACTTCCGCCGTTCCGTGGCCCCCGTCCAATGTTCTCATAATTAGGGTCACACTTTTACGCAATACGTCTAAATATATCGGGCAACACTCAATGGGAGGACGCCGGCAGACGGTCATGGATACCTACCTAGTGATATATTATTATACGAGCTGAAGATTTAGTGAAACTACGAACTCGACTGAATGAGATTCTCTCTATAAATGTAGGTATTAAGCCTACTACTTATGACACACGAAACTGTTCAAATTGAACATTTTTTCATGAAATGAGAATTGTAGGAATTGTATAAATATGACATTTATACCGGACTATATATGAGTGGCCTGAACCGATATCGTGTGAAAGGGACAGCTAGACTTGATTTTCACGGGACCAAAAGAAACAACTATTAAGAATATAGCATCTCCCTTTCGCTCCCCCATAAACTTTTATATAGCCATCTCTTTCACACGATGTCAGGTCAGGCCATGTATATGTATAGCCACTCTAAGAAGGAGGGTAATATTTAAGAAGTGTATGTACGTTTGTGGATATGTCGGTACGGGTATGTCCTAAAATTGTGACCAGAATCACTGGAGACGGGCAGAAGCGTCCTCTTTATAAGCGGTAAGAGTTTTTGTGCATGTTTTATTTAAATGCGCTGAATTGCGCAAACAAAACCTTTTTTTTTGGTTCCAGACGAACGTATTCTATACTAGCTGTTACAAGCGACTTCGTTCGCGTGGACCTACAAAAAAAATGTAGCCTATGTCCGTCTCCAACCCTTAATCTATATCTATGCAAAAATTCAGCTTGATCTGCTCAGCCGTTTAGCCGTGATAAACACCCAGACAGAGAGAGAGACAGATAGACAGAGTTACATTCAAATTTATAATATTAGATAGGATTCCTGTGAATTATAATTTCCACAGAAGAGTTTTTTTTTTGTTTGTAATTTTAGTATCGATTTGAGACAGGTAGTGATAATAATGTATACGTTATAAAATAAAATATACACGACCGCAAAATAAATAAAATATACAACTTATAGCAAAACAAATGTTATGGCTGTATCCTAACTAATATTATGTTGAAAAAAACTGCAGATAATCATGAGTTAAATAAATATAAATATTGGTGGATGCTTTTACACACAGCGCCGTCTAGCCATCTATCTAAGGAAGCTTGTACTATGGGAACCAGAGAACTGCTAGAATACATAAATACTTTTTTTTTGTAAATATAATACATAGAAACACCTAGACAATGAGCAAACATCAATGTTCATCACACAAATGGTTGTCCTTGGTGGGAATCGAACCCACAACCTACAGCTCAGAAAGTGGAAATCCGCCCACTGAGCCACAAGGCTAGTTAAAAAATAAACAAGAAAATACGAAGGAAATTTAATTTGAAGGTTGCTCTAACATCGATACAACCATAATACATGATTCCCAAATGAGCTCTAAGGAAATGTAAGATAAATATGCCCAAATATGCTCCACATAGCAGATGCCCTAATAAACCCGTTGTTTACAGTTAGTGGCTATTAACAGCACGCTACCGAGAACTAGTTCAAAGAATAATCTCCAAATGAAACGAGAACATACTTCTCAGACTTTAGGGGTTTTTTTTTTTTTTTTTTTTTTTTTTTAATTTAGTTGTTGGCAAACAAGCGACGGGCCTCCTAGTGGTAAGTGATTGGCGTCGCCTATGGACACCTCCAATACGAGGGGCATTGTCAGTGCGTTGCCTACCCTTCGTTTGAAACAGTCAAGAGAGTAGTCAGTCACTTCAAGTTACTTGGTGACGAGACGAGGGAGTCGCTCACCTAATGTTAAGCTTCACGCCTGCCCATAACAATTCAGTGCCAATCAGAATTTTGAACTCGGAAGTTCAAAACCATAAGCGGCCAATGCACTGCGCTCGTCACCATGAGATATTAGATGTTAAATCTCTTTATGCCCAGTAATTACGCTGGAAACATTGCCCTTCAATCCGGAACACAGTAATGCTTGCACAGTACTGCCTGGCGGTTGAATAACTGGCAAAGGTGTGGTACTTTCCCAGGCGGACTCTGCAGAATAGCCCTACCACTAATTAACTATCCTCGCCAACGATTCAAATGTAAGTTTTCTTTTTTAAAATGAACCTTAGGTATTGGTGTTTTATTCACCTGTGCTCCGCGGTTTCACCCGCTATTATACAGGAACCGGTACATTTTTCGGGATTAAAAGTATAGCTAGAAAACATAGAATTAGCTACCTCCATACCAAATTTCATCCAAATCAGTTCAGCCGTTAAAGAGTTGAACTGAAACAAACACACTTACATACTTACAAATAAACTTTCGCATTTATAATATTAGTGTGACTAGTTGTGACCCGCGACTTCGTTCGTGTGGACATAAAAAAGTATCCTATGTCCGTCTTAGTGATAGATAGTAACTCCTTATCAAATCAAGATCCGTTTAGCCGCTTAGTCGTGTTAACGTGACAAACATCCAGACAGAGAGACAAAGTTACTTCCTATAGTTCGCTCTAGATGGCGTGAATCCATTTATGTGCATTTTTCGACATTTTGTATGGACTGACAGAACGTAATGTAGAGAGTATTCTGAATCGCGCAAGCGCAGTTTATTCCTCCAGACGAACGTAGTTATTATTATACCTCGAAGATTTATTGATATTTAAAAACGGGAATACTCACGTTAAATTGTGTCGGTTATTCCGACTATAGTTTCGATCACATTCGGTGACCTTTATAAAGGCTTGCTAAGCGTGACACGCACGCGACCTCGTCTTGCCTGCACACACCACCGAAGCCGAAGGTCACGAAATTTGATCGAAACTGTAGTCGGAATAACCGACTCAATTTAACGTGAGTATTCCCGTTTTATTAAAACAATATGTGTCAAATTCACGTCAGTTTTCACAGTAAAACAACAACTCCTTTTATTTTTAGCTTTATGTTTTTTTTAAACTCAGTTTTGTACATGTTGTGCCATTGGAAACGTTTGCTAAAATATTCACAAATTTTGTCAATTACATTCTGTAAATAGCTGCAAAAAGTATAAAAGGGTAAGCTCTCCTCCATTCTTCCAGAACCCAATTATCTTGAATCGAGTTTGACAAATTGAGTTGCGCGTGAAAATATGGGTGACAGGTGGGCCTGATGAAAATTTTCAGAAAGCACTCCATTTTGATGATATTGGAAAACATGCTCTATCAGAATGGCAACACCTGAGCCTAGAAGACACATACATTGTAGTATATCATATAGTACTAGCTGTTATGCGCGACTTCGTTCGCGTTGATCTACAAAATCAAGTAGCTTAGCTCCGTCTCCGACCCTAAAGTACATCTATGCAAAAATTCAGCGTGATCCGTTCAGCCGTTTAGCCGGGAAAACGCGACAAACACCTAGACAGAGAGAAAGAGGGACAGAGTTACATTCAAATTTATAATATTAGTTAGGATTTACATAATTATAATGTAGACGTTAAAATGTATATACTAAGTTATTAAACGAATCTATAATCTTAATAATAATCTAATCTTAATCTTTTAAATAATCTAATTTTATTTTTTATTTTTTTTATCTTTTAATCTTTTCTTGGAAAAACATTGGATTTAATTTTTTTGGTAACTCTTACATTAATACTTTACTTAATCAACTTTACTAATTCAAATAATAACATTTTTTTAATTGTTCATGTTAAACGTTATTAATCTAGAGGTAAAACTAGCAAAAAAGCTAAAAATCTGTTCAGTACTCAGTAATGACTGAAACATTATGCACATACAAAAGGACAAATACATCTGTTGTTTATATTACACAGCATACATTACCTATCTCCTGCGAATGAATTAACAAATACGCTTGCCAACGCTGCAACTTACATCAACCAATCAAAATTATCGCGTGCTAACACACGCTACACGGAGATAATAATGAATTAACAAGCAGTAGTAAAACTTATTACGTTAATTCATCTTCACCGAATAAACTCTGCAATGTAAATCAGAGAATAAGATAAATTCTGATACTAAATGGTAGCAAAGAAAATCTACAGAGAAGAATAACAATCTCATTCAAAAAAGTGTACCCCCAAAAAATCTGCTTAAAACTAGATGGCGCTTACGAATTTGTCAGCTAACTATAAAAGCTGATGTAAATATGTTTAATATAGAAACATAGTATTGGTATGCGTCCGCAATTTAAGGTTTAGTCCAAATTAGATTGCAATATACGACGAAAAAAATATGTTCCCAAATATAATTTTTTAAACGCCATCTCATGAGAACCTAGCGAGTTTTGCAAATAAAAATAAAATAAACAATTTTACTGATTACTAATACAAAAATATTGATAACAAATTGTCTTTTTTTCTTCGTACCATTACGAATGAGTTAGCTTGGATTTAAATTTCAAGTCAAGGAGAAATCGTGACGATCACTAGCGACATCTTACGTCCATGTCAGTACTACAATCGGGTTACACAACTTGTTTTTTTTTTTTTTTTATTGACAATAGGACTATTAGTATAATTTCTCTGTGGTAGAATTGGTATGGTTGTAGTGAAATAAACTTTTGCTAGTTCTAAGATAAAAAATGGTGTCAACCTTGCTATACTTCAATTTCAAAAACCTTGTGACAAAAATTTGGTATAACATGTTTTTTCCTCCGGGTGGTTAAAAATGACGATGGTTAACTTTTTGTCAATTATCGTTACGATGATTGATTTTTGTCAATCATCGTCACGATGATTTATTTTTGACAAAAATCGTCACGATCACGATCAATCATCATGACTGTGAGGATTGTTTTAGCATAAATGTGTCACGTTCCTAGAAGTCAAAATTTCTGGAACACTAGAAATTTATCAAGGTTTGGTTGTTTCCGAGTAAACAGTGCATGGTTTAAAATCTAAAGGGGGATTAGTTTCCTTGTATCGAGTTAGCGCTCTGCATACACTATATATGAGATCGGGGGGGATTCGCGCATCTCAATTTGCAAGCGTCTGTAGTGTGTACTAGTCTCTGTATACACAAACTCACGATTTCATCCCGGCTTTCTCGACGCATCCCATTTAGCAGAAACATCTAATTTCAGTGTTTGCGAAACGAACAAACAGACGAAACCGCCACCTCATTAAGCTGTGTTTATTTTCGCAAATATCGCTTATATTCACAAACTTACGCCTTTGATGTCGTTTCGCTCGAGACAGCGTCGGGGTTTTCGGTGGTTTAGTTTTGACGCTCCCGTAGCACTGTACGGGCTCCTCCTTCCCTTTCTTCAGGTTCAATTTGAAATTGGAAAACATTATCATTCACATCACATCACTCATCACTGTCTCAATTTACACCACACCTTTTCAGTGATGAATCACTGTTGAGCTGTTATTTGTAAACTTTCACATGCACAATCGCGTCCTGTTCGTCATTTTCTAAACGTCACACTGTCTTAATAGTGTATGATAAATAACACAACGCTTGATATCGTTGCCCAAAACTGCAATTAACAATGGAAATTCGCTTCAAAACTACGAATAAGTTAGAGCTTTCGGTGGCAAGACGCGTGCGCGGCCGCGATCGTTTCTAAATATTGTGAGTTGTTGATTTCGGAGCACGCGTGCTGGATTATATTTAGATGCGAGCGTCTGCCGTTGGACTTGCGTCCGCCTTTTTTTAATAAATAAAACTGATACAAATATTACCGTCAATAAAACATAAATAGTCGGCGTACGGCGCTTTTTATCTTGGGTTAATGGATCGTTTCATTTGCGTGTGTTTGTAAGCTGTGATTTATCATATTTGTTCATGTAACCGAACGTGATAGTAAACTCTTTAACTACTAACGTGTGGATAAAGTTGCATAGATAGATTATGATCAGGTACTTTAGATTGTTCCAAAATGTATTGTGAAAGACCGTGTTTTTTTAGTTGCAGGCACATTGGATTTTGCGAATCGCAGAGTTCAACATTCGCAGGCAGCTTGGTATTTCTTCCACTCTTCATCATCATCATCAACCTGAAGATGTCCACTGCTGAACAAAGGCCATAGGGTCCAAGTGTGGCCTTAGAGCACCTCACTGAACGACAATTTGAAATGCATTCAACGTTCAAGTTGTCGGCTTCTGCTTGCAAACACTGAAAGCTACGTCAGTGACTTTGGTTCTTTGGCGAATATCCTCGTTCCGAAATTATTCGCGCAAAGAAACTCCGATCATAGCTCTCTCTATTGTTCCCTGATTCTGAGTTTCTCCAAAGTCTAAAAGAAGAGTTCTTCAAAAGAAGAAGTTGTTTCTTCAATTCTTATTTGGTATATTTTCAGAAATGTAATGATATTCATAGTGACAACAGTCACTAATGTAATGATATTTCTTTTTAAAACAATGATTATTACGAGAGTGGAACTCTTGCCAAGATCGAAAACATTTAGCGATTGACATACAGGAATTTCACAGCATACATCTACTTATATTTTAGACAACACTTTTTCTTATGGCTTATAAAAAAAATAAGAAAGAAATGATCTATCCCAGCAATATTTTTTATTTCCAAAGGTATGGATATTATACCAACAAGGAAGTAGAAAACAAATTAAAACTACCACCAAATTCATAAGCCGCTAAATACTGGTCGAAATGTCACATTGAATTACGATTGCGACCCTTGAATCAAAAATTCTGCGCACAGCAGAATTTTTGTCATGATATGCTTTGACCAGACGCGTTGAATCTTTACATATTTCTTTGCACCCGGTCCCAAAGTTTCGACCCTAAAAGCCTCAAATATATGTCCGCTGTCTAGGGTATCTCCTATATTATTTATGCCTTTTGAGAACTACTGATTCAGCCTCCACACCAGCCTTATTATGCGTTCCGGTAAGATAAGACGGCGCAAGGATATCATAAGCCGGAGGCAACGCAAGTGGCGTCTCATGATACTGAGCTTTAAACTATTACTGTTATGCTGTTACCCAAATAGTATATTAAAGATCCTAAGTAATATAAGAGGTAAATCTTTTCAAAATAAAACATAACCTTCTTTGAGTCTTTTGATTTTATGAGAATAATCTCAAAAAGTCGTAGGTACAAGAGGATTTTGTCAATTGCTCGCTCCAATTCGCTCCGTTTCGGTTCAGTCAAGTTTTGCTCGCTTGCACGTTCAATTTTTTTTTTTGATTACTTAAAATTACTGAGAGTGAAATAGAAAACTGTTTCTTTATGTAAACATTTAAGATGTCTGTAAGTGTAATTCTCATGCGTGGAAAAAAATAAATGAATTAATTATTGTTAGCTCTACTATTAAAATTTGTAATAATGTTTAACTAAACTATTTTGACACTATTTGAGACTGGCGCGGTTGTTTACTACATTTAAATGGCGTATGCAAGTGTGCCAAAATATCGGTAACTCAACAATATCGAGGGATAGAGCGAGTAATCCGATTGAAGAAGTTCTGAGGAGTAAAAGTGTTGAAAGTCAAATGAAAATAATAACTCGGGAAGCGGCTGAGACAGATCAACGGGAAAGAATAACACCGTGTCGCCGCAGCGCCGAGCTATTTTAATGGCGCAAGACGTTTTAGTGATAGGCGATTTGGTCATTTTGTCATAAATGTTTGTTTTATTAATTAACAAAATTGTCTATTTGATAATTTAAAATAAACACTCATATATCAAAGAATATTAAAGAGAATCCAAAAAAAATGTAAGTAATCCATTTTTCGTGTTTATAAATTTATGGTCCTTACTCACGTCAAGTAGTCTCGCTCGTGCAATGAAACCACGAAGTGTGAATTTCTAAAAAAAAATACATATAAATGTAAATGTAATAGGTTTGATAAGATTACAAATGCTTCAAAGAAACTTTCGTTATTAACTCTTTTATTTTAACAGAGGACAAAAAAAAGATCGAAAATAAAACACTAGCAAAAACAAAAAACAAAAAAAAAACTAATTCTGTTAAGCAAACAAACTTACAGAAAGAACTAGCTCTAGCACGACTAATTACAACTTATTTTTACTATAACAACTGACGAGGTTTTGACACATTTTATTTTAATAAAACGTGAATACTCACGTTAAATTGAGTCGGTTATTCCGACTATGGTTTCGATTACATACGGTTCCTAGAAGATCTTTTTCTAGGAATCTAGTTACTTATCTACCTCTAATAACTCTCGTGCATAGCCAGGCTACGCAATTTCACCGTAATATCTGGTTTTAGTATTAAATGATCCCAGAACCTGTAATAGGAAGACAAAAGTTTTTGTTTTAATCTGTCTTTGAAAACAATAAATATAAAAAAATATGATACGTATACTGAAAAAAATAAAATAAAATGTAATTGTTCTGAGATACAAGCGTCTATAGCTTTTGATGGGGCTGGAGAAGGGATGCTCTCTTTTTCCAAAAAATCGAGTGTTAGTAAAGATTTGTAGGGCGGATATGAACCGTGACGTCATTTGGAAAAAAAAAAATTTTCTTTGGTTGTTTCTTATTATTATAGCGGAAGGTGTCGCTATTATCGGGGAGTTAAAGAGGTACGTACCCTTTGTAGGTAACCTGAACAAGTAGATAGGGAAATAAATTCCAACAATCCAATTTCACTACGTACAAAGTTTACACAACTTTTTCAGCACAAAAAATAATCTTTCGTCATCCATATTGTTCATATTTTTCGTGTTTCCATGTTACTACTTCAACTAATAAACTAATTTAATAGAGCAGTCTCTTTAGTGCTATTTCATTGTCTCGCCGATTCTCGTTATTTCGTGATCAAAGCTTTACAGAATACACTTAAAAGGTCGCAAACAAAGCAAAACTACACAAACACTTTGCCCTAATTACACGCCATTAGAAAGGCACGTGCAACAAGAAAGCTATAGAAAAGTTGACCCTTCCAAACTGTAATCGTAATTCTACCTCGCAAGGATCACCTTGAAACTAGAGAGGGGACAGAGCCTTGTACGTGTATAGTTAATTCTTTTATAAATACTGTTTGTTCACTCCAAACTGTTTCCTCGCGACCACTGTAACTTCAAAAACACTCGACCGATTTAAACCGAGCTCATAATTAAACTAAAAAATTGAAATGCAAACTTTCATTAAAAAAAACATGTGTGCTGTACAAAGGCCTCTCTCTTAGAGCATCATACTGAATGAAAATCTGCCATTTGCATCCACCAGTTGCCCGCTAATTTCACTATGTCGTCGTACCACCTTGCGGGAGGCTAGTGGACCAACGATACTCCTCAAGTCTTTGAATATACTCTGAATCGAACGCGAATTGAATATTCGCTTCGCCCAGCCAATTACTTTTGCAAAGGCTACAGTAATGACGATGATCTCATTGTTATTTTAAAATCTTCACTGATATGCCTGAATTTGTTAATAGCCAAACCGCACACTGGGTCGATCTAAATACTTTGCATCTTAGTCGTGGTAATTTGTTGACGTCTAATTGTCTATAGACCGCTAACACCATTATCTGCAATACACTGGTTGTGTGTAAATATTTCCAAAAAAAAAAACACTTTGTTCAATTAAAAAACATACAATCTTTACATTAAGGTTCAATTTATTGCGATAAATAACTTAAATAACATTAAATAATAAATAAATTGAAATAAACCCTAAGTAAAAATAAATTGAATCTTTACATTTGTTTACCTATTTCATTAGGAAAAAACATGTACTACTTTTGTTTTCCATAAAACTTTATGTTTTGGTCAGTGAATAGTAATCGAGTTACTTTGCACTTTCTTATTTGTTTATCACGAATAATAAGCTATTTAAATCGGCGACCACTGGCTTAGCTGGCTGGCTTGGCTAGCGGAGTTCGTGGCGGTCACAGGTTGGATATCCGGCCAGTCGGGTAGACGTTTGAATGATAAATTTCAAGATCATCTCTTGATATCTGTGTTTTTGTGTGGAATCGTAGCGGAGAGGCATGTGTTCGCAGGTATGAGTATATGATATGAGAATTATTTATTTATTTTACGCCCAACATACTGCCATCTAAATGTTACACACTACCTCACCGCATCACTAATCTCACTGAGCTGTACAACATTCAGCGTACAAGTGCGTAATTAAACCGAACGCGTGAACCGCAGTCCATTCTTGGTGCTACTACACCTGCTTTTATGCCATTCCCGGGATTGAAAACTAGAGGCCATTTCCACCTGCGTAGCCGACTTTATTACCTGAAACAGACAAAGAAAACTAGTTATTTGAGGTTGTTTGTTCAAATACTCGAGACAGACAATAAATCACAGTAATATTATAAAAGCGAAAGTTTGTGTGTAAGTAGCTAAGTATGTAAGTAGGTAAGTGTGTTTGTTCCCGTTCAACTCTGTAACGGCTGAATGGATTTGAATGAAATTTGGTATGGATGTAGCTTTATTTTAATTTGGCCGATTTTGATAATAATTATGCGGCATAAGAATTTGGTACTCTATTCTGAACTGTGAACATGAACAAAATCGCTCAAGAGGTTGCCAAGATATAAGGTCGTGAGTACTTGTGAGGTAACAATTCGATGTCCCGAACTTAGACCTCACGACTAGTTTAGAACTGTGTACCAAATATGATCAAAATCAGCCGGTAAATGATGCCGCTACAAATTTCCACCCTTTTTGGGGAAAATACCCCACCAAAATAAAATGCATACAAAAAAAAAAAAACTATAAAATTGTAGAACCTTTGGACCAACTTTCATCAAGATTGGTTGAAGAATAAGACCTTGATGCGAATTCCAAATACGGACAGATAAAAGTGATTTTTGATGGGTCGGAACTATAACAATCAAAATATCGCCAACGACAAAAAACAAACTATGAAATTGTAGAATTGACATTGTGCAAAAAACTACTAGTTATTTATTACACAATATTATACTACGCGAAACACAAAACAAAATCTTTAGTAATAATGCAACGAGATAGAGAGAGAAAAGTAGATATCTAAAAGACTTCCGATAAAGAAGTTTCCTCTACATTTCCCCTAGCCAAAACTGTATTCCACATTACACGTAGTCATTACGTCACGGTTAATAAAACAGCCTCGCTGTAACCGAAAACACGAGGTAAGTACTAATGTTATGAAAACATCTTACATCAATTAACGTAATCACTTTCTTAATGAAACGCTTCAGATTGCGAGGAAAACTTCTTGTGGAGTAATTTGACTTCTAATTCGATTTACCAGGACTGAAGCCTCTTACTTCTAATACAAATAAGTGAATTCATTTCATTCGAGTTTCATAATATAACCGTAGTATAATTATTAACGTGCTAATATTTAATTGTATGATGTACTTGCAACGTCCAAGCGTGAGGCGCTATTCTCTGCAACATCTTAAGGACTATGTTTGCTGCAATAAATATATTTTCATTTTCATCAAATAATGTGAATAAGAACGCCACAAAAAATATATTTATAAATCTTTAACCTTTCATGGGTAAAGCCGATAACAAATCACGTTATTTATACGGTACTTATCCTGATTTTTATAAACAATTTTGAATATCTGAACAATTTTAAGAATACATTTAAACAACAGCTGAATATTATCATACACAAAGCAAGGAAAAGCAAAAACCCGACTACTTCCTTATGTAGCAGTGCATTTTTGCTAACATTTTTTTTTAAATGTGCCAATTAATCCCTTTCATTTGATACCCAACAAGGCTTCATTGAAAAAACATGACTGTGTCCTAAAAATATCCTATAATTAGTTTAAGTATACTTTGACAATGCCTCTTTACAGCTGCACACGATTGACAAGGCCATTTTACAGCCGCTATGAATTTCTACTTGCATTTTATTGCTAATTTTTATAATCATGTTAAGCTGCTTATGACGTCACTAAGAGTATATTTACTTATACCTAAAGCCCGAAAAACGAATTGAATTGAATTGAATTGACTTGAAACGGCGCCATATTCAATTTAATGTAACGTCACATAGCTTGATGCTAAATCCATGTCACATAGCCTTTAACCAGCGGACTATGAAGACGTTTACGTATTATAAGATACCTCATTTGTCAAATTATGAAAAGAGTTTAGAGGTTATCAGGGAACAGCTGAACATGCATACATACCGGTCAAAATCATAACCCTGGTTTTTGCTTTGCGTAGTTTGGTAACAATGCTATTTTCAGCAGTAAATTAGCAAGGCAATTATATACTCAATTGATAAATTACACGCAAATTCACCACAAATCTAATTCTATCGCCATTAACAATTTCAAATATCAGCTATTCAATATCCTCATTTCGCAACCGCAATTATCAAATAATCCTTCACGCCCCGAGCTTGTTTCCAGTATACGAGCTACTATCATTTATTCTGGGATTCATTAGTATTAACAAAGATTGGATGTAGATGTCTACTTTGACGGTATACGTAACAATACTAATGCAATTAAGATTACACAATTTTAAGTTGGTTATGCTTATAAGGACAATCAATTGATTGTAATCGATATTGACTATTCATCTTACGTGTTTAGTTGAGAAACACTTAATTTATGTATCTAAAATCCGGTTTCAAATCAAATATTGGATAGGGATAATAAGATGGGTTGACATTTTCTTGCCAATAAGAAAACATTTATATAAATTTACAAACAAATATGCTGGGATATTAGTTGTAAATTGTTTGTTAATATATTATACACGCAATACTCAAAAAACGCATCAAAAGCCATTTGCCAGATTTTTCTTACGTACTATAAATTCATTTTGTTGGTCTATGATACGACGCAGTAGGAACTCACATAATTTCTTATGCCCACAGCAGTAATCCATCTTAACAAGTCAAATTAATTTTGAAACTGGCGTGGTTCGGTCGCCTTCTAAATCACGGGATGAATCCTCAGAGACAAGTTAAATTAACCCAAGAAAGTTTACGAAGTTGGATCTAAGGGAAGCGTATCTCCAGGTAGAGTGATCCTTCATTGTTGTCAAGTGAGGTGCTTACTAACTTAAAAACTGGTACTCACTACTTAACATACAAATAAAAAAATAAAGATACCAAACTAAATAAAAGAACTGAATTTGTACTACAGAAATGTTTTATTCAAATCTTAATGATATTTTTGTAAAAGAAAATAAATCGAAATAACAAACCTCGACGGAAACGTTGTCCTGCCATAAAAACAAGATCTGTATATTGTGGCAGACAAGTAAACTAATAACAACTTCCTTTACTGACACAAAAAATCACGCAACAACTCAAAACACGAGTGCTGGAAAAATTTACAGCTTCGGCCAGTGACAACCAATTCGAGCGCGTATGATAAAATCGCGGCGCAAACTTTATGGCGTTTGTTGTCAACGCTTTTATTGCTTTTGAAATAAGGTTGAAGGTTGTTCGTCATTTCGAAGCGGTTTTTGTTGTTATGGGGTCTCGTAGTCTACCAGTTAGCGTTTATGGTGATAACTACGAAAATATCAACTTTTGCGCTACATATTTTATATTGAATCAGTTTTTTTCGTAAATATGTGACATAAATGTAAAGTGTTCTGCATTTACTTTAAATAAATCGTACCTTACAATAAACACCCTATCGAAAACCAAAATTAAAATGAATATAAACTATTTACAGATAAAAAACAGCTCAGGTCACTATCCGCAGGCAGGGCTATCCAAAAGGCTGGCGACGTCACCTCTTTGACGTCAGCAATGCTAATTTTTTAGCCGAGGTAAGCAACAGTTTTATTTTTTTGTTATTTATAAATAAAAAGGCACAATATTTGGCGGTTTAGTAAAAAGTTTATTAGAATAGAAAACGAGTTTTCCTAGTAGGTCAATTGTGCATTCGCAAATCTCTTTCCTCCAGATCAGTTTTCATGATCATAATTACAAACAGAAATGTACAAAGATCGTTCGCTTAGTTGTTAGCTTTATCAATGTAAATATATTATTAGAATAAATATAATAATAAGGAGCATAATATATAATAGCATTATAATAGGACAAGCAGCTTGTGGTCGGCTCAAGTTGTAGCAAAGTGATCGAGTTTAATTTTGGTTTTTATTTTCAATTTCTGGCCATTGTTTTGTAAACTAAGCGCAGTTATGGTTTATAATATGTTGTTGCAACTAATTAAATATTATCTACTTATCTGTTAAACATTATAGATAGTTTTATCATATGTTTTTGGAATTCTAAAAATGAGTGATTTTGTTAAAAATAAGCAATCAATGGCGTGGACGTGGACGCATTGTCTATGGGAAAAACGTCACTACACACGCACATAAAAAAAAAAAAAAACTATATAATTGATTTGTTAGATGAACCTTGCTAAAATGCTTTTACAAACACAAACAAACAACTGCCAAACTGCACTAACACATTTTTTACCATGCCAAAAACATTATTTGAGTTCTTCGAAAGTATTTCCTTTCCCCCCTTTTCTTTTCCCCCAAAAACCGTTTACATAAGTCTGATTTACGGCCATCACTAGAATATAGCCAAGTTTTTTGGCGAAACGTTATGCATTTACATAGATTATGTGTGTGAATTATGAGACGTGGTTTTGTGTTAGTAAATAACTGCTTTTGTTGTTCCTTCATAAGTATAATATTTTTCGTGTTCACAGTTTGTCTTTGTTTTTTTTTTTGTCTTGGATCATGTGTAAAAACATTTATTAAGAATATAAATTGAAAAAAAAAGTTGTTTTTATATTTCGTGCATCTCATTAGTTATGTAGATTACAGATCTTATTTTGAGATTTATTGTATTATGTGTTTTGGTTTTGTTGCTTATTATAACTAAGAGGGAAAACATGACTACATGACATTTTCTCAATAAATTTTACTAGCGCGCGTTGAAGCCTCCTATTTTCATCTGCACGCGAAAGTGTACAGCACTGTATTTTTTATCGAATTAGCCCCTAAAGTTATTATAATGTTCTTGCTTGCAATTCTCCATCGATTATCTCTATAATCCGATTAACTAGTGTGATAGTGACGTTGATTCTTTTTTGCCGTTCTATAATTGTATAATTGTCTGCTTTTTTTTCCATTAATATGTCAAAAACGACAACAATTTTAGAGCTGTCAAATCTGAAGTTTAGAAAATGAACGTCAATAATTAAAGGCTAATTATTTACAACAATTCCATATAATCATAACAATTTATTGTTTGTTTTTAAAGAAACTAACTTTTGGAGAAAAGATAAACTTTTCGATTAACTTACATTAATTACCTTTCTAGCTTAAATATTTTCTTATAGATAATCTAAATGTTTTTTTTTCGGGCAAGTGCCTTCATTAACTAAGCAAAATACAAACTACAACTACCTAAACTACTTAGCCTTCTACACAAAAATAAAAGATGGATCATCCAAAGACCATTCAAGCCCACTACCAGCTGGCAGCGTACCCAGCATGCTGGCGGCAATACCACGCTGAATGACAATGCTTATGCGTTAAATAAATGTTAAAGTTTTTAAAGATACTTACTACTTCAAACGGCGCTGAACTATGATATTTTAAGCAATTTTTTGAAACAGTTTATCGCCTAGTATTTTGTCCAATTCCTTTAAAATAAACCCATAATCTCGCTATCTTAGCAGACACTGTCGCTCGTATATAAAAGAGGTTACCACCAGACGTAACCAACCGCAGAAACCGCAGAAATAATATCGTAACTCTGTCCTCTTATTAATATACGACGACCTAATAGAAATGCTGGGGCGAAAAATCCGAATTTTATCTCACATACCGCCGATAAACTACACATATTACCATAAAGCGTTATTATATAAAAACGAAAGAAAATTCCGTTAAACTTCGCGCGGGAAAATGTCGTTTTATATATCATTATCAAAAAGTTATTAAGGGTACTTGACAGTAATATTCACAGTGGAGTGGAAAATATTTTATCTTGAATTATAAACTCTGACTGAGTATTTAAGAGTCATGTATTTCTGCTTACTTCCTTTGGATTATGTATTTTTGCTTACTTCCAGTCTTAAGGTGCAACGTTTCGGCCAGCGCGCGAAATTCAAATTTTCTTGCGTTTTTTGACAATTACAGCTTAATTACTAATAGTAGGTTCGTGAAAACTAATTTTGCGATAATAAATAGATTGTTTCAAGAAATTACACCAACCAAAAATTCAAGTTGAAAGATGGTATAAGTATATTTCTCACTAAACCAAAAACCATGATGAAAATCAGCTTATTGAGATTTGTAGCTAAGCCAATGTTATCTAGGTGATCATTTTACCCGCAATTTCTTAAAATACTTATTTATTGTCGCAAAATTAGTTTCAATAAATCCACGTTGAGGAATTAAGAAACGTAAGAAAATTTGAATTTCGCGCGCTGACCGAAACGTTGCACCTTAAAAAGCGAAAATTACAGAACATAAGTTCTGAAACGCGGTGCTGTGCATTTTTAAATGCCTCTGAGATTCGACTAAAGTACAATGAATGGACAGGCCCAAGTAAGAGAATTTTGAAGACTTTATAGTGCGCGCTGGCGCTCACCTTGCTTCAGTCGCTCTCAGTCTGTGAAAAGTACGAGAATGAAGTAAGGCGAGGTCATAAGTACGTTTGAATGTCAAACGGTTCGAGAGCAACTAAGTGTGTCCCGTTTTCTCCCGTAGATATTATATTAGCAGATACTATCTCTTTTTTGTTACAAATGTACACATACTTTTTATTACGTATTGAAGCCTATATTCGATTGTTGTAGCTTGTTATTTTTAAGGAAGTTCTGTGGTTTTGGGCCGTCCATTAATTTTACTTTGGTCGAACCCTCTGAGTGTGAAAACGAGCATCGGCGCCTCCTGATCAACTCATGCCGCTCGCCTGGTGGATAGCCTTTGGCTGCAGTGGAGTCAAGCTAATATAGTTCAGTGCACACAGTTAAACTTTCCCAAATGCAGCAATACACTACCTTTGCCACCTTGAGATACTAGTTGATAATTTTCTACAGGCTCAGTAATATCGCTGTATCCTGCCTTTTAATCCGGACCACATTACTGCTTGGCGGATGAATAGCTAGTGGTTCTAAACGTGTGGTACTAAATCTAAATACTCTACTACTACTACTGGTACTAAATAACAAAATAAACGATTGTCTATTATTATCTATTGTCCTTTTTGGACTCGTCCACTGCAACGTTATTGCATTAACAATTTTTTTATGAATGCAATAACGTTGCGTGATAACAATTTTGTTATGAATTAATCGGTATGTTTTTGTGGTAAATAAACGATTGTCTATTTTGTCTATTGTCCATTTCGGACTTATGAAAGTAACTATAGTTTTGGCGGGAACGTGAAGAAGTCACATCGCGTCATTCTATTATTTTCTATAACTTGTGTTAATTCGAGTGTTAATATGTAAAAACGGTGAATGTTTACTAATTAAGTGTTCGTGAACATGCACGAGTGTTGGTGAATGGTATAATGTTGTGAAACGTGAATTTTCGTGTTGTTTCCATAACTCCATAGAAGGCTCCAGTAAAGTTTTCACCACTTTACTGGGGTATGACTTGGACTTGACCGTGACTTGCTTCGCTCACTTTTGACTGTGACTATGACTTGTTTGATAATATTTAACAAAACTTGAATATATATAAGTATACTTGACACTAGCAAATGCATAAGACGTGCGACGCCAAAATCCTTTTAGGAGGAATGAGAAAAAAAATAAAAAAACTATAACGGTTGACAATATTTATGACATTTTGTGTATCCCTCCCTGTCTGCTTATAGCGTGAGTGTTACTTACAGATTGAGCACACTGGAAGTTCCTGGTGTTCTATAAAAAGCGGTAGATTTCTCACGAGTGAACCCGAACGCCTAGCAACTAAAATTATGTTCCTTAACCAAGTAAATAACACAATCATTAATCGACCGGCTATGTCCCGAACACTAGTGTAAGTAAATATGGCCACCGGAAGCGGGTCGTAAGTCACGCCACAAGCCCCGGTTGACTTCCGGTTGTTGATTCTCGACAACGTCTGCTTGGTGGGATTGTCGTCTGCTATCGGTGGAATTAGAGGATATTGACTATTGGATTATTTAATCCTTTACTAGCTATATGTGAACTACATTGGTCTGAGATAAAGCCTGTTGGGTCGCCTTTACATTTGAGCTTTGTTTCAAACGGTTTTCTAGTTTTTCTACATAGTGCATTTTTATTTTTATGTGCGAGTAGCTAGACAGTTGAAAATCTGTTGTTAAGCATCTGTGTATCCGGGTATGTCCTAATACAGTGACCAGAAATACCAGAGGAAGGGAAGCAGCGTCCGTTTAAGGAATGGTGAACATTCTGTGATCTCCAAGCCGCCTGCCAAGCGTGGGGATTATGGCAACCCTCAATATGCAGGAGCCTTCGTACAGAAGTGAATGTCTAATAGCTGATAGTAAAAACATCTACGGTGTGCCTGCAGCTTACTTTTGAGCTAGTTCCAGGCTATGTGTGTTCATTATCATGATCCCAGGTATAAGTTTGTGGACAAATGTCTAGCATGTCAAAGAAAAAAAAAGCCTTTAACGACTTAAGAAGATGACACGATAGTAAATGGAGGAAAACAGATCTGTTAAAGATACTAAATTTATTATTTGCATTTCATCATCATCATCATCAGCCGGAAGACGTCCAATACTGAACATAGGCCTCCCTTTTAAGCCGCCACACCAACCGACAACTTGCCATTTGCATCTACCGGTTTTTCCGCAACTTTCACAATGTCGTCGATTCACCGGCCTGCCTGCGCTGCGTCTTCCGATTGATGATCGCCACTCAAAAATCTTCATTCCCCATCGGTTATCGGTTCTTCGAGTAATGTGGCCTGCCATTGCCACTTCAGCTTGCAAACCCTGAGGGCTGTGTCGGTGACTTGGTCTTTCGTCGAATATCCTTGTGCCGTTTTTAAGAAAAGAAAGCGCAAAGAAACTCATTGCATAGCTCTGTCCGTTACCCGCTGTGCGACTCTGAGTTTCTCCAAAAGGCCAGCATTAAAGGATTACAGTTCATTTGCACATGTCATCACTGGCAACACACATTGGCTGAAGACCGTTGTCTTCAGGCATTGAGTATTTGGACGAAAAAATGTCACGGAATTTCCTGAAAGCTGCGCATCCGAGTTGGATTCTTCGGGCGATCTCTTGTTGAAGTTTGATTTACCTTACTGGACAGTCTGTCCAAGGGAGTTATAATGGTCAACCGCTTCGAGCATATCGTTGCCAACGACTGCCGGTACGGGTCATTTGACATGACTTTTGTCTTGCCCATATTCATTTTAAGATCGCTTTAAGATCGCCTTTGGAAACGCTACTGAGGTCGTCGAGTATTGTTTTGAGGTCCTCCAGCGATTCTGCCATGATGAGTATATCGTCGGCAAAACGAAGGTGAGTGACGTATTCGCCCTCAAAGCTGACACCGGATCGGTCTGCGTTTGTAAACAGTTTCGGAGAAATAACGTCTCCCTGTCTCACGCCGTATTCGTGTCCTTGTCCTGCAATCGGATTGACGTAGTGGCGTTTCCATACAGACACTTCAGTTCTTCGATATACCGATAGTCGATCTGACACCGCTGAAGGGACTAAAATACTTATTTTTAGAGTTTTGGTGATCAAATCATGTTTAAATTTGAAACATAATTACAAAATAGTATAAATTTCTTAGACACCGAAAATATATTTAAACTTAATTTTAAACGATTTTTTTTCAGGCAACCTTGGGTTGGACAGAATTTTTAAATTAAACTAAATATATACAGGTTTAGTTACGTTTCTCTAAGCCAGTGTTTGGTACCTAGAAGAGATAGGACGTTCGATTAAATGAACCTATCTGTCATAAAAGACGTTACTATCTTTTGAAAAATTTACAAGCAATAAACAAAACCAGTCCGCAATCTTCCACCTTCCTGCATCTTACCGCCGTTCATTACTGGGGCAAGCAAACAAAGGTGTTGTAGCTATTAGCAGCAAACCAAGCTGGAATTAGCTATGGCAAATAGGTCATTTCACTAGGGAGACGGCATTATTGCACGGTTCTATTGTACCCAAGATTGTACCATAGTAAGTAGAAATTTGGTATTAGCGACCCGCTGCGTGTTTTCCCAAGTTTTTAAGAAAATGTTTAATGTAGGTATATTTTTTTTTATTAATATTTTTTTTTTTTTTTTTTTTTTATTTATTTACAAAATCCACAGACCTTAGTGAAAAAACAGACAAAAACTTACAAAACTTAACTAACAGCCAATTATGGATCTATATTATATAATTTGACTTTTAACTACAGACATAAAGTTATCTATGTGTGTGTGTGCGTGCGTGTATGTTTGTGGGTGCGTGTATGTATGGGAGGGTGAGTGCGTGCTTATGTTTGTGTGTGTGTGAAAGAGAAGAGTGTAGTGTGAGGATATATAAATGCAGGTATTTAAGTTACACAGTTAATTGTCATGAATAATTTTAAAGACATCCCTTTTAAAAATTTCCTTATTACAGTGAAAGATGTCAACTAAGTTATTAAATTTCATATTGTAAGTTATATGTAGACGGCTAATAATTGAGTTCTGTGCATAGTTAGTCCGAGAATGTGTAACTGCAAATAATTTGGTGTGTCTAGTGCGCTTTGATGGCGCACAAAAACTCAGGACTCTACTGGTCAGGTCAGGACTATCAATATAACCGTTACATAAGCCATGGAGAAAGGCCATATCCAAGATCGTACGTCTATTTTTGAGGCTAGTTATTTGGTGATACTTACAAGAATCTTCATAGCTTAACAACAACTCATCCAATTTTATTATTATTGAATGGTTGGCAAGAGAGGTTACGTAAGATTTTTGACTCGACACGTAAATTGAACTTTATTGTGATCAAACTTGAATAGTTAGTGCATTTTTAGTCCGTTTTTATTCTTTTAAGCATTTTGACTTTCCAAATAAAAGTACATACTTTTATTAGAATATAGAAGAATATAGAAATATAGAATTTCCGCCTTCTGAGCTGTGGGTTGTGTGATAAACATGGACGTTTGTTCATAGTACAAGCTTGCTTACATTACATTATCAGCCAGAAGACGTCCACTGCTGAACATAGGCCTCCCCCTTAGACCGCTACACCGACCGACAATGTGCCACTTGCATCCATCGGTTGCCCGCGACCTTCACAATGTCGTCGGTCCACCTAGTGGGAGGTCTGCCTACGCTTCGTCTTCCGGTTCGTGGTCGCCACTCAAAAACCTTTCTTCCCCATCGGTTATCGGTTCTTCGAGTGATGTGGCCAGCCCATTGCCACTTCAGCTTGCAAACTGAGAGCTATATCGGTGACTTTGGTTCTTCGGCGAATATCCTCGTTTCGGATCTTATCGCGCAAAGAAACTCCGAGCATAGCTCTCTCCATTGCCCGCTGTGCGACTCTGAGTTTCTCCAAAAGGCCAGTAGTCAAGAACCACGTTTCAGCTTGCTTAGTTTGGGGCAATTGTCATTTATCAATTGTTATTTAAGCAACATTTGACACGTATACAGGGTTATAAGGAAAGGCTATGCTAAGAAGAACGGAGCTCATAGTACTCATAATTGTGAACAATTTTACTATGGGACCATCCCCGAATTTGAGGGAAAAAATAAGCTTTTTTCATACATTTTGTCGAGCGTCATTGACATTGGAACAGCGGATTTTTTTTCTCGATTTCAGGGTTGGTCTCATAGTAAAAGTTGTTCATAATGATGAGTACTATGAACCCGTTTCAGCTTAGCATGCCCTTTTCTTATAACGCTGTATCAAAAAAAAACTTTTTTCATTTAACTCAACGTGCAGTGTGCGCACAAAATATATTCATTGCATTATCGAAACGAATGTGCATTCATCCCCGATATTTCTGAGATTCATCCGTTAATTCCGTCGAATATTGTTTCAGCTGAAGCAGATTGAAATATCGCTTCAACTCTCGATAACAACGTTTTATGACACAAACAATGAGATTGGACAAATAACTGGTTAAAAATTTCAGATCGGTAATTATTGCTGATTGCCGATAAAATTGAACGCTCATTTGACTCAATTGGGCAACTGTCATTGTAAATTATAAAACATGTTTTGTGACAGCTTAAATTAAACTTTCTGAATTTATAAAACTCGCAGTACCAATGAATGACCAGAATAACTTTAAGTCATAATAAATATGATGGTTTTTTGACTTTATTATAATCCTTGCACTAATCAATAATCACGATAGTTTTTTTTTTATTTTACAATATTGCTCCACGGACTCCGGGGTCCGTGCCATTTATCAAATTTTACAAATATTTTATCAACTAAAACGGAATATAAAAACTAAAGACTTTACAAAAGGAATATACCTACCATTGAATATACTAATAAAGAGCTAAGTGCTATTATAGATTTGCGTATATACTCCGAGCAGTCCAGCTAGCAGTACCGGTTCACGAGTTGACGCATGTACCAGCCATCGCTCTACTCAACCATATTGGAGGAAAGAGGGCGACCCGCCACACGACGCCGCCGCAAGTAGAAGCTTTTTAGTGAGTGTGACTGCTCTGGGTTATACACACAAAACTTACAACAAAGAAAACAAAATGAAAAATTACTAGATTTCAACAGATAATTAGAGGTGTTCAAGCCGTTAGCAAAATAGCAAGGAAAATTAAATTATTTTACTGACAATGGAGTATCAAAGGTATCATATTTCTCTATGGTGCCACGTAGGATTTTTGAAACACGACAAAATTAGAATTTTAGTATTTAGGGTCAAACTGGAAGAATTTTGGGCAACTGTGGCGCTTACTATCAGTTGGTCTACGAAATCAAATAACTACTTTAGTGGTTTATATATTTATACCTCATTGGTGAGCGGGATTTATCTATTCACAAATTAGCCAGTCTGAAGCTGCTTTATGCGACAAAATAACACCTACTAACACTACACTACACTAAGACTAAAACCTACAAAGAAGTTGGTGCTTCTTTAAAAAAAAAACAATTCCAAAGTCTCAGTGCTACCTGTAACTTAGCTTTCAGTGTTCTAGCCATTCGCTGAAACACGAAAAAGGCAGCATTATCGCACCGAACACCACAGTGGGGAAATAGAAACCCAGTAGTAAAATACTAGGATTTTCATAAACATTTACTTGCATTCCCACTGGGAGAGAGCGAGCCAAAAATTTTCATGAAGATTTATACCACAACTTTATACGACTACCGACTATAAATTTGACGTTGATTTACCTCGCTTTGTATTAAAATGTGAGCCATTTACACCGAAGTTTGACTAACGTTCTAGGCGTTTATTACACCGAAATAAAAAATTACATTTTTCTTGTAGTTTCAGCAGGTTTTTTTGAAGGCGCCCGAAGCTTGCAGCTGGTCTACTACACAAACCGTTACTTTCCGGGATAAAAAGTTGCCTATGTATTAATCAAGGGTATCGGCTACTTTCATACCAAATTTTATCCAAATTCATTTAGTCATTACACAGTAGAGTGAGAAAAACCACACATACTAGCACACAAACTTTCTCATTTATTTATTTATTTATATATAAATATACAAAACAGAATGCAATCATATTAAGTTTATTATTTAAGTAACATTTTTATAGATCTGTTTTACATTCTAAATGCTAAAATTCTGCCTAGTTGCGTTATATTAAAAATGAATCTGAATATACCACCACTAGAGGAGTGTGTATGAAATTAATAAAATATGTGGTTATATTATCATTATTAATTAATATATAGTTAATAATATCAGTGTGATGTGATGTTGCATCAAACTCTTGTCCAGAGTCTCGATGCAGTTTCATAGAAAAAATACCGAATTGCTCAATTTGAGGTGATGCCGATCCAGTGCCGAGCTGATATGTCTGCTGTGACCTTTAAAGAGTAGCTGCACATCTTGGAAACTAGTTCTGCAATAAGTTTCAAACAGCTTCTCGCAAGGTGGAGTTAAACAAGTTTCGACTTAAAAGTTCCGACATACCTGACAGAATGCTTCAGTTTAATCGCGCATGTGATACTGCTTGCGTCTTCTTAGTAATAGGTGAGCGTTACGGTGGGCTGCCTGCCAAGAGAAAGAATTATGCCCGAAAATGCTTCCTCTGCACAATATGTCAGCGGGCAAAGGAGAGCTATGCTCGGAGTTTCTTTGCGCTATAAAATCCGGAACGAAGATATTCGAAGAGCCAAAGTCACCGATATAGGTTTCAGAGTTTGCAAGCTGAAGCGGCCAATGGGCAGGTCACATCACTCGAAGAACCGGTAACTGATGACGAAGAAAGGTTATTGAGTGGTGACCACGAACCAGAAGACGCAGAGCCCCCAACTAGGTGGACCGACGACATTGTAAAAATCGCGAGCAATCGTTGAATGCAAGTGGCACGTTGTCGGTCGGTGTGGCGCTAAGGGGGAGGCCTATGTTTAGCAGTGAACGTCTTCTGCCTGATGATGATAGTTCGCCTGGCTCTGTAAGAATAAGAGCTGTAGGAAGATAGAGCTTGAGTTGGGATTTAAAATTTTTAAGTACGTACTAAAGTTTTATAACATACCTATTTGCATATTACCTATTTTATGAGATCCGTCTAGCCTGTCAACAAAAAAAAACCGATAAATTGCGAATCGGAGCTTTCGGTTTCCGTACCACCACACAATATAAATGTGTAATGTATTTCATAATCATCATCTTCCTGCCTTAACCCACTAGACGGGGTCGGCGCAGCACGTTCTCTTTCTCCACTTCACTTTGTCAGCCCTCATCTCGACATTGATTCCCCTTTCACTCATATCCTCTTTCCCACAGTTCATCCACATTTTATTTTGGTCGCCCTTTCCCGGTGCTACCGCTTACCATCACATCTAGGCACCTCCTCGCCACATGACTATGGTATTTAAGTACCAATGAACGAAAATTTAGTTTTGTGTATGAAGACTTAAAATTTAATACTTTGCTTTACTTTACAAAGTAAAAGTTATTCATCAACTACTACATGCTAGAATATTGTGTCCGTCGTACTTGAGTCGGTATTATCAGTATACAGTATTTATTACAAACGTGTTTAAGATCTGATCAAAATTTTCAGAATAGTTTCTAGCACTAGAAGTCTTTGTTTAAGGAATTGTGCACACCTTTTATGCAAAGTATCCCGTTTCGACTTGATATTGCGCGCTTTTCACGAAAAAAACCCTGAATTAGTCCCGTTTTAAAGATAGCCAGTTCCTTCGTCTCGAGTGTTACCTTCGAAAAGTAAATTTCTTTTGCTTTCATTCAACTAAAGATCCTATCCTATCTTAGCTCCAACACTTCCAAACGTAGAAAACTTTATTATTTCCCTTTCTCTTGCCAAACAAAATCCAACTCTAACGACTTAAGAATATGAGTGAAATCCGATTCGGAGCCAAACGGTTAATAGTAATTCGGTTACTCTCTAAATTCCTTTACACAAAAGTGTACTCTATCTCAAGTAGCGTTAAGATGAAATTTGATTATTAAAGTGTAATTATAAGAAGGTTAGGTTAGGAGGTTAGGTAGGGATTTCTGGATTTAATAATAATTTCGTCTTTATGTCGAAATTTGAAAATCATTTTTTGGGTACTGGGCTAGGAAGAGAGAGAGAGAGAGAGAGTGCAGAATCTGTATATGGATCTGTGGTATATGGAAAGGATAAACACCGGCAAAAGGTAGGAAATTCGTCAACACAAAATCAAAATATTCAGGAGTTTTTTTTTGCAATGAATGACGAGAAGATCAAATCACTTGTTTGATGGTAAGTTTCACGCTTGCCCAGAACAGTTCAGTGCCAACCAACATTTTGAACTTCAACAGTCCGACTTCGCGACGCTGTCAAATATTAGATGCCACATATATATTTATGTCCAGTTATTAATACTGGCCACTTGAAACATTGCCCTTCAATCCGAAACATTAATATTTTCACACTATTGCTTGGCGGTTAAATAACTAGCATGATTCTAGTACTTCCCCTGCAGTTTTTGTATGCCTTAGATGGCAAACAAGCAAAACGGACCGCCTAATGGTAAGCGATCACCATTGCCTATGGATACCTGTAACACCAAGGGCATCACAGATAGATGTTGACGACCTTTTAAGACTCTTTTGACAGCCCTTTTGAAGAACCCCATGTTGTAGTTAAACGGAAATACCACAGGTGGAAGGTCATTCCACATTTTGCAGGTGTGAGACAAAAAGGGTGACTGAGGCTTGCAAAAGAGTCCTACCACTAAAACTCAACTACAAAAAATTTCAAAAATAACTGTATTCGCTTGAAAGTTGAGTATAAGCTAAAAAAAAAAGATTTACTGCGACTTTTCGCAACTACAAATCAAGCGTGGCTGTCCGAATTTGTGTAAATTATACCAAATGTATGCAGTTTTTTATGGCAACCCGCTGTATTGTACACTAGATAATGTTCAAATATTATAAAATTTGCATTCAAAATTGCTCCATTGTGCAATATGGCAAGCTTATTAATGCGACAATTTGTTTATTTAAATAAATAGGTACTGTTGAATGAATTATTAAAATTGTGATTGTAGCCGTGTTTTGACTGATTCTGTTTACCTATATTTTATTTTTTTGGTTTTATGCATTTAGTTGTTAAAAAGTCACTTAAATATGCATTAGTTTGTACACAAGTTTTGTTTGTACTCTCGTGGTTATAAAAGGAACCACAAAAAAAAACCGGTCAAATACGAGTGGGACTCAGGCACCGAGGATTCCGTACAAATTTAATTTTGGTGAAAAAAATCTACCATACATTTACGTCATTGTCATTTCTCCAACTAAACAAACTTGTAATAAATAAAAAAATGATTATATCTACAAAGTAATGATTTTCAGATTTATTCCTTTACTTGTGCCCACAGATCACACCCTAGATTCTGCATTCAGGACGCTCGAAGTGCACCACGCATCAGTCTAAATACACTTATAAGAAATTTCTCTGATTGGTTGATTGTTAGGCGCGAGTAGGCGTAACCTTGAAATAGCCAATGAGAAAGCTTGGTCGCACTCCCCGCGACCCGCACCTTCCTCAAACTTTGGTGACTTTGTAGGAACAATGAATCTCGTAATGCGGTACCTAGTGTGATCTGTGCTTGTGCCTTAAGATTTAACTGGAGTTCTTCTTACCAAATTGCATGATCCTTTGACAACGGGAAGTAACCTATCAGCAAAGCATATCTATGGGTTTTGATTTACTTGCGAGTGCGGCAAAAGCGGTAATATGCGGCTTAAATTGCCGTATTTTTTGATTGCGTTGACTTAGAAGATTGTTTTTTTACAGCTTCAAGGGGCTGTACTCAGTATGTGCTATTATTTTAAACTTGATACCTCAACGCATTCCTTAGAAAAAAGGTCTTGACAGACGGACAACGAAGTGATCTTATCCTATGTGATATTATCGTATCCTGTTTCCTTTTCAGGTACGGAACCCTGAAAAGGGTCCGGGTTAGAACCGAGCGACCAAAACCACCGGAGGACGGGCATCAGCGTCCTATTAGTTAACAGTGAGCGTTTTGCAATCCGCAAGCCGCCTGGCAAGCGTGGGCATTAGCACAACCTTAAGAGGGACTTGTTCAGCAGGGGACGTCCTCTGGCTGTTGATGATGATAATGACTCGAAAAACCGATAGTAAAGAGTGACATGTTTTTTTTTTCACGTTGGCGCCAAAATCCCCAAAATTATGTTCTAGAAAAGAACTAACATATTCAAACAGAGTTTCTATTCAGCTCCAAAAGCTCTCGTAAAACCAATCGAGCCTTTACGTCGTTTGTTGATAGATTAACACCAAATGCGGGTGGAGTGTTGCGGGCCCAGATTAGAAGCGAGGCTATCTGCGGGAGTGGTGCCGTCTCGAGTGTGGCTTTTCTGAAGTGTTTGCAAGAGCTAGCTTGAATTTATAACTTTAGAAGCCCTTAGTCACGTCTGTAGTTTTCTTTCTCGGGCATTTTTACCCGACTGCCCAAGAAGGAGGGTAATATTTTTTGGTGTATGTAAGTATGTTTGTGTGTATCACTTTATTTTTTAATGATATAAAATTACTAAAGAGTGAAACTCCAAAACGTATATAATATTTATTTTTTTGTTTTTTCTTATAGTGAAGGATAATTAATGTCCTAAAAATACGACCTAAACCAGAGGATAGGCAGCAGCGTCTTCTTAGTAAATGGCAAACAACATTTTGCGGGTACCAAGCCAAGCCTCCTGCCAAGCGTGGGGACTATGGCAACTAAGCGCAACGCCCTTGGCTCTGCATCCCGCTTCCGTCGCGTTTCACTGAGCAGGATGATAACTGACTCAAACTTTCGTGATCCAGTTTTTAATCTCTTAACAAAATATTACTAGCTTTGTGTAAATCCAGGATGTAAGCTACCTCCATACCAAATTTAATTCAAATCCGTTCAACCGTTACAGAGTTGAACGGGAACAAACACACTTCCATACTTACCTTCTTATATACTAACACACTTACACACAAATTTTCGCATTTATAATATTAGTGTTATGTGCCACCCGTGTATGGTGCATATTCCCCAAGTACACACCAAACGCTTCAATTCCACATTTTTTATACACACAGAGAGGATATGAAAATCTCTACCGGAGCGCAGAATCTGTTTCCCGAAAAGTACAAAATGCTTGTCTTTAAATCAAGAGTTAGTTAAGAGTGCTTCGTCTTAGACCACTTCACTGCTTAGCATCAGGTCACTAAGGAGATTTCTGGATTTTTTCTCCATCTTTTCTTCCGCATCTCAAATGCCATGCTAAGGGGTTTCTGGATTAAGCCAATTGTCAAATGCAAAACTAAAAAAAACCATCGAAAACAAACTCAATGAAATGGCAACTTTGCATGATCGAATTTAAAAAAAAAATCTCTTTTGTAGGTACTGCAAATGCAGTTGCATCGAAGTAATACGAAACTTAAATCGCTAAAGGTCTTATCTTCATGCCCGAAACACTGCACTAACGCCATGGCATGCACTAATCTATTCCTTTCCGCTGCAAAGGCGCTCAGATAAACAACCAACTGAAAAACTCATTCAATTTCAGTTTAATGAAATTACTGCTTAAAGAACTTTTTCAATTTGGTAGATGTTTCTTCCTGTTATGTGAAACCGGATAAACGTTTTTTGGTCTGTTTTGTTATTAAATCACTTTAAGTAGGTACCAAGGCTAGTGTTGTTTCTTTAATATCAAATAAGGTATCGATAATAAACTATCGAAAATAAAAAATAGCATAAAATCTGGTAATACCAAGGTCTTCCTTAGATTCCCCACTCAGCACAACCCAACCAAAATAGCAGCACCAAAATACACCTATAAATTCATTATCCCATTGGTTCATTACTTGGCGTGAGCAGGCGTAACCTTGCGCTATCTAATGAGAACGCTTGGTCGTAGTCCCTGAAACCCATGCCGCTTTCCTCCAAGTGTTCTCGTAACGGGGTATCTATTTACAATATCTATCGATGGTATCGATAATCATGCTATAGCTTGCTAATTTCACCTTACTATTCTATTGGAACTGATTTATAGAGCGGTGTATAGACTCTTTCTTTTAGTTTAGAGATATAAGAAATAACAATTTTCACAAAAAGCTCACCTGGTACTATTACATTTTAAGCTAATTTACCTTTTTGCTTTATAATCTCTACATTACTTGGAAAAGCCAAATTCTTAATAGCAAGATTATAGAAATACCTCCACCCATGTGTTACCTTAAGCTTATAGCTTTCGCTGAAAGCGCGTATTCATGAGAATTATCTCAAACTGTCAGCTGCGCTTTGCCTCTAGTAAGACTTTAATAAACCGATTAGCAGCCTGAATGCTGTATAAAGGCTCGTTCATGGAGAAGCGGGGCGTTGCGTGGTGCTGCGTGACTTTTAGCGTGGCGCGGGCAAATTAAACATAGATATGGTAATTTATGAGAGTGTTTATGCGCGTTTTGTTTTATATTTAGTGGTACTCGTAGCAGAGCATGCTGAGGGCACACCCACGTCCGCCGCAGCAGAGATAACCGAAGAACACACTCAAAAGCGGTCATCGCGGCAGACCCCGTCATTCCCCACGTGCCACACGACGCCCCACGACTTCATAAACGAGACTACACATTGTTATAAATATGTTTGTTTTTAAGCGAGTGATGCCACGGACAACGCCGCGGACTCTGCCTGTCACACCACGTGCCGCTTCACGCGCCGCCTCTCCTTAAACGGAGGAAACTTGCAACACACCGCGCGACGCGACGCTGCACGCGCCGCGCATCGCTGCGAGTCGCCGTGAACGAGCGCTTATACTCGTACGCTTCTATCTGTAAAATAGCTAATAAATAATTAACTTATTTATCAGATAATAAATAATTAACTTTTAAATATCTTTTGTTGCATGGTTTGCGACCCGAATGCTGAAACGCCAATCTAATATTTAAGTCCGCGTCAAACATCTGAGACCCTGTTATCCTTGAGATACGTATACAGAAACGCTAATTCAATCATCACATATAATTTGAAACGTTTGTGAATTTGATCGTTGATCTCTTATTTTTAACAGAGGATATAACAATACTACCTTTTGTGGAAAACAAAACACTAAAACTCTCTTGTATTTTTTCGATTTCAGTTTATTTAAAATTAAAAACATTTAGTTAACACAAAAAAATATGTCTTAATAATATATGTGAATAAAGTAAGAGGTAGTATCCGCTGAAGTGTCATAATTTTTGACTACCCAAAAGCCTCTGACAAGCCTCAAGACAAGAGAATATCTTTCTCTATCTCTTAGCAATCACCCATGTTAACAAGCGGGCTCGGCGGCGGGCGTGGGCGCGACATTTCTAACATAATATGGATTGCTATGCAAGTAGAAAACGAAAATTAAATCTAATAAAAATAATTAATATTAAAGTAACTATTATAGGTAATCTCTAAAGATGGATACATGACTGATCTTGACATGAAAAATGTATGTAGCAGTTTACATGGATTTTTAACAAATTTCTACAAAGTCAACTAGTCAAGCACTAGTTTCGAGATTCGGCATGACCTCATGACTAATTATAATTAGGCATGAGGACATGATGAGCCCAGTAATTCCGTTGGAAGCATTATGTACCTCACGCAAGCATTTTCATTTAGCATCGGGAGAGCGACTTGCTCGTCTCGTTACCCACTATCAACAAAAACAGGCAGTCAGCCTGAGAATCGCTTATCGAGAAAGCAGCCTTAGAGCAGTTGCTCTAGCGGTACAAGCGATACTCATTATTCCGAAGTGTACTTATTATAAGTTGTGACAGCTAATAATAAGTAAACATCCTTTACCAAAAACCCCACGCACAGAAACTTCGGTAATGGTCCAATATTCGACTATACTTGCCCATCCGCGTCCACAGACCAACTAAAAATAGATAAACCACTTTGATGTAGGTTGATTGAAAGGCAAGCTCGTCTATAAATCAAATGAGTGGGCGACGGTGTAGAAACGCCGCGTCAGGCAGATTGCGGATTTCAGGAGGACTTGAGTCGGGTTCGAGTGTTGACAACGTAACTATCTATGTTCTCGTTTAGTTCCCGTCTGCTGATGATAATTACCGTGACCGAAAGTCACACAAAAATTGTTGGGTAGGGAAACTTGCGCGCGTGTCACGTTTAGCATTCCTTGATAAATTTCGCTGTATGTGATCGAAACTATAGTACTAATTATTTTTTCTCTGCTTTTAATTCCAAATTCAATATCAATTACTTAGTTTTGTTGGCGTTTTTTTTCCAATTATGTAGAATATAGCAAAGACGAAACCAGATATATATCATAACTCGTAACTAATACCTATTATAAATTCGAATGTAACTCTGTCTCTCTATCTGTATCTGTCTGGGTATTTGTCGCGTTATCACGGCTAAACAGCTGAACGAATCAAGCTGAATTTTTGTATAGATATAGCTTAAGGATCGGAGATGGACGTAAGCTACTTTTTTTGTATATCCACGTGAACGAAGTCGCGGTAACAGTTACTATAATATATTATAGAATAGGAAGACCAAGAAAGTTCCAATGGTGCAAAAATACCTCTGCTTTCGTCTTTGCTCGATATTCTGATCATTTAGTTTGTATATTACTTGTGCTGTTTAGAAAACAAATCTACAGAAATAGAATATTATTCAGAGTAACAATAAAAGACAAAATGAGAGTTTCCTTTCGTATTATCACCCATTTTTCAAGCATCACCCTCTAAGCGCAATCCTCCATAACAATCAAATATTACGATTTTTTTTTGCATGCTCTTGCAATAAAGCGTCAAAGACCTCCATTTCAGGGCCGATTGCTTGTGTGGAACTATCGAACGGAAGGGCGCACTTTGTCAACAGAAAAATTATGGGGTTTGATGTTGTCGCAAGTGAAACCCTACACGGGAAAACCATAGCGATTTTAGAAAATAGATAGATAGACAAAAACTCTTATTGAGAACACCAGAAAACCGTAATCTCACACACACAAAAAAACTTATACACTAGTGCCATAAGTGGCGATTTTATGGATAATAACAATCTCTTCCAGGCTTAACCAAATTTTTCGATACAAAACACAGATTTTGGCACACTACTGCTTGCGCCTGGTAAATGTGTCACAGACACATTTATCACAAAATCTGCAGAATAAAATATTGTAGAAACGAACTTACAAAATGTCTTATCAGTTCAAGGGATAGCAAGTACACAAAATACACATATAACATAAATGATGATGATGATGTTCCGATAAAACCGAAAAAAAGCTCGGTTTTATAGGAACCGTATCATTAAAATCTTAAAAATGTGGAACCGTCTAATTTGAAAAAGCTATGGTTTGTAGAATGTTTCATGTACTTTTTAGACGGGTTTCTTTCCATGCAAATCCATGCTCATAAAATTAGTAATATTTATTCGTTTCATTTGTTATTTTACATTGTATTTATTCTCTTGCTCGATCAAGTCGGTTGTAATTTGCGTCAGGATTTACCCGTAATACTGTGAGTTGGGAAATAATTGTGAGTAAGCAGCGAACCCTGAAAACTGAGCCGAGTTATTACGCAGAAATCCTGATGTTTTTCATTTTTATTTGTAAAAAGAGAAGGCCGAATTTTATCCCGTAACTTAGGTACGAGTTTTTGTAATTATGAGGTCAGTAATATTTTTATTTCTTGTGATGTTTCTAGAACAAAATATTTGGTGATTTTGTGTGTATTTTGATTTTTCATGTACTTTTATGTCTGTTTAATTTCACTCTACGTTAAAATTCCACTTTTTCTAATTTTTCCGTATCTACGAGTTCAAAATTATCTTGCATCGGACCTCATTGAACATTACCTCTTTGCTATATTCACCAAGATTGAAAAACAAAACAGTTGAACAATTATTGAACTGTTTTGTCGAGAAAAGAGAACAAACGCACAGAGTAAAAAGACACAATAGGTATAACTAACATTATAGATCTTATTTTATTTAAAATTTTAATTTATTTTAATTACTTAATTATAAATTCTGGACTTATTTATATTTATAAAACTTGCTGGCATTATTATTAATCTTAATATATATATTTTTTTTCTTTGTTTTGACGATCTTCTAAATCTTATTAACTCGAATATTTTTGTAAATGTGACTTAGCTAGTGTAACTAACTACCAAAATGCTATAAGCCCGATAGATATTTCTATTATAATCATACAGGAACAAAGCGTTTTTGGGTGTAATACGTTTGATTTATGTAGTCTTTTAAGTTCAAAATTGTGCTTCTTGTACAATTAGTATCTCCAATGTGCTAAGCTAAACGCAAGTTTATTATTAAAATGTTATAAGGAAGTCTGGAGGATTTGCCTTTCAGCTTACGCGTCAGCAGCTTGTGAATATTGCCTTGTTTTAAACTTCTTCGCAGTTGCGCGATAAGTGTGTTAACGAACTATCACCCAGCAGTTTTGCATCGAATTTTAAAGTTTAGTATTGGTATTATCACAGATCAAGAAATAGTTTGGTAAGTTATTTTATTTTGTCGCGTTACTTGCAAACCAAAATATCAAATTTAAAAAGTATTAAATTATTTTTACACAATATGTTTTTGTATCTGTATTTGTTATAATGTAACACTAAGCGGCGGCAGTGAGGTTCAATAAGGTCACTAGATGGATCTAGATTTTTAAATTTTTTGGCCTGCCCAAAATCAAAGCGACCTCTGGGTCGACAGACGAAGGTAGCATAACAAGCTGAAATCTCCCGATAAGCACCAGACAACCAAAGCCGAAGACCGGGCAACCTGGAAAGTACAGGGGATGCCTGTACCTAGCAGTGGGAGACATTAGGCTGAAAGTAATTAAAAAATACACAATTTTCATATTAATATTTAAAAAAAATAACTTTAATAGGATAATAATTTAAAATATCGAATGCGACAAAACCTCGCGGCAGGATTATCTTCTTAAAGTTTTTTTTTTACCTTCAAATGGTGCTTAGAATTTGGCTCCGCTGCAGTCTGTTTACAGCTCATTGTAGTCTAGCGATCAAGTTTCGGTAAAGAGTGAGAAAGGAAGATACGAAAAGTAAGAGAGTCAAAGAGATAGCTAATGAGAAAACTGCCTTAAAATACAGAATTTTCAGGTCCATTTCAAGGGCGCTAATATCTTATACCGAGTAAAGTATCATTGTTTGAGTATATTATTTTCGTCAGGGAATAACGTATTATTTAATTTTGTCTACTGGTTATAAAATATCGTCTATGTTAGTGGTAATGTATTGAAGTGCAAAAAAGAGAAATTTGACAACCCGCAGTGGGCCAGCGTGGTGGATATGGCCTGATCATCCTTCGCGGGTAGGATGCAGCAGTGGGATGTTAAAAGGCTGATACAGTAATTACACAATTATATTGTGCAATTCAATAACTAGTGTTTCAAGAAAAATTTTTACTCACATCCCTCTAGCCACAAACAATTCCCCGTTCAACAAATGCAATTCCAACCTACAAGGGAGCAGATAATCTGGTTAGCGAGATTAGAACTCCAGTTCCCGTTGAATAACTAAATGAAACTCTGAGGAATGACGCTCGGAAACTTGCAATCCTATTAATGTAAGCACTTTGAATACTTATATGAATATAATATATTCTGTTTTTTTTTTCACAGCGTACCTATACATATATCGATAAAACAGATTAAAGTTAGTTATTTAATGATATATGTAACTAAAGTCCTCGTATGAGTCAGGGTTCGCAGAGACGACGTGTGTAAGTGTAGTGTGTGTGTGTGGGAGAATATGTATGTGAGAGAGGGCGTGAGTGTCTGTGTGTGTGCGTGTGTGTGTTTGTGTGTGTGTGTGTGTGTGTGTGTGTGTGTGGAATAAAAATTACTTACCAAACCTGTGAGACTTTTTAATTTCAGTTCTTAAAACTTAAAGCTTAAATCTAAGCTTAAAGCTAAGCTTAAATCTAAGCTTAAAGCTAAGCTTAAAGCTAAGCTTAAATCTAAGCTTAAAGCTAAGCTTAAATCTAAGCTTAAAGCTAAGCTTAAAGCTAAGCTTTAATCTAAGCTACAAGCAAAGCACGTTGTACAGCACATGTATTGTTGCATTGTTTGTTTGTACAAGCTTTTCAGCTACCATCCATGAGTTGTAAAATCTGTGATCATCTCCTACTATGTATTCCGGAAGCCTCATTTAAGAGCCACTCCCTCTGCAGTCTAGGTGTATTTACAATCTTTGATCACGCCGTCAATTAACATGAGTTGAGTTGTGGTTAAACACCCAGTCTATCGACCACATAAAAACAACGTAGAAAAATTGCTACAGTTATTAAAAACGGGTTTCATTTTTTGATGTATCCTCACAAACTATCACGATTCAAAACTGTCCAACATCGCAAACTATCTCCAGATTTGTTCAACTAAATGATATGGCTAATAAAATCCTCCTGAGCCCTTATAACGCACTTGAAGCAAACAGACCTATATAAAACTGAACAGGGATCCGCTTGAGAAGGCCCGACCTAAACCAATAGCTCTAAAAATCATTCACTTACGTAGTCAGTGACAGGGCCTTTTGGTAAGGAATCTGGAAGGGATCTGTAAAATTTTAATCGCAAACTATTTGGATGGAATCCTTATAGGTAGACTTTCAATATGACGACAATATTTTTTTTTTATGATACTGAGTGACACGACGAGCAATTCACTAGCCTGATGTTAACATCAGGCACTGTTATAGGCAAGCGCAGTGCAGTGCCATCCAGAAGTACTAGATGAGCCTGGAGAAGTCCTTAAATACTCGCCTATTGTGTTCCGTTCCGTAGCCTATAAAGCAGCTCCAACATCGACCCATTCCTAATCCGGACATAAAATTGGCAAAGAAAAAAATCGCAATCGAACATCCGGCCGATCGTAACTCCACGCTGTCACTTACAAGGGGCTTACACGAATAGTTGGGAGATCTGCTATGGGAACTCTATGTGGTTGCTCGAATGGACGATGTGGTTTCTGATGAATACGCTTTTTTGGTATTGATTCGTGTGCTATGGAATTCGGATAGATCGTAGGAGTTAACGACTGTTATATTAGGATTGATATGCATACCTTTACTAACAAATGTATTGGGTCTAGAACAGAAATTATGGAAATTTATGGAAAAACTTTTTTTTTAAAATATTTAAACTTATACATATGTCCTAAAACTGCATCCAGAACCATAAGAGGGAAGGCAGCAGCGTTCTCTTAGTCAACGGTGAGTGTTTTGCGTTTCCCAAGTCGCCTGCCAAAAGTAAGGATTGTGTTTGTTCAGAATTCTTCTGGCTAATCATGGTGTACCATAGATACAAATTATAGAAATACCGACAAAGTAGTTTTAATTCTATATCAAGAGACACATCAAGGGAAATTGTACTTTTTTGCCTTTGAAACTCTCATTTATAAGTTTCTATTTCTAGGAAGTTTTTTTTTTAATTTTTCTCAAATTTTGTTTGACCCGATAAAATAATGTTCTTAGAAATAAGGCCGCTAGTTTTTCCACTAGATTTAATTCGTTTACAATAAAAAGTTATAGGTATATCTATCACTTTAGGGTGGACTTGACCAAACGATTTAAATCATCGATATATACACATTAGATTTCGCGATCTGAACCTGTTCGACAGAACATGGTGCTTACGGGTTTTGGTCGCGGGTAGTACTGCATATCTTAATAGTTTGTTTAGACAACAAAAATAATAATAATAATAATAGTAATAAAGTTAAATAATGCAGCGAACTGTTCTAACTTTATCGGCCCATATTTCGCAAGCGGTACAAGTGGGGGGACAGGCGTTTTTTTTTTATCCTCCTTTACATGCCACCCCATTAATATAAAATTATGTTTTTTAACGACACTGGATGAGTACTGCGGTTTTTTTTTCATCTCCTCTTTACATGTATTGCGGCATTTGAACAAACGGTTTTTATGAATGTTCTTATTTATCGATAAAATATTACGTCAATCGTTTGAAGTTATATTGTTTCATCATCAGCCCATCACAGTCCACTGCTGGGCAAAGGCCTCTCCCAAGTCACGCCACTTAGCCCGATCTTCGGTTTTTAACTTCCACCCACTGCCAGCTGTTCTACGTATATCGTATATTGTTTAGAATTCCTAAAAAAAAACTTCCTTGGAACTAGTACAAGTGTTTAACATTTAAACCGCGTTCGCACTGGACTTAACTGAAATTTTATTCATTCCTTTCGCAAAACATTCCGTTGTCGTAAACGATTCGAATCCGTAGTCCATTTGAGTTAAGTTGCGATTGAGTTCATAAGTCGTGACCAGAACGTTTATTGTATTTTGTTGGTGTTTTAAATCTAATTTCGATCTCTTTGAAAATACTAAAAGAGTTAGGTTTTAATATTTTAGTCGTCGCTTCGGTTAAAACTGTCTTTCTTTCGGTTTCCTTTTCTCTCTCTGTTATATAATTTGGCTCCACACAGTGTATTGAGCTAGTGTTAAGTTTCTTAAAATTTCAATTACATAACAAACAAACAAACTACGCTTATTTAGTTGTAGCTTTTGTCATTTGAACGTTCGTATCAAGCAGTGCGTTGCACTGATCACCCAAAAATGATTGCTCAATCGGTTCATGTCATGATGTTTCAAAACAGCCCTGCCATCCGGAACACAGTAATATTTTACTATGAAAAGTGACGTGATTATGACACATTTTATTTTTAAAAAAGACACTTATTTCACATATCTTGTTATTTTTAAAGTAATATTGGCGGCTAAATAGGAGGCACAGCTTTAAACATCATAGAACAGGGGTCTTATAATATAGCTTCGGTATTCCCTGCCTGTTGTAAGAACCCATAATAAGAGGCCTTTGGGCTCGTGGGTAGTCAGGTTTGGGAACCTCACCATCAACTCATACGAGCCTAGGGAAATAATTTAAAAGCTCGGTGTGGTCTGCATCGGTCTAGGGAGAAAAGGAGGAGCAGTGTCCTGGAAATTCGGGACATGGCAGGGGGGCACCGGCGCCATTGCGTTCCTATAGAGTAATTCGATTTAGAATTTAGAGATTAATTTTGCCTATTCACCTTTCGAGGGTAGACTGACTTCCCAGCAGTGGGATGTTTAAAGGCTGATAGAGAGAGCGAGAGAGAGATTAATTAACTTAAATTTGTTTTATTGCACTCTAGTTTCCATAGACAAATTTAATATTAAAATAACAAAAAACAGTTACTATACCAATAAGTTTTTTTTTTTAAATTTAGTTATAGGATAACCAGTTGCATTTACACAAAAAATATAGTTAATTAAACATAAAAAAATAATAATATGTAAGTGTATACATTACTCATACACTATACACTTTCACAGTACCTCAAAAATACTGTCAATATTTGCTTCTATTCATTCAACCTAAGAAGTATTATAAAGTCTAAAAAAATAAAAAAATAAACCTCATGCAATAGTACCCACAAGTTGGAGACATCTTCAGAGAACGTAATATAATAATCGGAATATTTTCATATTGCCACCTTTTGACATGAAACGTATCTTCTTCCTAGGAAATATGGTCACAGAAAAATCAGAAGTCTAGCTTGAAATTGCATACGTTAGTAGAGCAGGCAAACTGAAAAAGTTACTTGATACTAAAGACGTCTATTTAAAAAAAAAAAACTCTATGCGGGTTAAGCTAGACGGGACAGAATTCCGAAGAGAGAAAACTTTATTTAAAAACTAAAGGCTGATACAGATTAATTTCATCATTATTTTATTATGTGTGTTATTATGTGTTACCGGTTTGTGGCGGTATTATTTTAATAATAAATAATTTATAATAAATCACTTGTTACTCCTCGGTATATATAATTTCAACTGTGCCTTTAAATGCCGGTGCGAGGTAAAGATTAGAACCATAACTGGGCCAGCTCTCGCAAAGTATCGCGAAATACGCTCAGGAAGAGGGTATTTTTAAAAATGATCCTGGAATTTCGTTTATCGGCTAACAGGTGAGATTGCCTTTTCCGGGTAAAATGATATTGGTAGGTATCTATTACTGGAATTTAACTTTTAGCCCTATGGGACATCGGAGTGAAAATGTGTCCGAATTTTTGTTCGTAAAAGATTTTATTTATTTTATGTTTCATAAAGCATGTTGTACAGTTTACACTACACTACTAATCAATCCGATCAGCAGTTTTCGTTTGCTCAGGAAAACGCAGACCGATTACCGAAATGATTATTTACTTAATATTAAACTTTATTTGAAATCTCAAATTGCTTGCTATACAAAAATTTGCTTTCTGCTGTCCGTATTTTGGTACTCGCGTAGAAATCCTATTTTTCAATCATTCTTAACGAAACTATATACGATATACGGGCTCAATGATTTTTTAGAATTTTTAGTCCTCGACAATTTTTGGTTGGTGGTGTTCTCAGATCGATGTCCCGAACTGAGAAAGGAACTTATATCTTGTTAACCTCTTGACCGATTTTGACATTCAAAATCATTGGTTAGAATTGAGTACCAAATGCTTGTGACAAATATTATCAAAATTGGCCGATTAATGGCGCCCAGCAAATTTCCCCCCTGGTTGGGGGAAATACAGCACCAACTTAAAATCGCCGACCACGAAAAAATTATATAAAATTGTAGAACCTGTACACTAAGTTTCGTCAAGATCGGTTGATAGCTACGACGCAAGTACCAAGCAATACGGACAGATGTAAGCAATACCCCATAATAACCAAAAACGCCGATGCCAAAAAAAAAACTATGAAGTTGTACAATTGAGGTTGTGCAAAAAAGTTTGTGGTCGTGAGTTAGTATATTTTTTTATCTAAGCTCGTGTGGCCAAACTTTAACCTGTGTTCAAGGAAAAGGGCCATAGACTAAATCTTGTTGTTTTTAATAGAAATAAGGGGTGAAAACACTTATCCCCGAAACGTTAATTTCATCAAAAATGGAGGTAAATTTACTCTCTCTCTCACACGCGCGTCCCTCTTAATGGAAAAACTTGTCAAGAGCATGTCGGGACATACTTAATAGGGTTCCTTAGGCGTGTGGGACGTTTGAATTATTTATCTTTTTTTTCAGCTTATCTCAAAAGGATATTAACACATGTTGCCTAAAATAATTTTAAAAGAAAGTTGTTACTAAGATCTATCAATATGGCAGCTAATAAGTTTCTGAGATACATAGTTTAGAAATGGCAGGGTCATTGCAAGCAACTTTGTAGGCCCATATTTCGCAAGCGGTACATGTGATAAAAAAAAAGTTTAGGAAATTTTAAATTCGTTTTATAGATCTGTTCAATGATACATACTTTGTATGTCAACCTTGTTTAGTAATAGTTAGTAGTAGTTTAGTAATGAGTAGTGATTTAAAAACGATATTGTTTATATTACTTAAAACATAATAGACCTATAATTGGCTATTTTATTAAATGTATCTATTTTCATTAATTTGTATTATTGTGCTGTTGGTCTTAGATAAATAAATAAATAAATACCCCACAGTTTTTTTTTATCTTCACTTTACATGTATGACAGCCAGCAACCCCAATTATTTTTTAAACTTGAGGGCTATAGTTAGACTACGTTTGTGCTATTTTTCTATGCACATTTCTGTAAATTATTCAGGCAGATAGATGGACATGACTACCGTATAGGGGTTCCCTGTACTACTGAACCCTAAGAACCCGACAAGTCGATAAGTAAAACCCGCAGACCAAAATCTCCTTTTTCATATTTAAGCAGATTTTTCGGGAAAGAACAAGCTTTCCCCATTTCGGAGATGTTTTCAAGCGCTCTGGGAATTCGGGTACTTACGTCCCAGTTGAGGTGAGAGAGAATTATTAGTGGATCACTCGAGCTAAAAGATTTTGTAGCTTATAATATAGGCAGATTGTCGTCCAGTGTGGCACTCTAAGGGGCAGTTTGTCCAGTGTGGCACTCTAAGGGGGAGTTTGTTCACCGGTGGACGTCTTCTAGCTGATGAGTATGATAAACAGGGTTATAAGGAAAGGGTATGCTAAGCCGAAAATGGCTCATAGTACTCATAATTACGAACAACTTTTACTATAGGATCAACCCAGAAATCGAGAAAAAAAAAAAACTGTTCTATAGAAAAATGTCAGTGACACTCGACAAAATGTATGGAACAGCTCACACAATCATAACCCGGACATAATTCATAACATAAATATTAAATAGTGATTCGAGAAATTTGCTGACGTAGAATCACTATTTAATTAAATTAAACAGTCTGTAGGTACATAACATAAAAAAAGCATTTATGCTTGAGCCATAATATGACGATGACGGCTCACTGTCGTTCGTCATCTGAAATAGATAGCGCAAATAGATACGATATTATAAAATGTAAAATTTGACTCTGTTCCGGATACGCTATTTGTTTAATTATTGTATATTAATATGAGAGGTTGGTTATTCAATTATGTACCGAAAATATAATCCTGTTAATAAATACTTCCGGATCAAAATCCAAATTGACTGGGCTAGATGAGTTGCCAAGGAGAAGCGGAACCCAGACCACCCAAGTTAATAATTAACAAGAAAAAGCAATGTACAAGGTTCACAACCATTTATTCGTAACTTCTGCCCATAAAATTACCCCTACATCCGTCAGTCTCGCTTTATTACCCAACTTTTTATAACATTGGTGATTCCCGTAAAACCGCGAACACTAAAAAAGTGATCTGTGTAAATTATTTTTTCACAAGAAAATTTGAGTTGACGCCCTGGGGAAAAAAAACATGTTTTCTCACTTCAATTTTGGCTTCACACGTTGTGTATTTAGCCAGTGTCAAGTTTTGCAATGTTTGAAGTAAAGTATTTCACAATTAAAACAAGTCTCAGTCATAGTCTGTCAAGTAAAGTAAGTCACGGTGAAGTCCAAGTCATACCCCAGTAAAGCGGTGGAGACTTTACTAAAGGTTTCTGTGGAGTTTTGGATACAACACAAAGTCATGTTTCACGACATTATACTATTCACCAACACTCGTGCACGGCTATGAACACTTAATGAAAAAAAAAAACACCATTTTTATACATTAACACTCGAAATAACACAAGTTTTGGAAAATAATATAGGTAATGATGACGCGTCATGGCTTCTTCACGTTCCTGCCAAAGAACCTTCACGTTTTCAGCCTTTTACCATGCTTATGGGCGTGTCCGTTATAAACATTTCAAGGTTCCGTACCATGAATAAAATTAAACTGCGACTTCAAGCATGAAATCCCGATATTGACTGGAAAAACTTGGACAGTGTCTTGGAACAATATGAAATATTTTTTCTAGTTTTATTTTAATACTAAATTTTTCAGTTAAATTAACATATTTTAGAGTACTGAACCCAGCAAATAATAAGTTTGTTTATTACCAACATTTTAATAAAATCGGCCTCATTTTATGTTCCGAAGGTTATTTTTTATTTTTCCGGAAATATCTAAAAATGGCCTTAAACGATTTTTTGATCTTTCTTTGAACCCTTTGAAGTACCGCTGTGACGGCTTTTAACGTCAAAGTTGTGAACTTGAATTAGATATGTCAAAGGTGTACAAAAAGGTATAGGAACTGCCGCCTGGGGAAGTACCACACCTTTGTCAATTATTCAACCGCAAAGTAGTAGTGTGCAAACGTTGCCGTGCTTTGGATTAAAGGTCAATATTTCTAGTGAAATTATTGGGCATGAAGACCTTGAAATATTTATAAACTTTTAGCATTTATTTTTAGCATTTAAGTATATTACAGGGTGACGTGCGTAGTCTGCGCAGTGCATGGTTATCAATCGTTGAAGTTCGAGACTCTGGGTGTCATTGAACTCGGCCATCAGGTGAGCGACATTTTTCTCATCACTTTTAAAAAAAATGCCCATAGAACAAACTAGTATTTCGATCCGAGCGCCTTATATTGGCTGATTTTGATAATATTTGGCATAAACATTTGATACTCAATTCTATGCTAGTATTTTGAATATGAGCAAAATCGATATCCCGAACTGTGACCTCACGACACAGAGTGCCTCACGACCTTATATCTTGACAATCTCTTGACCGAGTTTGGTCATATTTGATATTCTTGTTAAGAATTGAGTACCGAAAGTTTATGCCAATTATTATCAAAATCAGCCTGTATAAGGCGCCGCAGCACACTTCCCCCTTTTGTGAGAAAAACCCCTCCAATCAAAAATCGCCGACGACTAAAAATTTCTATGAAACTGTAGAACGTCTAAACCAAGTATGAACCAATACCAATACGACCCTTACGTGAGTAGGTACCAACATACGGACAGATGAAAGCAAAGTTTGCCAATTAAAACTGCGTCCTTTAGTATCTACGCTTCGCTCACTCGGTAAATTATATTTAACTGAACTAGCTATCTACAAATATCATAAGGATCAATTAGACTGTTTTCAAGGTTATCGCCGAAGAAGTAAATACACAAACGCTTACAACTCTTACCCCCGAATACTGAAACGTTTGTTAACTTTGACGACAGATTAAGTCTGTAGCTGCCTTTGTCATTTGCTTAGTGCCAGACAAAGGCAGCATTAGAATTAATCTGTTGTCAAACTTAACAAGCGTTTTAGTATTCGGGGGTTACAACTGAATTTCTCCCGTGGGCTTGTAGGTCTTTGCTTAGCTCGGTCAGTTACGTTAATATTCCATATAATATATATTACCATCATTAATTATTATTACCAAATATCTAAGAAAACTTAAAATCTTGTTAAGTTTAGAGCAGTTGTTTATTAAGAAACTTAAACACGCAAAATGTTCTAAGTTAATAGAAACACTTTAAGTAAAACCTGGCAACTTTAAGTTTTAATCAGAATCAACTCAAGAATTGCTAGATATTAAAAAGTTCTCAGTTGCTTTAATCTCATCTAGATATGCCCCAGTATATAGAACAGTAAGTTTTTTTTTCATTTGACCACGAATATTTTATATATTATGTTCGTGGTCAAATAAAAATAAAAAAACTGTCCCCCCTATTAATAAACGCGGATAAACCTTAGAGCAGTCAGTCTTGAGTTTTAAGGTGCCACGTTTCGCTCATCGCGCGAAATTCAAATTTTATTGCGGTTTTTGTCAATTATAGCTTAATTACTCATCGTGGATTTATTGAAACCAATTTTGCGCCAATAAATAAGTTGTTCTAAGAAATTACGTGTAAAATGATCATCTAGATAACATTGGTTTAGCTACAAATCTCAATAAGCTGATTTTCAATTTGGTTTTTGGTTTAACGAAAAATGTACCTACACTAGCTTTCAAATTGAATTTTTGGTTGGTGTAATGTCTTGAAACAATCTATTTATTATCGCAAAATTAGTTTTCATGGACATACGATGAATAATTAAGCTGTAATTGACAAAAAACGCAACAAAATTTGAATTTCGCGCGGTGAGCGAAACGATGCACCTTAAAATCAACGTAAAAAAAAAGTAAAACTCATTGAAGCATCAGACTACGGTTAAATGGGACTTTATAACTCATTGGAAAAACACTATGTACATTAATTGGACCACGCCATTTTGAATTTTGCATAATATTTTCTTGTTTCATACTTTTACGTAGGCGGGTTTTAGTTTTTGAACTTATATTTTATTCAGTCATAATTCTGTCCATCCATAGGTTGGCTGGAAGAAATCGCTTAATATATAATAATTATATTATAAAATAAAGTTATATTGTATTGTATAAATGATGGAGTCCTTAAGTAAAGCACATTAAATAAAAATACCAATTGAGAACATCATGTTTTTTGTAGTTCTGTTAAAAATTAAATATAACATTAAGAATAAATTAAAAATAATAAAGATTCACTCTAATGGCTCACTAAGCTCACTGAGTCGGAGGTACCATGGAACATCCGAAGACATTGACAACCAATACCCCGACCCAAAGCAGATGACCAGAGCATCTATCTGACCGGGAATCGAACTGCCAACTGAGCCAGGAGGCTCATCAGAAATAAAAGTGCTTCAAGTGACTTGTAAATTATTTATCGATATTTTTATGGATAAACATTTTAGAAGGTAAACTCTACATTAGATACAAACACATTACATTTTTTATTTACATTTTCCTAATGTAGAGTTTTCCTTCTGTTTTTACAGTGGAACTGTAAATTGACTTGCAAATATATCAAACCGTGACATGAAATAGATCCACTTAAACTTTCCCGACTAACTTATGAAAACGACTTCTGAATTAAAACAAAATATTTGATTAGAGATGAAGCGTTAAGACTTAACTTTAATTTATAACGATCAAAATTAATTTTGTCTATTTAAAAATAACTGCAGAGGTATTCTATGCTGTAGATGAATCCGCCAACCAGCACTGGGCCAGCGTGGTGGTTATGGCCCACAGATGAAAAGAAGTTCTATTCATCTGTGTTATGGCCCAATCACTATTCGAGGGTAGGCTGATATCTCAGAAGTGAGATGTTTAAAAAAATACTGAAGCTGATGAAGGTTTTATTATCCGTACTTGATGTAGAGTGACGTTGATAATGTTTATCATTTTCAATTTTCCGCCCACTATTATATAATTATGTTATATAAGGTTATAAGGAAAGGGTATGCGAAGCCGAAAAGGGCTCATAGTTTTCATCATTATGCACAACTTTTAGTATGGAAGTTATGGGACGAACAAAGAGATCGAAAAAAACAGCTGTTCCATACAAAAAAGTGAATGATACTCGACAAAATGTATGGAACAGCATTTTCCCCCCTCGATTCCAGTGTTTGTCCCAACACACAAAAATAGATACTTACAAAAAGACTTACTTACTCACATACAAACAAACACCCCAAAAACATTACCCTCGTTCTTGGTCAGTCAGGTATAAAGAAGCGCCGCGCTGAAGACGAGACCTATACATTAAATACATTTATACAATACTAGCTGCACCCCGCGATTTCACCCGCTATTCTACAGAAACCGAATATTTTTATAAAAAGTAGTAAAATATGTGGTATAAAAAGTAGCCTATGTGTAAATCCAGGGTAAAGCTACTTCCATACCAAATATCATTATATCCAAATCCGTTCAGCCGTTGCAGAGTTGAAGGGGAACAAACACACTTACATACTTACACACAAACTTTCGCATATATAATATTAGTGTATAGAGAAGTTGGTTCAAAAATTATGTGCGGAAAAAAAATACTGTTATTAGTTACTTCCGGATCAAACGCTAAATTTACTGGGCTATAGTCGGCTAGAATTCCTCTTTATTCCTGAAGTGACATAGACTACATTTCGCAGTCGGGTTTTTTGATCTATTTTGTTAATAATACTTGTCCGGTCTTGTAACAATTTTGTTCACTGGTTCCCTGGCGCCTTAAGGCCTTTGACTGCCTACACTGCCGATTCCAAAAATTCGCCACATTCTTATACAGAACTCGAAGCTATGTTTCTTACCAAATTCAAACTACGCACGCTTCGATCTCTGCATAAGGATAGCGCGACCTTTTTAATTATAAAGTAAAGGCCGCCAAAGGATCCGCTCGTAGCGATGTCGTCCATCAAGCTGGAGGCCTACCCGGTGGACGCTTTTCATTTTCGCGGCCACCACTCTGACTGATTTGGTCCACCGGTCGACTTCTCGTATAATATTACCTGTAACAAAATAAAAACCAATTGTTAACACGAAATAGTCTTTGGAAGGGCTTTGGAAGATTCAAAGAATGGAGATTGAGTTTTAATTTTGTAGGGAAAAGAAGTAACATACCCAAACAAAATATTTCAGAATGACAAGCAAAAGTGTTAAGAATAAGGTTAAAGATCTGGTTGCCACTAAATAAGTTTGTATCTTCATCATCATCCACAGCCTGAAGACGTCCAATGCTGAACGAAGGCCTCCCCTTGGATCGCCACGCTAAACGATAATTTTGCAATTTGCGACTTTCATAATGTAATCACTGCTCCTAGTGGGAGGCCTACTTAAGCTGCGTCTTTCATTTTGTAGTCATCAGTCAAGAACCTTTTTGTCCCCACCGGTTATAGGTTTTTGATCAATGTGGCCTGCCCATTGCCACTTCATCGTGCAATCCATGAAAGCTACGTCAGTCTTTAGTTCTTCAGCGAATATCCTCGTTCTGGATTTTATCGTGCAAAGAGTTTGTATACTCAGACTAAATGGCCAGTGGCAGTGTTTGTTACGGTAACCAGCTTGTGTTTGCTGCTCGTCTTGCTACACATTTTTTTTTCCTTCGCTCTGCTGGCTATCACTACCACCTATATACAAGTGCAACAGAAGCGTTGCCGCTGCTTTGCCTACTCTTCAGTGTAAGGATTCGGTTAACATTTTTCTGCAAACAACTAAGAATCCGGAACATCCCTAATTTCCTCTATCCCGAAACAAGTATCAACAGAGGAATTAACGAATAATATGCCACTTTGATTTAGTATCGATACCTGAATATATGCTCCGATACATCACTCGTTTGTTTGCGATTGACGGCTTTTCAATTAATCAAACCGTATGTGTGATGTTAAGAGTTTATCGATAAATGGAAAATAGTTATTTTGTTATATTATTTTTTATTTATTTATTAAGGAACAGCAAACAGCCATATTATAAAATTTAAAACTTAAGTGGTAGCATAAATAAAATTAATAATAATACAGCCCACAGCGCTATTCTCAGATTACTGATAGAGTTATTTAAATTTATCGCTAGCAGTAGCTAACATAGCAGAAAATAAACAAAAATATTTTTTTTTGTAATTCCCAAAAATACACGGAAATGCCTATTTAAACTTACAACGTAATGAAATACACACTTGATTATTTTTTAAAGTTATTTAAGGAAGCTTTGAATTTTTCTGAAGTGCAAGCAAACATAAAATATAATTAAAGCATCCATAATGTATCAGTGTAACGCTTTAGAAAGGTCGTGGCATCAAAGTCCATTGTACTGAAAATTAACAAGACGAAAATATTTATGTCCTTAGTCAGGTCGATAGCTGTCTCGCTCGCGCTATTCACATTATATAATATATTCTAAAAACTTAATTTAAATTTTCATGCTAAATATATTAACTAGCGCTTAACGGTTTCTCTTTAGCTTTAAGATTTAAATTAAAGGACTTTAAGATGTCTAACTAATTCTTATGTTAATCTATACAATACATGTAAAATTTTGCGGCCTGTTTGCTTAAATGTTTGCTTTGTTAGTTTAAATTTATTTAAATAAATGACAAAATGATTTGTCTATTAAACAGCTTAGTTAATATAATTGTGTGATATGCTAAAATAAAAATAAAAATGTAACAAATGATTTAAATAAAAATGTTCAATGTTGTAATCAGAAATAAGTTTTTGTGGAAAGTTTTATTTTGTCCAGACAAACTTTTATAAAACCTGTTATTGGTACTGTATGCTGATCAAAATTATTCTAAACACCATTAACCTACCGTTACTTACTGAGGAATTCCGTTTTCCACCTTCCGTATTCATCATCAGATCAGCTCGTTCTCACAATATTGTATTGTCATAGGAACTTGACAGGTATGCAAAATTTCAACTCAATTGATCAAGAGGAACTGGGGCCTTATCCCGTAACTCTGGTGGCGATAATCTTGCTATCCTGCTCGCTCGCATGGTACGAGTAAGTTGGCGACAGTTGGGATAAGGCCCCTGGTCTTAAATTGAGTTGAGAGAAATTGAGAGATTGACCTTAAAATACATACCTACAAACATACTAAGCAAAATACACACAACTACCTAAACTACTTAGCCTACTACATAAGAAGTAACAGTTGAATTATCCAGAACCATTATAGGTCTATAGACAATCCAAATGTTGCCCACTTGCCCACTTGGTAGTGGGCTTGAAAGACAAGACAAGACAAGCAAGCTGGTGCTCGCAGCGTACCCAGCATGCTGGTGGCATTACCACGCTGAATGGCAATGCTTATGCGTTGAGCCAAATAAACATTGGAAGTTAAATAAAATCTTGTAAAAAGGTGCAAACACATTTCTGAATATCACACTCTCAGTATTTTTTTATCTTGTATCAAATAGATTGTAACGTTTTGGTGTATATACGATACTGGCGATACTGGCATTTCGTTTTTAGATTTAAACATCCCCATAAATGTGAAACGGGTAAGGGTTGTATTGATTTGATCCGGAAAACGGTCCCGTTCTTTATTGCTTGATTTCTTTCGCACCTTCACCGTGAGATTTACTTTTTAGATTTACGATTTCATGTTTTTAGCCGGCTCGCTTTATTGGTAGGCTTGGACGATAACGGCGTGTGAGCTCATTTTCTGGCAATAGATATTCTTTCTATAACTTTGTAATCGATTGCCCTAAAACAGGGCTTATACCCGGTTAATAATTATATGAGAATATAATATAAAATATATTATGTAGAATATAGTATATATGGGTTTTTACTAATGCGATAGTGTGTTTATCTCTTTGTATGTTCCTCTTTCACGCAGCAACAGAGCAACGGATCGACCTGAATTTTTGCAAGGATATGAGTGACATACTTTTTATGCGGGAAAATGTAAGGTTCCTGAGGGTTCACGCGGGTGAAACCGCCGGGCAGAGCTAATAAATAAAGCTTCGCACGTATATCTCCCAACTTGGTTCACTGTATCGGGGATGGTATGAAATACACACAAAGCTAAGGACAAGTAACGCAGTGTATTAAATTCATTATTTATCTGCCCGGTTGGGAATCTAACTGAAGCAGAACGGTTCTCAATGTATACCGGTTTATTCGTTAAACGGCGGTTATATTAAGAGAACGGTGTTCATTTTCACCCACATCGACTGGGAAAACCAAACACAAAGTTTCAAAATTGACCGGGTGCCGACCTCTTATATCGGAAAACGAAAAAAAAATAACTAGAAGTGATATCAGGTTCCGACACAATTTGACACTACTAAATTGAGAAGCGCAAGTTTGTTAAAACAGTAAACACTTTTCGTAAAATCTGTGATAGTTTTTGACCTAACACTGGGTCTGGGTTTCATTATTAAAACATTTTTTTCTTCTGCGGTTTCATTATCGTCAGTATTTATATTAGAATTATAAATAATTTCAAACAGAATATAAATTAAGTATAATAAAATTACAATATTCAAGAAGAAGTAAGAATAAGTATATATGTTGCCGATAACTTTTGTTAAATGATAATTTATTTTTCGATGATCAAAATGATTCTGTCCGCAGCGCCAATGAAAATGTATTTACTTTCTATCTCACTAACGCTAGTATACATTATATCTCTATCCTATTTACTCTAATGCTAACCGTCTGTCAATGTACTAATATTGTGTTTAAGTTTTCTAGCATAGACAGAGATAATGGTTACAATAGTCGCCTTTTAGCGTAATGAAAGATAGAATATGTTATTTTTATCTAAAAATTCCGTTCATAAAAACTGTCCATCTAGCACTTAAAAAATCCTGTACCGGAGCAACTTCTGCTTCATCATTTTCGAATCTCTGTCCTCTCGGAGACTCCTTCAATCTTGGAAATAGATAGAAATCGCTAGGGACAAGGTCGGGTGAATATGGAGGATGCTGAAGTATTTCAAAGCCAGTATCTCAAATTGCAGCCACAGCGGACCTGTGAGCCGAGGCATTATCTTGAGAGAACAATTTTTCTTTTTTTTTACCTCTCAATTTCTCGCGATTACTCTTTTATTTCGTTACGCGCGTTAATATAGAAACCGCAGTACCAGATAGTTGTTCCGATAAAAACATACCAAAGTTGGAATAAAGCGCTGGTTACGGGGACTATGATCAAGCTTTGGCTATTTCAAGGTTGCACTTCGCAAATTAGAGTAAGTGTCTAAGCAAATTAGAGTACTTTTTTATCGGTCTATTTTGACAGATGCGTGTTGCACTTCGATCGTCTTGAGCGCGGAATCTAGTGATGATCAGGGCCCTTATTCTCTATCGCACATGAGATAACTTGCCAATAACGTGTGACGTCATAACATGCTCTAAACTTAAACGCGGCTCCTAATCGCGCTACGAAGTCAAGAATCGCGCGTTTAAGAAACTTAGAGAATACTGTTTCATGCGACTAACACGGAGTTAACTTAACATGGCGCGTAACAAGCTAGTTATGGCAATAGAGAATAAGGGCCCTGTGCGTAAACTTTTATATCTATAGATAGTACAGCACAACAACAAATGAACAACAACAATACAAACAATCCTCTTTGGCAATATGAACCCAAAAAATAAAATGAAAAAATTTAAACCGACTATAAAAATGTACTACCACCCATATTTTTGACATTCATCCAGAATCGCAATATGTAAAATGAACCGAAAACATCGGTTTTGTAGGTAAGTTGGCTGGTTACCAAACTTTGGACATAATCACAGATTTAATAAAAGCTTCTACGTAATAAAGCGTTGTTACTGCTGCATAATCTATGCCTTCGCTTGATGACAGTGACGTCGATTCTGTTATACCATTTTCTAAACTAAACCAATTTTGACAGCTCTAGAACTATTGCCATACTTATAACCAAGGATCTTGTATCACACTGGATAGAGTGATTGCTTTGGCAGCGTGTCCACTTTCTGTTGTGACGTTTAGTGAGTAGGGAAGTGAAAACTAGTGCAGAATCTATCGATAAAAATGTACACAGTGTACAAAACTAAGAATTTGTAAATTAAGAACACAATGTTTGCAAAAATATGTACTTTATTGAACATCGAAACTCGTAATTGCCATGTAAATAGTACGAATATATATAGTATATATAGTAACTATGAAAGTTAATAAGTATCTACACCGTCTCCTAGTTTCTTTTATTCTTCCTAGTTTTTTAATTGACAGCCCAGTCATAAAACTAGATTTTTCAAAACGTTTTCAACAAAGTCGAGAGTATTTAGGTGGCTCCCAGTTTTCGCGCCTCACAGCCTTTATCCACTGATTTCTGATTTCCGGACATTTTGGAAACCTATAACAAAATGTTTTATTTTAATTAATTGTTTAACCATGACACAACATTGGTACAAATTATCATACATTTCAAGCCGCGAAAGCTTCAAAAAGATTAAAATTAATTATCGATAGAATACGTATCAAGCCGATTAAACGCGGAAAGGAATTAACGGTTCATGTTTCACTTAATGTAGTATATGTAGGATATTACAAGAATATTATTAGATAAATATCGACCAAATATCGACAAAGTTTGAAACGTGCAGTGGTACTTCACTAGCAGGAACACGTAAAACAATGCATTTATTTATCTTAAATTAATGCTTAAATTCATTACTAAATAACACTGCGTGATAGTTGTATGACTTCAAACATGTATATTCTTTAAGTGAAACGAATATTTAGCTTTGATTCTGGTTATTTTAGGTAAAAAACGCTACAAAAGACTTACGTGTGAAATGATAATTCTGGATCTTTTACTCCCCTTTTCGTTGTTCTCGATGCACAATACACAGCACAACACGCCATAATGCCACTATGTATAACAATATTAAGTATTCACAGCGATATTTTGATCCAATTTGCTTTTTTAGTAAGACGGGTCGCAATGTTGTGACCGACTAGTCGGTCAAAGTGGACACAGAGTGCGAGGTTGCCAATCTTACAATAGCTCTCTCGCTTACTCTATGCGACGACCCGTGAAATAAAAAGAGAAACATGACAATGTGAACATCGGAGCGGCAACGTCTCATGGGTCTGTCCAGTATGATGCTTCGTCTAAGCTTATAACCTTGTAAAATAAAGCACTTGATAAAGTTTTAAATGTCATGGAGAAACAAAATATTTTAACGTAGCGTCAGCCTTTTGGGTACTCTGCCCGCGGATACTGACCTGGGCCGCTAGTCTCGACTTTTCGCTATGCACTTTGCGACCGAATTCGGTCGCTATGACGCAAAATTCAACGCTATTTTTGCGTTTTTTCAGAACAATTAGTGTTCGTTGTCGAATTTTTGCGTTTTTTCATTAACAATTGGTGTTCTTTGTCATATTTCAACGATATGTTTGCGTTTTTTTCATTAAAAATTCGTGTTCTTTGTCGAATTTTTGCGTCATAGCGACCGAATTCGGTCGCAAAGTGCTGTAGCGAAAAGTCGAGACTAGTGCCCCTGAGCTCTGTTTTTATCTGTAATTTATAATAATTTTGGTTGTAATTTTAACTCTTTTATTTAAGTTTAGATTGTATTGATATTCAATGTTATTTATGCTCAATAAATAATCACACAATTAAGAAAAAAAATATATATATATAAACTTTTTTTTTATGCCGTAGGTGGCAATTAAGCACATGAGATTGTACGAAAGAGATTGTTTAGAAACACGAGATTGTGCTTTTAAGTATATCCTAACTAATATTATAAAAGTAACTCTGTCTTTCTGTCTGGGTGTATGTCGCGTTATCACGGCTAAACGGCTGAACAGATCGAACTGAATTTTTAAGGAACGAACGAGAGAAATAAATACTTTTTTTTTGTTTTTAGGTCCACGTGAACGAAGTCTCTGGTGACAGCTATTATATATTTATTATATGTGCTATTATGTATTTCATTACTTTTATAATGTATTACTTACAAAAATATTTACTGCTTGCGGGAGCTGGACTGCTCGGAGTATATACGCAAATCTATTATAGCACTTAGCTCTTTATTAGTATATTCGTTGGTATATTCCTATTGTAAACTCTTTAGTTTTTATATTGCGTTTTAGTTGATAAAATATTTGTAAAATTTGATAAATGGCACGGATCCCGGAGTCCGTGGAGCAGTATTGTAAAATATATATAAAAAAAAAAAAAATTAAGAAAAACACTTGTTTATTTATGTAATCTCCTTTGATACCTTATATTACTTATATGATGGACCAAACCTCCTCGGAGTGAAAGTACCCTAAATATTGAAGTTAGCTAATTTTACTCATATTTTTTTTTTTTTTGAATAAATATCTGCATTCAAAGATCTTTTTATAGTCACTGCTACAAGTTAAAAAAGTATAAAATAAACTTAACTGTAGTTCTTTTTTGCAATTGGATTTCATGGTCTTTCTGAAATTTTTGATGCAACGTTTATCAGAAAGATTTTTTCCTTATGTGTCCCTTTCGATCAGTATCTTAAAATATAAGTATGCTTATTTTCTACAATTAGCGGGTTCGATTCCCAGCCCTGGCAAATGACTTTAAAAAAATCTTTGAATGCAGTTATTTTTGTTTCAAAAAAAAAAAGAACAAGTATAACGCGGGCTTCACCGGTGCTCGAACGCGTCCGTAAGCGAAGGCTGAACGCAGCCTAAACACACGGGCGCCCCGCCAATGACACCGCCGGCGCGCGAGAGAGAGAGAGAGAGGACCGCCGTCCGCCGCCCGCGACTCGCAAGGCGCTCGCAAACAATATCATTTTGTATCGTTTTTTATTGACTGTTGTGACCGTGTTTTACCTTTACTTTGATATTATAGTGTACTCTTTCGAATCGTGCTATCGAATTCATTTACCACCCCCTGAGAACCTACGAACCCCAACTTATAGTGGCGCCCAACGTGGGGCTGATCGAAAGTGAAAAACGTTGAAACGTGAAATACACTAAAGTGACTCAAAGTGCTACATTCCTATCGAGAACACAGACGCTGTGAACCTTTTCCGATAGTGCATTATTGTGGCAGGTTCTACAAACAGTCTAAATCCGAATTTGAAAAACACTTACTTGGGCGAGTCCAATTTCAAATTCGAGAAAACGCGTGAACGGGCGAGTCCATTCTTTGGAGATTTCGTGCGGCGGAAAGCAAGAAAACCCGACCGAGACGGCGATTTTACATGTGCACGCGACGTAAAACGCGTACCTATTCACAGAGACGTCTACACTACCGGCCGAGGAGTTCATCATTTACCGGACAGATAGCGACCGTCCATATTTTCATCACCCGTACCGCATCAGTCCAGCGAGAAACAGCGATCGCCCTGTTATAATGCCGCGGACACGACGTGCCGGAAGAGATGAAGGATCGGAATCTGATACCGACGAGTTAAATACATCAATGGTACCACCAAATACCATCACCATGTCAAACGACATGCTTCAGACCCTTGTCTCCAGCATCACGAAGAGTCAAGTGGAAGCGAACCGAATACTAATCGAAAGCCTAACGCTAGCTGGAGCGACCAGTAACAGAACACCTACGCCGTGCAATTCATCACCGATTCTCGACGCGCAGGCACATTCAATGCGATCAGGCAACTTCGCGAAGTGCACGGCGCGCTTCGATGGATTATCGAAAGACGCGGACCAGCTCGAGGCGTTCATCGATGCCATCGAGATATTCCGAAACTGCACTAACGTCAGCGACGAGAATGCTCTACGTGGACTACCTATGCTCCTGGTCGGCGAGGCTGCCGTCTGGTGGAAAGGTGTGAAGTCATCGGTGACGTCGTGGTCCGATGCACTAAACCATCTTCGCGGGATGTACGGAGTGCCACGACCCGCGTACAAAATTCTACGTGACATTTTCGCTACGGAACAAAATAGTGACCGAGCTGACGTATTTATTAGTAGAGTGCGCGCTTTAATATCTAAATTACCGTATAAAGTGTCGGAAGAGATGAAGATTGATATTGTGTACGGACTGTTAGATCGTAGGATAAGGAAGCGAGTGTCTCGCGACGCGGTGGACGACTTGGAACAGCTGATTCGCAAAGGCAGGTTAGTCGAGGAGTCATTGGCGGAGGTGAGTTCATTTAATAATAACGTAACCTCTGTTGTTAACCCGTACGCTGTCGCACGGGACCGTTCGAGTACAGGTGTTAACCCTGCGAATGTCTTAGGTAGTACCCCGCACATATCGAAACCCGATGTTAAGTCGACGAACGATTCTCGCGACGCGCTTACCACGAATAGCTGGCGCGCGCCAAGCGAAAAACGTTACGATAGTGAGGGGCAAAGGCGGGTTCGACCAAAATGCACTTATTGCAAAAAATTTGGCCACTCTTTGAACGAGTGTAGAAATATTGAGAAGAAGAAAGATTTTAAGAACGATAGTAGTCCTAATTCGATAAAACCGAGTGATAGCACCCAGTTACGTTGTTACGGATGTGGTCAGCTGGGAGTGATACGTTCGCGATGCGAAAATTGTAAAGATACGCATAATAGTAAGAAGTCTGATTTTTGTAGCGCCTATATGGCCGACAGCGACGATGCACGCCCCCTAGTGGATATTCAGGTCGCGGGTCGTACGGGCGTGGCCATTATAGACACGGGGGCCACCCACTCTATCGCGGGCCCCATGTTATATAAAATACTAATCGACGCTGGCGTAGAATTTAGAGAAGTATCGCGTACGATAGCGCTTGCCAATGGATCGCAGCAACTGTGCACCACGCTCGAGTGTGATACCGAGGTCACTTTAGAAAATCGCGTTATACGTATCACCTTCTTGGTGTTGCCGGATGCGCAGACACGGACACTCTTAGGTAGGGATTTTATTATGAAAGCGACTGTAGTGCTGGACTTACCCCAGAGCAGCTGGCGTTTCAGCGATGAGCCACGGCGCTGGCATCCGTTTGTCACCAGCTTCCACTTACCTACCGGCGGCGATACGGAACTGATGAAGGTAGACGTAGCGAGTTTGAAGCTAAGGGACGACGAGGGCACTAAGCTGACGGCAGACCAGCGGGCCCAGTTGAACGCGTTTCTGGTAAAGAGGGCCGACCGCTTCGCGAAGGAAGGGCCCCCTACAGAATATGCCACGCACCGATTGAAGATCGACGAGCACCAAGAGCCCATCGCCTCACCCCCCTACCGGATGTCTCCTGGTAAGAAGGCGATTTTAGAACAGGAGTTGCAGAAGCTTCTGGATGCTGACGTGATAGAGGAATGCGAATCACCGTGGGCAGCTAACGTGGTCCTCGTGACGAAAAAGGATGGCGGCGTTCGACTTTGTGTAGACTACAGGAAGTTGAATGCCGTGACCGAGCCTGACCGCTACCCACTTCCGCGGATCGAAGATGTTCTCCACGCGGCCAAGAACACGAGTTTCATGACCACCTGCGATCTCCGATCCGGCTATTTCCAGCTTAGCGTTGAGGATGAGGATCGCGACAGGACAGCGTTCGTGAGTCCGCTCGGCTGTTACCGATTTAAAAGGATGCCAATGGGATTGCGAAATTCTGGTGCCACTTTCCAGCGACTCATGGATCGATTCAAGTCTGGCAAGGAGCTGGCAAACGTTTGCTTGCTAGCCTATTTAGACGACCTAATTATTCTGTCAGAGTCGTTCCCTAAGCACCTGGAAGACCTGGAAGCCGTTTTCGACAGGCTCGAGATGTACAAGTTGCGTGTTAACCGGGAAAAAAGTTGTTTCGCCCGTGAATCGGTTAAGTTTCTTGGCCACGTGATTGTGCCAGGTGGACTAAAAGCAGATCCCGCTAAGACCGCGGCCATAGCTGACATGCCACCGCCGAAGAACATCAGACACGTGAAAACGTTTCTGCAGACGTCCAGCTGGTTCCGGCGATTTATACCCAATTACGCTGACGTTGCCAGACCTCTGACGGAACTTCTCAAGAAGGACAGTAAATGGACATGGACTGCGCAACAACAAGACGCTTTTGACCGTATCAAGAACCTACTCGTGTCAGCTCCAATACTGCGGCAGGCCGACGAGACATTACCGTTTACACTCAGAACTGATAGTAGCGGCTATTGCCTCGGAGCAGTTTTGATGCAGGGGGAGGGCCCCGAAGAACGACCGGTAGAGTATGCGAGCCGTTTGTTGAATAGCGCTGAAAAGAATTATAATACGACGGAGAGAGAAGCGCTAGCAGTAGTTTGGGCCGTAACTAAATTCCGCGGGTACATCGAGGGATCGGAGGTAGTGGTTAAGAGCGACCACCAACCTCTACGATGGCTTATGACCGTGAAGACGCCCAGTGGCCGCCTGGCTAGGTGGGCCCTTACGCTACAAGAATACAACCTCCGCATAGAATATACACCAGGAAGATCGAATGCTATCGCTGACACCCTATCGCGCCCACCATGCACAGACGAGGCAGATTGCGACATCTGCTACGCCGAGGTCGATGTCCCATCAAGGAGCCCCAAGGATGTTCGTGAGAACCAACTTATGGACCCTGAAGTACGGAAGATCGTGGACGACCTCGAGTCAATCGACGATCCGTTCAGGGGGAGGAGTTGGTCTGACCGGGGCTATGTAATATCCGATGGCGTATTATACAGATACGGACCAGAGGAAGCCGATGAAGAGACGGCATGCCTAGTCATCCCTGAGCACGAGCGCGAGAAAATCCTAGCTGAATACCACGATGCGCCAACAGCTGGACACTACGGTGTTGAGCGCACGTTGGACCGGGTGAAGACGAAATACTACTGGCCCGGAATGAGACAGTCTATCGTCACTTACCTGAAGAAATGCGTAGACTGCCAAAGATACAAGGCTGATAATAGAAAACCAGCCGGTCTTCTACAAACACCAGCGACCAACCGACGCTTCGAAGTGGTCGCCGTAGATTTATTCGGTCCATTACCAGAGACTGCTGACGGGAACAAGTGGATACTGATCCTCGAAGATACGTGCTCTCGATGGGTAGAGTTATTTGCTCTTAAGAACGCCACCAGCTCGGATTGCACTAAAATTCTGATCTCCGAGGTATTCCTTAGATATGGAGTACCCAGACGTATCATAAGTGACAACGGAGTCCAGTTCATTAGCGAGATAATGCAACAGATGTGCCACGCATTCGGAATTACCCAGTGTCTCTCGCCGGTATACCATCCTCAAGCGAACCCAGTGGAAAGAAAAAACAGAGACTTGAAGCCGCGACTCGCCATCCTGGTTGGAAAGGACCATAACACGTGGGATACTCATCTGCCCGCCATTCGCTTCGCGATGAACTCCGCAGTAACGAACAGCACAGGATACTCACCAGCGTACCTTACGTTTGGAAGAGAAATACGCGCGCCAGCCGACGCGTTCACGGATATGCGTGCTATCATAGAAAGCGATAACACAGTGACGAGCCTTACCCCTTACCTGCTGAAAATGTCGAACGTACTGCTAGATGCGAGGGAAGTACACGAAAAGGCTCAAGCTATTCAAAAGCGTCACGCCGACGAAGCTCGCCGCCCAGCTCCGATATACTCCGCCGGAGATCTTGTCCTTTTAAAAACGCAAGGCAGTAACGATACGACCCGCGGACAAACACCTAAATTCATACCCCGCAGAGACGGACCGTACCGTATTAGGGAAGCCGTGAGTGCAACCACGTACACCCTGGAACGGATATCTACCAGCGAGATTTTAGGTCGTTATCACGTTTCCCAGTTGACCCCATTCGTAGGAGACGTACCACCTGTACCGGTCAACGAGAAGCGTAAACGCGGGAGGCCTAAACGTTTTGTTGACTAACCTAGTTGCGAGGGCGCTTTGTCTAGGTTAGAGGGGGAGGATATAACGCGGGCTTCACCGGTGCTCGAACGCGTCCGTAAGCGAAGGCTGAACGCAGCCTAAACACACGGGCGCCCCGCCAATGACACCGCCGGCGCGCGAGAGAGAGAGAGAGAGGACCGCCGTCCGCCGCCCGCGACTCGCAAGGCGCTCGCAAACAATATCATTTTGTATCGTTTTTTATTGACTGTTGTGACCGTGTTTTACCTTTACTTTGATATTATAGTGTACTCTTTCGAATCGTGCTATCGAATTCATTTACCACCCCCTGAGAACCTACGAACCCCAACTTATACAAGTTATTTTTTTTCTGAATTAATTATAATGGTAATTTAGATAATTATAACATCATTACACCATAATATTATAAATGCGAAAGTTTGTGTGTAAGTATGTAAGTGTGTTCCCGTTCAACTCGGATGAACGGATTTGAATTAAATTTGGTATGGTGGTAGCTTACACCCTGGATTAACACATAGGCTACTTTTTATTTCGGAAAAATATTCGGTTTCTGTGGAATAGCGGGTGAAACCACGGGGCGCAGCTAGTATTTCATAAATCCTCCGTCTCTTAATAAGTTGTTCATAATGGCGAGTACAATAATATCCTTAAGGTGAGGTCCAATCGCAAAACAACAAAAAGTTGCATTTTCAGCGCTTTGTTCGAAGTGACCAGATTACTTAATCAGGAGCAAAAATACTGCAGGTAGAAAATAAAACTGAAATTACGTTTAAACGAATGAAATTTCGAAAATCTGTCAGTTACAAAATAAAAAATCGCAAAATGACCCCCTGAAAAATCCTTCTGAAATAAAATGCTCTGAATTTTCAGCGGTAACTACAAATTTTTGTTTACAAATTAAATATCCAGGCTAGTGGTTTATACGGCGAACCAGGTAGTTTTTTTATTTGATTTGTATATTTCCGATAATCCGCAAAAAAGCAATGAAAAACTACAATTTACCGTTTCCTGGTCAAGTATGATATGCGATTTTCAACTTTAAACCTTAGAACTTTGAGCGGGACAGTACTCATTTCAAATCACGATCAGTCCTCGCCTTAATTATTTTTTCAGTGTATAACCAGTCACCCAGTATAAGGCAAACCCATCTCCGCAACTACAGACATAAGTCCAATCTCCACTCTTGGCTACTATCTCCATTATTATTCCACGCTTCCGCTGAAAAACTCCATCTGAATTTCAGATACGGCACATCTACTACCAAAACACTCGCACAATATATTTTGTAGCTCGAATCGACAACAATGAACCTTATATCTCTATGATAAGGCGTGGAGACCTGTAGAGTTTGTTGGTAATTGGCTAAACGGTTGGATGGACTCTATTTTCATTTTCGCGGCGTGGTTATTACGTAAAGTGGTCGCGTCGGTGTCGCGGTGGAGTTGAAAGTTAATGCTTTATGCGACTAGCTGTGTCTCGTGGTTTTACCCGCTTTTCTATAGACACCGTATTTTATTTAAGAATAATGTTTCTGGAGTCTGTCCTAAAATTGCGACCGGAACCACCGGACGGGCAGCAGCGTTCTCTTAGTAAGCGATGAGCGTTCTGCGATCCCCGAGAAGCCTGCAAAGCGTGGGGATTGTAGTTTTTCGAAGGGGGAGGCTTTTTTCAACACTGGACGTCTTTTGGCTGAAAATGAAGCGCCACTTGAATATCCAAGCATTGAAAACAAAAAAAAGAGAGAGAGGAGAGGAAGAGAAGAAGAATGAAAAAACAAATTTTTCAATAAGTGAATTGAATGAACAGGGTAACCTATGCAAATCGATTACCCTTCGAAGACTTTAGAGTTTATTTATGTGATGTAGTTTGGTTGGGATTGTATAATAATCTTAGAGATATATTTCTAGAGCCGGTGATCCGAACATCCCGATGTGTGATCATTGTTGCCAGCTATATTAAGTCAGTACTAACTACGTCGCACCGTATGCAAGACATGCATTTTGAGACAACTCGACGCAACGACGAAAAACAATTGTATATTTATGTTATGAATTATATCCGGGTCCTCCATAAAGTCTTGAAACTCTTACTTGACTGGTCTACCAGGATTTCCTGTGGGAGACATCGTTAAAGAGTGGTTGTTGCTCAACATACTTTTGTATGCTACGGAGTGACGAGACGAGCACGTCCCTCGCCTGATGGTAAGCATCACGCTTGCTTATGACATTTCACAGCCACTCAAAACTTTGAAATTTAACAGTTCAATATAATGCGCGGCAATGCACTGCGCTCGTCACCCTGAGATATTAAGATGCTCATCAGTAATTTCACTTGAAGAATTGCCTTTCAACCCGGAACACCGTAATGTTTGCATGCTACTGCTTGGTGACTGAATAACTGGCAAAGGAGTACTTCGCGGACTACAAAAGAGTCCTACCATTACAAAAGGCAGCCCGATCCAACAGCTCTTAGTTGGTTAATCCGAACCGTTAGCTCCCGCCAATCCGATCCGACAGCTCCTGCCAACTCGATCCGACAGCTCCCGCCAATAGGAAGTGTTCAGTATTTGGTACAGGCGATGGTTACCAAAAGCACATAATTGACCTCGCCGGCTGTGTCGAACAATCTCAGGATCTGTCCGAAGATCGATCAGATTCTCTTCAAATAATGAAACAGGTAGTAACCGAAACGCTAGGGCTCGAGCGCACACCCCTTCTGGGGTACCAGGGCAAGTATGATTTCTCCCTCCCGGGTTACGGACCAAGCCGGGGTTCGTACCGTAGCGGTACCCTTGCGCTAGTCACCCTCGCGTCTATAGTTTTAGGGCTCAACGCCATAGTATGCATTCGCCAAAGTAAAATTTTGTAGTGGCCAGTAGAGGCCAACACAACAACGTAGAACTATAAAAAAATAATAAATAAATGGCAGCCATATGGTCAAACGCAAACCTCGTCAAACAATACTGTATACAGTGAATAAACAATGAAGATCAGAATGAAGAATCGATCCGGAATATTCCATGACGTATGGATCATACGAATGGAATTGTTTGGTTGATTTCTCTTCCCTATCTATGCTTTTAGGCGATGATTCCCTTTGAGATTTGGGTTTTCTAGGAAAAAAAATAGATTTTCCGTGTCGTAATTTTGTCTAGTATTTGTAATCCGACTACCCCAAGAAGAAGGTTAATGTTTTTGAGGTATGTAATAAGTATGTTTAAGTTTGTGTATTCGTATATATTACCTCTGCTTTAATATTTAAACAACTCACTGCTGAGATATCAGCCTACTAGATTAGATCATATCCACCACGCTGGCACAATGCGGGTTGGCGGATTCACATACGCCATCGAATTTCTTCTCCAGAAATATGCAGGTTTCCTCACAATGTTTTCCGTCACAGAAAAGCCAGTGGTATATTTGTACGTAAGTTCCACAGAAGTCACTGATAAGGGCCCGCCAGGTTCGACCCCACGACCCAACGAATGTGAGGCGAGCGTGCTCCCAATGAGCTACCACCGCTACCATATTACCTCCCTTAGCCTAAATGGCTTGACCGTATTTGGAGATCGGGTGTCATTGGATTCTTCTATATGCCCGAATCATCATTGCTTAACATCAGGTAAGATGTGGTCAAACTGTAACTTATTTTAAAATAAAGTTTAAACTCACACATACATTTTAATAAAGTGCTTATGAAAGGGCTGGCAATACACTTCGTTATTTCAAAACAGTCCATCTTTCCGTATCAGCAATTTAATCCCAAAACGCCTATACACCTACTCCCGCACAAAAAATACGATTCTACATACACATTTCATCCGCTCCTAGTATAATATTCTCGTTACCCAACCTTCATAAAGCAGGTGAGCCTTTCCATTTTTGCAGGCAGATTACTCGCCCTTTGTCCTAGCTGTTTATCAAAAACTCCGCTAGCCTCAGAAAGGATTACGTGAGAGAATACAGGCAAGAAGCAGTATGGGCTATATTGGTTTTGGATACAACTGGCATTAAAGGACCATGATTCTAATCGGCGCGCGGCAATAATCACATTCGATATAAATTTCTACCAACAATATTGAAAATACTACTAAATCAACCAAAAGGAGGTAAAGGGCCAATCATTGCTTACACTAGGAAATATCACGATAATTACAAAAAGAGCTTATTTTTTTTTCATAATTTTACTTACGCTTACTTTGCTGAGCTAAGTCTTACCTTTTGTCTTAAGGGCATCCAAAGCTTTTCACCGGTAAAATGTATTAAATTATTAAAATTGTGATTGTAAAAAAAAAACGAATTCAAAATGTAGGCATAACGAGCTATGGACATAACAGAGAGGAATCCAACCATCGTCAAAATCGGTCAAGCTATTTACACCATAATCCCAGTGAATGTTACAGTTATAGTTTAAATTAACTTTAACAGTTTTACAGTTAAACGAGTCGGCTTTGTTTGACAGCTTTTAACTTTATCGTTTACTTGAACCTGCTTATCTTGCGTAGTTATTGTTACCGTTAAATGATGACGTCATTATGGCCACAGTTGAATGGAAAACACATTTCCGCTTAACGGTAGTTTTAACTGTAGTTATGACTGTAGTTGAAAGTTAACTGTAGATGATGCAACCCAGCCTAACGCTGTATCAGCTATATAATTATATTATACTTACATAGTACCATGCAACCCCAATACACCCCCAAACATAACCCTCCTTCTTGGGCAGGGTAACAAAAAATATGTAGGTAATATCGTTAGTTTTGTAATGTTACTAAATCACATTATTCTCTTTTGGCGTTAAAATAAAACAAATTGAAATGTACGTTTTATAATGTACCGTTATAAAAATAAGAAATTAAATAAAAAATGTACCTTTAAGTATAAAAGCGTGTTTCCTCATTTCCTGAAAATTATTTTTGTGTATAAAATATGAATGCGAAAATGCTTCTTTACGTGAAAGCTCCTACTCTTTTTCCTGCTGCTAAAATTAGCAGCGTGTGGCTCAAAGCAATTTTGAAGTTTAACAAACGAATTTGTATGCATGAGCCGTCGAATTTTCATCGAACCTACGTCGCCTTATCCCATATTTATTTACGTGAAAATTCATGAATTTGTCAACGCACGTTGCTATATTACGAGTTATAAAGATTTACAGTAAGATATTTATGATATACTGCGATCCTTGAAGCGTGTCTCTTTGAGAGAGCGTGAGAGATGAGGTGTAAAATCTAAGATTTTTGAGTTGTAAAAATTGACGATGCTTATACCTAACCTATCTATCTTCCACATCTTTAAAATCAAATGCCGACCGTAAAAAAATCTCGCGATAACTCGAAAATGGCTCGACAATATTTTTTTTTTCGCAATGCTGAAGTGGTTTAGGAAAATGAGCATTCACTTCACATGCTTTCATCTTACTTGTGCGTTTACTCAGCTTTCAAAATAGACCGGCAGGGTATAGCGATGCATTTAATATGCCTTATAACGGGCACAGGGCGTGGGTTTAGAATGTTAAAAAACCCTTAGGGACTCTGTCATCAATTCAAATGAGTCAGCTACTTTCCGATTTGTGCTAATTGGCGAGTAACTTATATTAATTTCATTTGGCATGTAAATTATATCTCTTCTTCAGCTTTTGTGAGTGTTAGCGCAACTTGCCAGTTTAACTATAGTGAGTAGCTTTCTTGGTACTTTAATTGGAGATGATGAAAGAAGCCATAAGAAAACATTTATTCTGTGCATAGTAAGTACATAGAAAGTATTTGAACAAAAACAAAAGTTCATGAAAGTGGACGATACTAAATAAATGTAATTCTTAAGTAATACCAAATACGAGAACTTTCTTTGCTACTACGAATTATTTGCGAATTTCACCAGAAACGAAAGTATGTTTTTTTTTTTTTCAACGTATTTTAACATTTGTTTCCTACACTTTTCCTGCACACGTCAGAAACATTACGTTAAAGATATGATACGAAAAAAAACATTTTTTGCATTTATATCATTCCCAGTCCAGGGGTGCTACTGATGGTTTAAAACTCACAACATATTATTTTCATTTCGAAAGACATTTGTACTAAGTTTGTTTAAGTTATCATCATTAATTAAATGTAACTTACTTTTAATTAATGATGATAACTTACGAAAGTAAGTGTTTTTACAAATTATTATTCAATTTCGTAATGGCTGAATGAATTTGGATGGAACTAGGTGTGGAGATAACTCATTCTAAGCTAAGCTAACTCATTCGTGATGGTGCGGAGTTTTTTTTTGACTTGTTATGAATATTTTTGTATTAATAATAGTAAAATTATAATTTTATATTTTATTTACAAAAACATTATTTTTGGAAACATATTTTTACGTCACATATTGTACTACACACACACACACACACAAACACACACAATGTAATGTGAACTAAACCTTATATAGGGGACATATAATAACTATCTTTCTATATTAACCATATTTCCATGGGCTTTTACAGCAGGACATAAGCGTCGATTTCCGCTAAACCAAACTTATTGTTATTGCTGTCTCTTACTAATAGAAGCACAAGAAAAAGATAGCACGCATTTTAGTTGTGACAAACGACTTTACTGATTAAAGCCGCGTAGGATAACGTACATTAGCGACACTTAAAACTTGTTTTAAATCGTCTCCCGCTGCGGTCTCGTCTAAGTTTGTATGGAGAACTAAGATCTGACTAATTTGACAGCACTATAACTCATGCCATCTCTATCTTGTGTTTATATTTAGTAAAAGACAGTGATAGCTTAATTACGTTTAGTGAGTGTACGGTGGAATTGCGGCCTTTATCTGACTAAATATGTAAGCGCCATTCAGTTTTAACCGGATTTTTTGGGAGACTTTTATGTATGAGATCGTCTTCTTGTGAAATCTACACAAGAAGACGATCTCATTCTCTTCTTGTGTAGATTTTCTTTGGTTTGGACGCAACTGTAGAACACCAGTATAGTAGCTGCACCAAAAGCTATTGAGGTCCGCGTACGTTCTAAAACAGGGACTCTACTCTTCATGTCGTGAAAAATGAGACAAACACAACAATAAACAATCGTAACAATACATAATCGTAGCCGTGTCCTGTTTGTGCGTAGCAAAAAGATTTTGTTGCAGTGCCCATGCTAGCTCTGCTGGGCTCGTATCGCCACCCGATAAGGTGTATGGTCGCGCAGCGGTGTCGGCTGAGCCTAAAATTCATCGCAATAAGCGCCTCACGGTACGGGCCCTGAAGCATCGAAAGACAGGCGCAGCAGCGTCCTTTTAATATCTATAGTAAACGGCGAGCATTCTGCAATTCCGAAGCCACCTGCCAAGTCTTTTCTATCGAGAAGACCTTTGTTCAGCACTGGACGTCTTTGGCTGGAGATAATGAGACCTCGCGATGCCCATATCTTCACAACTCCTGGACCGATTAAGCTCATATTCGAACTTAAAAATTGTATTGAGAGGAACTACTAGCCTACAAAATTTCATGAAGATCTGAACAACGGTTCGCAAGTTATCATCGGACAAACATACACACAAACATACAAACTCTGAGACCTTCGCTTCGCTCGGTCAATTAAACATACACAGCAAAAAACAATCAAATTAATGAAACCGTAGTACCGCGTCACTTGAGCCATCCTTTTGCACGCTTATTAAGCGCAACACGGCGGTGGCGCGTTCGCGTACGTGCTCGTCTTTCCTCTCTTTTTTTTAATTTACACTAGCGACTCGACTCGGCGACGCGTGTTATTTAGAAAAATAAACATTCCGTGAAAATTTAGCTAACTGAAGGTGAATACCGCATCAAAATCCATTGCGTGGTTTAGGAGGAGTTAGCGGATATACGGACAGACAGACGCGGAATGCGACTTTATTTTATACCATGTAGAGAAAGTAAAGACGATGTAATATTTTATTTTCTACACATTAAAATATCACTTTAAGATTTCTGACTTTGTATGTGGTTTTGTTTGCTTTTTTATTATGCTAAAGACGAAAATTGATAATCAAGTCTAGTCTATTATATTAATGTTATTACTATTTTTAGTATTTTGGGTGACAAGCCTGAAATAAACATTATTATTATTATTCCACGTATTTATTTTGTTTCTTAAATTTAGGTTTTTTACAATATTAATATAAAAAACATAAATGCTATAAAAAACTTAAGCCTAGAGTCCCACCGACAGCGAGGCAGGGCCCAAGCTACCGGCGGTTAGGGCTGCAGAGTGAGGAACTTCCTGACAATACGCGCCGTGTCAAGGATGGCTGCCCTCTGCATCTGGCCCTTCAGCCAACCGTCTAGCGAGAGCCTCTTGAGATGTTGGTCGAGGCTCTTCGCTATAAGGTCGTTCGCTGAAATGGCGGTAACCTCGTGAGCCAAACCAAGTGACTTGCTGAGTTTGTCCTTCTCGGATTTCACAAAGCTCTCGTGATGCGGGATGGTGATGTCGACTAGCACTGCCCGGCGTTGGGACCGGTCAACTACCACGATATCGGGCTTATTGGCGACAATAGTCCTGTCCCTGATAATAGGGCGGTCCCAATAGAGCAAAGCACGACCATTCTCGTGCACTGGCGCTGGTGCGTACTTATAGTACGGCACCTCAGATTCGACAAGGCCGTATTGAAGGGCAAGTTGCTGATGGATGATCCTGGCCACCTGGTTGTGCCTGTGCAAGTACTCGCCGTTAGCAAGATGCGAACAACCGGACATTATGTGCCTGAGTGACTCTCCGGGACGGTGGCATGCCCGACATGTCGATCGTACCGTCCTTCAGGATATATTTCCGATAGATGTTTGTCTTGTTCATTATTATAATTATTAAACTATGTTTCAATTTCTTCCATATGGAGACTATGCTGCCGATTTATAAAGGTTGCTCACGATTTATAAATTTTCACGCAGAGCTCGAAACGTGCGTTGTTCGAAATTGGTAGGATAAGCTTAAAACAAGCGCTATATTATAAAAATGGCGCGACTTCCTTCACAATTAATCGAAACCCAAAATAAAAAAACGAGATATCCGTCAATTTCTAACAGTCAAAAAAAGTACTTGGCTCGTTTTTGCCTTAACTACTAGGCGAAACAGTCCCGTCCAAAATACTGCGAAAGATGTTCTAATCGAAACTGAACGTCCGATGCAATTTCCAATGCGTTAATTTAAATAAAAAAGTTCGCTTGTTTTGCAAAACGAATCCAACCACCGCGATGGATCCATGGAATAATAAAAGTTGGAAAGGTCATTTAAGTAATTTTGAGAGTAGCCTACTTCCTGAACATAGTGGTATATAACTATCACAAATGCATTGAGAAATATCTGTGTCTCTTTCACATCGCCGTTTATTCTCATTATTTATGGATGAGCTTTTCCATCTCATCATGATCAGGGTAAGTTAATTTTTCACCTATTTAACTTGGCCTAGTAACACAAGAACGTGTCATTAATCATAAGTAAGATCCGGGCATAAAGAACATTCTGATGACACTTCACTCGTCAAAACAGGACAAGCCATTTAGGCCGCGGGAGTTTTTTCTTTATGGTTCTCGGTGACTAGACGAATAAGTCGCACACCTGATGTTAAGCTTAACACTTGCTTATATCAGTTCAGTGCCATCCAGAATTTTTAAGTTCAGCATTTTAAAAACATGCGCGACGATGCACTGCGCTCGACACCCTGAGATATTAGATAATACTCCTATACTAGGCAACATGGGAACACACAAATATATACATACTTACCCCAAAAATATTGCCCTCCTTCTTGGGCAGACGGATCAAAAATATACTATAGTCAAAAGAAAAATAAATATAAAAAACGATATTTTTTTAGAAAGCTTGATAAGTGATACTTCGGTGAAGTACGTGGCCATTCCAAGGTAAATTCTTCTGATACTCCATGGTCAGCTCCACCGCTTTTACCAAACGATTGGAAATGGCCGTAAGGCAGAACTTCTAACGGCATATTTGCCACAACGATTCGGTTAAAATCCAGTTAAAGCGATGTCACAATGTTATGTCGCAATGCTTGTAATTAGTGAATGTGTTTACCTAAATGCTTTTAATGCAGGAATTTTAAAGTAATTTGTACTTTAAGCTAATTGTATTAAAATATCTAATGACAAGGTACCGTAACGTATATTTTACCCGACTGCACAAAATGAAGATAATTGATCGAGTGAGCGAAGCGAACGAAAGGTCTCTGTTTTAACTGGCAAATTTTGCTTTCATCTGTCCCTATGTTGGTACTCGCGTACAGGTCGTATTTTTCAACCAATCTTGACGAAACTTGGTATACGGGTTCTACAATTTCATAGTTTTTTTTTTTTTCGTCTGTGATTTTTGATTGGAGGCGTATTTCACTCAAAAAGAGGAAATTTGCTGAGGGGAGCTTCCTTAAAAAAAGGGGGAAGTTTTCTGCGGCACCATTTACCGGCTGATATTGATAATATTTGGCATAACCATTCAATACTCGATTCTAAACAGAATTTTCAGTAAAAGCAAAATTGTTGAAGAGGTTGTCTATATATAAGGTCGCGAGTCTCATTTCGGTACAAACCAGCCGGTAAATGGCGCCGCAGCAAACTACCCCTCTTTTGGGGGGAAATATTCCACCAATCAAAAATCGCGGACGACTTAAAAATTCTATGAAATTGTAGAATTGCGATTGTGCAAAAAAGTTTGTGCTCGCGAGGTCTAGTGTTCGCAGAACTACTAGTTAAGAAAGTACGTACGAATGTACATACTTATGCTGTATATGTAAGTAAGTGTTTATCTCGGAGTAAAAAGCATAGCAAAATACCTCGTATGATTTTGAGTTTAAAGTATAGGATGGCGTTGCTACAGAAATTATGTCAGACAAGGGACTTTTTCTCTTTCTTATCCATATGAAACAATATAACATAGCTGCATTTTGTCTCGTTGAACAATTCATGTGTCATTCAATAACCTAGAACAACTCGCAATTCTTCCAGTCCATAAGTACTGATACATCCATCGTATTACGGTAACTGTATTACTGTGATTTAACGTCACGAGGTGTAGCATGGCGTGGTGTAGTGTGACGTGTTGTGGTATGGCGTGGCATTGAGTCGTGTGGGACACGTCGCGTCGCATTCATCCGCGTACCATAACTGGCGTTAATTCCGCGGTATTAGGTTTCTAGCTGCATGGACAATTTTTGTAATAGACTGAGCCTTCATATGAGCGATAGATCTTAAAATGTTTGATAAAACTGAGATGTACCCAAAAACTTTTTTTGTTCTTTTTGTCATTTTAAAAAAGTCGAATTATCTACGCGCTTTATAATGACCGAGTGAGCGAAGCGAACTATGTCTCTGCAACTTAAAAAAAAATGCTTTCATCTGTCTGTGTGTTGAACAGGTCGTATTTTTTTTACTAATCTTGACGAAACTCGATTCTACAATTTCATACAAGTTCATTTATTTTGACGTCGGCGGCTTTTGATTGGAGAAGTATTTCCCCCAGAAAGGTAGAGAGTTTTCTGCGGCGCGATTTATCGGCCGATGTTGATAATATTTGGCAGAAACATTCGGTACTCAATTGTAAACAAGAATTTCGTATATTAGCAAAATTGGTCAAGGGGTCGTGAGGAGAAATTCAGTACAAGAAAACGAGTAGAAGAAAAAAATGCAAGAAAAGTTTGTGCTCCCGAGGTCTACTCTTCGTAAAATTACTAGTTCATTGACGTGATCAGCATCTAGCATCCTGTGCTCTGTTTTCATTTCATGTCCTCTCCATTTCATTTACTGTCCACGGCACGTCAGCTATCACGAGTGAACCGCATTACGTCGTCCGCCACAATGCGCTCTATATTTATACGATTCTATTTTATCCCTAACTTGTTTACAGTTCAAATTGGTTCGCACTGTAACTGTGAAATTGGTAGCACTAGAATTGTAAAATTGGTCGCAGTGCAAGCAATTTTAGCTCATGCTATGATCGTTCAGTGTGAGTTTTTGTCCCTACTCGGAATTAGTTGGGTGCGGTAGGAGTGGGGTTTAATTTATTTCGAATGGAAATATTGTTAAAAAGCTCTGGTCGCAGAAATTATTTTTTTGAATTAATGGATACTAATTCACCGTTTTTAAAAATTAACTCGAAATAACACAAGTTTCGGAAGATAATTCAATGACGCGACATGACTTCTTCACATTCCCGAGAATACTAGTTCCAGATAGTTAAAGTTATTATCCAGTGAATGTATCTAGAAATGGCAATGTCTCCTAAATTTGGTGACTAGGCAACAATACAATATGTACCCCTTAATATTGAACTATGATATTTATTTTGTACGATAATCTTCTTTACGACAATATTTTAGGAAACTACTATATATAGAAGCCTTTGCAGTAATTGAGCATTTATGGACTCAAAAATGCTAGCTAAAGAAATAAACAAACGTGAAGATGCATGCCAAGATGTAGCCGAGGCCAGCATACTCGATTCGTAAACGAAAATGCACTAAAACATCATTATGTGATTTATATGATATTATGTTACATATACATTTGTTTTGTAAATATGGTATTCATAAAGGGTTTGATTTATTTAATAATAATATATCATAATGTTACCGGGGTAAGTAATTCTATAATTACGTTTATTTGTACTTACTGAATTTTAAAGTTAATTCAGTGAATTGATTTCGAATTGAATTTTTAACTTGTCTATTTTGGAATTTTTGTAACATCATTAAGTATATCGACAGAGGATCATTAAATGTAAAACTTTTTGATAACAGGATTCCTTGTTACAGGCTTTGCATAGTGAGGAAACTGATGGTATTATAAAATTTATGTAGGTACTATTGAACTTATTTTCTTGTATTTTTTTAAATCTAATTTGTATGGTATGTATATATGCAATAAATAAATATTTTTCATCTTCATATTTTTTTTTATTTCTCTCAGTAAAATATCCAAAAAATAAATAAACTAATATCGGGTTACACAGTCCCCGAGGTACAAAGACCTGTCAGGGAATCGTACGTTGCAGCAAAGACCTTAAAAAGAACCACGCAGCATCTGAGTGCAGAGTGCGAGTTTTAGTAATTGCGTTAACCTATTGGCTCGCGCTAACGTTAACTTTTTTTTTTTATGCCATCGGTGGCAAACAAGCAGACGGGCCGCCTGATGGCCTATGATTTGTATGAAGTAAGAGCAGTGCCATCTAGGAGGACGCTAGACGGCGCTACTCTTACATACAAATTATAGTTAGCCTTAACGCGATCGAGTAAGTAAACGCATTTGGAAAAACTCGCACTCGGTACTCTGTTAGCCGTTGTTCGTTTAGTGAACGATAGCCAACGAGGCGGGGGATGCCATGTGATATGCAAGCTCCCGACTTTAAGTCGAGAATTGGTAGGTATTCAGAGAATACCTTTTTTTAAACACTGTTAGACTTTCGTGGTTGGTTAAAAGTTGATATGGTAAAAACGGATATATAATCTGGAAGAGAGAGAAAACGAGAGAGAAAGTGCAAGATAGAACCCAAAATTCGTCCGGCATGCCGCTTGCCATAAAAAAAATTGACACTGCAATTTCACTAGAAATATTGAATAATTGTGCTTAAATGTGTGTTTTTTATTTTATAATTAAGAGACGATATGAGCAAGACCTTCGACTGATAATAAGCACAATTATTCAATATTTCAAGGGAAACGTCAGTGTCGATTTTTTTTATGGCTGAGGGTGCAATCGGTTGGCATGACGGACGAATTTTGGGTTGTATCTTGCACTTTCTCTCTCATACTCTCTCTTTTCCAGACTATATATCCATATATGTGTATGTGTTGGTGGTATCAGCCTTTATTTATTTTCTCCTCGCTATCTTAGACATCGTCCTCAGAAACCTAGCACCCCCTTATATTATTGTTTAGCACTACATCCTTCCCACTTGTCTTGTGTTTGCCTCTAGATCTTCAACCGGGGATGGATTTTGCGAAATTCCTTTGCGAAAAGAGGTAAAATGGTCCCCCAAAGTATGTATGGAAATAAAATACTTCTTCATGCCAAACCGATAAAACTCGGTTTGTATAGTGGGCCTAAAAAAAAGGCGTGTTTCGGAATTTTTCAAAAATCAATCTTTAAAGAGGTGAAATCATATTTAATTTACCTATATTATTATAGCTTTTGCGAGCCGTGTGGGCAAGCTAGAAATATTATATCTAAGGTTATATTACAACAGTGTAAAATCCAGCGGCTGGCAACCTCGCATACGCAAGCAGTAGAGTCCCAGGGCCCCTATTCGGAGACATGACATTTTATCTCGGTCACTGTCTCTCTAATTTAGAATTTAATGGGAGTGAGAGTGACCGAGATAAAATGTCATATCTCCGAATAGGGTCCCTGAACGCTCTCGCACTCATTTGAAATTCCGATCGTCCACTCGGGGCATCTCGAACGTTCAGCGATCTGCTCTTTTACTTTTGTTTCCTATCGGCTTGGTCGCTGTTTTACGATAGTGAATACAAGCATTTGTATGACTTTTCACAAAACAGACAAGCGGCCAGTTGATTTGATCCATTGTTTGCTCAACGTTGTTTATTAGAGACATTGGGAACCCATACCAATGACGTATTTTAGTTAGTGACGTATAGAGTCCATCACCAATAAATTCTTAAGGAGTATACGAGCAATTATGTGACTCAGATCTGGGAATTTTCAAACGACCAAAACCACGGGAGGACGATCAGCAGCGTCCTATTAGTAAGTGATGAGCGTCCTGTATTCTCCAAGCCGCCTGTTAAGTTGTTGTTCAGTAGTGGAAAAGGTCAGACTACAGACACGTCACATAGCTGATGATGACGATGATATATATGTCGTGCCACATCTATCTCACTTGCACATTGGCATGTTTTGTAGATAGTGTGAATTTCCAAAAATATCTTCCTCTCTATGAAAAAAGTTTTTGTTTTGTATCTAAAGTTGTAAAAGAGAAAGTTATATTTTTCAAAATTTGCATAAACATGCACGAATACTTTTTAAATTCACACTCATTGTTTTTATATCTTCGAATAATGTAAAAAGGCAGGAGCGAGAAAACTATAGACACGACGAAGGGCCTAAATATAAGTAAATCCTAACTAAAATTATAAATATGAAAGTAACTCTGTATAACTGTCTCTCTGTTTATCTGTCTCTCTGTCTAGGTGTTTGTCGCGTTATCACGACTGAACGGATCATGAACGGTTTGTAATCGCTTAAATTTTTTGCTAAGCGACGAAAAAATCTGCTCGAAATTTACTTATCCTTTTTGAACTGGAGATAATAATAATCCTAACAAATTACCTCACCAGTATATAAACGAACTCCACAAAAAGCGGTTTTTATCACAAAAGCACTCAATGACGATGCCGTTTCTTAAATATTTCAGTTTTTTGGTGAAAATGTGGAAAAAAATATCTTTCTTCTAGATTTTTATATATTTTACTCAGAGAATACTACTACTTTACTGTTTTAAAATGCTCGGCCTCACCAAATCCAGTTCAAATCCGAGTTTGCTTTGGGTGCCGTAGTGTACTAGTAATGTATGGAATTCTATGAAAGACAACACTGCATGTAGTACGACAATGCACACGGACTGCACGCGTACTGCATGCAGTGCGAGGTCTTCCATAGAATACCATACATTACTAGTTAATATGTACTGCACTCACAACGGAGATGCATTGTAAATGTAGCTGGATATAATGTGGTCAAACCTTAAAACCTTCTTAACTGAACGATTCGTCTACCTACGTAAATAAATTAACGACAAATTTAAATTAAAACACCATATTATTTCAGTATTTATAAGCATACTTGAGTAGTTAACATTTTTGAAGCATGACCATATTAATAATATCCCTTGTGGATAGATTTCAGATATTTGCGGATATATACGACTAGCATTTCGGTGAAGGAAAACATCGTGAGGAAGCCTGCATATTTCTGGAGAAGAAATTCGATGGTGTATGTGAATCCGCCAACCCGCATTGGGCCAGCGTGCTATATATGTCCCAATCACCCTTCGAGGGTAGGCTGATATCTCAGCAGTGGGATGTTTAAAGGCTGAAGCAGTTTTAGCAGTATAGATTTCAGAGCGAATAATCAAATTTTGTTTTGACAAAAAGCACTCGATGACTGTGTCAAATATCTAAAGAACCTCATTAGAATACCTTTGAAAATAAATCCAGAAAACAACCTCAATGGAAGAAATGCTCGGGTAAGATGAGAAAAACAAAAAGTTGGAGCGCAACCAAACGAGGGTAAAATCGGACTACGATGCACTGAGTTGCGCATCGCAATACAACATTTTTGTTGTAGAATAACAGAATACTATTAATGCGTTTATGTCGACTTCAGTGACCAGCATCTGACAATTTACGTTTTGTATCGTTCCGTTTCAATTTAACAAAATACACACGTACAAACTAAAACAAACCACCTACTACAAAAACAACAGGTTTACCCGAAGATTATTTAATGTCTAAAGCTAAAGGTAATCCAAACGCTCAAGCCCTGTACCAGTTGGCAGCGCACCCAGTATGGCGGCAATATCACGCTGGATAGCAATGCTAATGCTTTGGGCCAGATAAACGCGGCGCTCTGACAGATTTTTGAAAATTCAATAAGCTCTTGACCCCATGGACCAGTTAAAAAATGTTACCACTGCCGGGAAGCATGTAAGTATATATTTACTAGCCTTGTAGCTCAGTGGGAGGATTTCCGCCTCCTCAGCTGTAAGTTCGATTCCCACCCAGTATAAACATTTTGTGTGATGAACATGGATGTTTGTCCTTTGTCTGAATGTTTCAATGTATTATATGTATGTATTTTGTTTTAATAAAACGGGAATACTCACATTAAATTGAGTCGGTTATTCAGACTAGAGTATTCCCGTTTTATTAAAACAAAATGTGTCAAAACCACGTCAGTTTTCATATATGTATGTATTTACAGAAAAAAAATATAATATTTATGTATTCTATCAGTCATCTGGTTCCCGTAGTACAAGCTTGCTTATTGTGGGCCTAGATGGCGCTGTTTGTGAAAACGTCCACTAATATATATCTACGCTTGCCAGTTTGCCATGTAAGCAAGTTAAACAACTATCCAAAAAAATTAAGTGCGCGATAACATCATCACTGGTCTGTATTTTTATAAGAAATGCCAAACTTTGTCCGTATATAAATATAAATGTTTGTTGTCTGTTTGGTCTGTAAAAATATTATTTAAGTGGAGATCATCATCATCATCAGTCGTAAGACGTCCATATCCGAACAAATGCCATTGAGTAGAGAAAACTTGAAATATTCTTTATTTTTAACGCATGTTATAAGTAGGTACTTAAATTATTAGATCTGGACCTCTTGTTATTTTTAAAAATAATAATACATCTATCAGGTTGCCTAGTTGATGCGACGCGTGACCAAAATGCTGCCGTGTATCTGGCGTAACGCGTAAGCATTGTCATTCAGCGTGGTAGTGCCGCCATCATGCTGGCCAACTGTTAGTGGGCTTGAGCATTTGGATTATCTCTAAGCCTTTAATGGTGTTTGAGTAACCCAAATGTTTGTATTATATTGGTAGACTATGTAGTTTCAGTGGTTTTAGAATGCCTGTATTTTGTTTAGTTAATAAAGACATTGGCGCGGTATACATTCTTATATGATAAATATCAAAAGAGAAATATTTCGGATAATGTCCAGTGCATCCTAGCACGATCTTACCTTAGTATCAGAAATATAAAAATGTGAATTTGAAAAATATGTCCCCTGGAAATAAGTGGTTCATAGCCGGTGTCACATTTACATTGGAAATGCGGTTATCGATGCGCCTGATGTATGCACAGGACTGTTTCATTTGAATTAAAACTAGGTAAGGGTGGTTTTGAAAAATCTGTGGTTTTGATTCAGCGCAGCCGGGCTCATGTATTACAATTATTTTAATAGAATTACATCAAGTAATACTAATCCAAACCATTTTTTAGGATTCCGAACCTGAAAAGGAGAAGACGAACCCTTAAAATGCCCTTTATAAGACCTAGAAAAATTGTTTCGTAAGGAGCAATGTCTTACAGCATAAGTAAAGAAAAAGTAGAAAATCGCTAAGTAGTTATATCACATTTAAAAAAAAAAAAACGTACTTTTTCTAAAAACAACAATTGCCTTTAGAGGCTAGCGGGAGCAAAATTCAATTTTGTCCTATGGGGACAAAATTCAATTTTGTCCCCATAGGAGTTTGAGTTTCTCTCTTCTGATTGGTCCGCGTTCGTGATTGTCATCGGTTAGCAAGGAGTTTGTTTTATAACACCAACTATTCGTTGTCTAGTTTTAGAAGTTAACCAAAGAGATCGAACGTATATCTAATGTATGAAGAAGTTACTGGCCGGTTAGATTTTGGCGGCAATGCTCGTTTAATAATTATTTCTGTTTTATTTACACTTTCAACCCTATGTTTATACATACGAGACGTAGCTCTTTCTGTTTCTCATTAGTAATGATGAAAAATGGTGTGTAACTAGGGGGCAAAATATTATTTCTTGGGCGTAGGTATATTGAATTCATCGCTACGCTCTGGATTCTACTTTAGAATCCCTCACTACGCTTGAAATAACGCCCTCAGTGAACAAAATATTACTTTGCCACTTGTTACACAAATAACTATTGATTGAGAAATGTTTATGTATTGAAGAATTGACCGTGACGTATATCTATATATAAGAAAATAAATAAAGTTTGTACTTCAATCCGGTTCATATTTCCGTTAAAGCAATGTTCGGTGATTTCATCATCATCGTCAGGCAGAAGGCGCCCACTGCAGAACATTTGGGGGGCTGAGGGTTGTCGTGATTTCAAATTTTACGTAAAAAATGTGGCGCTGTTACTACGTCTCTCTGTAGCACCAAAGACAAAATAAGATGACTCACAGCTTGAGTTACATTTGTGCCCACTTTTCAATTTTTCCGTCTATACTTCCTCTGACATGTCATGCCAGAAACACATTGTTACACCAAACATACTGCTTTAGCAGCTTACTTTATTTGAAAAGTCGGCATTTTTGACCGAGCGAAGCGAAGGTCTCAGAGTTTACTGGGACAAATCGGCATTTGTATGAATATTTGTGTGTTTATTTGTCCGATGATAACCGAACCGTTGATCCGATCTTTATGAAATTTTGTAGGCAAGTAGTTCATTTCAATTCAATATTTAAGTTCGAATATGAGCTGAATCGGTCCAGGGGTTGTGAAGATATAGGGGTCGCGAGGTCTCAGTTCGCCGCGAACTACTAGTTAAGTTCATTATAAGCCGAGCCACACTGTGATTGAAAGCTTCCAGCATTTCATAACGATGCATTACGTTCATTCCTAATTCCTTGACTAATACTTAACATATTCATACTGTTGTTTTGTACTCAAATACACTTTGGCTTATAGAAACTGGGTTTTAGTTTGTTTAGGGAGCTAGTAAGAAAGGCAATCATGACAAAAATAGAATGAGATAGTTGAGTGCCATTGCTGTGTATGGTTGGGTTTTTGGGTTTACGTTTAATACGTAACCAGCCCAATAATTATGCTCTGGCGATCAAGCGTTACTGATCTGACCATTCAAATATGGGGTTAAAAAAATTGTGACATGTATGATTAATAAATAAAAAAAATTACTTCATAGATTACATATGATTATTTTAAATTAACCAGCCACTTCCGCAGGCAGCATCTCAACATTGTAATTAACAACTTTTGTTCCACGTCATTTTAGTAAATTTTAATACATTCCAAAATAATAAATAAATATTGGTGGAATAATAATTAAAGTTTGTATTTTTTTTTAAATCCCTGTATTATTTTGTGTAAATTGTTTCAATCTGGTTACTTTTCATTTCAGGAGCAGCTTGAATATGATGTTGGAAAGTTAGAAATAATCCTATATAATCTTTTAGCATAATTTAATTTCGAAGTATTCTACTAAACGTTTTCTAACATACAAAGGCAAATAATTATGTAGTCTATTTAAATATATTGAGTATACCAATCGCGTATCGCTTCTCGTGTATGAACCAGACACCTATAGCATTATTAATAAATATTTACTTATAAACAGAGTCTTTAATTAAATATGTACTACGTGAAGATTGCTTATTTCTTATTATCATAATAAATTTTCTTTGAAAGCGCTTACAGCTAATAAATTATTTTCTAACATAATTGCTGGAAAACAGTAAACATAAACTTACAGCAGTATCCTTACAAATTTACTTGTAGAAATTTACATGTGCAAGCCATTTCCTACCAAGAAAATACACAACGGCACGGCGAGTTCAATCTTGTTAGTTTGTATATTATTTACGACTTATTTACATTACTACGAACGGGAAGACGAAGCGTAGGCAGGCCTCCCAATAGGTAGACCAACGGCATTGTGAAAGTCGCGGGCAACCGGTGGATGCAAGTGGCACGTTGTCGGTCGATGTGGCGGTCTAAAGGGGAGGCCCATGTTCAGCAGTGGACGTCTTCTGGCTGATAATGTAATGTATGTATATTATTTAGGGCCGGTGCCCGACCAAGCACCGTGACACGTGACCTCGTGTCGCTGGTGGATCCCCTGGGATTAGATCCACCGGGACCCTGGAGGCGTTAGGAATTCTAGTACTGATGTTTCATACCCGGAGGAGATACCAGGACTATACTTGGTCTTACTCTCTCGTGATACACTCGTGCGTAACATCACTTGCCGGGTCCAAGGAAGACCAGGGCCCGTACCGTGAGGTGCTTATTGCGATGATTATTAGGCTCAGCCGACAACGCTGCACGACCATACACCTTATCGCGCGGTGATACGGTTCGTGGTCGCGCAGCGTCGTTGGCTGAACCTAACAATCGTCGCAATAAGCACCTCACGGTACGGGCCCAGCGCTGGTTGCTTATGTTTATAGGCGGCAATATGCTGAGGTGGGTCCAGTTTGTAAATTAAACAAAATAGTAGGTTTAATATTTGTTATTTTAGTTTATTACTTACTAGTTGTTACCGGCGACTTCGTTCGCGTGGACATAAAAAAAAGTATTCTATGTCTTTGTTATATACAGTAACTCCTTATCAAATTTTACCAAGATCCGTCCAGCCATTTAGCCGTGATAACGCGACAAACATCTAGTCAGAGAGAGTAAGTTACGTCCTATAGTTCGCTAGGTGGCGTTGATAAATTTTTGTGCATTTTTTGAAGTTTTGTGTGGACTGACAGTTGTAATGTAGGGAGTTCTGAATCGCGCAAGCGAAGTTTTTTCCTCTAGACGAACGTATTCATTTTTATACCTCGAAGCTTTATTGGGTTTATTGGTAAAAAAAAAATTCATTTTTTTTTATTTCTGTCACCTTTGTCTCAGTTTAAAATGGGAGGAGCGGAGACAGAAACGGTTTCAATGGCTCTTCAACCGTTAATTCTAGACCAATTAACAGCCCAGAAAAGGCTCGATGAACGCGCTGAAAATCGCAAATGAAATAATTGCCAGACTATTTAAGGTTTACTATGGAAAACTTCTTGCCAAAGTCCAGCAAGTCTACTTGGAAATCTAAACAACTCCTAAGCTGTGAAAATAAACGTAAGTTATTAATTAATGTACTTTTAACTTAATTGCAAATTTTCTGGCTGTGTAGTTATCACACTCATATTATAAATGCTAAAGTTTGTGTGTGAGTAAATAAGTGTGTTTGTTCCCGTTCAACTCTGTAACGGCTGAACGGATTTGGATGAATTTTGTATGAATGTAGCTTATTTTCTGGATTAACACATATGCTACTTTTTATCCGTTGCTGAAGGATAGCGGTTGAAACTACCATAACCGCTATGTGTTATTCCAAGGAATAAGCTACCTCCATACCAAATATCATCCAAATCCGTTCAACCGTTACAGAGTTGAACGGGAACAAACACACTTACATACTTACCTACTTACATACTTACACACAAACTTTCGCATTTATAATATTAGTGTGATATATCTATGCTATAAATAAATCTGGCCAGTTTCAAAAAGCAACTGAAACAAATCTGCGGCAAGTATTTTCCACCAAAACTGTTGAAGATTTGTTCAAATATCTAAACATAAATTACAAACAGGAAAACGAAGAAGAAAACTTTTGAAACGCAAAATTAACTTTGGAGCAGTTTTTCTTACGTATTAACCATCAATCTCGGCTGGCGGCTAAAAATTTGGAAAAGTATTTGTGCACTGTTAAGGTAGGAAAAGAATCTAAACCGTCACACCAGTGAGAGCAGTGTGAAGTTTAGTCGGTCGTGGTCAGTCATGAGTGTGAACGTGAGAAAAGATTGCGCAATGGTGTTATGGTTAGGAACGCGAATTCCTATCCTTAATACTAATGTGAAGGTCAGGAAATTTTCTTCCTAGCCATCACACCAGTGTGACAGAGCAGTGTGAAGGTTAGTCGGTCACGAAAATTTAAAATATTTGATATTTTGAGATAATTTGTTGAGGTGTCTCTGCATCAGCCTTCAAACATCCCAATGCTGAGATATGCTACCCTCGAAAGGTGACTAGGCCATATCCACCATGCTGGTCCAGTGCGGGTTGGCGGATTCACATACGCCAACCAATTTCTTTGGATTTGGCAGGATTCCTTACGATGTTTTCCTTCACCGAAAAACCAATGGTATATCCGAATGTAAGTTCCAAATAACTCATTGGTACGGTGTTGAGGTGTAACTGTGTGGAAATAATTATTGCAACTAATTATTTCCTTGAAATAGTTTGGACGCACTCCGATCATTATGTAGCATATTAATTTTTTTGGGGTTTTGATAATTCGTGCAACAAAAGTTGTTAATTTCAACGTTTCAAATCCTTGCGTGGCACAGGACTACGGTCGTTAACGCGAGCTACTAGATATTAAGTATCTTTAGTGCTCAGAAAATTCACAACAAACTTTTAGAACACAGTAATGTTTCCAATTTGCACACTACCGTGTAATAGTACTTGCTAATGTTTCTGAAACGATATCTGTGTAATAAACAAGTTTAAAAATATTTAAGTAAACATAAGCCCCGAATACTGAAACTTTTGTTAACTTTGACGACAGATTAAAGTCTATTGCTGTCTTTGTAATTTGCTTAGTGCCAAACAAAGGCAGTATTAGAATTAATCTGTTGTCAAAGTTAACAAACGTTTATTCGGAGGTCAAACATTATAATTAAGTTCGTTTCTATGCAATTTTATTATTAACCTAACTTTAGGAGATACCAAAAACTTTTATCTTTTTATTATACTTTTGGGAATTCTAATAAAACATTCCAGACACCTGCCAGCCTGTGTAACATCTAACAAAACTTTGCAAAAGCGGATAGAACTAAAAACTTTAAGGAAAAAAATCCGCTTCACTGCTTTCTATTGCCTTTGAAAAGTTTTCTTTTTGAGAGTTTTTTTGGCTGGCTCTGGCGTGTTTAGCTTAACTGATTAATGTTTGTTTAATGGTTTTCTAATACTCAGAAATGTAATTTTTGCCACCTTTTTAGTAATTTGAACCAGACTTTACATTGCAGACTTCCATTTTTAAACTGTGTTTTCAATAAATCTCTAGTGTTTATCAATTCAATGTCGCGTCTTGTACACTAGTATGAATCCTTATCCAGAGCGTACTGTGTCGATACGTCCTGTTGATGCCTTGTGTAGTGGCGAAACACGTGTCGACACAGTACATAGGGCTACAGCACCAGAGTTTTCTTGAGATACAATTTTAATATCATGTTGTAAGCAAGCACACCACCGCTGCGTATGGACCTTAAATTCCCAGGTCAGTGCATTTTCTATTTCTCAGGACTTTGTTAGCCCTTCGTTCGGAGCAGCCCAAATTGTAGATTTCGAAAATGTGAAGACCTTGACGTATTTTTTTTTGTTTTGTTTTAATTTCGCTTGCTTCAGCTTGCACCACGCAGCTTGTTCTTGTGCGTGACTTAACCTGCCGGTCCCAACGGAAGACCAGCGCTGGTTGGGTACAAACAGCATCTTGCTGGCTGATATGAAATAAAAATAGTTAATCTGAAGTTTTGAAATTGTAACGTTGCTCTAACTTGTTCCATTAAACATCCATTAAGTTTATAACTTAAATCTTTCCGCCAGATTAACACACGTGAAGTTAGATATAAAATTCACAAAGAAAGTTAAGGACAGAACTTTAACGTCGAACTTTAAATGGATGTACAAAATAACAAGCTATAATGTTGTACAACGTAATGTTTGCAATTATTAACAATCTTTTGTTTGCTTGCTGATTTTTTATGTAGCTGAGGAGCGAGACGAGGAAGTTACTCGCCTGCTACGTTTGTATAAACAGTTCCGATTAAGATTTATTGCTTCCATTAAGTGGTGGTCAAAAAATTAACATTTTAGTACAAAGTTACATAATGGAACCCGTCGGACACAAAAACTAGAAGATAGGACGACAGCTAAAATAAAATGTTTGTAATTATTAGTTTATAAAATTTTCAAATTTCAAATGTTCTAAGTTCAGTTCCATAAATCGTATAAATCTCCATAAATCTCTTTTTGCCCAATAATTTCAATGGAAACATTGTCTTTAAAACAGCAAATGTTTGAATACTACTGCTTGAGTCTGGTAACACCGCATATCCACCTCAACATTTTCATCTTTGCAACTCGAATAGTCTACAAGTCCTTCTGGATTACGGCCCGAAAAAAAAAAACCTCCAGCAGAAACCCTATTTCTGGGTAAGCGAGCTCCATCCTATACATATACCATATGAAGTATATGGTCAAACGCAAATTTATTTTGAGAAAATAGACTGGCATTATGATTATTATAGCTTTCAATTTACTTAATAACGAGTACATAATTATTGTCTGGAAAGCGTCTCTCTCATATGCCTATTTGCATATACAGACTACAAATAGTTTGTAGTAATATAATTTTACAATATTAGTACTTATTCTCTGCTTTCATGTAACGTGCGTAGCCTCGGGCGGTTCACGAATATGTAATTATTTGTGACGAGAACTTTACCTTCTACATCTGTGTGGATAGGGCTGCCAGGTGTTAGAAATAATAATCTACCCAAAAATTTAGAAAAAAATATTATCATACGGTAACACGTGGATGAGATTGGCACAAAATAGGGAAAATTGGAAAAATAGGAAGGAGGCTTATGATCTGCAGTGGTCTGAAAAGTTAGGCGATGATGACGTTCTTTTATCAATTATTATTACTGTCCACTTGCATTGCATTGTATTGTTATAAACATTTTCTGTTTTTTTTTTGTTGCTCTGCAGATTATGATAATTCCTAAAATATATAAATATAAATAGTATAAATATAATAGATATATAATTATAATATATAACATATAACAAATTAAGATATCAAAAATGGAAATTAATTTATTAAATTTATATTTTACATATAATATGTACTATAATATATAAATCAGCCTAATTATTGGAAATTATTGGCCATCTACCATATATTTGTAAATAATATTTTCGCGAAAAAGTTTAGGATTTTTTTTATTAGTATCTGGCAACTCCAACGTAACCGAACAAAACAAATAATACAGATAAGACCCTTTGTTCGTACCTACGTGGAATGTCTGTAGTTTGCTGCTAGGTACGGATGAGGGAGGAATTGGACCTTTTATTTTGAAGCAGATTAATGTAATCTTGTAAATACATATTCTTGTATGAATCCTCACCATCCTAAGGTTGCCTGGAAGAGATCGCTTTCAGAGATAAGGGCACCAGTTGTCACATCAGTATTTAAGCCTCTTTCTCACTGTTTGTAAAATTTTGTGTAAAAAATAAAGAGGTAATCTATCTATCTATCTATCTAGTTAGTGAGTAACTGTAAATTGATAACACGATACAAGGTGTGGTGTGTACAATAAAATAAGACACGCTGCTTGTCCCTTTTTTTTAAACAACGCCATCTAGCCCCAATCTACGCAAACTTGTACTATGGGAACCAGACAACTGATAGAATACATAAATACTTTTTTTTTGTAAGTATACCTACATAGAATACATAGAAACACCCAGACAAAGAACTTGAAAAATGTTTGTCCTGGGTGGGAATCGAACTATATTTGCTCTCACACTCGCACATTCTACGATTTAATTGATATATCTATAGGACCTTAGATCAACAGGCCTCCGACGGACCCGTTCAGGGACCCTATTCGGAGAAATGACATTTTATCTCGGTCACTCTCACTCCCATTAAATTCTAAATTAGAGAGACAGTGACCGAGATAAAATGTCATTTCTCCGAATAGGGTCCCAGGCCGGTTCCGAGTTGTCCAATGTACAGGACAGTAAAGATATTGAGCGCAGAACAATGAAACGCAGTATTTTGAACTGCTATAGTTCAAATTTCTGAGTGGCATTGAACTGTTACAAGCAAACGTGACGTTTACTATCAGACGAGCGACTTGCTGGTATCAAAACATTTTAAGTGTTGCAATAAAGAAAATGTTGCAAAAACATTTACTTTTTATATGTGATGCTAGCTGCGCCCGGTTTCACCCGCTATTCTTCAAAAACCGAATATTTTCCGGGATAGAAAGTAGCCTATGTGTTAATCCAGGGTAAAAGCTACCTCCATACCAAATTTCAATCAAATCTGTTCAGCCGTTAGAGTTGAACGGGAATAAACAAACTTTCGCATTTATAATATTAGTATGATTGAAGCATTTTATTTATTGTAACATTTTAAATGTTTTTTCGATACATTTTATCTGAGTACATCTCACAACTCTGTGATTAGCTAGGGTCTAAGTCCGACCGGCGATTTTAGCAATGACCATCGTTCTGACGGTTGACCAACGCTCCGCTTATCTTACTTTGGCCATCACTACCGCTACTAAAACCTTTATTATAGTACATATACCCGTTTTCTTTTTATGCAGTACATCTCGTATGGGTAACGCCTGCCATTCGATTCGCCCGCGGAACACTTAGCGGTCGTATTAAAATGTCTACAATAGATATTGCATTTTAGCTAAATGCACTGACCGTGTAGAGCCACAGACGAAGAAAAAAGCTGTACAAGTGTACAACCTATTCAGCGAATACAGATAACTATAGTTTTCTAATCTCGGATATCTACGTGTGACAAACGAAATATTCAACGGCATATAATATTATTTTTAAAAAAGACGTTGTTTTGCCATTACACAGACACATGTCATAACCCCGGCCCACGACTTCAAAACTCACTACTTCCAAAGTTTAAAACATCCATAATCATTATACAAATTATTGTACTGGGTAGGAATCGAACCTGCAGCCCAACAGCTCAGAAGGTAGCAATCCTCCCACTGAGCTACAAGGCTTGTAAAATACATAAACATATTTTATCCATATATAAATTAAAATCTGATAAAAACCAAACGCTTTAGAACTTTCATCAACTCTTTCTTTCTTTCAGTCAGCAATTCAAAAGATATGATTCAAATTAAATAACTTACCTCGGCGCCTTCGCTGAATAATCAATAAAATTTAATGAATAATATTTGCAGCTCGATTAAGATTTCACGTCTCACTGCGTTTTGTCTGCACTTCAATTTTATGATACTTTGAAAGGATTTGATGTGCTCAAGTATTAGGTATCCATATGTACTGGGTGCATATTAGACGATGGACATATCTTACTAAAGTTTTCTTTGCGCGATAAAATCCGGAACGAGGAAACTCGTCGAAGAACCAAACTCGCCGACATAGCTTTCAGAGTTTGCAAGCTGAAGTGGCAATGAGCAGGCCATATCACTCGAGGAACCGATAACCGGTGGGGAAGAACGGTTCTTGAATGGCGACCACGAACCGGAAGACGCAGCGTAGGTAGGCCTCCCACTAGGTGGACCGACGACATTGTGAAATTCGCGGGCAACCAGTAGATGCAAGTGGCCCGTTGTCGGTCAGTGTGGCGCTCTAAGGTGGAGGCCTATCTTCAGCAGTAGACATCTTATGGCTGATGATGATGATGATATTTTACTATATCATCATCATTATGAAACAACTTTTACTATAATACTATAATACTATAATACGTAACACCAATCGCGAAATCTAGTGTAAATGGCAAGTTCATTTCATAGAAAATAGGCAATAGTTTATTTTGCAGCAAAAAACATATACAACAATTAATTAAAATCTATCAAGACAATAACAGTATCGATTGTATTCGTAGGGGCAGTGGCTATCGAGGTTCCATACTATCGATACTGCAATAGTGTTGCCACATTTTTTGCTATCGAAAGTATCGAAAGTATTATCGACATTATGCTCTATTACCGGGCTATCGATAGACTGTCAATAGTATAATGGATTACCGATCGGCAACACTATCACTAGATTAAGTTTTCGCTAATGAAGTCTATAAACTAAGCTCACTGCCAGCTAGTTCCGATATAAACATAATTCAGTCAAAATACGCACAGTAAAAACTGTGGCTCATAAATTTTAATACAACTAGAAGTATAATCCCCAGGTGTTAACTTTCGAAGCCACGAGGGGGGAATCCCCTACTCTTCTATCGACTGCCCCCTCTTTTGGCTAGAATTTAGATAGGCTAGGTTGAATTATTAACTTACAACAAGTAGGTTCTAGAGTTACTTACGACTCACCGCCTCTGCGAACCCTGACTTATAAGAGGCCTTGTGTATCGCAAATATGTGTTCCAATGGAAATAAATGAATATGACTATGACTAATTAGCAGTCGCTTTTTTTTTATTTTTTTTCTTTTTTCTATATATATATATAAAAATCAACCCCTATTTTTCCTGGTCAAGCTATAACTTGAGAAAGGCTGGACCGATTTTGACGATTTCTTTTTTGTTGTGTTCGTAATTGTGAGGACAAGGTTTGTATGAAGAGCTTCGCGGGCATCAGCTATTAATAATATAGAAACAGGGAAAAATAAGGTAAATAATAGCAACATTTCAAGAAGCTCGACGCAAGCTACTGTCCGAGTCTAAGTATACTTTTACTCGTGAAGTAATTTTAAAAGATTCAAGGATTTGAATATCGGTAAAGTTGTATTTATGCCTCCCTAATAAGATCACTGACTTTTCGAACTCAGCAGACTTTAATTTAGTGCGCGAAATTTGCTTTTGCTACTTTGAAACTCTAGACTGATATAACGGTTTTGGAAAGGATATGGTTATGTTACTAAGATTCACACTGATACTCATCATCGTCAGCTGAACATCCACCGGTTATTCTCGAATGTCACAATGTTCTTGGCCCACCTAATGGAAGGACTACCCGTGCTACGCTATGCTGCGTGTTGCATAGTGACAATAATATACAGGTATGCGAAAATTTGTAAAAAAAAAAAAAACCTGTGAAATTTTGTAACGGTTGAACGGGTGTGGATTACGTTTGGTGTGTAAGCTTTAAAATAGATACTTAAACTGACAATTTTTAACTTAAAAAAAATTTGCTACAGTAAAACCATCTAATCTAAATAGTTAAACGTTAAACCCTATAGGCCTTTATAGCCAACAAGGCATAGGCTCGCTAAAAAAATTATGTCAGGAAATTGAGCTCAAACATACGTCATTTCAAAGGAAAATTACTGAATAACAATGCTAGTTTTATCAGAAGACGGGTCTCTTACTATCAGCCTAAAAACTATCCCGACGTACTGTAGACGATTCAAAGTGATTGCGAAGCGATTCAATGCGGTGCGTCGCAGCGGCTTGTTTTACGCGCAACACACCGCCGCCACTGTTCTGTGGGCACTGTTTATTTGTCATGGACGTTACATTTGTCATTTTCGCGTTAGCTTCAGTTAGCGTTCGGTCACGTAGGACACTTCAATAGACGTCGCGTAACTAGATTGTATACTACGTTTGAAACTTGGGTTGAATTAACTGCAGGAAGAATACTTACTGCATGAAATTCAAATGTCATATTCTACTATTCAGATGATATGCTTGGAAATTCATGAAATAGACAGAACTTTATTTCATGCATAATATTGCACTGAATTTATGTATTTTGAAATACATAATTTATATGTCTTATACTAGCCAAAAGTAGTGAATCTAAAATATGAATAATGTTAAGAAGTAATAGTGTGATAATTACTGTACCATTTTTTTAAGTAAATTCGTCTGGCTTATAAGATTTTATGGTAAATCTTAGGGTGACAAGCGCAGGGTTTCAAACTTTTAATATGCGCTGAGCTGTATCGGGCAAGCCTTCAGGCGAACAGGCGAAAAAAATAACCTTCTTTCCATTGAATTTCGTCAAGTCCATATTATTTAAGTTACTCCCATCTCGCATTTAATTTACATAGACTTTTCGCGAAAACGTAACCCCCGACAACAAAGGCCAGCGTTACGTCCTGACAATAATATTATAAACGCAGTATGTCAATTCCGGACAAAAAAAAACATTCGTGATTTTTGCGTAACTCACTACAAGAAATTTCCTAAGATTTTCATTTTCTATTGGTTCATGGTTTATTTTTAGTTTTCGTTTTTTACTAATGATTTTGCCTCGTTTACTTTAGAAATCGTGTCTCAGGAAATCTTGAAACTCCATAATAATCAACAATACTGTTTTTGTACAATAAAATAAAACGGATTGGCATTTGACCTCTCGTCATGTTATAAACTTTCTGAATAAATAAATGTATTTATAGCACCTACTGCTGTGGGAAAACATAGCCCATGTCACACAGGCTCAGATAGTACAACTTTCTAGCAGAGAAGTTTTATTTATTTATATATAAACATACAAAAAAATAAGAAGTTATTTTGGAGAGTGCGCCTGGGGAAGTATCACACGTACTGGGGAAGTAATTTATCACTTATTTAACCGCCAAGCAGTAGTGTGCAAGCATTACTATGTCACGGGTTGAGCGCAGTGTTTTGAACTGCTATAGTTCAAAATTCTGGGTAGCAATAAACTGTTATGGGCAAGCGTGACGCATACCATCAGGCGAGCGACTTGCTCGTTTCGTAATTCACTTTCTTAAAAACAAAGAAAGATATTTCTGGTGTTGGAGCTATTTATAATATTAGTATTAGTATATCAATATTATTATTATTATATTATTATAATCAAAATTAACTTTCTTGACTGGTTTTCAATTTGTGGCTGAAACTAAAGTAAATTATTATAATTTGACGTTCATTTTTATTTTTTTGCTGACCGTAAAGCCGAGGACTTTGATCTTACGGTCACTTCTTTCTGATAAACTAAAATGATGGAGCCTACTTTTAGATACAGTATTAAGCCCTACTGCGTCGAGCCCTACCCGTCTCCAGTAGGCAGGCAAACATCTCCCCACGCACCTGACGAGTAATAACCATAATTTACTTCGCGCTGTGTATAAATTAACACCGGAAGCCATTACCAAGCCAAGGGATGACAAGCCGGCAATAAAGTCTAAAATTGTACGAAACTAATTACGGGTAAGCAGCGTCCTGAAGAGATGTTGAGTTGAGATACTGTTTATAGCGCTATAGTGTTTATAAGTATATAATAGATAAGTATCTATTTATAAGTATTACGGCTTAGAGGTCCATTAAGATTAAGATTGTTCATGATTATAATTCTACAAAATCCTCAAAACGACATTTCTAAGAATTATAATCAGATGTTGATAGGTATCTACCGGTTTGACAATTTAAGCAATAATTTGGCGGAGGATCAATAATAAGTGGGTATATAATGTTTTTTTTTTTTGTAAATAAGTTACAAAATACCAGGAAAAGCTCAATTATCTTTGAAAATAAATAAATACACTACATTATATTTCTTTGAAATTCTTTGCTAACAATATTTTTGATAAGCAATATTTTACAGAAGCACCAGAAGGGCGGGCATCGGCGTTCTCTTAGTAAGCGGTGAGCGGTCTGCCCCCTCGTTTGGGGGAGGCCTTTTTTCAGCAGTGATCGACTTCTGGCCGATGATGTGATATAAAAAAAAACTAAATCCCTACCAAAATGTGTTTCTACCAAAAATGGAATGCGCTGCCCGAGTGGGTTTTCCTGATAATTATAATCTAGGTATCTTCAAGTCGCGAGTGAATCGGTTTCTTCTAGGCAAGCGTGCTCCATCGTAGGCTGCATCTTCGTTTAACATTAGACGTGATGGCAGTCAAACGCAAGCCAATAAATAATAAAAAAAAAAGTCAAAGAAAAATTCTAACGAAAATTGTGTCTAAAACAGTTAAGTGTTTATAAGATGGTTTCGTGTACTAACGTAACAAAATATAGGACATACAGAATAGACAGACAATAAAACACCTAAACTATAAGTTTGTAACTATTATGTTGCAAGTAGCCTCTTTGGCAACTCGAACCATGCAAAACCCTTTAGTTTCGCACACACACACAGTTATTTTAATAACTGGTGAAGTGTATATAAACTTTGAAGTTAGACCCCGACGAAATGACTAGAAAAATAGAGATGGGAAATTCTATCAACATTTCGGATTCGTGACTGCGCTTGATAAAAAAAAAATATGTGAAGTTAAAACCTGACTGTAAAAAAAAGTGAAGAGTTTCTAAGTGTGTATAGATATTGCAAACAATTTGAATTTTGTATGGCTTTCTATGGACAGAGATACAGATAAACAGGATAGAGAGAAACAGAGGGACAGGATAGAGATAAAGCTATTTTACAAGATTTATTAGTTAGGTGCAGACGCACCAAATTATGCTTCGGGGAGTTTCTTTATTACAATGTAAAGTTTGAACGAATAATATAGTTCTGTTTTTGTCTAGCGGCACCGATAACAATTTTATCCACTGTACATTTTTGTGAAGAAATTCCCTATGGTACGAAATTATGAACTTATCAATTATAAATTTACTAGCTGCGCCCTGCGGTTTAATGCGTGGTAAATCCCTCAAGAACCGCATATTTTACCAGGGTAAGAAGTAGCCTATGTCACTCTCCGGCTCTTAAACTATATCCATGCAGAAATTCAAGTCGATCCGTTGCTGTGTGAAAGACAAAAAAAATAAACAAAGAAACACACTTTCGCGTTTATAATATTAGTAGGGATTTTAGCGCTGAAATTTAAATTCTTAATTTTTTTGGTTGTAGCATTAGTGATATAGTATAGATTTGTTTAGCGAAAATATAATTGTTGACATTTACAACTATATACACGTCTATGTCAAAATCTTTTTATTATGGATTTACTATACGTGCAAACACAGTTTATATGATTTTTTAGCTAGTAAAGCTTATTCTATTTGTATATAGCTTTCCCTCTTTATATGATCCATTCTACGCCTACGGAAATGAGACATCAGTGCCTGGGTTCGTTAACATTCAGCTAATAGCGCTCCGTGACCAATCACCGACGCTATGAGTAATCTCTGACAAAGTTAGCACTGGCTTTGGATACAGTGATTTGGAAAGCGATTATTGCAAAATGTAATAAATTATGTACGAAGAAATATGCTACGGTAACAATAAACGTTTAACATTTATTCGTATTATGTAGTTTAGTAGTTCTAACACATTACCTACATAGTAGTATGTCTTCCTGTGACATGGTCTGTGACCAGACACATAATATTGCTGCGCCCTTGTTTACAGGGTACATATCATTATGTAAGCTAAAAGGTAGTTTTAAAGAAGAATATGTACATTATATGCAATAAAGAAAGAATAAAGAATACATATTAGAATGTAGAATATATGTTCGATACGTGTAGTATGAGGAATTAATTAATTAATTGTTAGCAACATTATTTACTTCACAGAGAAATGCGTCATCGAACTGTGCTTTAAAATTCTGGATAAAGAGATAACAAAAGATGAATCTAAGTCTTGATTTTACTACATTTCGAATGTAGTAAAATCAAGACTTAGATTTCAAGAAAATAAGATGACATAAAGCTATTTATTAATAGTCTCACTTTTTTTATCCAGAATTATCCAGAATTTTCAAAGCACAGTGTGATGATGCATTCATCAGGTTTTACTACATCCTAATTTCGACCATAATGATTCCGACGATAGCGAGTCCAATCACGGTTAAGGAAAGACTATTTCAAAACTACACATTCATAATTATTGTAACAAATATATCATATTTTTCAAAGCGTATAAAAGAAGTAATCTTTTATAAAAAAATTTATTAAATCCATATCAGTGCCACGATAAAGCGTTTTTCACAAATCCGAACCGTTTTCAGTCAAACAACCTTCGTGATAAAAGATCATTCAATGGAGATAACTGATAGACTGAATTCGAGGAAAAACTGTCCCAACTCCATTTTTAGAACTAGGCAATAAAAAGACTAATCTCTCTGTTATTCGAAAATAGAATTAAGGTTAACAGGATAGAGGTTAGTTTCGTTTGTAGTGAAGTACAGATTTTGTTCAAGCTATACGTAGGAAACATCTGAATTATGCACCTTATTCAGTTGTTGCAGGTTTTTTCGAATTTGAAACGGTATACAGTTTGATAAAACCCTTTAAAGGATTTGGCACTTTTTTGATATCCAACCCAAAATATTTTTTTTTCTTCTAAGCTTGATTAAAAAATTTGAACAAAAAGTTTTATGAGTCAAACTAAATTACTTACGAAATTAAACGTAACTAACTTGTTGTTTGTTCAAATTAAGTATTTTCGCAGCAGTTGTAGCGATAGCTTTAATGAAAAATTTATTCAGTTTCAAAATTAACTTCTAAAATATTGCTCACACATCACTTCTGAAATTAGTTCACCTAAAAATTCGGCAAACGATAAAGGAAAATTAAAAACTAGCTTGAAATTTGAACAGCATTCGACTTGCTCCGCTTTTCTAAATTAAAAAGCAACAACGCTCCATATCGGTACCGGTCCCAGTTTCGCTTCGAATATTGCCTCAACAGCAATATCTTTGAGTACGCAAGCGACATCGTAGCTCACTTTTGGGTTTCACTTAATTTTACGGTGTTCAAAGTTAAAACGTTCCACAGGGTTCTCTTTTCAGGCCGCTTTTCATGTGGTATGTTGCAATGCAATACACGTACGAATATTGCATTTTTATTTTGTACGCTACGTTGTAAAGTGGTACGTTTGATATCGTGTGCTATGCGACGAGTTTGATTAAAGTGATGATACTTGGCGTACCATTTTTCATTTATGGTCAATTTCTACGTAGATATTTGATAAGCTTAGCAATGTTTCAAGTGAAAAATTTATGGACAGAGATTTTGCATTTTATATCATAAGGTGACTAGCGCAGGTTTTTGAACTGTTTAAATTCAAAATTCTGTGTATCACTAAAATGTTGTTGGCAAGCGTGACGCTTATCATTAGGCGAGCGACCTGCTCGTTTCGTCGCTTGCTGCATTTTTTAAAATGTGTTAGATTTTGCTGCATACAATCCTATCTATTTAATTTAGCTTTATATATTATAATAAGTAGTTATATGTCTTTGTATTACTTTAGTACAAACAGTGAAGTTTATTCAATTCCTATTAACATGTAAGGTTGAGCATTATCTGATTGTTGCATAATTCATTATTTCGTTCATTCGCAAAATTGTATAACGGATTTTATGGTTCCACCAAAAGTTGTTTTTTTTCATCGGGCTTGAAATCGCAGATAATTGAAGCGGATATCAAAGAACTCACTCAGCAGTGGTCGCTTCCACACATTTTGGCAACCGAGTGAACCTTCATTCGGTTCACAGTAATAATATTTAGCATTCAGTTTCGTGGAATTTCAGTTAATCTAGACTTGCTCATTCTGTGAAATGGTTTATTCGGCCCCAAAAAGCTAACTAAAGCTATTTAATGAATTCCTACGAATACTGATCCTTATTCGTAGGCTGATTCAGACATCCTTTTGTTTAGCATCGATTACGAAAAGTAATTAAAGAGGAAAATTATCATAGATTTAATTAAAACTAACTTGACATGAATAATTTATTATTTAGGATAAAAAACCGATTAAAAGTTCCGTTGTAATTAAAAAAAAAAAACATGTTTCACCTGATATCGATGTTGGTAAACACACTCCCGAAATGGAAAATCACTCTCAAGTGATCTGGAAGAAAATTTAGCTACGTTTACGCTTACGATAAATTAACAACTTTATGGTCGAGCTAGCCAGCCTGCTACTACAAAATACCCTACCACCGTGTAATGGTTTTCTCACGATGTTTTAATCGGTACTTGGTAGTGGTAGGGCTCTTCTGCAGAGTCCGCCTGGGGAAGTACCACACCTTTGCCAGTTATACAACCGTGAAGCCGTAGTGTGCAAACATTACTGTGTTCCAGCAATGTTTCCGTCGTAATTACTGGGTATAGAAATTTAACATCTAATATCTCAGGGTGACGAGCGCAGTGCATTGTCGCGTATTTTGAACTGTTTATGTTCAAAATACTGGGTGGCACTGAACTGTTATGAGCAAGCGTGAAGTTTAACATCAGGTGAGCGATTTGCACAAAAAAAAGCTCAAATTCATCGTTGTCATTTTAATCCACGCAATTCGGCGTGCAATCCAAACGCGCCAACCAATGACCTATCATTGCTACGAAAACAATATGTTGGGTATAGAATTGCAAAAGAAACCTTTTTACTAATTTAATAAGCGCATTTCTTTCTCGCTGCTATCGAAACTTGGATCTCGTATCTTTTCAAGTGTGCGCCCTATACTCGTACTTGGCAAGCGGCCAATGGTGTAATATCGTGACATTATCCGAATTCGGCCCTTCTCTTATAGACAACGTTTTTCCTTACGATAACTTGGGAGGGTTGTGAGGGGAAAGTGATAGGTCGTTGTGAGAATACAAAATATTGTATGACTTGTAGCTAGGTTTATAACGGGAAAATAAATCGTTTATGCTTAGTAGGAAACTGCAAAATATGAGAGCTGTCAAAAAATAATAATTGGGGAATTCAGAACCAAACACTACTCGCACTTAGAAATTAGCAGCAACACTTATCTTTTTTTTTACTAGCCATTGCGTTGAGTTTAAATACCTTTTCAACAGATTGTGTACATAGCCTGATACCTGGGCAATCGAAATCTTTCATTAAGACAAAAGTCACAGATAGTCATAGTTTGTTCTCCTAATCGTTACTTTATTATTATCCCTGAAAAATTGGTATAGCCTGACGACCGATGATTCATTCTATCAAATAAAAGGTAGAGAGAGAGAGAGACATATTTTCCTCTTATTCTCTTTCGGTGGTCAGCCGTGCCATGTCCGCAGATTTGTTAACAACAACAATCATGAATGACAGATCCTGAATATTCATGTTTATAAGCCGCCAGTTTCGGACATGAGTCGCTAATCGCATTTCTCTTGCAGGAATTATACTACCAAGAACAAAACGTACTTACTGGAGAGGTGACTTTCAACCAAGAAGCAAAATATAAAGCACTTTATTGGACCAAAATTCATCAAAGAGAAATGATAGCATCAGCAATAAAGCCTTCTGCTTTCAATCCATGCGGTCACAAAATAAACAAAATGACACCAACAATGATAGCTGCACTGGATTATGACCGCCGAATGTCGGTTCCACACATAATACACACAGGAAGAGAATTTATGCATAAATGAAGCAACGACAGCACCTGATATCTCTGTTTCTGTTATTTGTCACAAGTTTAAAAGGTAGTGCGCTCGTCTCGACCGGCAGACGTCGTGAGCCGGACATTATCCTAATATCAGGCCGTCTTATTTCGGTTTATTTTTCAGATGTATAAAGGTCTATTATATTTTAAGGAGGGCTCGAAAACTGGTTAGATGCTCGTCTGGACCGATAGACAATAGCGTGAGGTTATGCCGAAATACATCATAATAAGCTCACGCGAGTTCTAATGAAGTTACGGCTTGGAATGGCAATACGAGCCATCATATTTTGTTCCTTATTCATTGGATAATGTGAAGATAAGGTTTTAATATAGTTAGGGCAAGTAAAAAAAAGGTTTATACTCATGTAGGCCGAGTGACTTGCTGTTTTTTCCCACTTCCCAAAAAAATGAGGAGGTTCTCAAGTCAACTGTTTTAAAAAAAAATGTATCTCCTATTTTTTTGCCGATTTGCACCATAAGACCTTGCCATTGTCAGAAAGGCCTACAAACAACCGGGAAATACAAATTAACATGTCATCCGACCCAAGGTAGCGCAGTAGCCCAGACAAGTTACGGAACTTAGTATGGAGGACCCGGAAGTAATTCATCACATAAATATAAAATTGTGTTTGGTATAATGTAGAAAAAATATTAAATTAAATTAAAAAGTCTGCAGGTGCGGATAATATAGAAAAAAGCATTTATGCTTGAGCCATAATACTTTATCGTCGCTGACGAGTCACTGCCGTGCTTACGATCGTCATCTGAAATAGACTCTATATGTAGCAAAAAGAGACGATACTAGAAAATGTACAATTTGAGTCTCTTCCAGATACTCATTATGTTTAACTATTCTATATTGATATGAGAAGTTGATTTTAAAATTATGTACAGAGATAATAATCCTGTTATTAGTTACTGCCGGGTCAAACGCTAAATTGACTGGGCTACTGTTTAAAGTTACTCTCGATCACCCATCCGAATACAGACCATGCTGTCCGTTGCTTAACTTCGTTGATCGGCTACGAACAGTAGAACAGATTGAGCTATGCAGTGGGAGTTATATAACTGTCAGTTAATATACCACTGTGGTAATTTGTCTGTACGAATAACACAGAGCGAAATGCCCCCTGACGGATGTGGACTATAAGCCGACGATATTAAAAACGACGCAGGTAACGCAGCAGGAAAACGTACTGGAAAATAAATAGGGATAGTAGTTTTCGTAGGTTGTAATTACTAACTCTGGACCACAGATCACACCCTAGATTCTGCATTCAGGACCACCACAAATCAGTCTAAATACACTTATAAGAAATTACTCTGGTTGGTTGATTGTTAGGCGCGAGTAGGCGTAACCTTGGTATAGCCAATGAGAACGCTTGCTCGCACTCCCCGCGACCCGCGCCTTCCTCAAACTTTGGTGACCTTTTGTAGGAACAACGAATCTCGTAATGCGGTATCTAGTGTGATCTGTGACGTCATGGTACGGGCCCTAACCTTTCTTCTTGTACACCATTAAACCTTTACCTACTCACGTACTTTCGTATTTTTTTTTTCTTTTAAAAAAATATTAATGTGTTTTTTTATGATTATAGAATTAATACTGTATTAAAAGTATGGTGCTGATAAAACAATGTAAAATGTTTTTGTATGTACGGTGGAATATAAATTTATTACAAATGAAAAGTGACGTGGTTTCGACACATTTTGTTTTATTAAAACGGGAATACTCACGTGAAATTGAGTCGGTTATTCCGACTATAGTTTCGGTGACCTTTATAAAGGAATGCTAAGCGTGACACGCGCGTAACCTCGTTTTGCCTTGCACAAGACAATATAAGGCAACAATATAAGGGCAACTCAATTTAACGTGAGTATGCCCATTTTATTAAAACAAAATATATATATATATATATATATATATATATATATATATATATATAAATTTACGTAATACAACCAAGTTAGCTGATTATCTTAAATTACCTTTCCTGGGATTACGACAATGATTAATGAGCCGGCCTTTGAAGTGTTTATTTCTACTTTGGTATAAATTTTGAGAGACAGCGTTGAGTTTGGGGCTATTGTAGATAACAGACATTTTTGGAAGACAAAGCTGTTGCGCGAAACCTTTATTATATAACTTTATTATATATTTATATAACCGCGAATATTTACTTTTAACCTCAGCTATGCATACTTGAGACAACTGGTTACACTGTTGTTACACTGTGATCAATCACTCTTTTAAAAAAAAAAGCTTAATTAATCGTGCAAGTGTCTCACGATGATTTCTTGCCGCAACGTTCTTTGTTAAGATCATAGAATGTGATCGAAAATACAATCGGAGTTTCCGACTCAATCAGATGTGAGTGTATATAGGTGTAATCAAAACAAAACGTTTCTATCTCCTTATTAGTAGTGCCCTGTGGTTTCACCCGATATTCCGCAGGAACCATATTTTCAACAGAAATAAAAATTTCTCATCAAAAAATCTACTGACTTCGAACAAACTTTCGCATTTATAATTGACCAAGCGTAGCGAAGGTCTCAGAGTTTACTAGGACTAATCGGCATTTGTATGTATGTTTGTATGTTTGTGTGTATATTTGTCCGATGATAACTTGCGAACCGTTTATTCGATATTTATGAAATTTTGTAGGCAAGTAGTTCATTTCAATACAATTTTTAAGTTCGAATATGAGCTGTATCGGTCCAGGGATTCTGAAGATATAGGGATCGCGAGGTCTCAGTTCGGCGTGAACTACTAGTATTAGTTTAATACTAGTCATAATACATGTCATAATACTAGAACGGCTATTTTGCTAGACACTTAATATATATATATATTTTTATAACTAAAATCGATGTAAATAAGCTTTCAAGAATAAAGTTCATATAGAATATTTCAAATGCTTCAATGTTCTACAAAATAAATTTCACATATTACCACATTTGATAATTCATTTGCCACACTCCTCAGGTGATAGGCAGTCCACGGGGAAATTAAAAAATGATTTCTCCGTAGCGCCTTTATTTTCTATGCATAATTTCATGGCGGTCCTCTATCATCATTAGGGTAATTGATGGACTTCCGGAAACAGAAAATTTTATCAGAATACGAAAATTTCAGGAAATCATCTTTAATTCTTTTTTGTTGGATCGAGGAATAATTATTGTCGCTTTGAAATTGATTCCAGTCAGTAAGGTCGCGTTTTCTGTGTTATCTTCGTTTGGCTTGCTGAATAGATTATAAATGAAGTGTGGCGGACCAATAACTTTTTTTTTTTTGTATGTTTCTCGGTGACGAGACGAGCTACTCACTCACTTGATGTTAAGCATCACGCTTGCCCATAACAGTTCAGTGCCACCCAGAATTTTGAACTTCAACAGTTCAAAACTATGCGCGGCAATGCACTGCGCTCGTCACCCTGAGATGTTAGATGTTAAATCTCTGTATGCCCAGTAATTACGCTGGAAACATTGCCCTTCAATCCGGAACACAGTAATGCTTGCACACTACTGCTTGGCGGTTGAATAACTGGCAAAGGTGTGGTACTTCCCCAGGCGGACTTTGCAAGAGAACCCTACCACTACAATACCTGACCACAAAATTAATAATGACAACAATGAAAACAATAATGACCATCACATGTCATGTATTAGCAAATTACAAACTTCTAATGAACCTGTAAAAATAAATTAAAGGTTTTTGTGCTTTTACTAAAGAAACGAACCGAGAAACGTATGAATTCAGTTATTTATTAATTATATTATATATATATATTAATTTAGTAATAACGGATTTGGCCAAATCCGGCAGGTAGTCAAACGACCGGTAGTCCGGTAGTCCGGATCCGTCGGATTACAGTTCTTAGATGTAGAGCTGTCAGTTTTCTTAATTATTATTTATTTAATTATTTTCCTAGTATTGTTTTTAAATTTTTACTATTAAAAAAAAATATCTTGATGAAATTTGATAAGAAGTGGCTGTATATCACAAATATGGACGTAGGTTGGTGATAGGGGTGGGACGAGAACGGCAGTCGATTAAAGTACGTCTTGAAAGTATCATCGTTTTTCTACTCCATCATCGTCTGGACCAACGTCGTAACATGTAAATAAGTATGTTTGTTTGTTCTTATAGTACCTGCTGTAGCTGTGCTGCAATTCGCATTCGATTATTTTGTTCTTCTTTTATAACTTATAGCTCAAGTAATCTACAGCAAATTTTAATTAAATTAAATTTGCAACAAAAATGTACTAAGGTAAAGACCTGTTATCTTTATCTCTCTAAGCTTATTTACTACAAGTTAATAACCAAACCGTCAATCAAACATTCCCTCAATATCCAAACTGGGTCACGTCTGTGCCACTAATAAAATATACGAAGATATCAAAAGAAATATCCAAAATTCTCGGTGAATTCTTGTAAAATTAGAACGTCGTGTCACGGCCCAATATCTAAAATGGGCCTCTCGTAGGGCTCTTGTCACTGGAGGGCGTTCGAAACGTACTGACGTGAAATTCTGAAGGGTCTGACGAGACTCCCCGGTCGGCCGCTGACGTCAAGCTGCTGAGAGGTAAGGGCATGTGCTGAAAGGTGTTTAAAAAAAAACATTAACATTAATTATTATATAGCATTTTTTCCGGGAACGTACCTTTATTAAGTAAAAAAACTCATTTGATACTTAGTCTACTCTTAGTACTACTTAGTCTAAATTTTAATTAATTAAGCTGCTTTTTACAAAATGTCCAAAGTTCTCTGCGATCCCAAAATTAGTTTTCCTGGACAGCGCATCATGAGATGCTACATTTGGTCCACGCTCTTGTAAGGATGCCAACAATGGGTCTTGTTAAAATAAATCTTTGACTGACTACAGGCATTTAAGATGCGGACTGTACGAAAAATGGTTCAGGATAGACCTGTGTCGGTCAGTCATTTCCCGCGACCCGGGTCGATCGTGACCGATAACCCAAGTGAACTGGTCAAATAATTCGGTCGATCAATCGATCTCGTGTGTCCATATAACCCAAGTGAATCACTACAACTCATCAATCAAAGACCGGCTGGATCCCGTGCAATTCGCGACCCGCGAGCTTAACGGATCAGCCTATGGCCTAACGGCTTCTTCTTGATTTACTACTGGTTTCCATCATCATTTAACTTTAACTTCACACCTTCCGCGAAAGAAAAAGCATCCTTATGACTAAGCTAAAACGACCCTATGGGTGGGGTACGCTTATCTAGAAGGCATACTATACTTTTCAGGAAACACAGACTGATAGAGGGTCATTCTCGTTATTCTTATAAACTATTTTGAATATTGAAGTGCTTGGTGCGAACATATGGAATGTCTATCGTAACTTAAGCGGTGGCGATTAGGTTGCGATTGATTCATAGGGTTCAAAGCGCTGAAAACTGACTGAACTGAAGAACTGTTGAATTTTTGGATGGTACTAAATATTGTTATGGGCAAGCATTCGAACGACTTGCTCGTACCTTGTTGTATAAAAAAAAATCAAATAAAGTTTTCCTTGTAAGCGCGTCCTTATTTTTACCCAGTACTCTCGAGATTCGTTGAGTGTCAATTCGCTGTAGGGTAGATAGAGATTGGTTAATCTTTCCTTATTAATAGCATAGATAATAGATATTTCATTGAGCCCCCTCCTAAACGGGCGGTTTGAAAAATATTATTTAGGCATTGTCGCTTAGTCAGTTCATAAATTTTATGAGCTTTCTGTAAATTGAGAAAAATGAAAAATAATGGATAGGTACTTTAATTTTTGAAATGCCAATTGTTTGATTTGATTTCTCACGTCTTCAGGTATTTTCGAAATCATCACGTACGAATTCGGTGCGAATTCTCTTTTCTTACAATTCATGCTTTTTTTAGTGGTGTTTGTACTGAATTTTGTTTGAAATATTATCAATTTGTATAAAAATGTCTTGCCATTTCTTTGTTTATAAAAATCAACAATTAATTGATTAGTACAAAATCAGCATTTCGTACAAATTATAATAATATATATATAAATAGTGGCTAAATGTTAAGAATTGAGCATTTGTACGGATGGTGATAAAAAAAGAATGATAGTCGGGATAGCAAACAAAATTTCGCCCTCACTGCACATTGAAATATCAGCTTGAATTCAAACTAAGCATCTGTCAAAATTATGTCGATATTGTCACATTTGTGTGTTTGAACCCGATATGCAAGTTCGGTATTCTATTGATGGGCAAATTTGACATTTGGAATCGATAAAGTTATCTTATATTATAGAATATATTATTAGTTATTAAAAAGCAAAGTTTTTTGTAGCGGTAGGACTCTCTTGCAGAGTCCGCCTGGGGAAATACCACACCTTTGCCAGTTATTCAACCGCCAAGCAGTAGTGTGCAAGCATTACTGTGTTCCGGATGGAAGGGCAATGTTTCCAGCGTAATTACTGGCATACGTAGATTTAACATCTAACATCTCAGGGTGACGAGAGCAGTGCATTGCCGCGCATAATTTTGAACTGTTGAAGTTCAAAATTCTGGGTGGCACTGAACTTTTATGGGCAAGCGTGACGCTTAACATCAGGTGAGCGACTTGCTCGTCTTGTTACCGAGTAACATAAAAAAAAATGCAAATTGTCCTAAGTAAATTTACAGCATGAAATATAAGTTCCGTTTTACATGATTCCGCTCTAAGGAGGTCACACGTAAATTTTCATCGAAATCGGAAAACACTTAAAACGGTTCATAAAAGCGGACATAAAAATCTTTGCCTTCATCGAGACCTATTCAGTTTAACTTACCAAATGCCATGGCTTTATATCGTACCTGAAATGGAGGAAAACTTTATTAATAAAAGCCCGTAGTATCGTTTATCAAAATAAGTTATGTGATTCGGCTTTATAATGAACAAAGAAACTGATATAAATGGCTGAACTTTGACGGAGGTGTTTAGAAACTGGAATAGGTTAGGGTGAGGTCAAACAGCGAGCCCTGCAGCTAAGATTTACGTCTCGTATCGTAATGCTGCGTCTTGAGAAACTGCCGTGTCTTCACGTTGGTTATTTCACAGCACTCAAAAGTGCCATTTCTTAGTACTGGAATTAATAGCGTTGACACACCTAAAAACTACGAACAGTGGCCCCACGAGCTAGAATCATCATCGTCATCATCGGCAAGAAGACGTCAACTGCTAAACAAAAGCCTCCCCTTTAAGAGGGGCGGGGTATAAACACCAGCGGTTTGGGGATCTTTGTTCATTAAGACGCTGCTGTCTGTCCTTCGGTGGTTCCGGTCGCAGATTTAGTATATTCTGGATCGACGAGAGAAAATAAGACGAAAATATATTTCTCTCTCTGTCTCTCTCGACCAAAAACAAATACGCAAGTCTATAAGGACTATAATATAATAATAATTGTTTAACATTTTCTTAGTGGTACCGACATGAAACAAACGAAATATTTTCTTTAATCATAAGCGACGCTGTGTTTGAAGATGAAGCACACAGACTTGGAATATTATTATTCTAAAATTACATTAAAAAGATTTCAGAGAAGTCGGCAGCCTTGAGATATTTTACTTGAGATATTTGTTTATTTTATTTTCTCTCCCTTCAAAATAAGAACTAGAAAAGAAGTGTCCAATAGTTTTTTTCTTTAATTACCAACAAGTGAGTCGGTGGTCCAAAGCAGGACTACACGAGATAAAAATAATCTACAACTCTTAGGTTGACGAATTGAAACAGTAAACCATAATCCAGCTTATTTATCGAACTACATTTTCGGGTTCCTCACTGTACCAAAAAGAAATATCCAATCCCCCATCGCAAATAAATCGCACCCATAACACTCTATAAGAAGAATCGAATAAAAAATCCTAGCCCATCGAGTCCCGAACCTCCGGTCAATCTGCCATACATCATTCTGTCCAACAATATAGACCGCTACAAATCGGAACAAAAAACGAGAACAGGACACTCGTGTCGAGCGAGGCCACGGCGGCACGTTTCGGAACAGTTGACGCGAATCAAGTGCCTTGAAGGCTGAAAACTGGAGAGTACAGACTGAAGCATTCCAACAAACGCTGACAGAATGACTCCAGACACTTAAACGACCCGCAAGTTTGACGTCAGTGACCGGAGGACCACTCGGAACCCCGGAACGTGTCTTCGAACCACTTTTTCAAGGACCTCGAGTCACTTCAGACGCCCTTCACAGGTTATTGATCAAAGACGGGGCTGTCTATGTATCTTTAGAAGTAAAATTACGCCGGAATATACAAGCACAAAATTAACAGGTACAGAAGGCCGGCTCCATATAATGAGCGACAACAGGCGTACGCACACATAGAAGCGTACGTACGAAGATCTCGTATCAAGTCAGTGGAACGCAGCCCGCGTTTTTGCGATACACCTATTGTTTTGATTTTTGAGTTGTTTTTTTTTAATTATTGCACGATCTTATCTGTGTATTTAGTTGATTGAATATAATGTAAAATATAATAGAATTGATGGTTATATATATAAACTCTATTGAATAAGCCATTTTAAATTTTGATATTATAATTGCATGCATGTATTTAATATTCTGGACTAATTTCTTATATAACTATTTAAAATGTTGACATAACTACACTATTGTATTAGGTGCTAACCTGTAAAAATAGTTGTAATGAAATAAATAAATAAAATACCTAAGCGCTTATAATATAATGATTAAAAAAATATGCATCTTACTTAGAGATCTCACTTTTCTAAGCGATGAGATGTAAACTATTCACAGAATATTGTATGCGCCAGCTTTTGAGCTGCTTCAGCGTAGACATATAAAATCGAGGTCGGCCGAAGCCGGCCTTCTGTATTGTTCCTGTATTTTGTGATACAGGGAACAATGATTGACGTAAATATTCTTCGAGATGTTCCTGCGAATTTAATTTACGGTTCTCATTACGAGTGCTAAGTGAAAAGTTTCTTTGTTCCTTTAATGATGTTTCTCGAATCGCAATTGGAAATTCGCGGGATTTGTTTGGTTTAGTTGGCGCGTTATTTATTAAAGTATGACGTTATTTTGTCTTCGTTTCGTGTTTTATGAAGACAGAAATTGTTATGATTAAACTTGGCCTTAAGTATTAATTAAAATAAATTGGTGCCTTGTTTTGGCATTACATAAATGGGGTCCAAACTTCGATATTATGAAGATGCCAACGCCACCATGATGCCGAGTACTTTGCCAAGTGGTAGTGGGTTTGGCTATTTGGAATACTTTATGCTTTCAATGGTTTATTTAACTGTTCATTTTGTGTAGTAGGCTAAGTTGTTTAATTAGCTTATCCAAGAAGGGGACTACCCGAGAAGGAGAGTGATGATTTTGAAGCGATGTTAGTATCTATGTGTATTTCTAGATTAGGTAGTAGGTACCTCCTGTAGTCTAAACGGTTTGGTCCATTTGTTTACATCGGTCAAGCCATTTAGACTGAGTGATAGTGATATCGTTTAGAGTGAGGTTTCGTTGAATTCGTGTCTATGGATTTTATTGTGTTTATGTAGTGGTAGGGCGCTCTTGCAGTCCGTCTGGGGAAGTACCACTCCTTTGTCAGTTATTCAACTGCCAAGCAGTAGTGTGCAAGCATTACTGTGTTGCGGATTGAAGGGCAATGTTTCCAGCATAATTACTGGGCATACGTAGATTTAACATCTAACATCTCAGGGTGACGAGAGCAGTGCATTGCCGCGCATAGTTTTGAACTGTTGAAGTTCAAAATTCTGGGTGGCACTGAACTGTTATGGGCAAGCGTTTATTATAAATTAATTTAGCTATTCATCTAACTGCGGTTTGGCACTGACCAACAGCTAAAAAGCTTACAACGAACCCAATATACCCTGCATCCAACCTCGTTAAACTTATTGCAAAGCAGAGGGATGTTGAGTGACATATTTGCAAACAAATTGAATTTAAGCATTACGAGAACTCTACTGCATCCAACATACGGTTACTTTTCTAATGGCAGCACTGAAAGTTTCTAGTTATCAACTTTACAAAGTGAAAACTACGTCAAAGGAGGAACATAAAGGGGATACAGCATCAAAGGCGTGCAACGTATGTGGGGGTTATGATTTATGAGAGGTAAAATACTGAAGATAATAATTATTATCTTTTATATCGACTAATATTATCATACCTATGTAGGGCTACCTTAAGATCTTAAAATAGCACCTCATTTTCAATAAACTTTGAACCTCTTACAATTAAAAAGTAGGTATACCATTTTCTTTTGTTTATGTTGTTATTCTACTATTTTCAAATACATGTTGTTTTAATAAAACGGGAATACTCACGTTACATTGAGTTGGTTATTCCGACTATAGTTTCGATCACATTCGGTGACCTTTATCAAGATATGATAAGAATGCTAAGCAAGACACGCGCGCGACTTCGTCTTGCCTTGCAAATAGTCAAGTACATGCCGTAAAGTGAAAAGGAATAACAAATTCTCAAAAAAAACTTACGGAATAAACTCGTATTTTTTTTTGTTTACGGTATGCTTAGGCCCGTGTAAAAGCAGTAGTATACAAAATAATTTAAAAAAATAAATAATTTTCAAGTGCATGAGGCTGTTAGTGAAAATTAGGAGCTAAAACAATCCTATAGTTAGAATGTGCCATATCATACGAATTAAACAAATGCGATATTGTATGCGTGTAATATAATAACAAATATTTGACACCAATATTGAAAATTACAAAAACAAAGAAATCTGTACGGGGTGGTGTATAATTACATAGTTATAAATTTAATTTGTCATTAACACCACAGACTATATATACCCATCTTGACGTTCAAAATGTATACAGAAAATTGGAAAAACTTTTGTGTAATAAATAACTTTATTAGACAAAAGTTGGCAAATAGTTCATATCGGCATTTATTTGAAGTCCATAACATAAATAAAGTCCTATAGTGACGTGAATGTAATAAATTTCCATATTTTTGCGCATAGGCTTATCGAAATAGATGGTTCTAAAGCTTTTAGTAAAAATACTATCTAGAAATTCAAGAGAATGGTAAAATATTTTCAAACAAAAATTGTTTTAAGAATATTTTAATTTCACCAAATGTTCTTACACCTTTGTACCCCAGTGGCAGTGTACCTCTATACCATTTCTAACTTTATCCAACTCTGTTACATTACGTTTTTGAGCAGGAACAAACACATTCACTCCCTTGCACTGATAAATCGTCTGAATATTTTTTCTTAAAATAGCGGCTAGCAAACTCATGGTACACCTGATGGTACAAACCACCGCCTATAAATACCTGCAACAATAACGGTGTGGTCAATGAGTGGCCAGCCTTATTAAAGTGCTGCATGTTGTGTCTCTGCGGACCTTTGAGGGAAGGCAAGTGCTCGAGAGAAAGGATCAATAAACGGACTGTGTGGGATTTCAAGGTTTGCCAGATATGGGGGTGCGCCTTTCGATGGTGTTGGGATGTGAGGTGGTGAAACTCAGACACAGGAATAAGGTCAACCATTAAGAGTAAGAACGAATATGATCGAAATAAAAATCATTTTGCACAACTTTACACTATGTTTAGAATCTAAAACGAAAAAAGAAACAAACGAAAACTTTATGCTAAATGTGGCGTGATATATTGGTGATCGGAGATGATAAATAGCTATCCTGATCCTTACTTCCGAACTAATATCAGAGTAATATATCCGCAATCGAATCAGGACCAATAAAGCTTCGTGGTATGAAAATGAACACGTACATCTCGAAGAAAAAATTTCGCTTGCGCGATTCAGACAACTGTCATACAAAACGTCAAAAAATTCACAAGATAAAATTTGATGAGGAGTTACTTTATATCACAAAGAAGGACATGGGATAAGTCGCGGGTAACAACTAGTTGTCAATATTTACGTTATTGATGGCATCGATTGACGCAGCCAAATAATCGTTTTTTAAACCGATTGAATCGATTGTCGTCGCTAGTATAGTACTGACAATATTAAACATACAAGGTACTGACAGCCATTTACAGAAAATGCGAATGTCGACCACGGACTTAACACTAATGACAACCACGAACCTCAGACCAATGTTATGAGAGAAACTAGGAGAAAAATATATTTGTCTCGTTTGTTAGATGGCGGTCGGCGCCAACCATGTTCTTAACGCTCTGTAATTTGCACTTACAATAACTATAGCTACGCAAAAACTTGGGAAATTTTAGTAGAGTCGGTTAACTTCAAAAAAGAATTTTGAAGATAAGGGTTTGAAGGAAATTTGAAAGAAAAGACAGAAAACGGTAAAGGAAAGGTACAGAATTTGTAAAAGTATAATAAAATAATTTTAACTCTCCTTTACTACTATTACTAAGAGTATTGTGTTTAACCCAGAAAAGCAATGTAAACGGTTAAGTCAACAGGATTTAACGCAACTTAACAAAACACGTTACAAACCCGCTAAGCATTAAATAACTCCTTTGGACCCATTAACACTATAAAAAGTATGAAACTTAACACCATTTTAGTGTAAAACAGCAATTTCGGACTGCTTTTTGTCCTTTTCTAAGGTGTTTTTTTTCTCTTTAAAATAAAACCAAAATGACTTATCCTTTAAAAAGTTTATTTTCGACTTCATAGCGGCTGAACGATTTCGTATGAAATTTAATTATTGGTAGCCACTTATTTCTATTTTAGTAGATAGACGTGGGCGTTGGAAGCTCATTTCCTGGATTCACATATATAATGTAGACATACTTAATATCTATATATAAATATATATATGACGGATGAGGTGGGTGACCGTCATCATTAGCATTCATGATTCCTGGTCTTCTAACAGTGGGCGTCGGTGGGTAATGTTGGAACAGCAAAACAAACTGGTGTACACTCAATTAGGTTTATAATGTTTTTGATAATTATTAGAACACTGAGCCGATCACAAGAGAATAGCTAGTATCGCTAGGTATCTATAGTAGGACGCGAGATGGTTCAGTCTCGACCGTACAAACCGACCGCCATTGGAAAAGTGCCTCGCTTTGACAGTTTGCAATTTGACAACCGGTCGGCCGCTCGGCCACTAACTCCATCGAGCGCCGGCAGAGGGTGCTGGCGTCCCGGATACTACTATATTGCGACATATATATATAAGAAATAAACAAAAATTATGATCAGTATAATAAAGATTGTTTGGTTTAAAATTTACAAAATCACAACGTATGGTTTTGTAATTGTATAGCTAGTTATAAGTACTTAGTGCCGATATTTAGGTACATTGTATTCATTTTTAACAGCGACAAAGCGTAATGTTTCCCTTTACAACATTGTTTTCCGCATTGAATGCTTAGTGAAAGCCAAGCCGGGTATACTAATAGCGTTTTGAAACTTGTGTCATTTATAAAACAGGTTATTTTCCTTTGTTCAGAGGTAACATCGCACAAAAAGGAGTGCAATTTTCGCACACAATAGTCGGAATTAACTGTGTGGCGAGCCCGACTATTCGAGATCTAGTCATTTATTCCGGCATTTTATGGTTTTAAAATTCTGACAAGAGTTTTATACGTACGTACGTTAGTAGAAATATTTAGGGCATATTTTTAGTGGATTTTGCGTATCCTAACTAACATTATAAATGAGAATGTAACTCAGTGTCTCTGTCTCTCAGTCTGGGTGTTTGTCGAGTTATCACGGCTGAACGGATCGACCTGATTTTTTGTGAAAAACTAGTGACTATAATACATTACACGATTATAAAATTACCTGATTAAGGTTAGTTTTTACAAATTTTTGTAAAGTCCATTAATACACATACACATACCTACATTTATTTATTTATTTACATTCATCAGCACCGACCACAAATTACGCCAATGAGAATTAAAATTTACATTACTTTACATGGAAAAACACAAGTTAAATAAACACTGATTAAATTACAGATAAATGTCAAAATAATAAATAATAAGAAATATAAGATTAAAATAATATAACGCAATAATTATATTATTAATTCTATTCCTAATTCTCCTTTCTAATCGGCGGCGGTATATTGTTCCAACATCAGGAAGCAGCATTTTGAAAACTACCTCTGAAAGCGGCCGGCAGTGCCGTGATTTGCCACACGACGGCACTGCTGCCGGTGTGCATTGCCGCTATGAAATTTTGCTCTGCGCACCCAGGCCAGTTTCATTTAAACTAGTAACTTACCCGTACTGAGACCACGCCACCCCTGTAATTTCCGACCCCTGGACCTATTCTGCTCAAAATTGAACTTAAACTACTTGCCTACGAAAATTCATAACGATCAGATCAACAGTTCGCACGTTATCGTCGAACAAATTTTAATATACAAACAAAAAAAAACAAACGCGACTTGTTCCCGTGGACCTTCGCTTTGCTCGGTCGAATAATACTCAGCACTTTCATAATTTTTACATATAATCAAAAAAAAAATATATAGAAAAACACTACTCCACTTTGCTCACGATTTATCTGAATAGTAATGTACCTAGTTCATCTTAAATCAAGTCCTGAAGGGCGAAATTACACACAGTGAGAGAAAGAGTGAAAACACATCACTGATGTTATCTATGGAACGCGTATCCATTTATCACCCGCTGAGGTATGGCGTATTATTCGTAGACAATATCAAACACGAGGTGGATCAAGACATAGGCTAGAACGATTTCATCAAGGAACACAATCAAAAAATAATACTCTTGGTATCGTTATTTGCGGCACTATGAATTCACAATATGGCGTCAACTCCACCCATTTCACTAGAGATTTCTTAACACTTCAATAACATTTGACAGTTTTTGACAGCTGTCTGATTTTGGCAGTTTGGCTAGGATACAAAACATGGCCGATGTGCCACAAGGCGGTCCCAAGTGATGTAAGCAAACAATAATTTGAGCCCATCCTCTGTAGTAGAAAATCCTTGCTTGGGATGGATTCGATACAGCTGTCAAGGGAAGAGCTAGAAAAATACGAAGCGGTGTAAATGATGAACGTCCCGGAGTTCTAAGAGTTACTTATTACCAGTTAAAAAATTACTTTCAAGAATATCTATATATCTAAAAGGAGGTGTCGTCTTGGAAAGTGTTTGTGCTTCGGGATTCGGAGAAGGAAACAATCAGTCCAAACCACACATTGATTTAGATGATTGCAGTAATAACCCGAAGCGTCGATCCACATATTAAGTTGCGATAGGGTTTTGCGAAGAGTAACTCCATCACCATCAAACCCGCAGCTCATCGTCAGATCTCACGAACACAAGTGATTACGTACTACTTTCCGCCGCCAAACCATCCAAGGACTGTTACTTCTTTTTGCATTATACCTAGTGTGAAGCTAGTGATAATTTTAATTTCATTGTTCCTCTCTGTTCGTTTAGTCTAAAAATACTTTCCTTATTAGTGATCGAGTGTTAGTTAACCAGACGTTTTAGGTAGCAAGGCCGACTCGTATTGGTACATAATGTCAATCAACCATTTATTATGTCTTGGACGCTTCACTTGCGCTTCTATGCCATGAATGATTGGTGTCGATTCTGTTGTAAAATTTTCTAAACTAAATTTGACAGCTCCAAAATTATTAGTTTCTACAAATTAAAATTAAAATAGATGCATATAATTTTAGTAGAATCGACGCCGTTACTTTCTTTTTAGCGCTTATAATTTCGACCGCACACCTTCGTGAGTCTTGGTGGTAGAATGCGTAAGTAATGTTATATACCCAACGTACCTACATTACATTATATTGTACGTAATATATCAACTGCTGAGTGAGTGCCGCACGTCCTCACTGATGGAAGTTGGATATGTTAAGTTATGATAAGTTTTACAAGGTAAATAAAATTATATTTGGACTAACTAACTTGTGACTTTTGATTGCAGCGATTTAGACTTTACAGTGATATGACTCTTTGAAGTACCATATATACCTTTGTCAGCTTTTCCACCGCCAAGCAAATGTTAATGTGGGTCGTATTGTAGGGAAATGTATCTATCGAAATTACAATGTATATTTTTTTTACATCTTGTTCGAGTATCGTAGGGCGATGAGCGTATTTCCGTGCATGGTTTTAAAAAAATATACATACAGTTATAAGGAAAATGTATGCTAATCCGAAAAGGGCGCATCATGCTCATCATTATGACCAACTTTTACAATGGGACCAACCCTGAAATCAAGAAATAATACCAGCTGTTCCATAGAAAAATGTCAATGACACTCGACTAAATGTATGGAATGGAATGTATGAATGTATTTATGTAATGAACTAAATGGTGGTTTATTTTTTCTCGATTTCAATGTTGGTCCCATAATAAAATTTTCTCACAATCATGAGTACTAGAGAACCTTTCGGTATAGCATATCCTTTCCTTATAACATTAAAAAGTTACATAAAAAAATACATGGAAAATTGTCTTCCAATTAGTAAAAGGAGCCCTATAATTTCATAATTCATTGGGTTGGGCGTTATGTACCAGTAAGCTCACTTTAAAATCTGAATCTAGAAATAAAACATGACTCAGATTTAAACTATTTAGCGCAAGTAATATTATACTTATTTTACTCTGAGAATGTAATATTTAACATTATATACAGAAGAGCCTAGCAATTTTACTCAAAAAAATTCAGTAGGAAAATGACACAAATGACAGGATTTATTATATTTTTGTTTATATACGTACGCCATCCCATTTGGACTTGATGTAGATTGGGATTACAAATCTCAGCGCTAACATAAAACTTTCCTTGTAGGCGAGAAATAAACCAGAGCAAGACGCCTTCACCACAAAATAAAGGTGCGGTTAAACTGAGAACACGACGGCAGCGTGCGAGCGGCGTGGCGTGACAGGGGCTCGGTGCTGTCAGCGGTGGCATGCCTGTCAAAAGGCAAGTGCAACAGTGTAGCAAAGCGCTGGCATAAACTGGTGCCTTGTAACGACATAACCTCACTGGCGTTCACGTGCCAAATCAGCCAGTCTATTCTGCAAACTAAGTAAAGTGAACTTGCATTTTTCTTGCCCATATACTGCATAAAAATGGCAAAATATGTATTGTTAAGGCAAGTGACTACAAACAAATGTGTTCACCAGATGTACACGATATTTGAACACTTCCCATTTTCCTACTAGGCTTGGCGGTTGATCTTGCCTATCCGGCCACTAAAAGTGTTTGTCTCGTCACGTTGACTCACGGGCACGGTGGCGGGTGCGCGAACGAAATATTAAACGTAAGTGGTATAATATGCAGGTCTGTCGTACAGAACGCAGGTCTAGTGGAAGTTGCGGGCATGGTTTTATGTAACTCACACGTTACAACCGCGCAAACGCCTCGCACTCGCGCCCTCACCTGCGCCCGCACCCGCTAGTTTAGCGTGAACAAGCACTAATACTGTTTGATTAGCGATATACCAATACATATTACATACTCCACTTCTCTAACAGCGGTTACGCTGTCACTGCGTGCACGGTTTGACCTCACCTTTTTTCTTCAACGCTCGGAGACGCGCAATCAAGAGAAATCGCAAAACGTCAACCAACCGAGGTAATAAAATAAAGAAATTAATTTGGTCCTGAACAAAGTTTACCGAGTTAACTACAGCGCTGTCTGTAGGTCAGAACGGGTAATTTTAGTATATTTGACATTTATAATGGTTCGGTATGTAAGTATGTATGTTTGCGTGTTTTGTAACGGCATCACAGATGCTAAATACGAGGTGGGAATTACAGGTACGTACCATAAGACTTGACTACTTTCTGTGGGTAATTGTAATTTTAACTCCTTTATATTGCGTGCACAAAAAAAAAACATGTTAGGTATCAAAAGAAAAAATATAAACAATAAAATAATATAAAAAATAAAAAATATAACAACAACAATACAATACAACAACGATATATAATATTTTTGTAAGTAATATTTTTCCAAAGACTTTTCAGAATGCTATCTATAATTTTCCTTTCGAATAATATTTTCTTGTCTCATACTTTTTCTCTGTCTGGTTTGAGTTTTCTGACTTTTGTTTTATTTCGTCAAGAGAGTTACGGACCACGGTTATTCTAGTAACGTAGAATACTAGCTCATACATTTTTCCTTATTTATTCAGGCATATCAGGACTTAAGAACTTACTTCTTTTTTTTATTCGAGTAGTAAAAAATAAGTACACAAAGATAAAACGATTCCAATCCAATTTCCCCCACAATTTGCTTCTCTGAAAAAGTACAAAATGTTTTAGTGTAATGGAGGCTGTCGCTCTATATTGCCATTGTATTCAAATGTAAACATTACAATAAGATTGAAGAAGCAATAATAACGCTTCGCTTCACTAAGCAGAGACCGAAGGTACTAGATTTTATTATCTTAGTCAAATTAAGACAGTATGCCACGTTCATTGTTGTCCTGTTCGCGTATTTTTTTTAATAAACACGTAATTCTCAACACGTATATTCTGTATCTATTAAGACAAGATTACAGTGTACTAATGAAAAGTTATTTTTTATCATTCAGTTTGACGGAGATTTTTTTTCCCGATTTCTTCCCTCCAGTTATTATATAATAAAACGTAAATTTATAAAACTACAAAAACTTTAAAATGTTCAAGTGAGAAGTTTAAATAATAACCATAGGTTAGTCTTGCAATCATAAATAAATACAATCTGAACCCTAATATTTTTCCAACCGAGATTTTTCGGCTCCTCTGTCTTTGTTACTAAGCAATGCTGTAATAATGATTGACGTAGACAGTATTAGCGCAAATATACCGCTTTTGTTCGTGGACGGCTCTCCGTGGAATGGAATGCGCATTATGTGCGGACGACACAACGTTACATAGAGTACCAAACAAAATGATATTTTGATGAAACTTCATAGCATTCCATTGGAATTACATGACCATTTGTCCAGCCTTTTCACGCGTAAACTATTGATGTACACCGTCAATAAAGAAATAACTAGTGCAGTTTATAAGCAAACCATTTAAATCGTCATCATTAGCTACTGCTGAACGAAGGATTCCCCCAAACTGTGCAAAATTCTGCCTGTTGCATATTTTGCCCACGACTTTCAGAATGTTTTCAGTCCACCTAGTAGGAGGCCTATTCTTCGTTTTCCATTGAAATACTGACATTTGAGAAGCGCTTATGGTATTAGTTTTATCGTTTTGTTTTGTAAATCATTCATTCATTAACCACCAATAAATCATTAATCGCGTTCTTAACCTAAAATTTAATAAATTTCAATAATTAATCTCACTAATTTACTGATTTTTTAAATAAAGAACACGTAGACGTTTTCGTAGGCATAAGTAAAATTGAGGGTAAAAAAACTTAAACACCAAAGGCTACCAAAGTAGATCTTTCGCAAATTTTGTGGCGCGGCTCCGTCCTAATCAAACACTCTAATTTTTACTTTTGATTTCGTAAATTTACACTAGCTTTCATTTTTTAAGGGCGTTATTTTTATAGTAATAAATTTAATTATAGCACCACTAGTTGTACTCCGCGGCTTAACTTGCAAAATTATTATTGTTCCCAGGATTTTCAGAGAAAAAAATATCTATGCTACCCAACTATCAAATTTTATTTGCCTACAACGACTGTTTGTTTTGCTAGTCAGACGATACCAGACATATAAAAAGGCAAAAGGATAGATAGGTTACTTTCGTATTCACAAACGAAGTGCACTTCTTATAAAAATAAAAATGCAAATTTATAAATAAAATATTTTAAGTTTTTTTTTGTCTAATCAGTGAACTATAATTATGGAATAAAATAATACAGACAGTAGAAAGCTTCTGCTAAAAAGAAACGATTTTCACAAATTCTGCATGTTGTTTATGCCGATTATATTTGATAATAAACCCTTTTATCCATGACGTTGTTAATTTAGCATTTTTGCACACAAAATGTTTGCTACGAAAACTGACGTGGTTTTGTCACATTTTGTTTTAATAAAACGGGAATACTTACGTTAAATTGAGTCGGTTAATCCGACTATAGTTTCGATCACATTCAATTCCTTTCGTTCGATTTCTGCAGTGAGGAGGAGCTCCAGTCTGCGCCGACGCAGCACAATACTGTGCCCGCCCCCGCCCCCGCACCTGCAAAGCTGCCGATGACGTCAGTGCAAGACAAGACGAGGTCGCCCGCGTTGATAAAGGTCACCGAATGTGATCGAAACTATAGTCGGAATAACCAACTCAATTTAACGTGAGTATTCCCGTTTTAAACCAAAATGTTTGCTCACCATTCTTTAGGACCGTAAACCACGCATAATAATGGAACTCGCATAATAAATGGCGACACGTAGGTAAGGTAACATCGTTCTTTCATTTTTCGCACGGTCGATTAATCTTCCTCTTTCTCCACTCGAGCAGGCCTTTTGAGTATTCAGGGCAGTGTGTATCGACAAATGGTGGCGGAATTTATTGTTTTTATTCCAGAGGTCTCGGAAGGTTACGGAGAATGGTCCTAATGGACAAATACTTTGTTAAGTTATAATAACTTTATAATGAAAACTGTTTTGTATAGTAATGAACGCTTTATTTAATAAATTTATATTAGAGAGAGATTTTACGCAGTACATTAAGGTGAGGCTTTTTTAGAAAGAGAAAGGACATATCTGTGTGAGCGAGCAAGTAGACAATGTTGTCATAGAGTATAAATATTTAGAGAGGTGACAATATGAATCGATATGACAGTAATCGACTAAGGTTTATCATTTTACTAATATTACAACAAGTTAATATGTTTGGTGACTCTTGTTTCTACGTTGCACTACTGTTTTGAGCCTTTCGTGACTTCATCGAACGGCTTCAACGGAACATCAGCGTTGTTTGGTGAACAGCATTATGCTGAGTTGAGGCCATTTTTGTGATACAACATTGATTAGCTATAGTTATATGATATTGCTCACCTACCCTTCAATATAGTTAATGTTACTGTTGTTGCAAAATAAAATTATTTTCTTTCTTTCTTCTTTCTACTTAATATGATTTAGAGAAAAGCGAAAACCCGACTGCAAATTGCAGTCACATCGAACGTAAAAAGAATCAAACAACTTCTAACTTAGCAAATCGATCAAGCCACTTAGGCTGAAGGAGGTACTATAGGAACACACAAACATACTTACATACTTATTCAGACTACGAAAACATTACCCTCCTTCTTGGGTAATCGGGTAAAAGGGTGATGCAGCATACAGAAAATATTTTTTAAATCTAACCAAAAATAAGGTACCTAACGGTGCTACGAATTTTTTGATTTTCAACAAATTTCGAGTGTTTTTACGCTGCAGTATTGCGTCTAATACAATAGTCTAATACTTGCAACCCTAGAGTACTGTGCCGACATGTGTTTCATTTCTACGCGAGGCATCAACAGGATGTGTTGACTCTCAGAGTGGAGAGTTATCAAATCCTCATCATCATCAGCCATAAGACGTCCACTGCTGAACATAGGCCTCCTCCTTAGAGCGCCACACCGACTGACAACGGGCCACTTGCATCCACCGGTTGCCAGCGACTTATCCTCATGGTGCCTCGAATATTCGAGATAGAAATCTAGGGAAATATTGATTTGCGCTAGACGCGCTATTGAACAGAGCAAGACAGCGGAAAAACACTAGAGATTTGTTGAAAATACAGTTTGAAGATGGACTTCCGCAGAGTAACGCCTGATTTAAAAATTACCTTCGGTGTTTTGGCTGATAAGAAATGGACTGAGGCTTTGTAATAATTGTAATATTGTGTGAATTTAACTTTTTTGATTGATTTCGTTTGCCAATATCTGACTGATATGAAGTTGACATACCCTATCCTAGACTATATTATAACCTCACGTGGGAAACTTCAATTACTTACCTACAAATACAAGAACTAATATTACTAACCGAGATTATGCAATAACAAAGGCGATCCCCGCGGGCGTCCAACTTTACCTCGGACAACTTGTCAACCGTTCCCCGGTGCCTATTCAAATACTAAGTCAAATATATGTTTCTAGTTGCGCCACTGTTTGCCAAGAAACTGGAACTCGTGTATGTGACGCACCAATCTTATTACATTCTAGACGTTAAAGTTTGATATACAAGCTTTAAATCTGATCTAGAAATAATTATCTGCGAGTGCGAGTCGGGCTCGTTGACAGAGGGTTCTATATATAGGGATAGGGATACCAAAGTTATCAAAAAAATATATGTTATCATTCAGTTCGGGATCCATTACGCGGCCCACTCACACCTGACTGATGTTTTATGTTTATTGTTGTACAATAGAGCTTGTACACAGATCACATTAGATACCGAATTACGAGCTTCGTTGTTCCTACAAAAAGTCACCAAAGTTTGAGGAAGGCGCGGGTCGCGGGGAGTGCTACCAAGCGTTCTCGTTGGCTATCTGAAGTTACGCCTACTCGTGCCTACCAATCAACCAATCGGAGTAATTTCATATGAGTGTATTTAGTCTGATAAGTGGGGCGCTTCGAGCGACCTGAATGCAGAATCTAAAGTTCTAAGTGATCTATAATAATAACAAGGTTGACGCTAGTATTTATCACCGTTTTTAGGAAAGCGAGAAACAAGAAACGTCAAAAAATACACCTTTAATTTTATACTTTTTTATTACTTGACAGGAAATTTGCCTTATTAGCTTATAAATATTCTGTGAAATTTTCAAGCAGATTTCTATAACGGTTTAAAAGATAGAGCGTATTAAAGTAATTGGAAGGCAGGTAGATGGACGGACGGACTTAAGGACAGAAAGAAACATGGCGTAGACTTAGAAATAGGGTTTTGTACCCTTCCGCTACGGGACCCTAAAAAGAAGCTGCAGCAAATTAACCCCAAACGTTTTTGGCTCTAGCGTTTTTGGAAATTGTACGAAAAGTATTTTTAACTAACTTCGTAAACGTAGAAAATTGGACAATGACTGTGAAGATATTTCAAAATTTGGAGTTTAAAAAAAAGTTCGCTAATTAAAATCAAAAATATTAACAGAATTAGCAGAAAAACAGGAATTATAATTACGGTACCATGTAGCGCATTCATAAGGTATTACGATAATTAAGACTTATGTGTACAAAACATTTCACCAGGTTCACTCTATTTGGACCAAATCCCAACCGAATTATAATCCACAAAATATCCTCGTCCCGAAGTAGGATTTCATCTACCAAGGACGGGATTAGGTGGGGGACCCAAAACAAAATATATGTTAATACACATGGACAATATTCAACGATTTACTGGGACACATTTGAATACGGTAACAAACGAGGAAGGAACATTTTCAACCAATGAATTTCGAAAATTATGAACCAAATAAAATGAAAATGATGAAGCGACGCCAGGGTGAGTGAACACGATTCAAAATGATGAAAATTTTGTTTCCGTAATATAATAAGGATAGACCATAAAATGCAACAAGGATAACGTATAAAAATAAACGTGTTTCAAATCTGTAAACGTATTGTAAAATCAATGTAATTTAATTTAATCATCTATAATCTATATATACCCTAGATCAGGCGCCCAGGTTTTTAAGGAATTTGATAAATTAAGTATATTTTAAATTATTCTAATCTTAGGACGGTGCTCCTGTCAATCGGGTCAATAAAGACGGGAACGCATTTCTTCTGACAGATGACAGGTGACGTTGACATAGCGAAACACGTGAACAACAATAGACAATGATTTATTGTGTTTTAATAAAACGGGAATACTCACGTTAAATTGAGTCAGTTATTCCGACAATAGTATCAATCATATTCGGTGACCTTTATCAAGGAATGCAAGGAAGCCTCAGTGTGCAAGGCAAAACGAGGCTTAGCATTTCTTGATAAAGTCACCGAATGTGATCGAAACTATAGTCGGAATAACCGACTTCATTTATTCCTTCCCGTTTTATTAAAAGACAATGTGTCAAAACCACGTCAGTTTTCAAAATGATTTTTTTGTCACAAGAATAAAACGAAATACCAACTAGCCTTATAAAATCGTAACTAATATTATAATTCAGATGAAGATAGCGGCAGTCGTATCAGGACCAATAAAGGTTCGAGGCATAAAAATGAATACGTTTGTCTCGAGGACAAAACATCACTTGAGCGATTCAGAACTGCCTACATTACAACTGTAACTTTTAAACTTTCGCGATTTGAACACATAATTTAATTTAACGTCGAGGTATATAAATAACTAAACTAGTTATAGCGTGGTTAAGTCCTGATAACAAACATTAAATTATACATTACAACTGTCAGTCCGTACAAAATGTCACAGAATGTACAAAAATGGATCAACGCCATTTAGCGAGTTAGGAAGTAGCTTTGTCTCTCTGTCTGGATGTTTGTCGCGTTATCACGGCTAATCCTTTAAGTGGATCTTGATAAAATTTGATAAGCAGACAGTATATCACAAAGACAGAAAGGATACTTTTTTTATGTCCACGCGAATGAAATCGCGGGTAACAACTAGTACTCAATAATTTTGGAATCAAATCTCCCATTTGAATGTCTCTCAAGTTAAGTTATCCTATCGAAAACAACTGTACTCACTAGCGTTTACTACAATAATAGTAGTCTTTTGTAATAAAATTCAACATTTCACAAATATTGTGTTTTCAACTGAAAGTTTAGTTTTAATTTTATTGGTGTAATATAAAATGCTTTCTTGCAGTTGCAAGTAATTGCTTCACTCTTCATTTCCTTTGCAGTAGAAACTGATCTTATTCAAATTCCAGAACTGCAGATTAATGAGCATTTATTTCTTTCAACCTGTTTTGTTTTTTTTGTTTTGTGTTTTTAACTAGGATTCCGTAACAGAGGAATTCTTAAAAAGTAGGTTAGTTTCCGTCCATCCATTCATCTCAGTTTGTTAAAGCATCATAATAATAATAATGTCATATAAGTTTTGTTCGAGCAATTTAGGAATGCATTGCATAACATTAATTTGACTACTAATATGCCGATCCGACAGCTCCCATAAATAGGAAGTTTTGCAGTATTTGGTACAGGCGCCGGTTACCAAAGGCACATACATCGACCTCGCCGGCGTGTTCGAACAGTCCCTGGATTTGTCAGAAGATCGGTTAGATTCTCTCCAAATAATCAAATAGATATTAACCAAAACGCTAGGGCCCCAGGGCACACCCCCTCTGGGGTGCCAGGGCAATTCTGACTCCCACTCCCCGGTGACGGCCCATGCCGAGGTTCCCTTGTGCTAGTCACCCCCACGCCAAACAATAGTTTTTAGGGCTCAACGCCATATGCGTTCGCCAAAGTTCGATATGTTGTAGCGGCCTAAATGGCCATCAACACAGTCAATTTAAAAAAAAAAATACATTTGCCTACTTATTTTCCTGTGCCACGTCCCGAGGTGGGATTCGTTTTAGCTTGCACGACGCTTTATTATTCAAAATTAAACGAAAAATAATTTTGAAAATGTTGATTGTTTGAAACATTAAGCAACAAGGTATCGGCCCGAACGGGTCGGCCGGACGCCTGTGTTGCTCAATAGTTTGAAAAGGTTTTAAGTATAGGTCTTACTTGACTTTAAGTCTAAATCAAATACGTACTAAACTTTGATAGCTCCTAAGTTTATTCTTAACTTCATTGAAGGCAGCCGCCGCCGCGGCCGCCTGCGACTGGTCATCATTCAGCGGGGCTCGGGTTTCTACGACCAGCCCGCCAATGGCGAGTGCGTCCGTTGGGCTGTTTTATCGACAAAGGATCGATCAAGCAGCACCTCAGATGGAGCCTCCTCTTTTATGTCTATTATACAGTGAACGGCGTAAACACTTGGTATAGACAGAAACTTAAAACAGAAGTACGGACATCATCATCATCATCAGCCTGAAGACGTCCACAATACAATACAATATAATTTTATTAGACACCGAACATACAATTAAAGTTAAACTAAACAATAATGAAATATCCGCAGTATAATGGGCGGCATTATCGCCTAAATGAATTTTCAGAAATTTAAAACAGAAATACAGAATGGCCTATGTCACTTGCATTCACCGGTTGCTAGCGATTTTCAACCATATTTAAATAATATTCGAGAATCTAAATTAATTTAGCGTATTGTAGGTAGACAGGTACTAAAATAATTGTATTCTATTTACCCGTAGGTTATGATAGACAGTAGTAGTAACCTAAACTACCATCATTTGATTATGAATAACTAAATCTCACCCAATGGTTAGGCAGGTTAAATCCTTTTATAAAATCAAATATTCAGTGTAGGGATTACAAAGCGACTATTACTTATTCTGCGATAAGGGTCTTGTATAAATGCCATGTAGGATCTCTAGGGAACCAACGGGTAGTTTCTCATAGCTATAAATAATTGTTGTGGTTAGTAACAGGTTGTCTATGATTTAGTTAACTGTTACATAAATATATTATATGTATGTATTTACAAAAAAATAAAAACTACCAGTTATCTGGTTTCCATACTACAAGTTTGCTTAGTTTGGGGCTAGATGGCGCTATGTGTGAAAAACGTCCACCAATATTTATTTATTTACCTGCGACTTCGTTGTCCATCAACTACCCTTAAAGTTCAAAGTTCTTTATTAGAAATCATAGGTTTATACGTCAAATAATTTATAGTAAACTATATTATACAGTATATTACACATACATTTGCATTGCACTTAATTTACATTTGTGCGTTTTTATTACACAGTGCAAAAAATTGACGTCTGCCTTTTTAAATTCATCGAAATCATACAACGTTTGCTCGATAAGCCAGCGTTTCAACCTACTCTTGAAACAGTTGAGACTGTGGGCATCTGTTACTTTATCCGGCAGCCGAGTGTACACCTCCGGACCTATCACATGTGTCAGCTTGCCGGATTTTGTAAGCGAGCGCGAGATACAAGCTTATTAGAATATCGGATGCTACGAGAGCGTGTCGCTATGTCTTTTATAGGACTCGAGGTTAAGTCTCACATAGACCGCCACATGAAATATCAGGATAGCGGGCAATGTGAGAAAACCGAGCTTTCTGAAATAGGGCCTAGAGGAGGTGCAGCGTGATACCCTTATATATATATAATAGCCGTGATAACGTGACAAATACCTAGACAGAGACAGAGTTACTTTGGCATTTAAAATCACTAATAATCATCCAGTTTAATCAGTCCACTACTGATCATCATTATCATCATCAACTGAAAGATGTCTACTGCTGAACAAAGGCCTTAGAAAAGTAAGAAGGGGGTGCTATAATTCCCACGATTGGCACGCGGCTTTTGTATCGCTGAGCGCTCACCGTTAACTAAGAGACCGGTGCCGCCCGTCTTTTCACCTATAACATACTAAAATAATGAAATATTAAAATCTTTTATTATTTTGTTTTAATAAAATACATGTCTTTATTAAAACAAAATAATTTTATATATTACACTAAATCAAATTATAAATTACAAAATAGTCAAACATATATGTATGATAAAAAATGTATAGTAGAATTTATTTTAGTACACTAAAATTATTAATGTCAAAAATATACAATATTGTGAAATCGAAATAAACAGTTTTTTGGAAAGGAATGTTATTTAGTAGAAAGAGGCTGAGTTTTACCAGTGACTATTTCGACGAGATTTGCAAAATAGCTTCCAGGGTCGGTGGTAGGTATATAGTTGCCTTCATCAAGTTTGCCGAACCGCGATAAACCTTGAAACTCCAAGTGTAAGTCTGACGGAACTAATTCTGAATTTAATCATCATAATTGGCACTGGAATATCCGACGTCTGAATTATGTTTAGAAGCTAGATCTGTGTGTCACATTAGTGATTGGGAACTATGACATCATCAAAATGATTACGTCGGTACATAGAGCAACGTAGGTATGAGAGTTGCTCAATGGTACATACTAATAAAAATTAAGTATCAAACTAGGCTGCTTGTCTTTTACCCAAAAAATTAAATAAAATCTATATTATTCTGCCATATTAAACTATATGTAACAAAACGAAAATTTATATATTACTTGTTGTTCTCCGCGACTTCTTTCGCGTGGACATAAAAATATATCCTATGTCTGTCTTTGTGATATACCGTAACTCCTTCTCAAATTTTATCAAAATCCGTTCAGTCGTTTAGCAGTAATAACGCGACAAACATTCAGACAGAGAGATTACTTCCTCCATTTCGCTAGAGGCGTTTATCATTTTTTGTGCATTCATTGACGTTTTGTGTGGACTGACAGTAATGTAGAGAGTTCTGAATCGCGCAAGTGAATTTTTTCCTCGAGACGAACGTATTGATTTTTATACCTCAAAGCTTTATTGGTCCCGATACGACTGCGGCTATATTTCTATGAATTATAATATTTGTTAGGATTAGGATATATTGTAGATCTTATGAAGGTAACCTCCCATCACCTATTACCCTAAAGAAGAAACTCATTGATATGTTCTCCCAAGCCTTACCTATGGTGCTTAAACTTATCCTTGTCAATAGATCAGAGGTTTGCTCTCAGGGTATACCGACGAGCCGAGGAGCGGCAGTATCTTGGAAGTCAAACTAACAATATAAAAATAGCATACTGCTCTCCAAAACTCAGATCGCTGACGTTGGTCAGAAAGCGTCGAATCGAAGTGGAAATAAGCTGGACATGTTAGTGGCAATGACATGGCAGACATAGAAAATTATTTTAAATTAGTTGATTGAATCAAGCGTTACTATGCGAAAGTTTATTTTTAAACCGAACATAATAATATATGTTCAGTAAAAACATAATTATGTTCAGTTTGAAAACGGACAAAACACGTTGTTTTTTTTTTTTTTTTTTTTTTTTTAATTTTAATTTATTAGCGTATTTTTTAATTTTTAGTACAAGGCAAGATTTAAAAAAAAAAAATTAAACAGATGTTTCTATATACAATGGTTCATGGATCTGTGGGAGGACGATTGCTATTTGATACAATCAGTCCTCCCACAATACATACAACATTCAAAGTTCACAATACGTTCAGTTTGAATGTGAACTTCCGCAAAGTAACGCCTGATTCAAACAACTAACTTAAAACAAATTTCCCTCGTCGAAACGCAGCACCTAATACCGAGACCAAAGGCCTTCTATCCTAATACCTTCATCATAACCAGATATCGATCTTCGCACTTGATATTGATAGCTAGTTTAAGTTTCAGGGACTTATTAAAGTTTTCACCTAGAGGCACGACGATCTGAGGCCGTTGCTCAGATTAGGAAGATACAGAACTTGATGTTCGAATCTAACGGCCATAAGACATAGAATTAAAATCTAAATAAAACAATATATTTGCTTGTATAACCATTTTTAATAATATGTTCGTATTTATTTAGACAAAATGAAACATATTAGGAATGTACTTAGAGCAACACAAGCCTCGTTCCTCGTTCGGGCCGGTACTGATTTGCCCAATGGTACTTACCGTTCAGATACCACTGGCTAGTGGCATGAGTTATGTATATCACACTAAATCCGATATGAAAAAAAACGCTTCAATGCAAAATTTCGATAACAATACGTGCAAAATTAAACACAGATAAAACCTGCCTCTTTCCAAAGTGACACACTATTTTGTTTTTAGTGTTTTTCATTTTAAGATATAATATTTTATTATGTGGTCTTAATTCAGCAGCGTTCTCTTTATTCAGATTGGGATTGTGGTGGGAGATTGATTAGATGGTGGAGGGTAGCAACATCCTCTTAGGAAATGGTAAGCGGTATACAATCCCCATGCTGCCTGCCATCCGGGAGATTATGGTACCTCCCTTTTTATGGGTAAGTTTTTGTACAGCAGTGGGCTTCTTCTGGCCCATGATGATGACGATGATTATCAAAATATAAAGATTTTTTATTTTTGGTTTTTTCAAAGTTTTACTTCTGAAGTTCTGTAGTCTAAGATCCAAGGCAGCTCATGTATTGGCTTGGCCATGTCATGGCCTGGTTCATGTCATGTACTGACATGTTGGTTGGCTTAATTTGATAAGGGGAAGACAGGTTCTCATATTGTACCCTTCAGGGATTATTTTGGTAGAAGTAAAACTATTTTGTTGTTCTCTGTTAAGTATGTATTAGTATTAGGTCAAAAAGGACAGCGGAGGGTAGTTTTAATTTTTGTTTATGCCGTTGAGTGACGAGAAGAGCAACTCGCTCGCACGATGTGAGCATCACGCTTGCTTATAACGGTTTATTTACACCCAAAATTTTACAAATCATAACCACTTGCACCAGTGTTGTAGGCGCCAAAATGTTCGAGTATGTGACCACTTGCAGAATTGCTAAGTAAAATATATTTTCACATGATAAAATTTCATACAACAATACTTGCGCAATTAATTAGTAAGTAAGGTACTAATTACCATTTAAGTAATATTTTTGTTAAGGACTTAATTGTTTATGTATGTTAGGCTTATAATTATTTATTTTGTACAATTTAATACATTTTATGTTCGTGATGAACAAAACTGTTGTTACCTATCTATTTATCTTTACCATCTTTTTACACAGTTTAACCAATAAAGTTTTTCTGATTCGGATTCTGATTCTGCGCAAGCGAACCGTCATTATGCAACGGATAGCAACGCGTGTTAAATAAAAAGTTTTGGTAAATGCGTGAGATCAAATCATACTTGTCTTAATTAGGATGCAACACATTTTGTACATCATACTGAACTGTATATGTATGTACTGAAGGTTCATCTTTATGTTCAAAATAGACACGACTAAGCTTCTACAAAGCCGTTGTCCATCTCAGTCCATCTCCCCAGAAATACCATAAAACGGAAGACAAAACAAGTAAACTACAAAATTAGAAAGCCAATCATAAACTTAGGTTACTGACCCCATAAACCTGGAAAAGGAATATTCTCGACAATTCTCTACAATCACAGATTTAAAAATAGGAGAGATACAACACAACACAAACGCACCAACGCATTATTAACGCAACAGTTAGTGCATATATAAGTACTATAATTATGCGCAGAAGTGTTTGCGTACAGCGTTCATATAAACACGGGTTACGTTTGGAAAAATAGAGGGCAAGTGGTAGGTGTCCAGTCCACTGAAAATACACACTGCTGCATAATTATATGTATTTAAAGACCTGAATGTTTACTTTCCTAATAGTTACTTCTATTCAGATTTTGCTTTTTTTTTGCTACCGTGCCTAAGTGTGCTTTGTTCCATCGTAAATTACTCTACCAGTCATAAGCAGCGGCTGTTCTCTATAGTACTTTGCTGTTATTTTTTTTTACTTTTGGCACCAAAAGAGAGGAGAAAGAGAGAGAAGAGAAAGAGAGAGAGAGAATGGCTGCAAAAGATCTAGACTTAAAATGTAGCATAAATAGCCGTTTTTTTTATTGCATTGACTTGAATAGATATTGACTTGATAGAAGCTTAATTTTTTAAATTCGAATTGATAATAATTTCAACCAGATACCTCCACGAGTCCCTAAGAAAAAGTGTGTCTTGACAGACACACGGTCAGCGAAGAGGACAATAAAAAAAGGCCATACTGAAAATTTCATAAGGCGTTTTAATTATTTACTTTCTACATCATTTAATTTTAATACCGACTAATTGGGCTCTACTGCATCAAAACAACGCTCATACATACTAAAAATGTTATACAAAGGCAAATACAAGGCTTTCTTGCAAATTGCCCCAGCGGTCATAAACAAAGTTTCTCTCTTCAGTGTTTACGATAGGTTCATGTTATTCTTTAAAGTTGAGTTTTAAATCCTGGACAGCTGTGTGGCGTTAGCTAGGCCGTGGACATACATGAACTAGATGTGTTGAAGATACATTCAGCTACTTTTCGTCAATGATAAATTGATGTCAGCTAAATTTCATCGCTGGTATTTTGAGGCAAGCATTTCAATTTTGGGATAATTAAGCTTTAATGAGATATCTTTTATTTAGCAGGATAAAATAAATATACAATATGTGTAACGTTCAGAACTAAATTACCTTTAAACTACTATCACATACCTGTATTTATTAATTAAAAATAAAACGAATCTACTAGCCTTTGGTAATATCTGGCCTTTAATGCTGGCAGCATTTTTGGATGGCAATGCTGAGTGTTTGACCAAAACCGCCAGCATCCATTTATAAAACAATGAAAAAGTTTTTTTTTTTATATATTGTACCTTATTTTAACAGCTGTAGCAGACCATGTTGCAGATTCAAGCAGTTCGTGCCATTTTTTATCACGCGTTTTTCGAACTTGGGAGATTACGTATCATATCTCTCTTGCCATATCCAGAAAACCACATCTATAGGAACTATTTTGGCTCCCCCACGCGTACAAATTTAGTCCAACCACTGTAGTACTAATTGACGCTTTAATTCTGTCCGCGCTTTCCACCACTCCAACTTTATAATTTTGTTGGAATTTATGAAATATTTACTTATTTACTTTGAGTTGAAAAGGGCAGGAGCTATTTGTGTACGTTAAACTTTATTGTTTAAATTAGAAAAGGACTTGGTAACAGTAAATTTTATTCATGTACAGAGTAAATATCAATTTCGTAACGTATGAATTATGTCTGATTTACTGATGTTTGGGCAAATCCGATTATTAAACTTATAAAAAGCGAAAGCACCTCTAGCCCTCTATTTGTCTCTAGACCCCAAATACTGAAACGTACATTAACTTTGACAACAGATTAATTCTAATACTGCCTTTGTCTGGCACTAAGCAAATGACAAAGGCAGCAATAGACTTAATCTGTTGTCAAAGTTAATGTACGTTTCAGTATTTGGGGTCTAGAGACAAACGTTTCAGTATTCAGGGGTTAGTCAGTTACAATTTCACGACAAAACGCCTAATCGATATTTTATTAAACGAGCGAGAAAAGAATGAGCCTCGTGACAAATCAATATTTATGAAATGAGCGAGAAGGGAATGTGCATCTTGATAAAATTTAGGCAACGTATTAAAACTGGATTACGCTTAGATTAGGCGTTACCTTGTTCGTGGTTAGTGAAAACAAGCATCCTCAAAAATAAAGCAATTTCTCGAGTTTTGTTCATTTACTTATTGATTTACCTGTGAGCTTTTGTAGAGATGTATTCATTTCTAGCATGTTGCAATAAGTTTTTAGCTTTTGAGCTTGGGCTTCCTTAATATTTATATGTGTTTAATAAAAGTATTGAGCTATACATTCATCCCTTTAGAACACCAAAGAAAAACTAGCACAAATAAGTAGGATTTGTAGAGAATTTCATTCAGCACTCTAACATTTTATTGTTGCTCTCATTTGGATCGAGTTAAATATACATGAAGTTATCTAAAAGCATGTTGCTCAAATTGAAATAATACAACACCTATTATAGGTATTGTATCTGAATGTGTTCAAGTTCCAATTTCAATCAAGCTGTCCTAGATTGTAGACTAGACGTTTCGTTGAGACAAGTGCCAATCGCACCACAAAGGAGTAATCAGAGATAGATTGAATATTACTGGGCTTAGTTCTAGGCCGCCACTAGTACATGGGCGCTTTAAGCGCTCTGATGGAGTGCATCTGCCTTAGTTTATTAGATTTGAAGATAATATGACCATCGGGAGATTGGTTTTATATGTTAACTAGCTTATGTCCGTGGATTCATCCGCGTTGTTCTAGGAAAAAATAATGGCGTTCCTGTGAGTAGGGTACCGATATTTGAAGACGCTATTGTATTCGCTATAAGTACTATCATCTCTAGGATGTTAACTGGTATAGTTTTTGTTATTGATTCCTGGCCGACCAGATTTTTGGATGACGTTAAAAAAAAATAACGTTTACTTTTTTCCATAAACACATGACCTTGCGGGCCGCTTCGAATAAGCAGAGAAAGAGCGACCTCGAAAAAAACTCAACTTCTTCTCCATAACTATTTCTAAGATTCTTAGACAAATTGGAATTAAAATTGATTGAAACTGATAACACTCTTCCTGGAAACTCATGAGAGACTCATTGAGCCGTATCAATTGCGACTCAATGCTGTTGAGAGTATTCCCGTATTATGAAAATAAAATGTGTTGTCTTACAGTAAACGTTAATCGAAGTCAATGACATCTTGTATCCATGAATAGCTTTACCCTTATGTTTATTAAAAGCATATTTATAGTATGGCGGTAATAATCTGAAACTTCCCGCGCCAGTAAGCTCCTGAATGGCAGATTGGCAGACTAGGCGCGGCAAGCGATTACTGTTGACATCCACTTTACTTACGTAGGTAGAGTGAGACTCATTCGAGGAATAGAAACCAGTGTTTCTAATTTTAGGGATGTTTTCCTTTTTTTAGAGAGAAATGACTAATATTATGTATGATTTAGGGATGTTTTTTTTAAAAAGGGATTTAGAAAATTTTGGAGTAAACTCGAACTTAAGGTGGTAACCCTATTATTTATGGTAGGCACCTCCCAACGTTGTCTATGAAACCACCAATTTCCCTAAAGGGGATTCCCTGAAACTCGTTATGAATTTAACCGTCCAATTTGAGTGAACTATATTAATTGTTCTACCACGAGTTAGTACTGTTGTTAAAAACGACATCAGAACTAAGTCGTATTATACAGAAAGGTAGTCGTATTATACCGAAAGTTCGTTTTAATGTTGCCATACAAAAAATATAAGCAAATGCGTCAGTTTCTGATTCTGTAAAATGAATGTTTTGCTGGCATTTTGTTATGAAATACGTGAAATGGTACATATTCTTTATTATAAATTATGCTCCCTGAATCGAGGAATTTTGAAGATGTTTTAGGAAATTTTAGGCAAAAGGGTTAAAACTAAACTTGAAAGTGGAAACACTAATAGAAACACGAGGCAGGAATAAACTTCCGCGCGCCAGGAACACAATCAAAATTATGTGTTAAGCTTTGATATATTTTTTGAAATATAATTTTGTGTTATTCCGCCAAACAGCAGTAGTTTTGTAGTTAGACGCCAACTATAATTGTTTACATTTTCATAGCAACTTACTATGCGAGTAATAATCGAATTGAATATACACAAGGGCATTCGGAAAGTAGCAAAAATGTGTTTCTGCGATCTGATCGCCAACCGAACGAGGTTTTTTCAATGTTTTTTTTTGTCGTGAAATATCATGAAATCTTGTTAGCTGTACTAGACGATAGAACCAGAAAACATATATCTTAACATAAGATCTAATCTACATAATGAATGAGGTGCAAAGAATATAAAAACCACGTAATTATTTTTAACCGACTTCCAAAACAAAAAGTTCTCAATTCGACTATTTTTACAAAAATGTTTTTTTACCTCAAAACTGCGTCAGTTATGAGCCGATTTGGAAAAATATTTTAGTATTTGAAAGGAGATTCTTCCAGTTTGTCCCATTTTTATAAACATCCAGTTCTGATGATGGGATCCACGAGGAATTGAGGGAACAATAAAATTAACTGACATCACGAACTTATAAGGCTTCTTTGTTTTGCTACGGAACCCTAAAAAACCGGGACCTAACAAAATATATGGGTACAAGTACATAGAAAAACGTATCAGACCATTTTCACAAAGGAAAACATAAAAACATTATATTAATGTTTTTTGGGACAGTCTCCACCGACCGTGAAGATGTTTTGAAGAAAACATTTCGCAAACAGAAAATATTACACTAATCAAGGTCAGAGTTGGTCCATTTTGTGTCCTTTGACAGATATTTGCGAAATATTCTTCGCTATGTTGAAATATGTGCACACTCGGGGGAATTTGGAGGAAGTAAAAAGAAACGGTACATAAGATATAAATATGTACTAGCAAAAATACGCCATTGAGGCGACATTTACACTAAATTAATTTAAAAATATAACCTCACTGCTAACTAGAAAGATAGAAATTATAGAATTGAAATGATTAAATAATAGCAATGTATAATCGCATTAAATTTAAAATACTAATAATAATAATTGGAATAATGTAATAATATTGTAAAAATTGGAAAATAGTGAAAAGCATAAAATGTTACTTACCGTGTAATTTGATTCAAGGCTTTTTTTAGTTTTTTACTTTACTTTTACTTTTTTACTAACAAAAATAGAATATATCATATTTTTTGTAGGTATATAGTTTGTAAGATCACGAATGGCTCATTTAATAACTAAATTGAATATCTAAAGAAGGTAAAAAGAAGTTATTTGCCTCAGGCAGACTAGTATGTGATTTATATCTAACTTAAGAATTATTTGCCTCAGGCAGACTAGTATGTGATTTATATCTAACTTAAGAATTATTTGCCTCAGGCAGACTAGTATGTGATTTATATCTAACTTAAGAATTATTTGCCTCAGGCAGACTAGTATGTGATTTATATCTAACTTAAGAATTATTTGCCTCAGGCAGACTAGTATGTGATTTATATCTAACTTAAGAATTATTTGCCTCAGGCAGACTATTATGTAATTTATATCTAACTTAAGAGGATCGCCCCGCCGTAAGGTTTTGACGTAGTAGGTATTTGAACATTGTATTGCTGTCGCTCTGTTCCCCGTGCGTGCCGTGAGAGTGAATTTACCAAAATTATTTGATGAAATTAGCGGTTTAAGGGAAATCTATTATATTTTTTATAATTCATATAAAAATCTTTTGTTTTTGTTATCAATGGCTTGGATAAACAACGAGTATAATAATACTTGTTTTTTTTTCAGAAAATACTTTTGGTACTCTAATAATTTTTAGGGAACCAAAATACCCGTCTCCTAAATGCAGTCTAGGCCACTCCGGACGTAAAGAGGAATCTAACGACACCTACCTCGTCAAAATTGGTGAAGGATTTCAGGAGGAACACAGGAACCATACTCAAATACACCCCAAACACATTCTTCTTTTTGGGATGTCGAGTAACATCGAAATCGTGATAAATATAAATGTACTAATTTTAAATTTAGTAAATGAGTATTATTATAATATATGCTCTGTGTTAAAAGTCTAAAACAGTGTTCACAGCAGATTGTTTTCAAATACGTAATATTTATTTCATGATGAGGATAACTGACTAAAATTTGACTAAGCTAAGATACTGACACCATAACTAAGAAAATAGTCCGTGAGAGTCGAAGAAAAACTGTTTGATTTATCACAGCAAAGCCGTGTTTGATAGCACACGATTCCTTTTCGCTTTCTTGAAGGCATAACTCCAGTTATTGTGAGTGTGTGCGAGGAATCCGAATGGACTGTTTAAGGGTGCGAGCTCACTAGCAAGCATACTATGTGAAGAAATATAAGCAAAGCGAAACAGTAAAATAATTTAGCTACGATCTGCAATTTTACCAGTGATGATGCAGTTTTCTGGGGTAAAAAATATTATATATCATGGGCCTTACTCATAAAAGTTGCTTTAAGATAAGCGATGGTTGCCATGTTGTACCCGTACCGGTGGTCGTTGGGAACGATGCGCTCGAATTTGATGACCATTATAACTACCTTGGACAGACTGTCCAGTTAGGTAAGTCCAACTTCGACAAAGAGGTCGCTCGAAGAATCCAACTCGGATGGGCAGCGTTCGGGAAATTGCGTAATATCTTCTCGTCCAAAATCCCGCAGTGCCTGAAGACAAGGGACTTCAACCAATGTGTGTTGCCAGTGATGACATATGGAACTGAAACGTGGTCCTTGACTACTGGCCTTTTGGAGAAACTCAGAGTCGCACAGCGGGCAATGGAGAGAGCTATGCTCGGAGTTTCTTTGCGCGATAAGATCCGAAATGAGGATATTCGCCGAAGAACCAAAGTCACCGATATAGCTCTCAGAGTTTGCAAGCTGAAGTGGCAATGGGCAGGCCACATCACTCGAAGAACCGATAACCGATGGGGAAGAAAGGTTCTTGAGTGGCGACCACGAACCGAAAGACGAAGCGTAGGCAGGCCTCCCACTAGGTGGACCGACGACATTGTGAAAGTCGCGGGCAACCGGTGGATGCAAGTGGCACATTGTCGGTCGGTGTGGCGGTCTAAGGGGGAGGCCTATGTTCAGCAGTGGACGTCTTCTGGCTGATAATGTAATGTAATGTCACGCGCAAAAATGAGACAGACCTTTTTAAGCATTGATTAAATTTAAGCATCATTTATAAGTAAGGCCCATTATAGACAGTGCTTTCTTGCGAAATGTCATCATATTTTAATGACCTATCTTGTCTTGCCACAATCACACTATTAAGTCAAAATGTGCGCAAAAGAAGTTACAGGCAGATAGCGTATAAAATAGAAACGTATAAAATTAAATTGAAATAAGTCGATCCTTCTTTATTCCTAAGGTTCATTATGATCCCGACCGCGTATACTGCTTTTCGTCTTCTGTACGTTCTCCACGAAGAGAAGAGCTCGGGACGGTTTTGTAATGGCTATAACCAATAAAAACTCATACTTTGTCGAGGTGACGAAATCTATGGCGCTTTTCTAGCCACTACTTATGATAATAATAACAGAAATCCGACTTTTGCACATCTCATCGATTTTCCCTGATTTTACAATTTTCTGGAAAAGGCCTTTGCTTTTTTACCTGCTCCCGTGTTTTTTTAGCCAACAGATCGAAAGTTTCTTTCACATCATAAAAGTTTGTTCATTGATCGTATGCGTATGCAACAAACAATAAAAAAAAAAAAATGAAACTGTTTATTACTATGAGTATTACAAAAAATCTACAATCATGCTTAGTTTAATCATATAATTAAAGATTGTACACCAGGCATACTTTTTAAGTTTCTTTAAATTGACAACAATTAACTGTTACTGTGTTATGTTACTTACTTATTACATTGAGGATTGTCCGGGCATGCACCCCCCAAACATTCTTTATATTTATCTAGTAGGAAATATTTTTTCATTACATTTTTGACTATTTTTGCTGTGTGTATTTTTGATTTGTGGTTTTTGCCATGAATTTCATAGAGAGACTGAGATATCTCAAATTTGTAATCTAAAATTTTGCAACTCGTACACCAATTGCGTTTTTATATACCAACTGCTTTCAGTTTCAATACCACGCAAACTTTGCAGATTATAATTTCAATTCAAAATTCCTTGTACTCAGCATTTCTATGGCAATACGAAAGTTGAATCCTCTGCTCGAAACCAAACAAACAAATACAATCCAGCTATGAAATTCGCCCTTTCCGTTCCCCCAAGGCAGATATTAAAGCAAATTATACACTGGCAACAAAACTTCCAGAAATTTGGATATGCTTGCAATTTTACTTACAACGTCATCTTCACTTTTGCAAATTGCGTTAGTCGGAATAACCGACTCAATTTAACGTGTTTATTCCCGTGTTTAACGTGTTGATAAAACCGTGTTATTTTTTATAGTTAAATTTCTTATTTAACAAAATATATACAGCAGGCAGAAAATCATTCAAAGACATATTCAGCTTTATTGGGCTTGGTCTTGGACACCAAAATCTCAGTCAGTCGGTTTAAACATCTTTGCATAATGGAGTGCACCTGGATTTTCATAAAAACGTGATCACATGAGCACAAGCAAGATCACATAAGAATGATGTCCTTTTTCTTCGTTTGAAAACAACGTGGGCCATGTCGTAATTTTACCCAGAGTGAATGATCATATCCCCAAATCTAATCATCCAGTAGCTTAAATACAGTAATTAAAAAGTTTTTTTAACATACTTGTATGCCGAAGCTATACTATCAAATCCTGACAAGAAATCCTGAAAAGCTAAGAAACTTAAAACATATCTTGAAAAGTAGTTTTGTTTTTTTATATGAAATTTCTTGTGTGGAATATTGGAGACAAACTATCTATAGTTAAATCTAGTAATTGTAAGAGCTGCAAGTAGTTCGTGCATTAAATTGCGAGAAGTTCTTGCTATTCCAAACATTGCTTTACTCTACCCGAGGCCGATATTAACAAGGCCAAAATTACACCCTTTGATCGGAACAAAATTCCATCGATACAATCAAAAGCGAAACTTAATTAACACTTCTACCCCACGCGGGACAGTCGAGGCCTAAAGTTGCTTATCGATTAGTGTCGCATCTTTAACGGGTAGCCGTAGACAGTACCTAAGATTAACAGATTTTTACAAAGATGAAACTAGTGACGGTTCAAACTGAGCGCAACCAATAGATTGGAATCCAGGTCCAGGATCCAATGTTAGGCCACATTCAGACTTGCGGAAGATCTTCATCACTTGGCATCACCATTATCATTAAATCCACAGTCTTCTTTGAAACTAGTGACGTTCAAACTGAGCGCAACCAATAGATTGGAATCCAAGTCCAGGATCCGATGATTTGTTAGGCCATGTTCAGACTTGCGGAAGATCTAAAATCTTAGCTGGCGACTTACTTGTAGCTTCACCATTATCATTAAATTACCCGCCTTCTTGGGCAGTTGGGTAAAAATGACTTTCACTCTCGACGAAATGTTTAAAACAGCATTTTTTTCGCTATTCCAGTTTGTTCCTTAGTAAAACTTCTTTGTAATAATGAAAACTATGATGTCCCAAAATATGTCCGTCGTCACCGAGCTGCCGATATGTTTGTTTGTTTCTAAGATCTGCATAACTAAGAACATTATCAACTGCATCCTTGTATAGTCTCTCCGTGCCCCAGCGCCCAATAAATATGCAAATGAACCCGGGATTAACCCCTAGCGGAGACGTGCCCTCACCCGCGAGTGGAACATTGTCAAGCTGGATGATATGTTTTTTATCCTTATTAAAATACGAATCTCTGACTTTAAGTTTAAATTTTTTTTTGAGTACGTGATCTCCAAATTTGACTAGCCTTGTGGCTCAGTGGGTGGATTTCCGCCTTCTGATCTTTAGGTTGTGGGTTCGATTCCCACCCAGGACAAACATTTGTGTGATGAACATCAATGTTTGTTATTTGTCTGGGTGTTTCTATGTATTCTTTGTATGTATTTACAAAAAAAAAGTATATATGTATTATATCCGTTATCTGGTTCCCATAGTACAAGCTTGCTTAGTTTGGGGCTAGATGGCGCTGTGTGAAAAACATCGTGATGTTTATTTAATAATTATTTATAATATCATAGAATTATTGATATTTTCATTGAATGCTCCGTAATATCACAATATTTTGGAAAAACAAATATGAATTTAAAATTTTTCAAACAGGTCACTCGCCATTAAGTGTCTATTAAAGTTAAATTGTTTAGAAATAAATTCCCCAAATTATACTTCTGGGAAATGAAGCTTCTTCAGTAATAGTATGAACTTACCTACTTACTTACTTTAAAATTTCTGAAGACGGACCGAAATAAAATTCATTCGGAACTATTCTCACATGCTTGTCCCCAAAGCGGGCCAATCGGAATGAATTCCGATTAAAACATCGCTTAAGGTTAAATTGAATTTATTCCTATCTGTTTCCATTTGGGGACAAACATTTGGGATAGATAAGATTATAGATGATAGACCCCACAATACAGGACAATATCAAATAAAACAAAGATGCAGTGACTTGAAAACAAATTTATTATCATTCAATAAATAAAAATCATAACGTAATGGCAATGGTAAAGTTTGTGCAACGCATAACAACTGGAATAGACCCACCGCTAATCAAAAATGTCTTACATTGAAAACAGTTTTTGAATTTAAATCTAATTCCTGATTGTTACTCGCTATATTTTTGAATTTATTATAACAAATAGAAATTCACGTTGCACGCGATGATATATACGTTTTTTTTTTTTTTTTTTTTTTTTTCCTCCTATGAGTATTTTGGCGTCGCACGTCTAATGCATTTGCCAGTGTCAAGTATACATATATATTCTCAAGTTTTGTTAGATATTATCAAATAAGTCAGTCACGGTCAAAGTCAAGCAAAGCAAGTCACGGTCAAGTCCAAGTCATGCCCCAGTAAAGTGGTGAAAACTTTACTAGAGCCTTCTATGGAGTTTTGGAAACAACACGAAAATTCACGTTTTACGACATTATACCATTCACCAACACTCGTGCATGTACACGAACACTTAACGGGTAGAAATTCACCGTTTTTACACATTAACACTCGAAATAACACAAGTTTTGGAAAATAATAAAATGACGCGACATGAGTTCTTCACGTTCCCGCCAAAACTCCCGGCAAGCGATATATACGTTAAACGTCTGAACCGAGCCTTTACTAGGGATGTACTTTTGGTGAAATAACTTAATTCGATATCGTGGGGTAATTTCGATTTTCAATAAAATAATAGTTTAACATCATGTTAAAATTGACCTATTTGATTGTGCTCTGAGTGAATTTACGATGATAGCATTAAGGGTGTTATAAACTTTACGAACTAAAATTTGGCTTTGCTGTCGCATTAGGTACTAATACCTGTAATGATAGTTATATGTTGGAAAATAAATAAATATTTATATGACTAATTCGTGGTCAAGATTAACATTGCGATACCAATGTGTAACATCATGTTGAAAAAAGAGCAGGACAAACTCTGTTCTAACACATAACTCGTCACTAGAGCCAACGTACATTCCCGCCAAAATTATGTTTTTAATTCGAAAATGGCGGCGAAAGAATTCCGCGGTCCCTGAATTTATGGCTTCAAAACGATTTATACGCGGCTATATCGCAGAGAACCTTCACTTAAGGGGTAACAGCGCACTAGGTAATGCGAGGTTAAGTAAGTTCCCATAGGCTGAGTTGTTATAGTCATAGTGAGTTAATTACGTAAAGCCCGAATTACATGTCAAACTTAATTATCAATCCTAGTTGCCCTAGTTGCCAGCCTTTTTTTAAAATTATTGCTTGACAGGCTAGGCGTTTGGAAACAACCATCGCCTGTGCACGGTTAGGTCGAAAATGGTATACACATAGAAAGAGCTCCTGTTAGGGCTTATTGCTATAAAACATTGGCATAGGTAAATTATCGTTTTTTTTTTAATTGCCTGTCAGGAATTTTTGTATAACAAACGTCGAAAAAGATAGAGTTATTTTCTATAAGTACCAGCCGCAGCTACCCTTCGTCCGGATCATACACCATCTTTCCTTCTCATCCATTCATACGCAGATTTAATCATAGATTTTCAGATTTCTTTCATTTTTCCTCCACAAAAGGACTTATATCCTTCTACATAATGCACACCATTCTAGTGAATCCGAGTACGTTCTGACCATAAACGCCCTATGGGTGGAAAGAAAAAGATTATGTTTGAGGTTGAGGTCGATCATTGTTCGCTTTAAATATACGGTAACGTTATTATCAAGACACTGTCTTCAACAACGATTTTTGACGATTTTGTGACGGTAATACTCATATAGCTTGGTTGGCAAAGGGATATGAACATCTAAGTACGGAGCCTGGCATACAGAGCGTCTGCAGATTTGGAACAAATAAGTTTTTAGGCCAGCTATAAAATATTTGTGACCTGACACATAATATTATGTTTGTCTCGTCACTAAGCACCCCAAAAAATAAAATACAGAAATCCTAGGGGTATTGGGTCTCACAACCAAGCCGAGTACGACCGAGGCCTTCCGATCTTGCGAATATGTTTAGATAATATTATTGATAATAAGTACGGCGAACGAATATTGGGCAAATGATGAAGGAATTAATTACTAGCCTTGAAGTTTTGACCAATAATTTTTCGACATAGATTTTTAAATATTTACTTTCATTTTGGAATCAGCAAGGCCGGTAGATACAGTAGATTTTTTTGGTATTTAAAAGTAGTGGTGTTTATGCGGTAAATTGGACCTTACCTGCCAGTTTAAGTCCTATGCGTTTTCCTGGTGGCTTGAAAAGTTCTATGTGTGTGCGCCGAAGACCCCTCTCGGTGCACAGTCCAGAGTCAGTAGACAGTGAAGTCTGCGATTTGAACACTGCAACAATTGAGAGTTTAATGTTAGCACCTTATTTAGACTGTACCAGGTCTAATTTAAAAAGCATATGATGACAAAGTATTGCTTGGATGCGCATGTACTTTCCAAGTAGTAGAGTAGAAGGTCGGTTCAATTCCCGGCAGGGTAAATGTCAAGGGATATATTAGTGATCTCACAGCTATCTCAATGACACATTTGCAAGTATATGTAGATTGTGTGAATTTCCAAAAACTGTATTTTCGACCTGTTTAACATACAATCAGAAATATTTTTAAGACTTTTAAGTCGAAATAGGGATTCGCAAATACAGAGATCGAAAAATCATTTTTTTTCCTGTTTCATTCATATCAATGATACAGAAAATGTGAAAACGCGCAAGTGAACGCGGCCATGAGCCTTACGGTGATGAATTTAAATATTTACTACTCTACTCTATGACATCCCCAACACAGTAAACTTAGTAAATAGGAAGGAGTTAAATGCTTTTTTTTGTAATTTAGCGATAGTGGAACTGTTATTCTATACAGGAGCAATCTGTATGTTCTTGTTCAATCTGATTGCAGTAGAATCAAATTAGACTTAGAAGTATCAAATCTAATCAGAATAGTTATTGTTTGTCCCTTCCGCAGTAAACACCAGTCAAGTGACAGAGAGGCAAAACGGCACGACATTTAGTTTAGTCCGGATCAAGCCCTGTCTTTATCGATATTGCGCTCTATTACTTAAGTTATAACAGTAGACAAGCTTTGACGTTTTTAAAGATTAACGTACTGTGGAAAAATGCAGCAATTAGCGGTACTTCAAATTAAGTTGGTACATATATTTCTGTATTTTGAGAATCATGCGTATATTTTATTAATGCTCATGTGTGAAAGTGAATAAAAGGTAAAATGATCTTATCGGGTATGTTTATTTACATCAATGAGCACCAAACACGAATTACGCTAATGAGATTAAAGTTAAAATTAAAGACATGCAAAAAAAAGACAAATATACTTAAATTACATAAAACCGAAACAAAATATTTCAAATAAAATTAAAACTAAAAAGAAGAATCATCATTATCAGCCAGACGACGTCCACTGCCAACCAAAGACGTCGCCAAAGCCGCACCTCTGAACAAAATCTGCTATTCGCATCCACAGAAGTAGAAACAATTTCTCTTCTGTGGCATCCACAGATTGTTCGCAAATTTCACAATGAGGGGGACATACTATAGGAATGATGTATCCCTAAAGTACTGTGTCGACATGACATTATAAGGATGTGTTGAGTCTTCGAGCGCGTACGCTGCTTCTTCATTACTATGCTGTTAGGAAGTAGCCTTTAATTGTAGAACAGCATTCCGAGAGAGCTACCACACTGTTCCGCACTACATCACTAGTCCGGTATTATTTTAGGAGGAACGACCAACAGTTTACAACTGCAGTAACAGTAAAAGTTGTTCGCTAACGAGCGAAACTGAGAGATTTGTAGGTTCGAAGCTTGTTAAACGCTCCCCAGTGTTGCGGTAGGCGATAAAAAACAATGGAGACAAGGGTCTACATACTATATACTAACAGCTTGAGATGGGCACCCGAAGTACGGTTAGAGAAGACTTGTGGGTAGTGTACCTGAACTCTTTATTTTATGTTACTGAGTGACGAGACGAACAAGTCGTTTGTCTGGTGCGAAGCGTCACGTTTATCTATAACAGTTCAGTGTCACCCAGAATTTTGAACATCAACAGTTCGAAACCAAGTGCGACATTATATTGCGCACCGAGAGCATCTTCATCAGCTGGAAGACGTCTACTGTTGAATATAGGTCTCCCCCTTAGAACGCCACACCGACCGACAACGTGCCACTTGCATCCACCGGTCGCCCACGACTTTCACAATGTCGTAGGTCCATCTAGTGGGAGTTCTGCCTACGCTTCGGTAAATATCCTCGTTCCGGATTTTATCGCGCAAAGAAACCCCGACTATTGCTCTCTTCATTGCCAAAAGGCCAGCACTCAAGAACCACATTTCAGTTCCACATATTAGTATCATCACTGGTAACACACATTTGTTGAACACCCTTGTCTTCAGGAACTGCGGAATTTTAGACGTGATCATATCATGCAATTGGATTCTTCGGGTGACCTCTTTGTCGAAGTTTGTTGGAATTTCACGCTCCGATATATTTAACGTTAAATGTCTTTATTGCTCAATTGTTTTACTGGGAACATTGCCCTTCAATCCGAAACACAGTTTGCAACTACTGCTTGGCAGTTGAAGTACCGCCGGTTACGGTTCTTTCTCAGCCGAACTCAGCAAAAGAGTCCGAGGACAAAAACAAAAAGAAGTTCAAATATATTTTTTTTGGATCCACCAATAAGGGGATTAAGTTTGCCATCAATGTTGTAAGCATAACATAAAATAACAATTTAAACTTACAGTGATGGAGTCTAAACTTTTTAACCACAAAAACTTGACAGATTTCCGCTCCATTTTGCTTTCCAAAGCCAGATTTGAACTATTCCAGTCTTAAATTCTTGTTTAATACTTAATTGCAGTGTTGGAGTTCCATCGGCCCAATCATCATTCGAGGATACCTAGGCCTAAATCCTAGCAGTGAGAAGTTAAAAGGCTGATACAAAGTATGAGATAAGAAAATATTTCGTTTTTTTTAGAACAATTTAATGATTCTGACAATCTGAAATTTTTGCCCCGTTCCTTTTCTGCACTAAAATATGTGACCTACTGTCTCACAGAAAAGAGAAAGATATACATTTTTTTTCTCTTCTGTGTACTGTCTAGATAGATGTAAATGGAGCATTCATAATCTAAGTTACGACTTGGGGCACTCTTGTTTATGAATTCAGCCTTCTCAGAAGTTATTTCAACTTGACGTTTCGTTTTAAAAAGGAATTGCTCTGCCACCGCTAATATTTGTGTCAGAAGTCGGTAACTTTTGTCGTCAGAGTGTAGGTAGAATTGTAGGAAGCAGCAATGCTGCTGTACCTATTTTGTAAAACAACTTTTTTGCTCTATGGACATTCTTGTACCTTTATATATTTTTATATATAAAGGTACAAGAATTATATTTATTTATATTTTATATATCTTTTTTTTGCGAAGGTGAAATCTTCACAAGGTACCCGACTGCTATGGGGTGCAGCCGGGTTATGTGGGATTATATAAATTAGCCTATGGCACTCTCCGACCTTTAAACTACTTCTGCAAGCAGACCTCGCGAACACAAACTTTTTTACAGAATCCTAATTCTACAATTTCATAGTTTTTCTTTGCCGTCTGCTATCTTTGATTGGATTTCACCAAAAAAAGGGCCAAGATTGCTGCGGCGCCATTTACCGACTGATTTTGATAATATTTAGCAGAAGCATCTTAACCTAGTTAAATCTAAACAAGTATTTCGAATATGAGTAAAATCGGTCAAGAGGTTGTCAAGATAAAAGGTTGTGAGGTCTCAGTCGGATGTCCCGAACAACCTGTCCATTTGAAATCAAGACGTTTTGCTAAGCGTTCCGTTAAAAAACATTCTGCGAATTCGCCCTTGTGATTCGCCACCAAAAAATTATATATTAAGCTGTTAAGCGTATGTCATGACATGCTCATGGTAGCGTTCCATATCTATGTTAATTAATATCATTTAAAAAATGTGGTTATTCTCAAACAATTTTTTGTCTCCTGGCCCTTGATGGTAAGCATCACGTTTGCCCAGTACGACACAGTTGAATGGCTATACACTGCGCTCGCCACTTACAAACAAGATATTATTATCACATTCGCTGGTCGTTATAATTTTAAAATTAATTTCGACATGCGAGCTGTTATCGGACACAGGTGCACGTCAAAACGTCGTTCCTAGTTTGCTACGGAATCCTAAAAAAGATCAAGGGGCTAACCAAATGGCAGAGCTCTTGTTTTGTTTTGTCACGCTCCAATTAGTTTCGAATCCGTTCTTTGCTAAAACAAGCTTTAAATGATGAATGGTTGTGGCATCCGGTACTAACTATACTCACTGTGAGTACATACATTTCGTTTTCTTTTTGGGCACCGCAGACAGCGACCAAAATGCGTTATATTTGTGTTTATTTATTTGTATTATTTAAGTTTATATTTTTTGCTCAGATTTTTGCCTTGTAATTTTCTAATAGTTAATAATAAAAGTTGTAAGCGAAGAAAATGTATGTTTTTTCACAGAAATATGAACCCAAACGCAAAGTACACCTCATTAAAGACAAATTATGAAAATGATTTTGACATAACAATGAGACAATGAAGTAGTGTTGGTTGCACTCACGAACTTTGACTACTACGAACAACTTTGACTATGGAACCAAAAATGAAATCATGAAAAATAAAATAGGATGTTCCATAAGTAGGTACATGTCGACAAGGGCTAATGACTTTTTTCTATTGGACAGTTTTTTTTTCAAATTCGGTAGATTTAATGTAGATGTCGCAAAAGATAATTTGTTTGACATTTTCGCTACAAAAATCAAAGATCTCCTGATACATTCGCGAAATCATATTCACCTATTTCAAAATATGGTATCCTATTCCTAATATTCTAAATGCGAAAGTAGCTCTGTCTCTCTATCTGGGTGTTTGTCACGTTATCACGGCTAAGCGACTGAACGGTTCGACCTGAATTTTTGTACAGATACAGTTTAAGGGCAGGAGACGCAAATAGTCTACTTTTTGTTGTAGGCCCACACGAACGAAGACGCGGGTAACAATTAGTAGTGTATAATGTCGTTTTGGGGTTTGCCTATGATTTTCAACTTTTCATACACTTTTTAGAGTTAGTACAAACCTGACGCCATTGTAAACACTTTGTCTGTTTCGTAATTTTACGCGACTGAGAAAGGTGAGCTGAGCTGAGCTGGTTTTGATGAAATGCGACAATTTTTAGACAAATTCTGCAGCATGAAAAAAGAGATATTATTTTACGAATTTGGGAGGTAAATAGAAGATCCCTTGAATTTCAGAAGACATCCTAAAAATGGAAAAACACCAAGAAAAATCACCACATATTAAACACGGAAAAATAACCAGTAAAACAATAAAATGCCTCAAAAACCAAGCCAAGAAGCTGTAATTAAAAACGGCGCCAGAAATTATCCATTGTCTGCTTCAAGAAAGGAGAGCGTTAAAAACCCCGACCTCGGAATTAGCAAACATTCCGAAAGCGTCATTTATCAGAGAACGAAATAAAAGCAAACATTAGTAAATTGCGATCTCTCGTTTAATTTGCACTAAGGGTGCTTCTACAATGCGCGCTTGGTCTGGTGTATCGCATGTCGAGGCAGTTGCGCTCGGCATCGGAAACAAATTAATGTGTACGGAATTTGCGCGTGTGACGCGGGTCATTTAAAGCATGTACGGGTCCGTAGAGAGTGTGCCTGCAGACAAGTGTGGTGTGTGGATAATAGATACACAGGGAAAATCTTTATGGTTCAAACCAGAAATTACCGAGAAATAAGCCTTTAAAACTAGTGTAACAACAGCCAGCTTTATTGCTAAGAGCGATCTCTTCAAAGCATTTGATATACCATTCAATATTAAAACAATTAATATGAACAGTGAGGTAACTGTGACAGTGAATACTACTTTTGTACACTTTCGTACGGAGCAATTCGCGTCACTGTAAATCGATGTTCTAAACGTCGCACATGATCCATAGATCTGCAGATGTTTCGCAGATAAAGTCGCGCTACACTGTTGCCGACCGGCCATTCGACCAGGGTGACTGTGATAGTTTCCGGCAGTCTAGATGATGGTTTGCCACAAAATATAATTTAACCTTCCAACACCTTTGGTGTGCGAGTGTGCGCTTACAACCGCGATTGGTTATAGACAGTATTAAGGTGCATCGTTTCGCTCATCGCGCGAAATTCAAATTTTCTTGCATTTTTTGTCAATTACAGCATAATTACTCGTGGATTTATTGAAACCAGTTTTGCGCCAATAAATAAGTTGTTTTATGAAATTACCGGTAAAATGATGACCTAAATAACATTAGTTTAGCTACAAATTTCAATAAGCTGATTTTCATCTTGGTTTTTGGTTTAGTGGGAAATGTACTTATACTAGCTTTCAACTTGAATTTTTGGTTGCTGTAATTTCTTGGAACAATCTATTTATTATTGCAAAATTAGTTTTCATGAACCTACGACGAGCAATTAAGCTGTAATTGACATAAAACGCAAGAAAATTTGAATTTCGCGCCCTGAGCGAAACGTTGCATCTTAATGTGAAATCAGCCTAACACATGTACTGCTGCAAACAATTCTCGCAAGTATGCTGTAAATGCCTTGTAAAGGCGCCCTAAGTCGAGGTAGATCTGGATGAAACACAGTGTACCATGACAAAAGAGTTTGGTGATGTAAGTATCCTAACCAATATAATAATTCAAAGGCCGCAGTCGTGTCAGGACCAATAAAGCTTCAACGTATAAAAATGAATACGCTCGTCTCCGGGAAAAAAACTTCATTTGCGAGATTCAGAACATCCTACTATACAACTGTAAGTCCATACAAAACGTCAAATAATGGACAAAAATGCCATAATAGGGTAAATACAACATAAGACATCATACGGTAGGTTTAAGATCTCATAACTCAAAATGACGAGCGCAGTGCACTGCCGCGCAGAGTTTTGAGTTGTTGAAGTTCAAAGTTTTTCACTTTGTACGTGTAGCGTATAACATTAGATGAGAGACAAGCACGTCTCGTTACAAAGTAACAAAAATCAAAGCTTGAAAGTCGGAATGGGACCAATAGAGAATTGTACGAACCGCGATGTGGTGAATTGGTACACTTGTACCAATTTTACAACGGAAAATTGTATTATGGATTATACAGACGTATGTACCATACACACGTCTGTATAATTCACAAACCTATACACGATATATGATTATCCTTGTAAGTACATGAGAGTCCCAAACTCGGAAAACTTGACTTGTTGCCAACTTCGATGGTGTCTCTCACTTAAAATTCACGTTCAGCTCTTAAGTCAGTACTGGGCCCATTAATTAGCATTTTGGGAATATTTCCTGGGAAGCAGTTGAAGTTTCGAGTAATTTATTAAGGAGTTGTCTGCATAAATATGCGATTGTAACTTTTGTTGGGCCTTCGAAGCTATTTGTGGCCTATTTTGATGCAGATAATAAAAAAAAGAAGTTAAGGAAAATATGAATTCGTATAGGCCAATTGCGTTGATACCAGTGTTTTCAAAAATCTTTGAAAAAGTTATCCATAAGCGCCTAAACAGGTACTTTGAAATAAATAATATTTTCGCTCCAGAGCAAACCGGTTTTCGGAAAAATAAATCCACAGAACTGGCAATTCTGAATTTTCTTGAACAGGTGTATAGCGGACTTGATACCAAAAAGAGGGTCACTGCGCTTTACATGGATATGACAAAAGCTTTTGACCACGTGGACCACAAAACTTTAATTAGAAAACTTGAAATGTGTGGCATAAGAGGAAACGTACTAAATTTAGTAATATCATATTTGACAAATAGGCTACAGTATACCGAGATAACTAGATTGAATATTAAGAGCAAAGTAGAAATTAAATACCAATCAGATTATAGAGAGGTAAAATATGGAGTGCCACAAGGCAGTATACTTGGGCCTTTATTGTTTCTGGTTTATATTAATGACCTGCCCAGCGCCATAAATCACCCGATGGTCATGTTTGCTGATGACAGTACCGCCATCTATACAGACTTCGGAAATGGTAATCATGAAAATGATATGAATAATTCTTTGGAAGCTATAATTGAATGGCTTAACCAGAACAATCTGAAAATCAATCTTGACAAAACACATATTATGACATTTAAAAATATTAATACTAATTTTGACATTCTGAATATTAATTATAACGGTAAACGTATTGACGAAATCCAGACAACTAAATTTTTAGGCATTCACATTGACTCGAACCTATCATGGAAAACTCATGTTGCACACGTATGCGCAAAGCTCAATCAGTTTTCGTACGCATTATACATGCTTCGTAAAGTAGCTAATGAGAGAACTCTATTAAGTGTCTATCACGCTTTTGTTGGCTCGACACTAAAGTATGGGGTTCTGGCCTGGGCTAATTCTGCCAACAAACAATCAGCTCTCATAGCTCAAAAAAAGTGTATTCGAGCTTTGTGTGGGTTGAAGCAAAGAGATTCTTGTAAACCCTATTTTAAGAAATTTAAAATTTTGACACTACCTTCGATATATATCTACGAATCAGCCCTACTTGTAAAGGAACATTTAAATAAGTATGAACGTGTAACCAGCAAACGGCACGGTAGTAGACTGCGTGAGCCATACCGCAGAACTGCCCTCTATAGTAACTGCACGTTTATGATGAGACTGACTATTTATAATAAGCTACCTAAAAATTTAAGAGAATTAGATAATATTGACATTTTCAAATTTAGGCTTAAGAAATTATTAATTGAAAGGACATTTTATTCAATTAATGAGTTTCTAAATGACAAATTATAGTCATATGATGTAATTGTTTATTTTGACATTTAATTTTGTGTAATTTATAATCTAAATATTAGTAATCATTTTCGTTTTAATAATTTAAATAGCAATAATAATTTTGCATGCCATTGTGCTAGAGCATGGTGGTCTCAATTGTGTTGTCTCAATGTTAACATCTGCATGTTACCCATGTCTCCGCAAAAATAAATATTTTGAATTTTGAATTTTGAATTTCAGATTGTTTGTCTGTATTTCTCAAAAAATGCAAACTATCCTAACTAATATTATAATTCAGAGGAATATAGGCGCAGTCGTATCAGTACCAAAGCTTCGAGGTATAAAAATGAATACCTACGTCCCGAGGAAAAAACTTCGTTTGCGCGATTCACAACTCCCTACATTGCAACTGTCAGTCCACACCAAACGTCAAAAAATGCACAAATATGGATCAACGCCATCTAGCAAAGATTATAGGAAGTAAATCTGTCTCTCTGTCTGATCTTTGTCGCGTTATCACGTCAGGCTGAACGGATCTTGATAAAATTTGATTAGGAGTTACTGTACATCACATAGACGGACATAGGATACTTTTATGTCTACGCGAACGAAGTCTCAGATAAAAACTAGCTATATTATGAGCTTTTACACACACTGTAATTATGTTGAGGTCTGGATCGACATCACCTGACTGGTAGAGACACCATACACTTCGCCACTTACATTGAAATCGCGAAAAAACTCATCACCCTGCCTAACGCTACTTAATCTCATGTGAACACGATCCATGACTTTCAATCTTTGGTATTCTGTATTTCTGCGTGAGTCTCTCACCAGTATTCACCTCGTTGACACTGTTATGATTTCTTATACTATTTTATTGGTGTTATTTATTAGTATATTTTAGTTAAATAATCATAAGTTATTTATGTATTCGTATGTATTACTATTAGTTTGTTATATGTCTATGTTACGGCTAGTACTCGAAGTGCGGCTACGCCTAGATGTAGCCGGTTAGCACTAGGTGTAGCCACGTACTGTTGGTTAAATCTAGTATAAGCCGATTGTATTCAGGTAAATCTAGGTCTTGCCGATATCATGCTGGCTACAACTAGGTTCAACCAAACCCGTTCTAGCCGTAACATCTATACGAGTATTTAGTGTAGTTTAGAGTATAATTGTCACGTCACATAATCTGCATTATTGCCCACCCCGTCTTTTACATCTTGATCCTCTCCATACCAAGGTTGCCTGGAAGAGTTCGCTTTCAGCGATGAGGCCGCCAGTTGATACGCTAATTTTACATTTTTTTCTGCCCTAGCTATGTACAATCTGGTGTGAACAATAAAGTCATTATCTATCTATCTATTTATACTTACCCACTCCATTGCCCGATATGCAATTTTAATTCTATTTTGCACAGGTCACTGAATTTAATCTATCATGGCAACCTAATTTTTGGGAGTTTCGTAAAAATACCTAGTAATAATACCTCTAGATACATTTACTAGATATCCGATACTTGATGCCATAGTGGATGGCGCATCACGTAATCCATTACCACGGGCGCGTGACCCCGGCTGCGCGGTGGTAATTTTATTTACCTTTTTGCGCTGGTGTGGAGTGAAATGAGGCTGATCTAGATACTATCTACTTATCAATTTGCGTAAGGATATTTGATAAAAAAATTGGAATAATCTCGAATTTGAGAAAAATAGAATCGCTTCAATGGACGCTTCAATTTTATGGCACGTAAAACTAATTGTTATACGTTCGAAATGAAAGTTGTTGTTCATGTACGATGACTGGCATATATAGCCTTCCAGTAGGTAGCACGATGATATTGTAAAAGTCGCGGGCATCCGCTGGATGCAAGTGGCACGCTGTCGTTCAGTGTGGCGCGCTAAGGGGGAGGCCTATGTTCAGCAGTGGACGTCTTATGGCTGATAATGACGTACGATGAAACTTTTTGTTCATGTACGATGAAAATTGTTGTCCATGCACGATGAAACTTGGTGTGCAAGCACGATGAAACTTTTGTAGAAAGTACTGTTGTAGACTTTCGTGGTGGTTTACAACATTACTTTTAGTACTATTAGTAATATCGGGAACTCAACAAAAATAATAACCGTGGTAAATATCCCGTGAGTACTAATAGTAATCTTGTAGAAAATTTTATATTTTTTTTTTATTTTTTTTAATCAATTAATATACAAAAAATTACCCACCCGTAACTGTACCCGGCGCAAAGGTGCCCATTACGCTGGCCGCATTGCCGCGTTGAATAGCAATGGCTAACCTTTGCACCAGGTACGAGCCGGAGCGAGAGTCACCGGACTTCTCTTTTATTTTACGTCCTATCTCCCAAATCAGACTCTTGGCCTCCGAGCCCCAACAGCCCAACGTTTCCACGGCAATGGGCACAAATAAGTAATGCGGCTATATTTTAATATTTTTATTATTTTAATAATTTTTTTTTTACTTATGACAGTTTTTTAAATATTTTCATTACCTCGTAGCAGAAATATTCGGACAAGACTGATCAAAATTTTGGAGGTCGAGATCAAAGAGTGGAATAATCACTGTTTTAGTTTTATGTTGCGGTGAGCGATCTGCGATCCCCTGTAAAGCGTGAGGCTATGCCCCTATCTAATCACCAGTGGACGTCTTCTGGCTGATGATAATGACGACGTTAAAACGTGTAATGTAATGAGCGTTTTTCTAGTAATTCAACCGAAATAAGAATAAAGATAACGTCCTAACAAAATATAATTAAAGCCGCGGTTCTAATTTTCATTTTAAAACAAATGCTTAACGCTTCGTTTAAGCGGGACTTAATTGAATGAAAAGACGTGAGCTTCTAAGGATAATATTATGTACATAAAAATTGGGGCTCTATTTGAATAAAGCTTTCAATTTAGACTCCGTGTGAGACAGCTCTGAACTAGCTATAGTTGTCTCGTTCGCATATTCTCCAATCGTTAAAGTTATAATAATATCACTGAATTGTAATAATGTGAAAAAATAATTTGTAAATCTTGTGGTTGAAAAAGCACGTTATAGTTGTCTATCATGATACAAAAAAAAACTTTCAATTAAATCTTTTTGTTATAAAATCTTCACATTCACAAAAACATTCCGGACAAACTACTAAAAATCATAATGCCATGCATATTTTTTAAATTCTTGCGTTGAATGGCAGAATTAACAAACATCATTTTTGTAACTGTAAAAAAAAACTTAAAAACACTCCGCTAAATCAACAACAAAAAAAAAAAACGTCTATGCAACATAATATCACAAAATAGTTATTTTTTTTTTGTAAACGTATTTGCTTCGTATTCACCTTTAATAATGTAAAGGTCAAGAGTCCTTCAATAATAAAAAAGTATGTCTTTCTGCTGGTATGTTATGTCAAACAAATATATTATGTTTTTTAACAAGCACTCAAAATTTTATCCAAATTGGAAAAGAAGCTTCCAAGGATCCCAGACTCCTACTTGTATGAAAATGGCTGAAATCATTATTATCAAAGCGCTGCCAGCGTAAATAATGCCTCGTACATATTTTAGGCATTACATGAAAAACAGCATATTATCCCAACCCATTTTATAATACAGGGTCAGACTGAGCGAAAAAACATTTGAATTTTTCAGCATAGGCATTACAACAACCCTATAAAGTTAGGTTTAAACCCAGGTATAAAATAAGGCGTAAATGTATATTTTGTGGCCAGTACAGCCATTATTATAATCTACGGGTAACTCTCAAGAGAAGTATATTATAATAAAATGTAATCTGATTTTGGCATTAAGTGAATTTAATTCTGATATCTACTGACGCCTGAAAATTATGCAAAATCTTAAAATATAAAAGGCTTTGTATGTATTTTTACTATAGACTCCGAAACAGTCAAACCGATTATGATGGTATTTTCAAGAAATCTTTAGATTAGCCCAGCGGGTAATCCTGTGAAGTATGGTACCCGTACCGAGCAGAGACGGGTCACTAATATACTATATTAGCCGGATAAATCCTAAAACTGCGACCAGAACCACCGGGCGACGGTTGCAGCGTCCTCTTAGTAAATGGTAAGCGTTCTGCTATTCCCAAGCCACCAACTGTGAAAGTTATGATAACAATTTCTTTATTTCCACAGTTTCTTCTACCAATTTATCGTTGCCTGTAACGTAGCAGTACGGCTAGCAGTACTCCCGCTCGGTTTTCACCGCTCGCTGCGTAAAGCGACCGCGCGTACTACCTGCCCCGCCACCATGCACGCAAGCACGCGCCCCGCGATCCTGTCGAAAGCGTGGGTTGCGGGGACTGCGACCAAACGTTCTCATTGTTCACGTAGTGTCAAACGTTCACGTAATATCTATATAAGTATGTATTTAAAAAATATCTATGTACGTATATCAGTCTCTGGCAGCCATATTACAAGCTTTGCTTAGTTTGGGGTCAGGCGACTATGTGTGCAAAAATGTCCCAGATATTTATTTATTTATTTATTTATTGGCTATCTCAAGCTTACACCTACTCGCGCCTAGCAATTAACCAATGAGAGTACAGTTTAAAGGTGTATTTAAACCGATGCGTTGTGCGCTTTGATCATCCTGAGTGCGATCTGTGATTTGAAATAAATATTTTTTATCGAGTGTCGGGGTATGACTCGGGTGTCCATTCCCCTTTTTTGACACGAACATTAAATAAGATGGCATCGTGAATACTTTATCAGTGATCAACGAACTGTAACAGTCTTATCTGCCAGTAATATAATGTTTAATCATCCGATGGTTGTCTGGAAGATATCGCTCTTAGCAATAAGACTACCTTGTTGTACCTATCTCTAACGTATTTTTTCTTGTTATGTCCTTTTTTAGTGTCAATTAAGTGTTATTCTATTGTAAAAATATATTAACCGAAACAAAGAAATTGTCCAATTTCAAGTTAATAAAGGTCCAGAATAATTGGTCAACTCCATCAAGCCATTCGGATCGTTTTCGTGCCCACTGAACAAAACTCAAAGACGTAATAAAAATATTATCTAAAATAAGATTTAGTAGAGAATTTGTGTTCATTTCCTTTTATTTCGCTTCGTTTTAAAAGGTACTTCGTGATGAGATAATTTGAAAAGGAGGAATCATTTTTTCATCAGCGTTGCCCTTGAAAATGTATTTAAAACGTAAAGCAGATGCTGTTATCGCTTATCTTAATTTTGAAGATATATAATTAATACAACAGTCTGAAAAAGTACATTTTAATAGATGTTTTAGAGAAGCTTCCGTATTTATTTATTTAGGTTCACCTACACTGTGCACACCAATACAATGTCAAAAATGTGCACAAATAAAATAGAACTAAATGTCACAATACTTACAGGTGAAGACAGCATGCAATAATAAAGAGCGAGGTACTATAATTATCACAGAAGAGAGAAGTGGTAAAAAAAATTCCTCTTCTGTGATAATTATAAATAGAATTGAGTCACTACATAAAAGTCAAAAATTTAAATTTAAAGGTCATATGAATTATCATCATTGATCACATAGTCATATATTAGTTTATATTTTTAATTTGACAGTTATGATTGAAAATAACTAAAAAAATTGTCCTCCCGTCAAATATCTCCTTTCCATTCGCCGTAGCTACCGTCTTCAAGTTGAAGTTAAAGTATACTCCGGTTGCCTAACTTGAGAGCCAGTTCACATTTCAGGCTAGGTGTGTTCTCCACCCTCGTCGTCACGTGAATTTAAGCATAAAAAAGATATCGATACAAAATAAATGGTAGACAGTTTCAACACATAGTTTTTGAAAATTCACACAATACAAAACCAGTAACTGTGCGAGTGAGACAGCTGTGTGGCCCTTTAATTTTTGCGCCAGTCAAACACCAATATTTACAGGGTTATTTTTTAATCAACCAAAAATCAATCGCAGCTTCCCTATAATAATCAACGTAAGACAAACTTTTTTTTGTTTCATGACGTTACAAAAGATTTTTAATGGGAAAGCGTGACGCTTATCGTCAGACGAGAAACTTGCTCATCTTTTACTAAATTAAAAGGCCATAAAAAAAACTAGTACATAAATAAAAATATCTAGAGTATAACCTAGACAAAACAGTGTAAGTTCTAGTCCAGACATGACTAGACTGTGGTTTGGTTTTATGAAAATATTCGTGCAAATCCACGACTTGGGTTTACGTATTGCACAAATTGCTATAAACTTCAAACAAAACCACACCACTTTACAATTCTGCTTGCTTTTGTGTAACATTTTAGCGTAGAGCATGTTTGTAAAAATATGAACCCTAAATATTTTGTGGTGCTTTTAAAGCTAGATGTTTTTGTATCAAAGTATTTCATTTCTAAAAATATATTGAAACAATTTTTATTACTATTAATATTAAAGAAAAACATATAACCGACAATTCTGGATGTATTATATATATATCGTATATAATCTAAATCCGTTTATTCATCACAAAGTTGAGTGGGAACATACTTCCACAAAAACTTTTGCATTTTCGAATAGGCCAAAAACCAGTTACTGTTAATACTCATAGAATTAGAAAAGTATATAATATAATATCTACAAAAAGCTTATGCTTGTTTAAGTTTTAGTAAATACTTTTAGTTTGCAAGCTGAAGTGGCAATGAGCAGGCCACTTCACTCGAAGAAACGATAACCGATGGGGAAGAAAGGTTCTTGAGTGGCGACCACATACTGGAAGACGAAGCGTATGCAAGCCTCCCACTAGGTGGACCAACGACATTTTGAAAGTGGCGGGCAAACGGTGGATGCAAGTGGCACATTGTCGGTAGGTGTGGCGGTCTAAGGGGGAGGCCTATGTTCAGCAGTAGACGTCTTTTGGCAGATAATGTAAATACTTGTAAACTTTGCACTTTACCTAAAAGTGACGCAGCTACCAGCCCTACTAACCCGGGCGGGTTGCCCCAAGTTAAAAAAGATTGCTGTAAAAAAAACTACTCGCCGAGTTTTATGAATCACCTGCAAATTACGTAGGATTTGCATGCCGTGCCCGATATTTATCGCACACCTTAACCCTCCTCCGGGAATTAATTAAAGCAGAAAAATACAGCCCCTGGTCACGTAGCCTATATCCGAGGGCTTAAATGTTCATTGTTCATCCCTAAAGCCTCGGCCACACGCGAGCATAGCGTAAAAGATACAGATATTTTATTGGTGAAAGATTACGGATATCACAGGTGATGGCATTAGTAGTATAGAAGGTTACAGACCATGCCTAACTTTGAAGTTAGTCACAGAAAGCATAGAGACAGCAATATCAAAGAGATGCCAGATAAGATAAAGTCAGTTAATAAAGTATTAGACGGATTTTGTAAGCAACGTACTACAGTCGGTCGGCCGTTCGGTTAGTCTAAATTGGGAGACTGCTGCTTCTTATCAGCTCATTGGGGTCCACTACTGGACCTACCCCTACCCCTACCCCCTATTGGGCAGGGAGCTTGGCAAGCGGCTTGGAGATCGCAGAATATCCACCGCTTACTTAGAAGAGGCAGATGCCCATCCTTCAGTGGTTCTGGGTTCTTGTCGCAGCTTAAGGACCATCCCCGGGGTGACTGACAAACAAAAATCGTGCATGCTGTATCGGAAAAGGCTCACGAAGAGAGACGTAAAGTACCATCAGAAGGTACTTCGCCTTTTTTTTACTACGTTATTTACAACTAGTTGTTACCCCGACTTTCTTCAAAAAAAGTATCCTATGTCCGTCTTTATTATAATTATACAGTAAACCTTAGCTTAGCCGTAATAACACGACAAGCATCCAGACAGAGACAAAGTTACTTCCTATAGTTCGCTAGATGGCGTTGATACGATTTTGTGAATTTTTTGACGTTTTGTTTGGACTGACAGTTGTAATGTAGGGAGTTCTGAATCGCGCAAGCAAGGGTTTTTTTCTCGAGATGAACGTATTTATTTTTATACCTTGAAGCTTTATTGGTCCTGATACGACTGCGGCTATATTCCTCTGAATTATAATATTAGTTAAGAAGTTATAATAATTATATGATTATATACTCGTTGCGTGCAAACAAAGCCTTACTATGAGTTACTATGAATATGAGCCTTTTTATGAGGATTCGAAGGTAAGTACTGATTGAAAAACGATTGGCGCCATGTAGTGGGATATAGTTCGAGATCTCACTTGGATAAGCATCGATACAATTATGATGAGAGTTTTATTTAACAGACAATCTTATGTGGTAGTAAAACCATGGAAAGTAGTACAGAAAACGAAAAATGTTTAGTGGAATACTAACATTTTAATAATATATCATAGTAAAAACATTTTACAATCAATATAACTCAGGATATTTGAATTTGATGAATGATGAATTTGATATTACATAGATTTGATATTCCATGGTATCATCGAGTCCTCACACGAGGGTGCCATGGAACTCACAGAGACACGGACATGTAGAGCTAACACCTAGACCAAAAGCAGCTACTTAATCAAATTCAGATCATTCAGAAATCTGCCTGGCCTGAAATAGAACCTCCTGCTTGGAACTTAGCCAGGAGGGTTGCCACATTTCTTGTACCTAGGTAAGTTTGGGAGCTCTTCACAATAAAAAATAATAATTAAAAATTAAAAATACGTCTAGCCGATTTGGAGGCTTTAATAATAATGATCCAATAAATGTATTAAAGCAAATCCTTATGATATTGTCTACCTTCATTGTCTATTTGTTTATTATCTATAACAATCTTATAAATCTCTGTCGCGCGAAATCTGATTTGTAATCCGCTGAAACTGAGTCACCAAGATACAGGCTTTGCCTAGTTTGGGACCCATTAGTACCACCACAGACTATGTACATATATATTTATAATGAATAGTATCTTGGCATAATTGTTTATAGTAAATATCATAGTAAGTAGTTACCTGTGTATATGGAAATAAATAAATAAAATAAATAAACTGAGGTCTACGATTAACATTACTGTTGGGTCGTAGAAACCCTGCTCAGCATAACATGAGTTCTGCAGCTGTTGACCAGGCCGTCTCTAGTCCAGCACGGGTGGACGAGGGAGATGCATAACGGCCTACCTATTAAAATTTAAAATACTAAGCAGTCAAATAAGTAACTATAGATAAAGGAACTTACAAACTAAGATAAATAATTATATACTTGCCGATAACAAATCAATAAATAAACAACGGCATTTTTTTTTTAAGTCTATGATAAAAATTGTTTGTCTATACAAATTGAAAAGCACGCCTTTTCTTTACTTTTCGCTCATTTCAATGATAAGCTTGAAATTAAATATATTTTTTTTTTTATAAAAAAATGTTTATACACTATAGACGTAATATTAGGGGTCGCTAAGCAATAACATGTTAATGAAGGGAAGATTAAGCCCGTTTCAAACTTTTGTATGTTTTTAATGAAACGTTGACCGGGGTGACGAAAATTGACTGCCTAGTGGGGGTCCGTAGGGGCCCCCTACGGGGGGTAGTGGGGGCCATGAACGTTTTATTTTAAAGATTGAAAGGATTTGATGAAAATGCTTAATGAAAACGCTTTATATGCTGACAGCTTCGGAAGATATTGAATTTTAGACAGAGTGAAACGTGGGTTTATTATCTACTACTAGTGGTTTCCCGCGGTTTTGGTCATTTACCAACTTAAAAATAATGTACGTTGTCACGAAATTTATATCAAGAACTGTATTATTTACCCCCAGATACTGAAACGTTTGTTAACTTTGACGACAGATTAAGTCTATTGCTGTTTTTGTCATTTGCTTAGTGCGAGACAAAGGCAGTATTAGAATTAATCTGTTGTCAAAGTTAACAAACGTTTCAGTATTCGGGGGCTAGGCTTTTTATTTGCTACATCGCCGTTGGGAGCAAGCGAAAGGTATGTACAAATACACTTAAATTCACATTAATGGCGTTAAAGCATTTCTGGAGTTTTTTTTTTTCAAGTTCCTTCATAAAAAAAACATCACTAAAAATCTTTAAAAAGAAACAATAATCAAACTTCTGTCAGGTGCCAAGGTGTCAAAGTGGCTAAAATGGATGAAGAACCTAATATTTAGAGAGTATTATGTTCCTTGATATAGATTCCCAACAAATTCCTGGTTACTTGGTTCCAGTTATGCTTGTCTGGGGACTCATTGTTTAGCATACCCGGCTTTATTGGCTATATCCACTAAAATACCTTTCGGTGTTAACTACATGTCCATATATCTGGAAGACACCGAGATCTCACTAGGAACGCACCAGTCGCCCTAGAAAGTTGCCTGAGGTAACTCAAGTAACTCGAGAAAAGATTTGAGCATTTCTCTTCCTTCCTTCTCCATTTAACGGGTCACACCACTCCATTGTTTAACCTGGGCCCTTTATATTAGCTCTTAATACGAGAGGATACAGGATAGAGAATACCGAAGCAATATTTTTGGACCCTGGCTCCAGGGGGCCAGGAATCTTCTATCCTAGAGCTCAAAAATAAAATCGGATTTTACACTTTCTCTCTTCGATTATATTCAAACACATTAGGTAGGTAAGTGATGCAATAAACGCCACACAAAAATCCTCACTAAGAGGAATATAGCCGTATCAGAATCAGTATAGCTTCGAAGTATAAAAATTAATACGTTCGTCTCCAGGAAAAACGTCATTTGCGAGATTCAGAACTTCCTACATTACAACTGTCCGTCCATACAAAACGTCAAAAAAATGCACAAAAATGGATCAACGCCATCTAGCGAACTATTGTAAGTAACTTTGTCTCTCTGTCTGGATGTTTGTCCCGTTATAGCGGCTAAACGGATCTTAATAAAATTTGATAAGCAGTTACTGTATATCACAAAGACGGACATAGGATACTTTTTTTATGTCCATGTGAATGAAGTCGCGGGTAACAACTAGTAACCCAATAAATACCTCACATACAACCCTAGAAAACTCCAAATAATCTTTTCAAAAGCAACTCAATTTCCAACTACTCAAAGTACAAAGTCACCTACGAAGTTTTGTAACTTAAAACACTTCTTTCAATCTTTCTATTACGCCCAAACTATTTCGTACGTACGCGCTAACTTTTTGCATCGAGTTAAGTTGTCTGCATAAAAAAAAAAACAAGGACTGCACATTAAGAGTTTGAATAGAGGAACATACAGTAGATTAAGAAGTTCCTTTTTTAAATGATTCCGAAGTGATTTTGTATTTGACTGTATTTATCAACACTGAAATGCCATTTTTTTCTTCAGTTATTTCAGTAGTTATTTGGTTTGCGTTTTTTTTTTCCTAATTTTAGTTTTTTTATACAATACCTTCAAATATAAAACTTAAATACAATCGAAAAAAAACTTTGAGTACCGCCGGCAGCGAGGCAAGCCCAAGCTACCGGTGGTTAGGGCTGAGAAGTGACGAATCTCCTGAAAATGCGCACCGTCTCAAGAACGATTGCCTTCTGCATCTTGCGCTTGACAACCAATTTCAACCGAGACTACTTCGAGACTTTGCTATACAATATGACAGACACTCGACAAAATGTATGAAATGTATGGAACAGTTGATTATTTTTTCTCGATTTTAGGGTTAGTCCCATAGTAAAAGATGTTCACAATCATGAGTACTACGAGTTCTTTTCGGCTTAGCATACCCATAGCCCTGTATAAAACAATTATCCGATGCGACTATAGAGCCAATGATCATCGAGTCAAATAAACGTGCAAGATAATAACTTTATCATACAAAAACGCAAAAATATGGGAGATTTTTTTTTTATAAATCACTTTTTCTGCACTAGTTTACTTACACCCAATGAACATTACCCACATTCTGGGTAGTCTGTTCTGGTTATGTGTAAAAATAGTTAGAAATATAAATAGTTTTGCTTCTGGACTTCATCCGTATATAGTGTGGGGACACTACATCACATAGAGTTCAGAAAGTTCGCGACAAACAAAACAAGTTTTCTTTGTGTAGTGTTGGCTCAAAATACAAGTTTTTGGGCGATAGAAATAAAATACTTCATATTTATAGTAAATAAAGTACATAGACATGGACATTTTTCGAGGACAAGATTTCAGATAGAAATTAAATAAACCGAACACTATTATGTAATATTTAGCGATGGCTGCTCAATGGTTAGCGCGTGCGGATCACACGCTGCAGAAAATCGTTTCAAATCCCAATAATAACCTTGACCTAATGGTAAAAGAAGGAAAGAGACTGTAAGGAGACCACAGCATTTAGGGTGTTTTAGTACTTGGCTGACTCTATACACCAATCATATTTTACTAAAGTTAGGGTTTGACCTTCAAAATGGCGCTTGAATTCGGCTACGCTGCAGTCTTTATACAGCTCATTGTAACCTAGCGACCAAGATTGCGAAAGAAAATACGAAATTTAAGAGAGTAAAAGAGATAGTTATAATGAAATCTGTCGAGGACAGATTTTTGGCGGCTATTTTAAGGGCGCTAAAATACTTTTTTGTACGAGATGGTCATTCTTAGCTTTTATATTTACTGTGGACATAGGTACATAGGATACTTTACTTATGAACGAACGATGTCGCGGGTAGCAACTAGTGAGTTTACAATATTATTGTTTTTATTAAATTTGTATTACTTTCGTAAAAATGTCATCTCATAACCTTCAACTAGGCTCTCGTGTTCCTTCTCATTTGAAACTGCGTAATGTTATTGTTATTAAGAGCCCTAATTTAAATTATTATTATTGTAACAAGCTGAAATATATAATGAAACTAAGTTTTATCATTGTTTATTACTTTTAAGAAAGTAAAATATTGACCCCTGAATGAAAACAACACTCAGCACACACAACAACAACACAGATCTATAAAAAATCAATAACCGTTACTGAATATAAAACATTAAACACCAAAAAAATATTATAAAAATTAATGCTGAAAATTTCAGCTGTTCCCAATTATGGTGTACCAAATAAGTGCAGTCCGAGTCGTGAATCTCAGACGGAATGGTCTGGCTGCTTTTAATTAGCATACTGCCTCTTAACGCGCTTGAAAATATAAAAACAGCTTTATTTTGAAATCGTAAATTCTTTTTATGATAAAGACGATTCAAAATTAAGCTACGCTGCAAAACTAAGATTTTTATTCATTTTCTAGATATTTTGACCATTATTTACCTCTATCATAAAAGATTTGGTTAGGATGCTAGCTGAATTTTAATTCTTCTTATCCATATGAAGCACTTTGAGTAATTTTTAGTGAAGAGCTTTCTTCACACACACAGCTGACTTCTACATTACTACCTTCTGGCTATTTTAAGGGGAATTCAGAGAAGTATCTGTCAACATGTGTTCATTAAAATTGACAATTAAAAACACATTGTAAAAACCTTCCATTATAACAGGTTAGGAAACAAAAAAATAATAATTACACTGAGTTATTATTATTTATTATTTCATTGGTTAATATTCATTCACAACTCTAAAATAATACGCTGTAGTATAGTATAGTGGAGTTGTAGTGTAGTGTAAGTATAGTATACAGAATATGCTGTCCAGAAGATTCTCTTCTTGCTCTGTTGAAGCAAAAATTACACTATTTAAGGCTTACTGCCAATCTTTCTACGGTGGTAGCTTGTGGACAGCATACACACAAAAATCCCTTGACGTTCTGCGAGTCCAATACAATAATGCTTTCAGAATGCTGATGCGACTCCCGCGGTTCTGCACCGCGTCTTCCATGTTTGTGGAAGCGCACACTGATGGCTTTGCTGCTATAATGCGAAAAAAGGTAGCCTCACTTTTATGTAGAACGCGTGCGAGTGGCAACAGCATTCTCAAAGCTATCACCGATAAGCTGAACTGCCCCATCTTGCAACATCACATTAGAATATTAGTAAAATGATTTTATTTAATTTTTTTTATTTTTTTTTTATTTTGACATTCTAATATAATTTAAAATTTAAATACAATTAATGCATTAATATTAAGTTAGTACTTAGCTTAGAGAATGGATCTTTGTGTCTGAAATAAATAAATTTTGATTTGATTTGATTTTGATTATACAATAATATAGTATCCTAATATCATCGAGCAATCCTTTACATAAGCTACTGTATACCATTTGTTTGCCAAATTAAACCATAATTATTATTTTATGCCAATTTATATTTTAGCGGCAAAACATCCAGGAATTTCGCTTCTAGCTAAATACAGCTGCAATATTTTCTTATTCCCGTGTCATATGAAGCTAATAATTATTATGAATGAATTAGACAGCCGCCAGCCGGTTTGCTCCAACAGAGGAGTTGAACTGTCAAATAAATGCTGGCTGCTAATTTGCAGAATTCGTAGAGACAAAGCTTATATTCTTTTTAGAGTTGTATACCAAACTTTCTCAGAAAGTACCTTTTTTGAGTGGAATGTACTGTCGTGTAATATGCGTGCGGGAAAAGTGTATCAAATCCATATTTAACACGCTGTTTTTTTTTTTCATTTTTATTTGTGTCATGTATGTTTTAATGCCAAAAGACAAAAAGTTATAATCACCAAGTCCGCAAAATGATACCAGCTACTTGCTTAAACGACTTAAAAAATAAAATAGTTTTATTTATTTTCGGATTTTTCAATTTGTTAGTCTTTTATTTTCCTCGTATGTGTAGCGTAGTTATAATGCAATATGGCAACCACCCATTATGGAGCATGCTTTGTTCAGCACTGGACGTCTAAAAGCTGGTTGGAAGTGTCGTATAAAGCACTCTCACTCGGAAAATATGCGATTCCCAACCCGCACCTCGGGCCTCAAACTGCACCCTCGTTGTTAATCGGTCACTTTGGGTTGTTCTGTCTTCGACCCAGCGTTCTCATCCCATTTCTTGACTCATCTCAAATACGTATTACCAGCTCAACCCACACATTTTTTATTTTTTTCTTTAGTCGCCCCAAGTGCTATTCTTGGCTCATCCATCCCACGGAACAAGTGACTAAAAAGTATGGATAGCATATAAATGACTTTCTCCCATCAGTGAACAATATTCTTTTTTGCAATGGAATTTCAACTTCAAAGTGATATATTTTTTGTGGAATAAAGTTATTCTTTATTTTATTTATTATTAAAAGAATATATATGACGGATGAGGTGGGTCAATGTCATCATTAGCACTCATGATATGTTCCTTGCTCATGATTCCTTCAAACAGTGGGCGTCGGTGGGTAATGTTGGAACAGCAAAACAAACTGGTGTACACTCAATTAGGTTTATAATGTCTTTGATAATTATTAGAACACTGAGCCGATCACAAGAGAATAGCTATTTGACAACCGGTCGGTCGCTCGGCCACTAACTCCATCGAGCGCCGGCAGAGGGTGCTGGCGTCCCGGATACGACTCTTCTTTGTTCAAACCAGAAACTATATATAAAGGAAAAAAAGGACTAGTACACTTGTCCTTTTTATCTCTTATCGGTAAAAGAGATTTAGTAACTTTATCATAGATATACTATAGAGATATAGTAATTTTATTTCCTTATTCTAGGATACTAGTAACTTATTATGGGAAAATTTAAGTAACAATAAAAGTGAAGCAAAAATATTTAAAAAAGTATCTTTATATTATTTTTGCTTCCCTTTTTATCATGTTGAAGAGATAGAGAAGAAGGAGAAGGTGGGTTGCGGAGGTGATTTTTTTCTCATTTATTGACCGAGCGAAGCGAGGTCTCAGAGTGGGAACAAATTGGCATTTTTTTTATTATTTTTTTATTTACAATATTGCTCCACGGACTCCGGGGTCCGTGCCATTTATCAAGTTTTACAAATATATATATATATATATATTATATTGTCCCCGTACAGTCTCGAAGTAAAATTACCGTGTCATACAGATAGACGGGCGGACACGGTAAAACTATGAAGTTCCTTTTTCTACGGAACCATCCACTGTGTCATAACTACTGATTTATTTAAACCTCGACAGGATGTTTGCATGATTCAGGAGCTCCGGTGACTAATTGCTAAAGCTACGCCGACGCGACGTTACCATAACTAATTATAAGTTAATGGTAGTTTGCGACGGATTCCCAAAAAGGAAACGGCATTGTCGCGTCGAGTGATTTAGCGATTGCGTTTTCGCGAACAAAGTGTCTTAAAGTGCAACGTTTCGCACATGGCGCAAAATTCATTTTTTCTTGCGTTTTTTGTCAGTTACAGCTTAATTACACATCGTGGATTTTGCGTCAATAAATAAGCTGTTTTAAGAAATTACGGGTAAAATGATCACCTAAATAACATTGGTTTAGCTACAAATCTCAATCAGCTGATTTTCACCTTGGTTTTTTGTTTAGAGAGAAATGTACTTATACTATCTTTCAACTTGAATTTTTGGTTGATGTAATTTCTTGATACGACCTATTTATAGTCGCAAAATTAGTTTCCATGAACCTACGATGTGTAATTACGCAGTAATTGACAAAAAACGCAAGAAAATTTGAATTTCACCTTAATATAATTCTCTATATTTTTAGTAAATAATGTGTCTAAGTGCCACTGGAGGACGAACAGCTTCCACTTATTTATATTTATTATTAGGTGAGCATTCTTCGAACCCCAAGCCCCCGCGAAGCGTGGGGCTTATAAAATACCCCCCAAAACGGGGCGGCCTTTGTTAAGTGGATGCCTTCTGGCTGATGATGATGATGAATTGTTAAAGTGCTGCGATGAGTAATTAAGCTGTAATTGACAAACCGCAAAAAAATGAATTTCCCGCGCTGAGTTAAACGTTGCACCTTCGGCCTTCGGAAACGGCCATCTATTTGTTGGTGTTTCCATTTTTTCACTTTGGATTTTGGACTTTACGGGTTTTTTCTTCTGTGACTAATTCGTGCCCAAGAACTCCAGTTTTGCTTAATAGCTAACGACTTCGTGCTGTTTTCAGTTTTCATTCAGTTGATAACAGTAAAATAACTTACAAAATTTGAAGCCTAATAACAATTTTTCCTGACTTCCTCGATAAAAAAATCTAAAAATAAAAATCTCAGGAAATTCTGCTGAATTACTATCGATATTTTTGATCTAAAGACGCCGTGTATTTTACTGAAATAAAACTATGTACGGGAGTTCGCCATTGTTCTTTAGGTTCCAGTTTTCTGTCCTAACAATTTCATGAAGATAGCTTCATATTCGAGAAAAAGTAACAAACCGACTACGATGCAGATAGAAAGAGTATAATTTTGGCCAATGTGACTCTGTCTCTCATGAGTACTTACCGAAAATAAAGGTACTAAGAAAATTAAAACGCAGGTTTTATTTAATTCGTATCTTGGTCTGATGCTGAAATTAAAACGAATCCAGCATTCAATTTTGTCCCAAAAATAAACAATTCAGTATATTTTCACAAAGGCCAAAAATAATATTGGAAGCGGAAAATACTGCAGCCCGAGAAAATTTAAAACGACCAAACAGTGCAAAAGGTTGGATTAGAATTGTAATTTAGCCCGACTCGGGTGGCCTCCCTCTGTTAAAACAAATTTGGAAGTTAATAATTCATCATCAGCATTCAATTCAATCGGTCAATCCGAATTAACGAAGACGCGAATGGAGTCCGGAGATTGAAATTCGGATTAACATTTTGTGAATAAATCGGTAATGAGGTGATCTTATTCCTAGTAAGCTTCTGCTAACGAAACGAGATACGTAGGAAATGTTCTTGAAATAATAAAACGGATGCTTAGAGAAGCTTTAGACAAATACAAAAAAAAAAACACGCTCATAAACTCATAGATAGTCAAAGTCCAACCTTATAATACACAGCTCTGGCAATACAATAGCCGTTAAAATGTTTAATAAATTGACAACGCAATTAAAAGATGTAGAAAAAAGAGTTAGTTTCACAAATTATTTAAAAGCTACTTTAGAATCCAAATGTTATTATGCCCTAGAAGAATTTTTCAATGATAATTTTGACGAAATGTATATAGATCGCTCCGTTCCGACTATTGCCATACCCAAATAGGGTCATATGTATTACTTTATTGGAACATGTTAATTTAAGAACCTCATGTATCTACATATGTTGCATTTAAATATTGAGTATTGAGTCTTGACTTAACCAGTTGAACAGGCAGAAATAAATAGAAATGCATACAAATAAACAAGTATGAAAAAGAAATCTGTTTATTTCGATTACAAGCACATTTTTAAATCAAATTAAGGTACCTAATCACAAAAGAACAAAAAAAAAAGATTGCACACTTAGAGACATTGACACTGATATTCACTACTCAACTCACTGACTGACTGAATGACACTCACTGACTGACTATGACTCACGTTATCTATAGACCTTAATGGTCTCTGGATGATCCAACTGTTATTTTTATGCAGTAGGCTAAGTACTTTAGGTAGTTATAGTTTGTATATATTTTGCTTACTTAATAAAGGCACTTGCCGATAAAAAAAAAAATAGAACAATAGCTAGCAAGCAAAAAGACAGGAACTTCTAACAAGCGTAATTAATTATTTGCATTAAGTACCTTTATTATCAAAATTCGAAAATAAAAAATGTTGAAATGATCAAATGTTCCGTTGCTGAAAATTTTTAATGACGGTCGACGTAAAAATGTTTAATGTTTGATGTTTTTATAAAATGTTATATAGATTTTGCTCAAAGGGGATTTATAGGTATGAAATTTTATATGCTCTGTTGCGTTTTTAACTTCCTTTTTTTGAGCATTTGGATTTTCTGTAGAAGTCTCTGGGTCCTATTTAATTGACCGAGCGAAGCGAAGGTCTCAGAGTTTACTGGGACAAATTGGCATTTGTATGTATGTTTGTATGTTTGTGTGTATATTGGTCCGATGATAGCTTGCGAACCGTTGAACCGATCTTCATGAAAATGTAAGCAAGTAAGTTCATTTCAATACAATTTTTAAGTTCGAATATGAGCTGAATCGGTCCAGGGGTTGTGAAGATATAGGAGTCGCGAAGTCTCAGTTCGCCGCGAACTACTAGTATTATAAATTCGAAAGTAACTCTGTCTCTCTCTCTCTCTGTATCTCTGTCTCTGGCTGTCATAAATTTTATATTCAAACATGAATGTGAGTGCCTCAAAATTATTTTTTAATCAATTACAATAGGTTCAAAGATTTGACAGAGTGGAACATTTTATGAAATATAAAAGAAAAAAGCAAAAGCAATATCGGCATTGTTTTATTTATTTTGTTTCGAAAGTAAGTATACAGAAAGTGACTCGACAGCTGCGAATTTATCGGTGAACGATATAAAATGAGAAAGCACCTGTTTGCTTAAATGGCGGAGGCTGTTAAATTTGTAGAGATGGGATTGAATCCGGCTTCTTTTTTCCGACTGCTAATAAGTAGGGTAATGTTGTTGGGGTGTGTGTATTATAACTTTTTTAATATTTTATCTTTGTGTGTGTGTTTTAGTATATTACCTCCAGTTGCCTAAGCGGTAGTATACCGATATAGATTATGGCTTAACCAAGCCAATGACACCAAATACAAAAGATTTTGTTAAGATTTTGGGGGTGATAACAGACTACTCCCGAAACGCTAATTCTATTAAAAAGTAAGGAAATTTCACTAACTTTCTCTATTGCACGTACAAGAAACAGAGCGACAGCTATACAATTTCAAATATCAAATGCGCCTCGTGGAAAAACTTCGCGGAAGCTTTTTGTTTATCTTTAATCCTTAAGCCATGCAGGGTTTGTCAAATATGCAGAAAGAGTTGCTTTATCACTCTATTATTTTTTAAATTAAATTATTAAATTAAAAATATTGCCGGATCCATTCGGCTTAAAAATAATATTAGCAACTGTTAAACGTTACATTAAGGTAGCGCGATATAATCTATTTTAATAATTATTACGTTGCTGGTCTCTTTTGTATATATTTTTATTTATGTCTTAATATTTTGAGGTTGAATGTGTGCGACCTTCTGCCTGAGGTAATGAAAGCTTTTATTTAAGGTAAATACAAACATTTAGAGATGACAGGTGGAGTAAGGCTGTAGCAGAGTGGCGGCTGAGGCAAGGTAGGCAGAGCGTTGGTCGTCCAGCTGCAAGATGGGTCGACGATATCGTCACCATCGCGGGTCGAACCTGGACTAGATTGGCACAGAACCAAGGCAGAGCAAGAGAGATACCCAGTAGTGGGATAAGGAAGGCTGTGGATGAAGATGACAAAAATTTAAGGTATTTGTGGGAATCAGTTTTTTTTTTAATTATTTTCGTTTACTTTTCATTTTTGATACAGTGACGAAACACAGGAAAATGATACAATCAATTCATTAATCTTAATATCATAATAAGTTATTATAAGTTCAATAATTTAATTTCGTTTGCCATTATAGAGTTTTTTTCATTCAATAAAGGTTTGCATTTGACTATGTGCTCAAATCTGTAGCTACGTATTCTAGTTAAACATCGAGATGAGACCATGTCTCGGTGATAGGGTATTTGCTAGTCTGTGTTTGACATAGTGCTTGGCAGGTGGTTTGGGGTTGCAGAACGCTCTCTTTTCACTAATAGGAAGCTGCTGCCCGTCTTGTGTCTGGTCTGGTGTTTCTGTTCGCAGTTTTAGGATATATCCGGATGAGGAACCCGGGTCTCTCAAATCCGAACGAACTTTACACACGTGCTACTCAGACGCTAGGGCGCTGAGGACTAAGGCAGGGGCGGAAAAATAACTCCTAGTCTACATCGCCAAGATACTGAGAAGTTTCACACAGTAAGCTTCATATTTAAAAAAAAGTATGGACGGTTCCCTAAGGCGACTGTTCTGATAGACCCACCAGACGCCCCAAGATTTAAAATGCGTATCAGTATAAACCTACACAAAAATAAAATACAACGTAGGCCCTTAGCCAAAACAAAACTGTACAACATTTTAAAACAATCTTGAACCCTCAAATTCTGTTCCTCGCTCATTTCGCCTGAAACAGCTGCGAACTACACCGAATGAATCAAACTTTTGCAAAGTGTCCCAAAATTTCATTCTGATCGTATCACGGGCATGCCGTTTTGAATTTAATTTACTCTGTTAATATACCCGAAAAGAGTTTTCTTAAACTTTTCACTCGGCAACTTCACTCGCAAGGCACAATCTTGAGATAATTTTCCGGTAGGAACTTTTAATGTGGTCCTTACTTACGTTTCTGGGGCAAGGAGCAAAAATATTTGACAAAATAAGCTGGTTTCTAGGTGAATTATTTGGTGGAATTTGGTCCAACTACCTGGAAGGAATGCTGAGGTTTTTAAGCATTTTCGTAGCACAAAAAGGGAAGGGAAGGGAAGACATCTTTACGTGCTAGCAAATTCAAAAAACAAAAATATTTCATGACCACGCATGGTTATTTCATCATCACCATCAGCCAAAACATGTCCACTGCTGTACAAAGGCCTTACCTTTACAGCACCACACTGAAAGAACATTTGCCATTTGCATCCACCGGTTGCCCGCAAATTTCACAATGTTGTCGGTCACCGGTGGGCGATGCGGCGAAGTTAGGCCCCTTCACCGCATCTTCCATTTAAATACTAGCATATTAACTCTTGTTACTTTTCAAAAGTGTTTTTGCAATAGGTTTAGGTTTAAAGAACTTTATTATAAACAAAGACAATATTGTCACTTATGTGACAACATAATTTAGCTTAGATAGGTGTTCGTCGTCGTATTAACTAATTTAAATAAAATTTACAAATAAATAAATGCTGAAAGTAGGTAGGTATCTAAATTATTACATGTATTGCAAATGACCTACTTCACGAATTTGTTGTCTTACGACAATAATTAATTATCTGATATTATATGTTAAGCGAGTTGTCTTTTAATATTTGTTTTGTAAAGCACAAATTTAATAATTACCGCTAGATATTTTAACTCTTCGTGAGAATTATCAAATTCTTTCTTACCCTAACATTTAATTAAGTAACCAGGTTATCATGCTGATTTACTGTTTTTTTTGGGCGGTTCCGTAGTACTCTACAAGGAATACAAGGTATCATTGAATAAGTCTTTTAAAATGATGTTAAGGTTTCCTATACCATTTTTTTTTCGCGAAATATGGGCCGACAAAGTTGCTTGCAATGTGTGTGTGTCGTCCCCGTCCCCCCGCCATTTCTAAATTATGCAAACTTGTTATCTTCCATGTTGATAGATCTTAGTAAGAACTTTATTTCGGGAACATGTGATAGCTAGTTTTTAGATATGCAGTAATAACTGATAAATACTTCAAACGTCCTATACGCACCTACGGAACCCTACTAAGCATGACCTGACATGCTCTTAACAAGTTATTTAAATAAATAAAGAGTAGCTATTTCGATTTTCATATCGCAGCCCATCAAGTGGGACCCATTGCCACGATTATTTAATGGATTATTTTTTACTCAATAGTATCTAAGTACTCGTATAACTTCTTTAGAATTTGAAGTAAAGGGAATTATAGAGTAGGCATTATTCCATTATGGTTGTGCCAAAGTTCTATCTCACTCGCACATTTGCAAGTTTGTGTATCTAAATGGTGTCCATTTCCAAAAACTTTATGTGGTATCAGGATTATTAAAATACCAAAAATCTAAATGAGTTAATAAATTTAAATTTTTCATTTTATCGAAAGTGATCGATAAAAACCCTTCTTTTTTTTATAAAATAAAAATAAACTTTCTAATATTGATTTTTAATCTCATATTATTATACAAACACGTTACAATATACTTTTTGAAAATTCAAACTTAGTGATTAAAGTAATTAAAATATTAATTAATGTGAAAATGCGCGAGCCACTGCTTGCAATTTATGTTGCAATTTATGTTTGTTTTTTTAAGCATAAACCACTTATTTTTTTTTTCGATAACGCTCAATTCTTTTTTAAAACGACTGTAGTTTTACATAAAAACATTTATGCTCATTAAAAATCCATTCACTCTCCTCCATTCCCCTCCATTTGCCGTAATCCGTAGACATTGCAAGTTAAACTTCTTTTTGCCGAGTGGTAAAAAAGCACTTCCTACCCTCATTTGAAAGCTTTTAGTTGTAATCCTGTCAGAGGTCCGTAGCCTAACATCTCAGTTTTCATGGTTAATTAAATACTTGACTAATTAGGTGGAAATGAGATATTTTTATTTTCTTTCATTTCATTTGTTTAATTATGTCCATGATAAGTATTTAAGTACTGTGATTTCAAAAATGTCATTTTGCTATTTTAAAGTACGTTAACATTTTTTTTTTAAATTTTGTTTAATAAATAAATAAATGATATTCTATTATCGTTGTTGCGACCTTTTAAATTATGGAGTATGTGCCTATAATAAACGTTTTATCATTGAATTTAGGTTTTTTTTTCAATGTGAATAAAAAAAACTTAAATGCTATAAGATACCTAAGCCTAACTAGAGTCCCACCGGCAGCGAGGCAAGGCTAAGCTACCGGCGGTTAGGGCTGCAGAGTGTGGAACCTCCTGACACCTCTGCATCTGGCTCTTTACCCAACCGTCTAGCGAGAGCCTCTTGAGATGTGGCCGAGGCTCTTTGCTATAAGGCCGTTCATCGAAACGACTATCGGGACAATGATCTTCGAGTCAACATCCCATATGGCGGTAACCTCGTTAGCCAAGTCAAGGTACTTGCTAAGTTTGTCCTTCTCGGCCTTCATGAGGTTCTCCTCATGTGCGGGATGGTGATGTCGACGATTATTATAATTATTATAAATTGTCATAGTGAGTCACCAATAGCTTATATTTTTGGATTCCAATACAGGGATTAATATAAACTAAGGATCGGTACGACGCCTAGAGAATTTTTTTTTAATTGGAATTTTAGGCAAATCTTAATCTAATGTTAGATAGATAGATAGATAACTCGCTTTATTGTTCACACCTGAAATAACATACAAATGACCAAAAAACAACTTAAAACTAGTATAACAACTGGCGGCCTTATCGCTTAAAGCAATCTCTAACAAAAACAAAACAATTTAGTAATATTATTATTGTGTGTATACCGCGTATCCTAACTTATATTATAATTCAGAGGAATATGTGTAGCCGCAGTCATATCAGGACCAATAAAGCTTCGAGGTATAAAAATGACTACGTTCATCTCGAGGAAAGAACTTTGCTTGCGCGATTTAGAACTCCCTATATTGCAACACTGACAGTTTATACAAAATGTCAAAAAATGCCCAACTAGCGCCATCTAGCAAACTATAGAACCTAACTTTGTTTCTCTGTCTGGATGTTTGTCGCGTTATCACGGCTAAACGGCTGAACGGATCTCAATAAAACTAGATAAGGATAACTGGATACTACTGTATATCACAAAGACAGAAAGAGGATACTTTTGTTAGGTCCACGCAAACGAAGTCGCGGGTAACAAATAGTATTTTATTAAAAAAAGCTTGCTGATGCTGTTTCAAATAAATAACGTATCGCACTCATAGATTCCCCTTTTTTTGATGGGGATATCTCCACACGATACCGGACTACTTTAGGGGCAGCCGGGTTATATAGGATTATACCCCCTAAAATCACCCGGTGGTCTTCCTTGGTGCTTGACCGAAGGCTCCGTGATATCCAAGGAAACGCACCGAAGGTCATAGATTATCTCTAGTTTTCCGCCGGGGATGCTATGGAACACACATAATGATTCTGTCAAGAACAGGCCCAAATATACAGATATTGGTAAATTGGTGTTTGTGGGTAGGTATATAATGTATGATTTAATTATACTACGCCTGTGCACAAACCCTGTGAGAGATATTTACCACACAACAAGCCTTCATACCGCAGACTCTTCTTTGTTTAAAATTAAATGCAGATTGCTAAACCCAGATTCCCGGAACAATTAATTTTCCCACCGGGCAACAACGATTTTTACCCTCTGGGGGTTTGTAATTTTTTATGCGGTCCCGACAAAAAGGTTGAGGAGGGAAACAAATCGGCGGCGCCGACCTGCTTTTGTCGCCTGCCTCTTTAAAACTGTTCTGAAGAATCTTAATTAGGGAACGGTAAATTTTTTCTATACGTTCTTAAAGTTCCGTAAAAACTGTGGGTCTTGCTTGTTAACGTTGGTTATAGTTAATCAGTACTTAAAATGCTCTGTCAACTTGTGGTTGACGTGAAAAATCACGCGCGAAAGCGAGACGGAGCATTTTAAACATTGTTTTTTAACGTCCTTTTATAAATAAGGCAGTGGGTTTATTATTCAAACTAAGCTCTTTTGAAGTTTGAATTTTAATTCAGTAATGCCAATTCGTTTTCATATTTTGCTTTTGGTTGGGTTTGCAGCGTAGGCAGGCCTCCCACTAGGTAGACCGCCGACGTTGTGAAAGTCGCGGGCAACCGCTGGATGCAAGTGGCACGTACTCGTTCGTTATGGCGCTCTAAGGGGGAGGCATATGTTCACCAGTGGACGTCTTATGACTGATGATGATGATGATGAGCTTTCAAGCCGTAGCCATTCATGCTAACCAGATATTACTCTTAACAAATCAAATTGATACGACACGTCATATTTGCGCGGTTGCTCGTGTTCTCTCAATTTCGAAGACGAAGATTTTTAGTTCCCAAAAAATATATTTTAAAATAAAAAAAATTGGGCACATTAATTTTGGAGGGTCCACTTCTATTAAGCGATCAGGTGATTGTTTCCTCCATTGTTCGCTGATTTTCGTGACGTTTCCAATCTTGTAGATAGAAATGGAAAATATTTTACGTCATCTGCTTCCATCTCTGATTTTTGTGTCATTTTTATATCTGGTACAACACGTAAGCATTACGATTTATTATGATCGTTATTTATAGCGAAATCTCTTTACTATTTTATAATGCCGCATAAAGTTACTTATCTAGCAAGCGCTACGTTTGAGTAAAGTGTTGAGCGAAATTGGCAAATCATACCGTCCGAGCTAAAAGCTGAATGTATGCTGAAAGGAATATTGGATTCAAATGTTTGCAGCAATTTTCTAAATTTACTCCGCTCCTATGAATATTACATTCGAGTTAGAAAATGCATTTCTGTCACAGATGCAAGATCTAAATGAGAAATGCAGTTTGGGGCTTGTGCTTACCTCGGCCAGAGAATTAGCATCGCTATTCAACGAGGTAACGTCACCAGCCTTTTGGATACCCTGCCCGCGGATACTGACCTGAGCTCTGTTTTTTTTCTGTAATTTATATTAATTTTTATTGTAATTTTAGGTCTTTTATTTAAGTTTGGGCTGATTTTGCCGATGTCAAGGAATAATTGTCTAGATTAGAGTTTAGAGAAAATTCAAGGGATCGGTTTGTCCGAAGGTGTTTAGTCGATATAGTGACAGAATAAGCAAATCGTGCATTTGGCGGTAATATACTGTCCGTTTTTTTTTCCATTACTTTTTTAATGTCGAAGCAACCGTGACTAAAATGCTGGCCTCTATTTCACCCAAAGGTTGAGCATCGCAATACAACGTGGCAATGGGGCCAGCATTTTGGGAACAATTCCCACTTTTCTATTCTTTTGGATTAGTTTATTTTATTAAAATTATCTTTATTTTCTTTTCTGTAATATATTAGTTTTTGTATATGATTTAGGTTGTTTTAATTTTAAGTAGGTAGTTTCTTATATTTTATTGAAACATATATATAATAATTATTAAAACAAAAAGTGAATTAATGTGGGTTTTCTGTTGATTGTTTTTTGAATAATGTATTTAAATAATTTTAGAATAAATAATTTGCATCCCTAATCTCAAGGCTGTTCAAACTTAATTTAAGATCTATTTAAAAAAAAAAAACAATTCAATTCAGTTCTTTAATTGCTCAGTAGTTTTTTTTTTGCCTAAAAAAAAAATTAGGAAAACGTTAGCAGAATGAAAAGATCAATAAGTTTAATTTGGCATGGCTTCCGTTTAAATCAGAGACAAACTTAAAAAATAGCTAGTCCAGTTTTTATTGAAAATTGTAAAATAACGATACAGTTTGTAATTTTTAACAACCTATTTTTTTTCAAGTTACGATGAAAATTCTTTAACCTTCGTTTTTTTTTTATTATTATTTATAGGCTTGCGTTTGACTGCCATCGGGTCTGATGTTAAACGAGGATGCAGCCTACGATGGAGCACGCTTGCCTAGAAGAAACCGATTCACTCGCGACCTGAAGACACCTAGATTATAATTATCAGGAAAAACCCACCCGGGCAGCGCAGTCCACTGTTCAGCAATTCGAATAAAGAAAGTGGAATCAAACCTTTTACCTGATATTATTCTGATAAGACCTACTGACTACAGTTTCGTTCTTGTAACTAACTTTTTGGGTTATGTTAAAAACGCTTGCGTTTTTTGTACATTTTCGCAGAAAAAAAGAGTTTGGAACAAGTAGAACAAACTTGCGAGCCAGTAGTAATAATCACACTAATTAAAATAAATGCGAAAGTTTGTATGTAAGTAGGTAAGTATGTACGTGTGCTTGTTCCCGTTCAACTCTGTAACGGTTGAGCGGATTTGAATGAAATTTGGTACGGAGTTAGCTTACATCCTGGATTAACACATAGGCTTTTTATCCCTAAAAATATTCGGTTTCTGTAGAATAGCGGGTGAAATCCGCGGGGTGAAACACTTATACCTGCTCAGATTTCCCAGTAGGCGGAAACATACACTGCAGATGCACAAAGTGGCACACCACGTTGCAGGCCGCCTGGGGAAGTACTACAACTTTACCGGTTATTTAAACAAGCAGTTAGCAGCAAACATTACCGTATTCTGGATTGAAGGGTAATATTTCTAGCAAAATAACTGGCCATATAAATATTTGATATGTTATATTATTATCTCAGTGCATTGCCGCGCATGATTTAAGTTTGAAATTTTAGTGGAATTGAAGGCATGAATATCATTACATTCATTTTCATCAGGCAAGTGACAAAAAAAACATTATACCCAGACCTATATTTTACTAATGACCCGGAGGCACATAATTAATAACAAAATTTTATTTTCTGTATACAATTGCAGAACTTACCTCTCATATTAATATTCAATAATTAAATAAAATAGGCATCCGGAACAGGCTCAAATTTTAAATTGTACAATATCGTCTCTATTTGCGCTATGTTAGAATCTATTTCAGATGACGATCGTAAGCACGGCAGTGAGTCGTCGGCGACGATAATGTATTATGGCTCAGGCATAAATACTTTTTCTATGTTCCTTACCTTCAGACTGTTTAATTTAATATTGATTCTACGTCAGCAAATTATACCAAACACAATTTCATAGCTATGTTATGAAATACGTAACTAAGACTATGTTCTAACATCAGCACGGCCGAAAAGCTATCCGGAACTCTGCTGGAATATTCTGAAAGCTGAGTGAACGCGCAAGTGCGGAATATGTTAAGTTAACTTGCATTTTTCTTGCCTATTATTGCAGAAAAATGTCAAAATATCTTTACTTTGATGGCAATAACACATACATTATCACACTCATTCAAAAATCACTACACACCCACAGAAGAAGATTTCATTTTTTTATTTTTTTATTTATTTGTCACATTTATTTCTGGTCAACTTAACAGGGGAGCACGAATCTCTGAAATACAAGCTTTAGCTTATTGCAGAGATAAGCCGAAAGCCGAGATAAGCCGAAGCCCACAGATATTTTTAAGGTCAATGTTGGAAATAAAGAACCTTTGTATTGTAATAAACTACAGCCAAATATGATCACTCCATATTTTGAAATTTCTTTTGAGATCACCTTACTTGCACGGTCACTTCGCTTATTGAATTCACACACTCTGGTCAGAAAGCAGGCGAAAAGCCATATCGGCCGTTATAAAAAAAAAGTTACCATCTAGTTCATATCCCTGGCCGCCCCATTGCGGCAGATCCTGAGAGTAAGACTTGGGATCGTTCCGGGTGCCTATAGAGATCTTCAGGCTCTTCCACAGCTTCATTTTGCCAACATATTTGTCACGTGGGGTCACTTCACTGTACCATTATCACTAAACTCACACTTGAGGGTTATCTGGAAAGAAAGAGAGTTGTGTGAATTACAGAAAATAATCAAGAGAACATAAAAAGTGTTGTTAAGGTGCAACGTTTTTTGTCAATTACAGCTTAATTACTCACCGTAGGTTCATGAAAACTAATTTTGCGATAATAAATAGATTGTTTTAAGAAATTACACCAACCGAAAATTCAAGTTGAGAGTTTCAAGATAAGTACATTTCTCACTAAACCAAAAACCAAGATGAAAATCCGCTTATTGAGATTCGTAGAAAAACCAATGTTATATAGGTGATCGTATTTACCGTAATTTCTTAAAACAACTTATTTATTGGCGCAAAATTTTCAATAAATACACGGTGAGTAATTGTCTGTAATTGTCAAAAAACGCAAGAAAATTTGAATTTCGCGCGCTGAGAGAAGCGTTGCACCTTAAGCCGAAATAATCGTATCTAATGAATTACGCACAACTTTTAATACGCGAACAAACCTGAAATAGCGAAAAAAAAAACAGCTGCTCCTTAGAACAAGTAATACTATTAAAAGAAAAAGAAAATATCCAACTACAAAATGTAGCATAAGACATTCCAGACATAAAGTGGCATCCAACGACACCTCACTCGTAAAAACTGGTCGAGCCGTCCAGGCTGCAGAAGGTATTAGAGGAACACTATCAGAGATAAATCAGTCCTGGATAATATCCAGGTACTAAAAGAGGCTTAGTTCGTAGTCGAATAAAATTTTGGGATTTAGTTCAAACAAGTTCTTTGGCACATTTAGTTTTAATAAAACGGAAATACGTTAAATTAAGTCGGTTATTCCGACTATAGTTTCGATCACATTCGGTGACTTTTATCAAGGAATGCTCTAAGCGTGACACGCGCGCAATTCGTCTTGCCATGCACTGTGGGCTGCAGCGCAAGCAAGTTCTCTGGCATTGTTTAGAAATACTCTCTTTGGAGATATGGGTGCGTTATCTCCGATTGTAAATAAAATAAAATATTGTGTTCTTCATACTGGGAGTCAACAATTAAAAGGCACTCACATAAGTTTAGTGAGAAGTGACTTTTATTTATGTAAAATTTATATATTAGTGGTTTGGTTTAAAACATAGTGTACAATGGCGGGAGCGAGGCAACTGGCGCTCCTCTGCACCACTTTTGATTACATTACATTACATAAATTATCAGCCAGAAGACGTCCACTACTGAATATGGGCCTCCCCCTTAGACCTGCACACCGACCGACAATGTGCCACTTGCATCCACCGGTTGTCCACGACTTTTACAATGTTATGAAATCGTGGTCGCCACCCAAGATCCTTTCTGCCCCATCGGTTATCGGTTATTCGAGTGATGTGGTCTGCCCATTGCCACTCTCGATTGCTGTCAGCAACATGCCAACGCCAGTTGCCATCTACGCTCAAATTTTTCTCGTGTTACTTTAGTCAAAACTCAGATCAAAAAAGATTTAAATTTCAAACTACATTTTCAAACCTTATTATCGCTGTATCAAAGTTTCTAACGTAGCAAAATAAACGTAAATCTAATTTAGATTGGCTCTAGAACAACAAGACTCGCTATTCTACGAAGCTGGTTCATTAAAGTGTATGATTTTATATTTTATTTCTGAGAGCTGCAACGTCTTGGCGCTAGTGTAAACAATTATTATTACTGACTGCAGCGTACAAAAAATCTCCGAGAAATAATATTGCAGGAAGGAATAAATAAATCACGTTGGTTATGTCGCGCAGTAGTTTGCACTAGTATCACAGCTGCGCATGAAATTTGTAGAAGCTTTGACCTGCCAGTTTTGGTAGATACTAGCCCTAACAGCATGATTACGCACGGACGGAGCACGGATTCGGAACTATGTGTCATATGTGTACAAAACCCCAAAAAGGGCTTATAGTACTCATCATTATGAACAACTTTTACTATGGGACCATCCCTGAAATCGAGAAAAAAATTCTGCTGTTCCATAGAAAAATGTCAATGACACACGACAAAATGTATGGAACAGCAGATTTTTTTGTCACGATTTCAAGGTTGGTCCCATATTAAGAGTTGTTCATAATGATAAGTACTGTAAGCCCTTTTCAGGCGGTTTCTTGCCGATGGGCGAAATTGTATACTGTGTCATATTTTTTTTTTTAATATCGTAGATTTTGGCAAAATCACGTCGCGTTATTAAAAAACAAAACTACACTTGGTGATTATGACGGAGGCTTAACTCTGTGGAGATGTCCGTTAGACCTTTACTATATACCACTGCACTCTTTTGAACTTTATAAGTTTACAGTTTAAAACAATTACAATTATCTAAAACAACCGGTATGAAACCATTACCTTTTCTGTTATACAAACAAACGTTACTCGGTTGCAATAAAACCGTATCCAACTCGTACCGACGTCGTTTATCTCCTACATTTACAGCCTGTCGGTTAAAGCGACTGAAAGCAAAATATTTTCCTACTAGCGAGCAGCTCTACAAAGTGGTTGTTATTTTGTTCGACGCAATGATTCAGCGTTGCTTGGGTTGGCTTATTTTAGAGATGAGATAAAGTTACGCTAGATACCCGGCTATTATTTTTTATTAATACATTTTTGTTTGTTATTTTTTTTTTTTTTTTATGTTCGCGTAGTAGCACACTGAGATACACTGTACTGAATATTCGATTAGACGAAAAAAATATTCTTGGATACATCACTTTTATTATGGGACAAACCTAAAGCCACTAAAAGCTTGTAGGTCTGCGAATAGTAAAGCTCGCGAGCATACACCTTTTTGCACAACCTCAATTCTACAATTTCATAAGTTTTTTTTGTCATAAGCGATTTTTGAGTGATTTAGTATTTGGGGTATATGTCTAAGGTCGTGAAGTCTCAGTTTGTATGGAACTGATACTTCACAACCTTATATCTTGATAACCTCTTGACCAAATTTAATCGTAGGTATTAGAATGTTTTATTAAGTATTGTAGTTGTTTTAGTAGCGGACGTTTCTGTCAAATATTATGAAAATCGCCCGTTGAATGGCGCCGCAGCAAGCTTCCCTTCGTTTTAGGGGAAATACCCATTAAATCAAAATCAACGACGACGAAAAAAAAAACTTTAAAATTGTAGTACGTTTTATTAATTGACCGTGCGAAGCGAAGGTCTTAGAGTCTACGAGAGTAAATCAGCAGTTGTATGTATGTTTATATGCTTATATGTTTGTATATATATTTGTCCGACGATAACTTAAGAACCGTTAATGCGATCTTCATGAACTTTTGTACGCAAGTAGGTAGTGTCAATACAATTTTTAAGTTGGAATACTTGCAGAATCGATCCAGGGGTTGTAAAGTTACAGGAGTCGCGAGATCTCAGTTCGGTGTGAACTACTTGTATAAAAGATATTTCTAAAAAACATTTATGTTAGCTGCTCAACCTTCACGACACTCTGGCGAGCTAACATCAATGTTTAATATCCATTATTTTAGCAGACTTATATTTATAGATATCCGGCAAAATTGTATTCAGCCCATAATCTACACGACGCATCCCTACTCGATTCTCTTTCTATGCCAAGTTGTTGGTAAGACTGTGGTTCTGCAAGTCATTTTGTATTGAGTAAATAATGCGTACTTAAACGTTCAACATTGCTAGTTTGTGAAAACATTGCTAGTTTGTGATTGTTCATCTCAAATCGTCTATTTTATGACCATCAAAATAAGTACAGATAATAATATACCAGCACATGGCACAAACATGGCTATTCATGACCCAGTGAAGTAAGATGAGGGTACACTATGGAATACACAGATGAATTCATCTGTGATGGAATAGAAGAATGAGATGCAACTTTTACACCGGACGACTTGTGCTTTATCGGAGTCCAGTGTGTCATGGGCTTAGGGGGTTTTTGAAGACTAAACATTATGATACAAAACATTATCAAGGAAGTCTGCTTTTGAAGATCTGAATTAACCAGGCTCAGACATGAACATGAGGCAGTGTGCGCATTTCTAAGAGTATCGCCATATGTCTTAGATGACCTTATTAGGAAACAATCAGCCATAGCTATATAGAATAATTTTTGGTGTTAGCAATTTAATTTAATGGAACATAAACATCTATGCTTCGGTACATTAAAAATTCGAGTGCCTTTATTAATTGTATTGTATTTGATAGTTAGTTAATTAGTTGGATCTGTGGGAGGACTGTATTGTATAGTATTGTAGATTTATGAAATAGCAATCGTCCTTCCACGGATCCGTGAACCAGTGTATATAGAAACTTCTGTTCTCTATAATGGAATCTAGTGTATTTAAGAAAGTCTGCTATATGCTTTACTAACCACTACCAGTCGGCCGGCACCACCATAAATTCACAAAATGCATCATAACGCTACGACAATTTTGCTATAAGTACAGAAACTGTCCAAATTAATGCCGTCTTCACGAAAAATATGAAGTTACCAAGCGATAGTTACTGCAATGTTTTGTTTATCAAAAGGGTCGAAAACCAAAGACAATGTGTTTCGAAGACTTGAACTGAAGGCAAATTTTACGCGAACGTAAATTTATTACAGAACGAAATTTGTAATTAAACTGTATTACAAAAGGCAGCGTTTTCTAAGGGAGTGAAAATGTGTTTTACAATTAAACTGCAAGCGTGTTCAAAATATACTAACAAAAAAATTGTTATGTCCATGTTGGTGATTTTTTGAGCAGAATTGTGTAGAGAAGTGAACATGAACCAAGAATACCCAATTTGAAACCAGGAATAATGAATGATGTGAGCTCTCTGACTAAGTAAAAAAAGAATAAGTAAGTTTTAGAAGTGGTAGGGCTCTTCTGCAAAGTCCGCCTGGGGAAGTACCACCAGTTATTCAACCGCCAAGCAGTAGTGTGCAAACATTACTGTGTTCCGGATTGAAGGGCAATGTTTCCAGCGTAATCACTGGGCTTAGAGAGATTTAACATCTAATATCTCATGGTGACAAGCGGAGTGCATTGCCTCTCATGGTTTTGAACTGTTGAAGTTCAAAATTTCGGGTGGCAATGAATTGTTATAGGCAGGCGTCAAGCTTAACATCAGGTGTGCGACCTGCTCGTCTCGTCACCAGGTTCCGTAAAATAAAATTCAGATAAAAGTCTGTCTATTTTGTCCAATTTCTCTGTAAATATTGTCAGTCAACTTACATTCATAACTACGGGTAAGATCACAAAAGCTCACATAAAGCGGGAAGTCCGAACAGGAAAAAAATAAATACAAACTGAAGGCTACAAGCCAATATCCAAAACAAAAGAGCTCTCTTGACTAATGATCTCAAGACTAGTGACTCGAATTATCCAACGAATATGATTGAACCAAAACACATTATAGTACGTAATGAGGCAGAAACTGATAAATCGACCTAATCCCGTTAACTTTCTCTCGCTGTTAGGAAGTCATGCATTATTCAAGTGAATGGCCATAACAAAAGATTCGCTAATGTATTTATACGAAGAACGAGATTATCTTCCGTGTTCGTGGACTTTAGTAGTCGAAGTAATGGAAAATTATTATTATTACTTTATGGAAAATAATACAAACTCTAATAATTGTATCATTATTAGAAAAAAAAAATACCCATAAAGTTCTTTTTTCCATTAATGATGCAGCAAAGTTTTTTACTTAAGGCTAATAATATTCTAGAATCCCAAAACGACTTTTTCTGTTCTACTTTTTAGTGTCGTTTTTCCCAATTTTTTTGTGAAGTTTTTCGTTTGTGGCTCTTGCGTCAACTGGACCCGTCTCAAACTGAACCCGTGGAATGTGTGACAAATTGATGCTTTAAATTGTAAAAAAAATAATTAAATGCTTTAAAATTTGGAAGAAAATAGTTAATTTCAAATCTATGTACAACATTGTATGTGAACAACATTTTGCATACCCATATAATACGATTGACATTTAGTATTATATTGTATGCTAGCAGCGCCCTGCGGTCTCACTCGCTATACCACATGAATAGTATATTTTTTTAATAGCACAAAATTTTTCGTTTTTAATATTAGATGTTATGTAGATTTTTAGCATTATAATAATGTCCGTATGTAAAAAAAAGTAAAGGCTAAATTTTTGACAAAAATTAAACAGCTGCTGTATTTTTAATATGCGTACATTAAATTAGTCGTCACCCTTCTCATGCGCATGCAATGTACTTAAATTATGATTGTTACTATCCACGCAGGTTATTATTATTTCTTGAATTGGAAAAATCCTATATAAGGAATTTAGTTACGGTTTAGTTGAATTACCTACAAAGGAATCAAGTTTAGAATCTGGTTACCCGCCACCCTCATTACCCCTGTCTATCTTTACCAGGTCTTGTTTACGTAACACGAGAGGGTTATCGTTAACGACTAACGGACAGGCCTTCGTTAGGATGTGGTCAACGGAATTAACGATGGTTGATAAAGTTAAAGTTAGTTAGTTTTTTAGTCTAAGATGAAAAGATATAACTTTTTTCTACCCTTCTTCTGTGATTTATTTCTCGTGTATGCCGAGGTCAGCCTGCTTAGTCTTTATTTGCTATTCTTGATGGGATGGCGTGATGGCTGTAGTCTCATATACTTTATGTCACTGTGTACTGTTTTCATCCAGGTGTATGGTGGTAGCATAAGGTGTGGTAGAATTAATGCTTTAAGGCGAGGTCCAATCGCAAAACAACAAAAAGTAGCATTTTTCAGCGCTTTGTTCGAAATGACGACATTACTTAATCATGTGCAAAAAATATTGCAGATAGAAAATAAAACTGAAATTACGTTTAACCGAATAAAATTTCGAAAATCTATCTTAGTTAAAAAAAAAAACGCAAAATTACTCCCTGAAAAACTCTTCTGCAATCAAATGCTCTGAATTTTCAGCGGTAACTACTAACTTTCTTTTACAAATTACGAACCAGGTAGTTTTTTTATCTGATTTGTATATTTCCGATAATCGGCAAAAAAGCAATGAAAAACTACAATTTACCGTTTTCTCATCAAGTATGATATGCCACTTTAAACTTTAGAACTTTGAGCGGGTACAGTACTCATTTCAAATCACGATCAGTCCTCGCTTTAAGTGCAAATCACTTTGGAGAATTAAACAACCACTACTTCGTGGTTTTAGTTCAACTTGGTGTTTTGAAGGTGAATAGGGGATTGTTAATCTTTATTCATTAATGAAACATAAGATATATCAACAATGTGTATTGCAGGGTTTATAAACAATCCTTATGACATGTCTTCATCGCGGGATTAGACCCACGAAACAGTATCCCATAAAATTGACAAACATTTTCAAATTTGTTAAAAATATTGTGTCTGTAACTCTTTATGAAACCTTTTAATATATTACACTAATATTATAAATGCAAACGTTTGTGTGTAAGTATGTAAGTGTGTTTGTTCCCGTTCAAATCTGTAACAGCTGAAAGGATTTTAATGAAATTTTGTATGGAGGTAGCTTACACACTGGAATTTATTTATCCCAGATAAAATTCGGTTTCTGAAGAATAGCGGGTGAAACCGCGGGGTGCAGCTAGTATATTATAAATATATATATATAATATAGGCCGCCAGTTGTTACACTAGTTTTAAGTTGTTTTTTTTTTTGGTCATTTGTATGTTATTTTAATGAAATTTGGTATGGAGGTAGCTTACACACTGGAATTTATTTATCCCGGATAAAATTCGGTTTCTGTAGAATAGCGGGTGAAACCGCGGGGTGCAGCTAGTATATTATAAATATATATATATAATATAGTACTACACACTAGTTTTAAGTTGTTTTTTTTTTTTGGTCATTTGTATGTTATTTCTGGTGTGAACAATAAAGAGTTATCTATCTATCTATATGTTTTTGTTAACAGGCATATCAGTGCCTTTATTAACTACGCAAAATACATACAAACTACAAATACCTAAACTACTTAGCCTACTACATAAAAATCACAGTTGGATTATCGTCTCAAACGTCTATAGAGAATCCAAATGCTCGCCCACTACCAGTTAGCAGCTGGCGGCATTACCACGCTGAATGGCAATGCTATTGCGTTGAGCCAAAAAACTTAAAGTTAAAAAAACTTTTGTAAAGTATATAATATGAAGGGTTTAATTATTTGTAAAACCACGTCAAAGTCACCTCATTAGATAAGAATCTCTCTTGGGTCAAACACGAGAACTTTGAATTTTAATTCCCCTCAATCCCTAGTTCACCTAACCACAGTCGCAATCAGTTAATGGGTGCACATTAGTCATTAGCTAAAAAGAGATTCCCTGAGAATGATCTACACTTTCTTGCTAAGCAGCATGGTTAGCATAAATAATACGAAAAATATATATCTTTTAAATGTACTCTCATATATTATGTCTCATATATTATGTATCATATGTACAAGGCTTTATGCCTAAAAACTTCAAGTTTTTAAATTGGATCCGGAAAACAAACTGAGCTGAACGAAGTGATACATAGTTAATCAAATATAGCAATACACAAAATTAACAGGTATCAGGCATAATGTCATTTTCGTATAACTGTATTGGTCAACACAACTCTGCTAACTACAGCTTTTTTTAACTGACAAAATAGGAGGATTCGACTGTGTTTGTTACGTTGATTATTCCGTTAATTATGAATTGATTTTGACAATTCCTTTGTTGTTGGGTAGATCATATTACGGAGGTGATCCTAAATAAATTTTATCTAAGCTGATTCGGCGGTTTTATTCGAAGGCGGCTGGACCGACCTAGTTTTTTTTTTTTTCATGAGCACATCTGGTGGTGGAATCCTGGATTGATAAAGGGAAATCTTAAAAAAATAGGGCGTTTAAAGTCAAACCTACGTTAAAGTCTTAGAATCTGTTGTCAAAGTTAACAAACGTTTCAGAATCCCGAGGTAAAACTCTCTTTTTAAAGTTTCCAACATTCTTTGGTTAAAACAAAAATATTGTAAACGCTTAGCAAATGCAATTCTAACACGTTTCGAGACATTAAGGTCTTTAAATATTCGATAAACAAGGTCACAGCTCTACCCTAAAAACATTTGGCGGTTTTTGTTCTTTAAAAATATCTTTGCCGAATAATTATACCAAGCCACGCAGTTAAAGCCTCTAACAGTCATTATAACGAATAAAACTTTCGACTAACTTTGACCATTTGCAGGTAAAGTACAAAACTGACATTTTATTAACACCGAGGTAAACTTCTAATTGTTTACAGAGACAAATTCAGAAAGTTTACGGAGTTGTGGAATTCGGACGCATCTGTTCGTGTCAGTTGAAGTTAAAACGCGTAATATCTGTTTTGAATCTGAATTATAGTCTATCAAAGTCATTTGAATCGAATCGCCTGAGTAAGTACCACACCTTTGCCAGTTATTCAACCGCCAAGCAGTACTGCGCAAACATTACTGTGTTCCGGATTGAAGGGCAATGTTTCCAGTGTAATTACTGGGCATACATAGATTTAAAATTTACTATCTCATGGTAACGAGCGCAATGCTTTGCCGCTCATTGCTTTGAACTATTGAAGTTCAAAATTCTGGATGGCACTGAAATGTTATGGGCAGGCGAGAAGCTTAACATCAGGTGAGCGACTTGCTCGTATCGTCACCGAGTTCCATAAGAAAATATAATACAATGTCGCCCATCAGCAAGTGACCACCCCAAAAGGGCTTATAGTATTCTCATCATTATGAACAACTTTTACTATGGGACCAACCCTGAAATCGAGAAAAAAATAATCTGCTGTTCCATAGAAAAATGTCAATGACACTCGACAAAATGTATGGAACAGCGGGTTTTTTTTCTCGGTTTCGGGGTTGTATTATTATGTCCATAGTCTAACTGAGCAGCATTAGATCTCAAGCTATTAATCCTCAGTTAGTCGAGTGCTTGTTTAATAAACAAGCTGAACTAGCCCTAACTCAAACTGGCGCCCCAAAGCCGGGGATTTACCTTATCAAACATTCACAGACCTCGATATTTTACGATCGATGGGTCCCTTAACACTTTACTCAACGATCTGACTTATTGATATGGGCCTAGCTGAGTTTGTAATTCCTTAGTGAACAAGGGCGGTACCTTTTGTTTTAATAAAACGGGAATACTCACGTTAAATTGAGTCGGTTATTCCGACTATAGTTTCGAACACATTCGGTGACCTTATCAAGGAATGCTCAGCGAGACACGCGCGCGACCTCGTCTTGCCTTTGTTAAAACAAAATGTATCAAAACCACGTCAGTTTTCATAGTAAAGGGCTGTACCTATTCGCGAAACTCATTGAAGGCTATATAAAAAGGTACCGCTTAAATAAATTGCATAAATAGAGTGCGGTTTAAAATGTGCACATAGTTACCATTTGCACTGTCAGCGTGCAAACAGTCGGTTTAAGATGCGCATTTATAGGCTCTTGTCAGCCACATGACGTCATGAGTGACGTCATTATAGCGTGCTCACGGTGCTCACAACAATGAGGTAGTGCACTGTATGCGCTAATGTCAAATTCAAATTGTCATCTGTGAATTCCGATTTAATGCAGGCTAGTCTTCTGTGAAGATAGAAATGAAACTGTGCTATCAAATTATTAGACGCTGAGACAAATAACCTGAAAAATGAAACTATCTGACATAAGCACGCCAATGATCGGTTTAATTTGTTGACGCGCTGTGAGCGTACTAACAATTTAAACCGATCGTTAGCAGTGTATGTGGTGTTTGCACTGTGAGCGCATTTTAAACCGTACTCATAGTATGCCACAGCGAATTTTCAAGTTTTTGTAGTTAGAATGAGAAGTGTATGAAATTTAAATGTGAAGTGAGGGGTCGCAAGTTATCAGTTTGGCCCGAACAACTAGTTAGTTATAATAAGTGTCTTTTATCAGAATTGGTTCAGTCATTTAGTCTTGATATGAACGAAGGACATGGGAAAACTTCGCCGTATAGAGGAACATTCTATATGCTTTCGCAACAATACCTCTGGTAGCTATAAACATGATTAAAAAATAAGTACTTAGGTATGTATAGTAGAAATAATATATTTACAAGAATAAAACACAAGTTTTGTGAAAATAAACGAATTAAAACCTAAAAATACTCCAAATTAATACCAAACATAAGCTTCACAAAGCATTTCCCAAGCCAACGTGCGTCTGGCAGCACTCGTTTATTATGTAAAATAATATATACCTACAAACAATTCATGAAAATGCGATGAAAATAATTCAAAATGCAACTAGACCGACCGGCTCAAATATCTCTCATCCATAAATTCATGAACTTACTTATACAATTCTACTTGCTGGCTCTACCGCAAACGTTTGCACAAGCATATCTAAACCATGAAATTTTATTAGAACGTCGTAATATATAACAAACATAAAGAAATTATCGTTCTTTAAGTAAATATAATTAAAACGAAGCTCTTAAACCGGGTTATAAATTTAATGAGAACCTTGGCCTCATCCCGTTTGAATGTACACTGTCGGCGTGATGGTGCAATCCCGTAAAATTTGGGCAAATTAGGATCATAGGATATCCAATTCTACTATATTATAGTATTGTTTTGGAAAAAAATGGCTCTATAAATATCTATAAGCTTTCATAACTATTATTATTATGTTTGTTTAGTTAATATATAGATAAATATTGGTGGACGTTTTTCACACACAGCGCCATCTAGCCCCAAACTAAGCGAGCTTGTACTATAGGAACCAGATAACTGATAGAATACATAAATACCTTTTTTTTTGTAAATTTTTACATAGAATACATAGAAACACCCAGACAATGAGAAAAACATCCATGTTCATCACACAAGATGTTTGTCCTGGGTGGGAATCGAACCCTCAAGCTACAGCTCAGAAGGCGGAAATCCACCCACTGAGCCACAAGGCTATAGTCAGTAATATCTTCACTCTACTTAATAAAAATATATAATATTACTTCTTACGTACGACCAATTGGAACAAGGGAACTTTTTCCACAGTACCAACTTGGAACACACTTTTACTTGTGTGACTTGGTGCACACAAGTAAATTTAGCAATATTGCAATTTCGACAAAGGGCACACATTTTACAAGTACTAAATATACAGGGACGTAAATGTTCGGATGAGCAAATCCTTACTTTGATATATTTGAGCCTATAAAGGTGGAGAGTGAACAAAACAATGTTATACAAGGCGCATTTTCTTAACTTTGTAGATTACAGTACATTTTGGTATGACGTCGCGTCTTCGTAAATGGTTTTTTTTTTCTCTTTCCTCCTAAGAGGATTTTGGCGTCGCATGTCTTATGCATTTGCCAGTGTCAAGTGTACTTAATACATTATCAAGTTTTGCTAAATATTATCAAACAAGTCATAGTCACAGTCAATGGCTAGCAAAACAAGTCACGGTCAAGTCCAAGTCATAGTAATGCCCCAGTAAAGTGGTGAAAACTTTACTAGAGCGTTCTATGGAGTTTTGAAAACAACATGAAAATTCACGTTTCACGACATTATACCATTCACCAACACTCGTGCATGTTCACGAACACTTAACGGGTAAAAATTCACCATTTTTACACAATAATACTCGAAATAACACAAGTTTTGGAAAATAATAAAATGACGCGACATGAATTCTTCACGTTCCCGCCAAAACTCCATGGTTAATTTCACGGTCTCGAGCTATGTCGCCGAGAGTGTACCTACTGTCGTCGGTCTGGAATGACGTAAGGTTATTAATAACGTTAATTGTATTGTTATAATTAGGGTCAGCATTCTCCTTTTCCACGTGTTCGTAATGTTTTGTGCTTACTTTTGAAAAAGCATTTTAGCATTTACTTTTGCAGATTATGCAGTGGTTTTTATTATTTTGTTGGTAATGTTTTTAGGATATAATGTATGTGTTGAATAACTGTAATATAGGGCGCGTTTAAAAAATACAATCCTAGTGTGCTGTGATAAGATTTATTAAGATTGTTTATTACGTCGATTCCTGGCTGGGTGCTTCTTATCACCCGATTGTTTACAAGGAGTGCACAATTTTTGGGGTTAGGTAAGTATTTATGTTAATATGTAAATATGTATGTATATTTGTGTGTATATATTACTTCCTGTAGGCTAAAGAACTTGAACAATTTTGATAAGTGAGGTATCGTTTAAATCCTCTTTAAACCTAGTGACAATATACTACATTTAAACCTACAGTGACAAGGTTAGTTTATTAATTATACTACATTTAAATCTACAGTGAAATAGGTAGTTTAAGTAGACTACATTTAAATCTACAGTGAAATAGGTAGTTTCAGTAGACTACATTTAAATCTACAGTGACATAGGTAGTTTCAGTAGACTACATTTAAATCTACAGTGAAATAGGTAGTTTCAGTAGACTACATTTAAATCTACAGTGACATGGGTAGTTTCAGTAGACTACGTTTGAGGATTTTTCAGTATGGTTTTTTATTTTTCTTTCAATAATAATAGTTGTTTTGTATTGACAGACAGGAAATTGTCAGAAATTAAACGATCGTCTAATATTTTTTATCGGTTAAATAAAACGGCCGTGGTCAGTATAAGTATATAACAAAAATAATATATCTATCAATTCATCACACATCACAATCACACATTCTTAAACTCGTTTTTCCCGCCCTTGCAGTAATTAAGTCTAATTTCACTCTTAAATATAGAGAGAGCAGACAAGTAAAAGTAGTAGTAGTAAAAGTAGTAGTAGTAAAAGTAGTAGTAGTAAAAGTAGTAGTAGTAAACGTAGTAGTAGTAAAAGTAGTAGTAGTAGAAGTACAGAGGTAGTCTGGTCGAGTTAAATGAGTGACTTATTATTGTCTAACGACAATATTAGACAATAATAAGTCACTCATTTAACTAACTGACAGTCTCACAGAAAAATATTCTTATATTCAAACCTGACTGCAGAATATTTTATTGCCAGGATTAACTTATTACTTACAGGCGTCGACGGCAAAATCCTAGCAAATGGAGAGGTAGCATTAATAGCTAAGACATACTCCAGAAATAATCCAGTCTTAAAATATACTTTAAAGCATCAAAAGTAAGGTTCTTTTACTAATGGTTGTTGTTACGTAGAGCGTTGGCCTAAGACAGGCTTTATTCAGAATTTTATCCAAAAATGAACTCTAACCTGTTAGTAATAAGACTTATGTTGTTGTGTGGTGTTGTAGAGAGTTAATTGTTACAAACCTTACGAGATTCTTAGTGAATCACAGCTTGGAATAAAGCCAGTTCAAATGCGTTTTGAAATTATAATGCTTAACGTAGCTGTTTGACAATACTTGTTTGTGTCATGGGCTTGTAAATAAATTACCTTCAACTTCCATTAGATAGATGTTAAGTCTTTCAGCCACGCTTTAATATACATTACAATATCAACGAAACAAATGTATGGTTATTATAATTATCGCATGAATAAATAGAAAATTAAGAAAAAAAACTATAGCACAATTATAGCTTATGCTATAATTATAGCATAAGTACCTAAATAGAAAATTAAGAAAAAAAAAATTGCACGTAAGTTTTTCGAGGAATGAGGTGGTTAGTTTGCTAACCAACATGGCAGCTGCCACATAAAAAAAAAAATATTGGACATTTCTATTATTCATAAAATTAATAAAATTGAGCTTATTATGTAAAATATTTATTATGGTAGCTCTGAAAGTCTTTCTTTTATGGGTGTAAAGAGTGTGCAAATGTTGCACTGCCATACAGTATGTGCTGGAGTTCTTTTGGTGCTGCAGTTTGCTCATCTTCTGGATGTGATTTGTTCCGGTGCATGCTACTTTCCAGACGTATCAATTATAATTTACTTTCAATCAATCTGAAGTGAAGTTTTGGCAGCTCCAGAAGTGTCATTCAAATATGTACTTGTAAACTTACAAATATATACACGTACGTTGCGGGAAAACAAAGTTGAATTCATGCCCAGGTTACATCGCGAAATGTAAAGGCATACGATAATCACTTGGCGCCATTGAAAGACAAAAGAAAGGGCAAAATGCAAGAAAATAAAAGATTACCAGCGTGAAATTAATTTATCTATGTATTTAAATGCGAGCTGCTCACTGTAATTTAAAATAAAGTGAGTGATGGTCAAACGCCTAGTCTTTCAACTATAAAATACACACGTAGATAAAGTATAATGGATGGTGATAATGAAGACTTAAGCGACAAAACCACAGAACGCTACTCATTGTAACGGTCACAGCACACCTTATCGGTCCGGGACCGGATCGCCTTCTCCTATCGAATCGCTACTAATCGAGCATCATCTGAACGCAGGCTCGTAATCGCAGCGACTCGGCTCCTTCGAGGCGTCAGTGCAGCTGATTTTCAAGTACGGGCATCCCGGCGCTGACATCGAAACATGAACACGGCATCAATCCTACGTACTCGGCGTCCCACATTGTAAGCGCGATGATAGCGAGTGGACCACAAACCATTGTTTAAAACAGGACCATAAAAGGGACATGGGGGTGAAAGCAAAACATTCTTAGCGCGAAAGGACCTATATGCGAAAGAACCTTTGCGCGAAGGAGCCTCTATTCTAAAGCGTCATTTTGCAAAATGACCATATTAAATATACGCAACGTATAAAAAGACTAAGATCACTAGGATTCAAAGTTGATATGTGCATGTGCACAAAGACTATAAATCAGCACACACTGAATGCTCAAGTCACACAAGTGCTCGCCCAATAAAAGCAAAACATACAGAAAATCACTCAATAGCTCTGGCATATGTAACGAGTCACTTGGAGTGCAGATTAGGTTTCATTGACAAGGAACACAGATTAAGCATTAGTTTCAATGCCTCAGTGTCTGAGCCTGTCTGATGATTCAGGCATCTGGCGTGACGCCAGCTCGAGTGCAGTGACGCTCACTGAAAATGTTTTGGTATTAACTAGTACTAGATAAATCAACTCTTTATTATCCACATCGGAAATGAAGAATTAAAAAAATAATGAAGAGGTTCTCAACCACATCATAGCACACAGTGAGCTTGTGATGAAACGTGGCATTATAGGCGAGTGCAAAAAATCACAGGCAAAAAAATAACTTTATAAATATTACACATGTAGCTGGAGGTACTAAAATGCGACGCGTGACCAAAATGATGGCGCTTACATTTATGGCGCAACGCTTAACCGAGATCGACGATAGCAACTCCACACTGCTAGTTTTGGCGGGAACGTGAAGAAGTCATGTTGCGTCATTCTATTATTTTCCAAAACTTGTGTTATATCGAGTGTTAATGTATAAATATGTTGGATTTTTATCTAGTGTTCGTGAACGTGCACGAGTGTTGGTGAGTAATGTTGTGTAACGTGACTCTTCGTGTTGCTTACAAAACTCCATAGAAACGTCTCGTAAAGTCTCCACCACTTTACTGGGGCATGACGTGGACTTGATCGTGACTCACTTTGCTTGACTTAAACTATGAATGAGCCTTATTTTAATTGTGAAATATTTAACATCACTTGAAATATTACAATACTTGACACTGGCTAAATACACAACGTGTGGTGCCAAAACATAACAAAAAAAAAACTCCACACTGGCAGCGATTTGGAGCATAGCACGATGCGCCCATTTCAATTCAATTCATTTATTCGGACCCTGGGTAAGCACAAAATAAAATGTGATAAAAACCGACTCTCAAATCGTGAATAAGCAATATATTATAACTAATTGGACGACAAGGTCTCGTTACTTTAATTCATAAAAAAAAAAAAAATTTGAACAAAAATGTCAACAAGTTCTATCAATGGAACTAATAGAACTACTGGGAATTGACCACGCTTCCAATTACTGGTAGTAGGCCTAAACATTAGAATTGTGTTTAGACCTTTAATGGTCTGTGGGTTTGTGTTATGTAGTAGGCTTAGTAATTTTAATATTTCGTTTTTAAAATGGATTGCGATACCAAACGTTTGTACCTTTACATCACAAAATAATACGAGTGTAACTCAATAGTTTGAACGATAAAGAAATTGAGCAATACCTACTCACGGCGTAATGAATACTGAAAAGATAATTTCCTTTTGAATACTCATAAAACGAGAGAATAAACTTTTCACTTGAGAATAAAACACTCATCACTAACTCTTATAACCTTTACAATAAAAGTTAAATTAATTTGTCTTTATGTTTAAAGCGCTTCAATGGTTTGTTTTGCCCTAGTTAGCGTAAGTTTTGTGAAGAAATTAGCGATTGGCATAATTTGTCTCGTCTTTTGTTGTCGTTAAAGTTTTAATCGATTCGATGGAGATTGGTTGCTTCTTAGAACGGTTTTTAAATTTACAGTTTAATAAAAACCACCTTATTTTTTTGAAAACTTTGGGCATTTTTAACTAAATGTGTTGGACGTCGGACTATCGTGTCAATCTTAGAACATTCTTAGGCTCTATCTTTTGTCTCAAACGTGTCCTTGAGTACTTAAGCCACATTGAAAGGATACAATAAGACAACTAGGAAATTTTGATGGTAATATATATATAATGATATAAACTTGCGTCCGTGCTGGTTGGTAAAATCCGTTATAATGCTCCACATGATGGCATCTGACATATACAACAGACTTCCACAACTGGTCGTTCGTATCATACAAAAAAAATATTAAAAAATAGCAATATAGCAGGTGGGATCACGTTTTTATCTACCCTCCCGATTCCTCCATGCGTCATATGAGGCAGGCAATAGGTTTAAACTACAACAATAACCATATGAAATCCAATCATTTCTTTAGAGACTCCGAGAGCGCCGCGCGAAATAAACCGATGATTTATTTCTATCGATCGGTTCAAATCTATAATTTTTAGGCGTAAGGCCATGTTGATTTTTTTTTGGCTGTCAGTCGTTGGGAACGATATGCTCCCAGTTGTTGACAATTATAACTACCTTGGATAGACTGTCCAGTTAGGTAAGTCCAACTTCAACAAAGAAGTCGCCCGAAGAATCCATCTCTGATGGGCAGCGGTCGAGAATTGCGTGATATCTTTTCGTCCAAAATCTCGCAGTGCTAGAATACAAGGATCTTGAACCAATGTGTGTTGCCAGTGATGACATAACTGAATGCTGGCTTTTTGTAGAAACTCAGAATCGCAGAACGGGCACCAGAGAGAGCTATGCTCGGAGTTTCATTGCGCAATAGAATCCGGAACGAGGATATTTGTCGAAGAAACAAAATCACCGATATAGCAAGCTGAAGTGGCAATGGGCAGGCCACGTCACTCGAAAAACCGATAACCGATGGAGAAGAAAGTTTTTTGAGGAGCATCTACGAACTGAAACACGCAGCGTAAGCAAGCCTCCCACTAGGTAGACCGACGACATTATGAAAGTCGCGGGCAAATGGTGGATGCAAGTGGCACGTTGTCGGTCGGTGTGGCGCTTGAAGGGGGAGGCCTATGTTCAGCAGTGGACATCTTATGACTGCAGATGATGATGATGCCATTTCGCTCACCAAGTGACATGAACTTTGAAAGGAACTCAACAGTTTTGCTCAACTAACCTACTTAACCCTTGACTGTATATCATAATTACTACCTAATCATACAAACATCAACCCTTCGTCTCCCTTTATCCGTCGTCGCATCGTCCCGTCCCTATTTTTGTCACTCATTATGTCGCTCGGGATATTATTATTTTAATAATTATCATTCCCTCCGTGGGAGGGACAGGGCACAGAGTACTAAAAAAGCAGTTGGTTAACTTTTAAACATGCAATAGGAACAGACGTTTTATAAATAAAAGAAATTCACTAAAACTTGCGTAAAACTCATTCAGAAAATCACCTAAACGCCAGTAAAACTTGTTTAGGGATAGGCTAAAAAACACTGAACCTTTCGGTTAGTATTCCTAAGTATTTTAACATTTCGGCGCGGGCCTTTTAAAATGTATGATTATGGTAGCATAATCCAGATGCTCATCAGAATCCATGGGAATATACCATGGCTCATATATGAATAGTTTAGATGCAGCCGAAATGTAATTATTTTTAATAGAGATGAGAGTTATAATCAAGGCCTTTTTTTCTCGGTGACGAGATGAGCATGTCGCTCACCTGATGTTAAGCGTGACGCTTTTAAAAGCCAGAGGTAATTTTGTGTCTTCCAAGTCTTACGCGCTTTATCTTCGACCACATCGTCGCTTACCAACAGGCGAGCTGGCGGTCATACGAGGAATTAACATTTTTTTTTATTAAGGTTGCCTGGAAGAGATCGCTTTGAGCGATAAGGCTGCCAATTGTGACACTAGTTTAAAGTAGATTTTTGTATTTGGTATGTAGTTTCTGGTGTGAAGAATGAAGAGTTATCTACCCTTCTACAGGCGTTAAGAAATAAAAATACAATTTATTTTAAATTATTGCTTGTGTTCAAACTTACTAAATTACCTCTACTCTACGTATTTTCGTTGTTTTTCGAGACGAGTAAGTCATTTACCTGATCTTAAGCGTCACGCTTGTTCGTAAAAATTCAGTGCCATCCAGAATTTTGAACTCCAACGGTTCATAACCCTGCGCGGCGCTGCGCTCGTCACCCTGAGATATTAGATGTTAAATCTCTGTATGCCCAGATGAACGACTTTAAAGAGAGAACAATCTTCTAAATAAGCTGGAAGATTGTTCTCTCGTTAAAGTTGTTCATCTATTTCTTTTTTATCTGTACTTGGGAGGAAATTATTTTCGAGGGTGTAATTTATAGACGGCGTAATTACAGTGTGTAATAAATTCGCCTTAAAAATATCATAATGTGCCCGCAGGATGTTATTATTTGGTAATGGATGAAAAATGTGCGGCAATAATTAAAATGCAAACATGGTGCCATAATCCCCACACTTGGCAGGCGGCTTGGAGATCGCAGAACGCTCACTGCTTACTAATAGGACGCTTCTGCCCATATTCCGATGGTTCTGGTCAACATGATAAATGGACAAAATATAGCAAAATATTTGTCACTTCATTTCCTGGATTATATCACAGATGGCATACATTTCACAGATTTGATTTCTAAATGATCTTTTAGAGCGAATTTAAGCGGCAACTTCGCCTCTTAAGTAGAGATAAGTTGGTACCGCTATCACGCCAGTTCCCGGCAGGTGGCGCGCCGAACGCCTCTGTTAGACGTTAGTGGAAATTATGTCCAATTAGAAACAGCAGCGGGGGCCGATGGAGGGTTAAAATACTGAGAGGCGCTAAGATATTTGGCCTTCACTTCGTCCTAGTTGTTTATTAGTCTCAGTGGAACAGTTTTTTTAGTCCTATGAAAATTTTCGCATCGCACTTAGTACGCATTTACCAGTGTCAAATATAATTTTGTCAATATATTACATATTTAAATTCAAAACAAATCTTTATTTGGGCATTACAAAAAATAACAGCTAAATTGTTGATCCCAGAGTCTAGATAGTCATAGACTGTGTCGGGAGCCAGTGGCCTCTCCTATTTGACCGAGCAAAGCGAAGGTCTCAGAGTTTAATGCGACAAATCGGCATTTGTATGTATGTTTGTATGGTTGTATGTTTGTGTATATTTGTCCGATGATAACTTGCGAACCGTTGATCCGATCTTCATGAAATTTTGTAGGCAAGTAGTTCATATCAATACAATTTTTAAGTTAGAATATTAGCTGAATCGGTCCACGGGTTGTGAAGATATAGGGATCGCGAGGTCTCAGTTCGCCGCGAACCACTAATGAACATCCACCATTTTTACACATTAACACTCGAAATAACACAAGTTTTGGAAAAAATACAATGTTGCGACATGACTTCTTCACGTTCCCGCCAACACTCCGCGTTTACCTTTATCTGAATTAATTTTACAAGTGTGCATAATTTCATAAGCGCGGTTTTATTCACTCAAAAACCCGACAAACATCGAGAAACTTCTAGAAAGTTCCAGAACATCCGAGAACGAATCGATATCGACTTCCGTACTGTTTCACGTTCGAGACACGAGGAAGTTTTTAACTTTGGGACAACGCAAACAGGCCATGGGAATATTCATAAAGTAAGTTAAGATAACGTTTTGACAGCGACATTTGATTTGAAATAATTCTAGGTATTTTTATTATTATTATTATTTTTTCTCTTATGTTTTGGCTCCACACGTTGTGTATTTAGCCAGTGTCAAGTATTGTACTATTTCAAGTAGAGTCAAATATTTCTCAATTAAAATAAATCTCAGTTATAATCTAAGTCAAGCAAAGTGAGTCACGGTCAAGTCCTCGTCATGCCCCAGTAAAGTGTATTTTCCAAAAGATTTCTATGGAGTTTTGGAAGCAACACGAAGAGTCACGTTTCACGACATTATACTATTGACCAACACTCGTTCACGTTAACGAACACTTAATGGACAAAAATCCGCCATTTTCGCATATTACCATCTAAATAACACAAGTTTTGGAAAATAATACAATGGCGCGCCATGTCTTCTTGACGTTCCTGCCAAAACTCATCAATTTAGGTTAAGTCGAATGGTTGTCGCTTGTAGGGTTACAGTTTGGATTCCTACAAATGGAATTCAACTGGCAATTGAAATTTTTGAGTATGTTAAAATATGTTTTACTGTCCCATATTATACAGAGCTACTACTAACTAGCCAAAAACCTCCTAGCTAGCTCCTAGCTTCTATACATCTTACTCTAAAAAAAAACTACATGAGTTTTTACAATAACTTACATTCAACGAAAAATATTTTTTGGGTTTGTTTGAAAAATGTTTTGTCGTATTTTTTTAGTTGCTTAAGTCAGCTCTTAATTTTATTAAGGTTGCTTTTACGAAAGTTGTTAGGTATGATGTAGGACAGCTGTCTGAGAGAGGTTGTTACTCATCTAAATTCTGAAGCTCAAGAATGTTTTTATGTGTGTCAAACAAGAAAAATGTCTTCTTTAGTCAATTTTATTTGGTCTTTCTTTAATAAAAATCTTTACTCTTAATTAATCTTTGTAATTGGTGACCGCCGGACCGCTGCTTATGGACTTCTGCCACCTATGGCAATATCAGTGAACTTTTTTCACCTTTTTGTTTTAGTAAAACGTGAATACTCACGTTAAATTGAGTCTGTTATTCCGACTATAGTCGACATAAGACGAGGTCGCGCGCGTTTTGAGCTTAGCATTCCTTGATAAAGGTCACCGAATGTGATCGAAATTATAGTTGGAATGTGTCTAAATCATGTCAGTTTTCATAGTAATTTTTTTTCACTTTTGCTTTCAAACAATTGAGATCGTTTTTCAAAGCAATAATATCAGTTTGCATCATCAGCCGTATGACGTCCACTGCTGAAGATGTAGGCCTCCCCCTAATAAAATACGTAAAAGTTTCGTCATTAATTTCTATATATTACTAGCTTGCCCGCGCGGCACCGCTCGCCTAGGTAATACCTACAGCCTGCCGTAAAGGCTTGTTGGTAATAAGGGCTTGTTCTTAGATATACAAGGTGTTACTGAATGGTGCAACAATATTGAAAGGTATGTTTGTATTCATCGTTATGAACAGCTTTTACTATATATGGGACCAATACTACAATGGCGAAAAAAAAACTGCTATTCCATGGTAAAAGCTCGATGACACTCGATAAAATGTATGTAATAACTGGCTTTTTTCGCGATTTCTGAGTTGGTCCCGTAGTAAGCGTTGTTTATAATGACAAGTGCATACATACCTTTTAATATTGTTGTATCTTTCAACTTGTAACAACCTGTATATAGATTATGTAATTCAAGCTAATCTGTCTTAACAACAAAACCACCAACAAGTTTCTGATTTAGTAATCGAAGAACAAGCCCTAAGTATGTATTAAGGCCTACCTTTCTAATCTAATTATCCAAACTAAACGAAACAAAATAATTATATTACAGTCCATTGTCAAATACAAAGTTAAACAAAGCTTATCCCGAAATAATGATCCAAAAGCCGAATAGAAACGTCTCAAGGACAATTTTCCAACAGAACTAACTTAATAATGTAAACATCAGGACTTGACTCGAGACTGGCATACAATTTAACGATAACAGAATAGCAGATGAGTCTGTGGCTAAGCGGATATTTTGATCTCAGATAATATAGTATTAAAGTCGAAAGCTTTTGTTCAAAAACCCTAGAGCGTGGTGCTCAGACTTAAGTGTCGGCGATCTACTATAAAATATTTAGACAGCATTGTTCGACTGCCAACATACTATGCTACGAAAGAAAAATAGATGCTTATGAAATGGCTCTGCTCTTTAGCATGAGTGCTTATATACTTTTCGGGAGTTCCCGCGATCGCAAACAGTCGATTGCGATGTGTTGTTTCTTCTGTCCCCCAGTTCTTCACATTCATGGGGTCAACGGGATTTATTTCCGTTGTCGCAATAAAATTTACTATGGGCTTATAGTAGTTTGATATCAACTCATGATAAAAATGGACATATAAGAGCTGAATGGAAGAAGAATACTGGTATTAGACCTGGGTATACCCTAAAACTAAGACTAGATCCTCAGAAGGCCAGGCAGCAGCGCCCTCTTAGTAAACGGTGAGCGATCTGCTATCTCTAAGCCGCCAAAAAGCGTAACGTTTATGGCACCCCTCTCCCTCGACCCCCATCTAGGGGGAGGCCTTTGTTTAGCAGTGGATGTCTTCTGGCTGATGATGAAGACTAATGCCATAATTTATTTTGTAGTTAAAAATTAAAAAGGATTGAATTGTAGTAGAAGTAACAACTTTAGTTTAATTTAGAAAATGGTATGAGAAAATTGACGCCAATTATTGCTATCATAAAATTTTAACTTTACTATCCTAGTAACCTTTCTCGAGATAAAACTAATGAATATTCATAATTTAAAACTATAACGAAGGTGATATATCTTATTAAGTAAGACACGAAGGATTATTCAGATGAAAGAAAATATATAAATCCTCATCTATCGTCGAGCTTTGAAGTCGTAGGCTAACTGGACTGTGAAAAAGATATGACCAACGGACATTTTGAGGAAATGGCAGTTAAATCATCATGAAAACCAGTTTTTAGGTGCTTTGATGATGAATAAAGAAAATTTAGATCCTTTTGTTCTTGTAATTGAAAAATGTGTCAATATTAAGAAATAATTAAGTATACCAACCCTGTAGTTAAAGCACTCGATGTATATTATAGTTAATGAAGTTACAAGTAAACTAATATTCAAAGGAAATAAGCTAACCTGTCACAGTTCTGAGGAATATTACAAAAAAAACCCGATGTAAGAAAAAAAAATATTACGCCGCCTTACGCTAAAGAAAAGAGACAAAAGATAAAGGTTAAGTGGTGTCAAAGCAGGAAGAAAATATCCTGTCTTGAGGCGTGATTACAGAGTGACGTCTTGAATCTTCTTTTGTTCTTATTTTAATTCTTTTCTTGGAAATGACGTTCATGTCTACGTTTTTAGACTTTTGGTTTCTGAGAAGGATCATGTTTTATTCAGTGTTTAGCTTTCTACCGTTTTTTGTTTTGATAAATTTAAATTTAAAACTAATACGTGCTGCTGAACCTGATTCACAGGATATCAAATAGTTATACTATATAACTAGTAGTTCGCGGCGAACTGAGACCTCGCGACCCCTATATCTTCACAACCCCTGGACCGATTCAGTTCATATTCGAACTTAAAAATTATATTTAAACGAACTACTTGCCTAAAAATTTTTATGAAGATCGGCTCAACAATTCGCAAGTTATCATCGGACAAATACATACACAAACATACATACAAATGCCGATTTGTCCCAGTAAACTCTGAGACCTTCGCTTCGCTCGGTCAATTACATTATGCAGCTCTCAAAGAGAAACGAATGAACCTAATTTTATCTTATTGCTTGGTTAGAAGGATGTCTTTCAAACAAACACATTATAAAAATAAAATAAAATATGCTATAAACTATCTACCTATTAGTGTTTGCGTAGTCATCAACGCAGTTGGTATAAAGAAGGTTAAGACTGAGAGGATTACCAGCCACTATAAAATTTTAACTCAAAATTTCAGCAATGAGTGAGGCCAAATAATTACAGTATTATTCATTGAAAATAAATATTCGTAAGCGTAACTATCAGAGACGTTAAATATAAGAAACATACATAATTGAGCCCACGAGTATATCAACAGAATGTCTCAAGAAACTAGTCATTAAACCAATTAAATCAATGCTAAAGCTAAAACGAAATTACTTAATTTTTGCCCAACCTCAAAACCAACCTCTCAAAACTGTTATTGCCAAGTAAACAATAGCATTCTATGTTTACTTAGCTAAGATGGGTTGCAAATCGTCAAAACTAAGATTGACCAATCCCCCACAGAACTTGTAGTTACAATTGTACAAACTTGCTCGTTTACCAACAAGTTTTCTGAAGCATCCCTCCCAACTACTTACATGCACCTCCGTTTGAACTAGTTTGTAAGATCTCTAACTGAGTTACATTTAGTAGTTTGAAAGGAAATGACAGAGCAACAGGCAACTCAAATTTGGTACAAGGCCTTCGTTGATGTTTGTTTACGAAGTAGCTGAAGGTTCATTTCGAATTCTTTAGCAATGTTGAGGAAAATAAGAAAGAAAATAGGTTTCCTGATTTGAAGGAATCATTACAGAATAGGTAATTGCCGTATCCAAAAAAATACTTGGGGTAATCTATATACTCTATATATACTTATAATAAAACTGTAATAATTAATTACTGAATTAGGTACTGTAAATTGAAGATATTTGTGAAAATATACCCTTTTACGAGTATGTGGGAGCAACAGGACCCAAAAATATAGTTTTCAAAATGTTTGTCTCTCTGTCTGTCCGGGATAAACTCGAAAACTAAGGCTCGGTTTTATATGCAACTTTCTTAAATATGTTTTGTAGAGTCTCACGCTTAAAATGGGCTTTGTTGCATCGAAATCGGACCAGGAATATTGAAGTTATGACGCAATTTAGGAAAGTATGTGAATGTCTAATATAAGATGAACCCCGGAACATACCGGACCCTTAGTGGACCCTGACTGATAAGATGTCGCAACTAACCCGCACCGCAACCAGTTAAAAACCGTGAAATGTACCGCAAAGGAGTTCCCAAATAAAATTGTGCGAGACTCTAAGAAAGAGCATTAAAAAAGCTTTAAAAAGCATTTCAGGTTATAATAATAATAATAAATATCTGGGACATTTTAGCACACACGGTCATCTGACCCCAAACTAAGCAAAGCTTGTAATATGGCTACCAGAGACTGATATACGTACATAGATATTTTTAAATACATACTTATATAGATATTAACACCCAGACATAGAACAAACACAAATATTCATCACATAAATGTTTGTAGATGGGAATCGAACCCACGCCCCAAACACAGAAGGTAGATTCAATACCAACTGAGCCACCGGGGCAGTCGAAGGGGTCGGTGGATTATACATGAGGGATAAAACTTTGCGAGTGTCATTTTTACTATTATATTTGCAAGGGTAAATGCCGAGTACCAGTTCTGAGCCCCGGAACCGCGTATGAAGTCGCGGGCATCAGCCAGTCCGGAATAATAACTTTAAAAGCTTTTACTCAACATTTATTGCTTTTTTTCATCATTTTCAGGTATTAGTTTATTGTTGTTATGGTATTTTTGTGACCGTTGTCATAATTATTACAAATGAGTACCTTTATTGTAACAAGATATAACAAGATATAGGTCGAAAAACTAAAAACTTCTTTACGTGATCTTTAACTTTATCGGGTGCAAGCAGCTAACAATATAATTATCCATTTTTGATATGTGCTTATTAAGCCCTTTCATTTGATACCCAATACGGCATCATTAAAAACAATGTTTTTGTAGTCCATGACTATGTCCTCTAGAGGGCACCATATTCAATTTAATTTGACGTCACATAGCCTATCACCAGTGGACGATGCAGATGCTTCCAACAATACATCATTTGTCAAATTATGATAAGTAGTTTAGAAGTTATGTGCATAATGTTCCCTACATTATGAAAATAAATACCGATCAAAACCATAACCCTCCTTTTTGCTTCGCGTAGTCAGGCAATAAAGTGCGTTCTTAAATGCACTTTTTGTGCCTGATTTTTTCAAACCACATTTTTTTTTGTTTATCTATGTACCTATTAATTTTTTCAATTACTTTTTATTTTATAGGAGGTTATTAAGTCTCACGCAAGCACCATAATAAATGATCAGATCTATTATAAGTCCACGTTATTAGGTTTAATCAACGAAACTCACCCTTTCATTTCTCAAATAAATTGATAACTTAATAAAAATATTATCTGATCATAAATTGATAAACAAGGTGAACTAAACGATTAAGATGCATGACCAAATCTAACTCAAAGGAGCTTAGTATATGGGCACATAGACTTAAGGTTGACAACTGTTTCATGGTCGATTTCGAAGTTATTTTTGGTGTAGATAACGATTCAATCAATCTTGACTCTAGTAACGAAGCTGATAAAGTTGAACATAAGTTTGTCGGTTGGTATCGAAATGTAGTCGAATCAAACAATTGACCCGTATCTATTGAGGCAATTGAAAGTCGTCGTTGCGTTCTAGATGTGGGGAGCATCTCTTGATGGCTCATTTGTTAATGGAGTGATGTGGCTGACGGGTTAATCCTGGATGCTCCTGGATGCTCATTACAGCAGTTCGAGGTAAAGATAAGATCAATGAGTGATCAATTACTGAGAAAATAAAGTGATGTTTTAGAGTGTTTATTGACACAAATTAGCAAAATTGCTTGAACAATTTTGTACCGTGATGTGTCGTTAGATTCGTCTACATTTTCAGAGGATCAACCAATACGGATACAAACTCATCGCACAAAAAATACTCTTATTTTATTAATCACAGTTTTAAACCGATCTCTTGAAAGTACGAGCGCCATTTAAATGCATAGCTTAGCTGTTCAATTGGGTGATTACATTATTAAATTTTTAATGAATTATACTTGTTGATATCATTCTATTATAATACATATTAAGTGAGTCGAAAATCAAGTGACGAGTACAATTTTAGTAAATTTAAATTGTCAAATGTAAATGCCCGCCCACACTAGCTTGTGCCTGCGGCTTCGCTCACGTGGACGTTACGCTTAAGAATAAACTAAAACAAATATCTTATACCTGTTTTAAACTTAAAATATGATCACGGTTAAAATGAACTGTAATAAACTTGTGATGAATCAAAAACTCTACAAAACAAATTTTATAATTCCAATTTTTTCTAGGGACTAGTGTTTGTAGGCAAATATTATTAATTAGCAAACAAAAGTCATACAAATTTCGGGGTTAATTTTGCCAATTTTGCCAAATTTTTGAATATTGCCCGTAATCATTTTGCAAAATCCTTTCTTGTCGTCCACCTAGACCATTTTAATATTATTGAGTTCATATTTCACGTCTCTATCATGAGAGGTTCGGTCTGTAAGTTGATTCTATTTTCTTTTTTTTTTTTATGCCGTAGGTGGCAAAGAAGCTGACGGGCCGCCTGATGGTAAGTGATCACCGTAACCTATGGATACCTATAACACCAGGGGCATCACAGGTACGTTGCCAACCTTTAACCCTTTTGAAGAACCCCATGTTGTAGTTACTAAGAAATACCGCAGGTGGAAGCTCATTCCACAATTTGTACAGAAAATAATGTCATTCGATTCATTCATTGCAATTGGTGAGGCGCTCAAAAATGTGCCTAGTGTCCTATATAGTTTCTGGATCTCATATAAATTGCGGTAGTAAAGTAACTAGTCACCTATAAAATGTTTAACGACGAAGACAATGGGTGATTCCCACGCTCATCCATATGTAACCCTAATCCAATACAGGGCGAAATTACGATACGACATTATCTGGCTCCAAGGGTCCCGTCCGTTATCCGTTATTAAGCGTTATTACGGTCACTATCGCCGTGATTGCGACGACTTGATTGCGGATATCGGTTATTACAATTATGTCTTTTGTTAAGTGCAGTCTTGTTCATTGTGTTTGATTTCATTTTCAGTGACTGATTTAAAGTGCTGTTTTAAGTTTAATTTTAGCTTGAGTTCCTGATCTGAATTTCATGTTGCTAATTTATAATTTATTTTATTAAGTAATTAAAAAAAAAAAAACTACAGTGACCTCGATTCTGTTGTTTCATTTTCTAAAATTAATTAAATTTGACCAGTCTAAAATCTCTCAACTTCTTGTCTGTCAACTTTTTCTATCGCATTGTAATTTTAAAAAATGCTGATAATTTTAGTCTTATCAGATTGGTTTAGTTCAGTGAGTGGTTCGACAGAATCGACACCAACCTAAAACAAACTTAAATAATTGACCGTCACGCCAGATAAGCGCCAGCTTTTTGGTCATAGGTTAAAAAACATTTCCAATTTGTATCTTTTTTTCGTATGTAATTCAAATATTGTTTTACTTAACTACTAAAATTAATAAATCATTGCATTAAAAAAACGAATCCATATCTGTATGGTAATAAAGTTTTTAATGAACATGTAAACTTGAATTGAAAATGTGTGAAGCTTTAATTTAAATTGTTTAATTTAAATATAGAAAAGCCCTTGATAAACTTAAAAATGCGTGTTGAACTTGGACAGAGAAGTAGAACTGGAGCACAGGGCTGAAGCAGATAGCACAACAACAGAGGTGCCTACACCCCGCAGAAAAGAATAGAATGAAAATAAATAAAATGGGATAAAGAAGGCTGTCGATGATAATGATGTAGGATTAAAACTTGAGACTTGATTATACTTTTATACGGAATAAGTCAAGCGATTTTTCAGTGTCAAACCTAAAAACATCAATCTATACGAATAAGGAAAATACAGAATCGAAGTCCCGGTGATTAAGCTCCGCGACGTTTTTATGAAGAAAAACATGAGATAATTATTTAGGTAGATAAATGGGAAATATTTTTGTAACCTTCGGAAAAGACGAACATCAAAATTCGTTTCACGTTTCAGGCTATTAAGAACCTCGTGTTACTACTATTTATAAGAGGCTGCCCTATTGTTTTAAATACTATCTTACAGCATCGTGCTTTTTCACAATAAAAACGAACGTTTACTTCCACACCAATGTGGTGTGGAAGCTTACACCAAATTTTTTTTTTTTTTTTTTTTGTATTAGAATGGTAACGGAAACGGAAATTAAAAATACTTACTTTTGTGTTGAAGTCGTGGTACTTCAGCAGCACGATCGCCTCACAGTCGTGGGGTCGAGGGTTAACTTGCGTAAGGATTTACCACTGGCTTTTCGGTGAAGTTAAAAAATGTGAGAAAACGTGCATATTTCCGGAAAAGAAATTCAATGGCGTATGTGGTGGATATGGCCCTTTGAGGGTTGACCGATATCCCCGCAGGGGAATGTTAAAAGGCTGATACAGAGACTGTGGAGTTAAGTCGACAACTCGATTAAAACTAGTTGTTCACGCCGAAATGAGAACTCGCGACTACTATAACTTCATAACCCTACCTCGCGGGCGACTCCTTTAACTTCATAACCCTATTGAAATTAACTACTTGCCTACAATATTTAATGAAAATCGGATCAACGGTTCTCAAGTTATCATAAAACAAAATTATACATACAACTACTGGTTTGCTCCGGTAGACTCGCAGACTTTGCTTCGCTCAGTCAATAACTATTCCTTTTTTATTGTTCTGTAGTGCGAAAACGAATCTGTATATAATATAATAGCTGTTACCCGCAACTTCGTTTGCGTGTGTCTAAGTGACATACAGTAACTCCTTATCAAATTTTATCAAGAGACGCTCAGCCGTTTAGCCGTGATAACGCTACAAATATCCAGTCAGAGAGACAAAGTTACTTTCTATAGTTTGCTAGGTGGCGTTGATCCATTTTTTGACGTTTTGTATGGCTGACAGTCGTAATGTAGGGAGTTCTAAGTCGCGCAAGTGAAGTTTTTTTCTCGAGACGAAAGTAAGCTTTATTAGTCCTGATACGACTGCGGCTATATTCCTCTGAATTATAATATTACTTAGGATTAGGATATTTTTTTTGGTTATCCATTGTATTGTATAAATGTGTAAAATAATATTGTAATAATAAAATAATAATGTTTTATTACATTTTTACTCATTAAGGACAATTAATACTAGTATGGCATCCCTGCAAAACAATAAAACCACACAGAATCTTATTTTCTATGAATTTCTTTACCAATTTCCTTCACAAATACAGAAACTGTGTGAAAATATTAAATCCGAGATCAGAGGATTCATTTTTACCTCTTTACTTATGATCAAAGAAACTACCCTTGTTTCCTTGTAAAAAGCTTTACCCCATTAATTTATTCTGTTTCTTTTTGTATATTTAGCGGTCAGAGCCGTAATGTAAGAAAAAGGATATTAAGGTATTAGATGTCTGTGAGAGGCTGAATATTTTACTACAGTAAATTATGTAGTAGTTAGTGTGGATTTGTTGTTAGGTAAGATTATTCGTGGCTTTTCGCAAAAAGACGAGTAATAGGAAAACTTTAATATTATTATATGGCAACATTCTGAGAATCAGGCTTTTCATATACTAGAGCAACACGGGCCTCCGGCCGGGCCGTTTGAGCCGGTACCTAGTAGCTTAATGACTCGCATGATTATTTCGATCCGGAAATCAGATTACACAAACTGATTTCTTAGTATTCTCAAATCTTTTTAATGTAAAAAATACTTAAATTAAAATACGCTCCACATTGTAAGTTTTATTTTTTAAGTTGGAATGTATTTGTTTGTTGCGTGATGTGGGTTTGTTTAGTCTGTACGAAAAACACAAGACACGTACATGGCAAGCAAGTATAATACTTTAAATTTTGCTTTTTTGTTACTACTAAGTAGGTATAGAGTACTACTTGATTGTAAACAACCCACCTGTCTATCGTGTTATTTTTTTATTATCTATAACTATTTAGCACAGACAAAAGAGATCCACCAAAAACGTACAATTCGAATTTCAATTTCGTTCAACCAATTGGAAAGGGCACATTTAACGATATCTATGTTAAGGCACTCATTTACCCGACCTAAATCAATCGATATGGCTTTACGTCTTCCGTCCGGTCCAGTCCGATACATCGTAAATCCTTAATCCGGAAAAATTGGGCACACTCCGGGTAGTGTTGTACCGGATCCGGCACCGGATTGGGCGACACGGCACGGGTTTACACTTGATTTGGTTGACGGATGACTTTCGGTGGAAAGTTTAGTGTTTTGCTATCGAAGTGGTGCTAAGGTGTGATTTAGTTGCAGAATTTTCCAGAATACTTATCGTGAGTTAAATTATATTATTTTTTACCGATAGACGACGTTAGATCATAGATGCGTTCTTGTTATTGTTTTAACTAATGCATATTTCTATGGTTTGCTTTTACCCGACTGCACAAGAAGGAATAAGAAGAAGAGTAATGGTGGATCGAAAACATTGGGAAAGTCGCGGGCAACCAGTGGTTGCAAAAGGCGGAGTGTGGCGCTCTTAGGGGGGATTCCGGCTGATGATGATCATGATTTAAAAAATTAAATTTTAAATTAGATTAAATTAAATTATTAGATTGGCAAGTCGTCGTGTTGGCATAGAGTCTTTCCTACAAAATAGTAAAATAAGACAGGATTTCTATGGTTGCTTTTGTCAATCATATCCGTTAGGATATTATAATTCAGAGGAATATAGCCGCTTTCGTATCAGGACCAATAAAGCTTCGAGGTATAAAAATGAACACGTCTCATCTTGAGAAAAAAACTTCGCTTGCGCGATTCAGAACTGATTCTGAACAATACTGTCAGTCCATACAAAACGTCAAAATTTGCACAAAATGGATCAACGCCATCTAGCTAACTAAAAGAAGTAACTTTGTCACGGTCAAACGGCTGAAAAGATCTTGATAACATTTGATAAGGAGTTATTGTATATCACAAGGGCGGACATAGGATACTTTTTTATGCCCACGCGAACGAAGTCGCGGGTAACAACTAAGTTAAAAATAAGTGTCATATTTGATAGCAAGCAATTCAATACATTCGACTCTAATAATGGTACCGAAGTATTTTACACCCAAGTCTAAGTTTCCTCTCATGTCAGGCGGCGGATGCATAAAACATGGAACCGGAATCTTGGACTTGGGTGTGTCACTCTCGTTCGGATTTCAGACTTTTTCGTTTGAAGTAAGATGAAAAGTTTCGGATGTTTTTGGTTCTTTTACTATTTGCCTACTTTTACTTGCCTTACTTACTTACTTTAAATTGTTCTTGGTTTTTATTTTGTGCTAGACAAAAACCCTTTGCGCAGAAATTACAGCGAATAGGAAGGAACTTTGTCTCTCTATCTGGATGTTTGTCCGTAATCACGGCTAAACGGCTGAAGGGATCTTGATAAAATTTTATAAGGATTTACTGTATATCACAAAGACCGTCATATGATACTTTCTTTATATCTAACTAGTTGGTTATAATAGCATTTTATTATGAAGAGGAGATGCATTAAACTAGTCTAATAGTGAAGTGATAGGCAAATACATTGGAAAACATGTGTTTTCCTTATGTTTTAGCTCCACACTCTGTGTATTTAGCCAGTGTCAAGTATTGTAATATTTCAAGTGATGTCAAATATTTCACAGTTAAAATAAGTCTCAGTCATAGTCTAAGTCAAGCAAATTAAGTCACGGTTAAGTCCACGTTATGCCCCAGTAAAGTGGTGGAGACTTTACTAGACGTTTCTATGGAGTTTTGGAAACAACACGAAGGGTCTTGTTTCACAACATTAAACTATTCACCAACACTCGTGTACACTCACGGAAACCACAATTTTTATACATTAACACTCGATATAACACAAGTTTTGGAAAATAATAGAATGACGCGACATGACTTCTTCACGTACACACGGGATATTTACCACAGTTATTATTTTATCCCTTGAGTACTAATAGTAATGTTGTAACGAAAGTCTAAAGCAGTCCTATCGAGAAGTTGAAATTGTGAGAAAACAGAAAATATTACGTAATCAACTTTACGGAAAGCACTGAAACAAATCACAAATATCGAATAGATTCAGCAGCATTTACCCAGTTATCCCCAAAACAATTTCGCTGCGACCAAACCTACACCGTAATCACTTCCATTCACGACTGTAACAATTGAATCGAGTTTACCTCACAATACGTAAGCTTAAACTCTAGTAAACACACCGATCGCCGGGCTTTTTGTTAGAGGGAGTAATAAACTCTTTCCTCGTAGGAGGAGTGAAGTTTGTAGGTAATGTGCAAAGTAGATTTTAGAGAAAAGAGTGGATGAACTTTAAAAGAAAAAAGCCAAGTGAGTGAATACGTAAAACATTACATTCAAGAAATCTCCGTGACCGACTAACCTTCACACTGTCCTGTAACACTGGTGTGCCGGTTAGGAAGATAACTTTCTAACCTTAACACTTTTTCTATAGCAGTGTGAAGGTTAGGAAAATTATTTCCTAACGTTCATACTAGTGTGTAGGATAGGAATTCTCTTTCCTTACCTTAACACCGTTACGATTTGAACCTGTTTACTATAATATTATATTAAGCTGTTTTTTTTAAATATTTTATTTAATCAAATAATATAAGTTTAATAGTAATGAACACTTATCCTAGAATTGTTAGATTGGCCAAGTATAAGAATCTACTTGGGGTTTTAATGGGCATTTTCGGGGTTGTTCCGATGGTAAAAGTTATCGTATTGTCAAGTACAATAAAATTACATCTATATATATAAAGAGACAAGCCCTTTTCTAGGAATCAACGCACAGACAAAGCCGCTTATGATGGAGACATGAATTTTGGACACAATATTCCTCAAATTGACTATGTGAACAAAAATAACGGATTTTGCAAAATTCTAAGTCTGAAGGGGAAAATGGACCCCCAAAGTTCGTATGGAAATAAAATATACGTTACTAAATACACAAAAAAAAGGCCAAAAAAAATGCCAATGAGCCATTCTGCCTTCTTTCATAATGTAGATGCTTCACTGACATTCACTGTGTAAGAGGAATGGACGAGTAAAACTCCGGGTTTAAGTCGAAAATCACATCGGCCCGGATTGAGATAGTCTCGAGGGCTTAGAGATGAGGGTATAGAAGAGGAAATATATATGGTCTGTATGTTCTAGATCGAGTTAATTTGTAAGTTTATTGGTCGAGTATAAATTAGATTTTAGTTCGATTGTAATATCTTTTAATTTGATGAAAAATATCGTTTTTTTTTTTTAGATAGATCTAAAGTTCTTTTTAGGATTCCGTAGTAAGGAACCCGTATAAGTTCGTCATGTCCGTCTGTCTGTCTGTCCGTATGAATCCTTTATAGCCTTTTAACTTTGAAAGTTATATTATAAAAAAAATATTACAAACCTACATGCGTACATTTTTGACAACGATAGTCTATGTTTTTAAGTTGTCTATACCCTCAGTTTAAAATAATAACAACCCTTTTTTTAATAGTAAGGGTAGCTCCCATACATGTAAAGAGGGGATGAAAAAAAAATTCGCTGTATTTAATTTTTTATCTATATTATCCTAACTTATCTTATAAATTCGAATGTAACTCTATCTATCTGTTTTTCTATCTGGGTGTTTGTCGTGATATCACGGCTAAACGGCTGGTTGAATCACCCTAAATTTTTACATAGATATAGCTTAAGAGTCGGAAACTGACATATACTACTTTTTTTTATTGCATACATATAAATAAATTGCCACATGTATGACGGAACATCACTTAAAAACGGGTGGAACGATTTGCATGATTTCTTTTTCGTTGAGTTCATAATTGTTACGATAAGGTTATGTCGCGATCATCGGTTAGTAAGAAAAAAATTGATTGATTGATTGATTGATCTATTACTCGAACTTTGAGAAATGTTAAAATTTGTATAAGCAAAATAATTAAGGGACGTCTTTCTTCAAAACAGCTGAAACATTTCAAATTGAAAATCTGTAACAAAGGCATCGACAAAAGACCAGCGATTGCCTAATCTGGGTCAAAATTAATTTAACTTACAATTAATAGCGAACATTCGGACGAACCCGAAGGTCCTAATTAATTGACTTGTCAAAATGTACTCGTTAAAGTTTAAAAGGAACCATAAAAAGTTGAGTGGGCTCAAGTCGCCGACTTTCATTAGACAGACAATGATTGTTGTTTTATTGGGGAGTTCGGTTTGATAAAGTGGATCTCCAATTTGTTGGGGAGTTAATGACGTCAGAGGGAATGCGTTTTTAATTTTGCGGCTTCTCAGTTCGATTATCTGGGTATTATTAATTTCTTTGTCATTATTTTAAAGTTTGTTTTGTACGACGTCAATTTCTGAACAAGGCGTCAAAAGGGTTTGGCCGTAGAGTGCCACAATGTGGCCACAATGAACGTCATTCTGCGATTTGCATCGTCTAGTTGTCCGAAACTTTCGCAACTCCGCCCAGTGGAAGGCTTACGCTGCGTCTTCTAGTTCCTGGTCGCCACTCAATAACCTATCTTTGCCACCGGTTCTCGATTCTTCGAGCGATGTCTGCCCACTAACACTTCAGCTCGCAAACTCTAGGCTAAATGCTAAACTAGCCAAAGCTAAAGTAGCTAAAGTATCGTCTGAAAAGCTATATAAGGTAAAATCTTTTGAGCAAAGAGAATATAAATACTACATTTTTAAGTACAGACACGCACATAAATATTCCCGCGAGACGTCCATTGTTGCAAGCAAAAGAAGAGTGACAGATAATCTTTAAAGATATTTTGATAAAGGGCTACATGTAGGTGGCCAATGGTTTTCAACAAAGAGATTTGTATTGAAATTAGCCGCCAATTCAAAAATAGTTTTAAAAAAAAAGAGATTGTATTTATTCTGTGGCTAACAATTTTTGGAACAGCCTATGTCACAGAGCACACAGGCCTCCGGCCGACGTTCGGTCTGGTACCGAGTTGCTCAATGACCTATGAACATCATATTTATTCTCAACACATAAAATAATAACAATGGAGTTGGTCTACAAAATAAGCACTCCCACACAAAAAATACATGAAGTACTGAAGAAAAATACGGTGAAAATAATATACGTGCTTTCTGTATAGCTCTTTGATTCCGAGGTAATGATTGAAGAGATACGTTTCTGGAATTTTCCTTGATGTTATAAAAAGGGGTCTTCGTGTGCATTGTTTTGGGATCTGTTAAGACTTCTTTCATGAAAAGTTTTGTTTTGTTCCGCTTTGGAGCAAAATGTTATGATTGATGTTTAACTGATTGGGGTTGCTTGGAGTAAGATAAATCGTGGGAAAACCGTATATACAAGAGCTTTAGTAATGATATGCAAAGAGTTTTTGGGAAAGATTGATAGATTATTTTATAGAAAAGCTTATCGAATCGTTTTTAATTTTCTTGCGTTTTTCTTAAATACAACTCAATTACCACCATCGTGGGTTCATGAAAACTAATCTTGCGCTAATAAATCGGTTGCATCAAGAAATTAAAAAACACAAGAAAATTAGAAATTTCTCAGCTATCGAAACGCCTAACGAGTTAGAAACCCGTGACATACGAACAGACAGACAGCAGAGTAACAGCATAAAAATTGCTACATAAATTGGAGCGAGTCAATAAGTAACTCATGACGTGTCATGAAACATTCAAATTTTGAACCAAAAATATCAATAATAAAATTTTAAACCGCCAACACTGGGAGATTAATAATTTCCCATATGTGTGATAAATAAAATATCGCACGACCCCTATCAAAGGCTGAGCAGAGATCCAATTTGTATAGATTACCTTCGCCGCACGCTCGATAGGGAATTACGTGAAAAATGGTTTTTAATTTATCATTTGATATGTGGACGCACTGTATAATCCAGGAGGATTGGAAGTGGGGATTGCTTTACCGATTGTCGAGTTTCTGTCGTTCTCGATTGGATTGGATTTCTGTTGAATTATGTTTGACCTACATGGAATTATTTCGTAGGTCAATATCATGTCATAGCAATATTTGTCCGAGTAAAACGAAGATCTTAGAGTCTACGGCAACAAGTCTGTGTTTTGTTTGTATGTTTTTTTTTAAATTAGTATTTTTTTAATCGCATTATTTTTTTATTGTAATACAAAAACGTCAAAATATACGGATCTGTGGAGGACGATATTTCTATTTGATACAATAAAATAGAATCGTCATCAGTGTTTGTATGCTTGTGAGAAATGTGTGAATATATTTGTCCGAAAATTACATGAGGACAATAAAACACTGCCAGATTCTAACGTTTACTCCAAAAAGGTTCGGCCTTTCTTTCACATACGCCATTCTGGTTTTATTCTAACAATAGGGTGAAAAATCCCCTGCAGATTTTAAGCAGGGATAGCTGGTCCGATCTTAAACCTTGATTTGGGCGAATCTACCCGTAGCCATTTAAAAAAGTGGACATATCGCCCACGGCCCAGATTTCGACCGGGCGAGATGTACTCTAACCCAATTAAACTACACAATGTGTAGCATGATTACGTATCTAACATGACACACACCAAAACATTAGAAAAAGCCAGTCGTAATACGTTGCTCGAGAGATCAATAACGATCCCCTCAGAGCGACATCCGATCCCGAATTAACCAGGAATCCTGACAAATTCCTCGGAGATGGATTGTTACTCAAATGGAATCGGAGAAACAAAGTGATAGTTCACTTCAAAGTGGTTTACTTTAACTACTTTTTCTTTTGGTTAAGATGTGACGAGTTGAGAAATGTTTTGGGTCAGTTTGGGCACTACTCTTTATAGGAAATGAAAGAGTATATACGAAGGATTGAACAGATGATTGCATCAGCATAGACGTTGTGATGCAAAAGATAACCTGGGGTTTGAACATTATTTCCAACTACCCTCTTTTTGTTACCGTGTGTCGCAGTAAGCCTCATTCTGCGTTTTTTTTTTTTTTTATTGTTTAACCCCTTTAAATCCCAGTACTGGGCAAAGGTCTTCTCCAACGTTCTTTTTATTTAACCAAGTTTTCCAAAAACCTCTTCAGGCAACTTTCCTATATAATAATCAATTTGTATTCCATGGCTTTCACAAAACCCTACTGTACAGTGTTATTCGTATCTTTTCATACAATTAGTTTTGTAACAAAAACTTTTTTTTTTGCTGCAATTATCAGCTAATAAGCACCACTCTACCCCTAGCGTTCGTTTTCATTTCCTAAACAGCAAGGTCAGCCTTATTTGAATTTGAAAATTGAGAGACCGAATCGTAGCTTCTGAGTAAAGCAATTTATTTGCAAATAATGCTGAGACGTTTAATTCGGTCGAGGATTTTTAACCGCATCTCAGCTCAGTGGAGTCCAATTATTCCTTCTAGATGCCTTTTGAATAAATGGGGCTTAAGCTTAAGGTCTTTGAAACACCAATGGCATAAATCCGTTTTGAATAAAACATTTTCTTTTCAGATCGCGTGCTGTTTCGCTTACGTAAAGCTGAGTAACTTACTGCTGAGTGGATTTTATTCTCAGATCATTGATTTTGAATACAATTTAGCATAGTTTAAAAACTTCAATGACATAATAGAATTCAGAAAAAAAATAGCACAAAATGACGTGGAGCCTATTTGAAAATTGGGACAAAAAACTCTACTAGTTCAACGGTTGAAGTAATAGGGTGACTTTGAGTCAATTAAGATTCACAACCAAATTCATACAGGAATCTTAACGATCTTTCGAATAGACCAGATGATCAAAAAAATGTTTGCTTATAGATAGTTATAAAATTGTATGGAACATTTATTTATTTTCTATAAGGACGCATTAGGGCTGTGCAAAAACAAGTACGATTAAGCCAAAAATGCATTCTTCACATACTTTACAAAGATTGTTACTTTAAATCTCGAGATCCAAAGCTACAGAAGTACTTTAAATAAATAAATATAAAGTTATGTACGTGATCGGGACATTGTGAACTGCACTAGGCAAAACGGAAATCTGAACTGGAGCGGCTACGTTAACGTTGCCTCGTATTTGAGGCTGCTTTTACCCGACTGCAGAAAGAGAAGAATAGTTCTACTATGAAGTTTCTTTTGAAAACTTTGTGTGTATATTTGTCTGATGATAACTTGCGAACCGTTGATCCGATCTTCATGAATTTTTGTAGGCAAGTAGTTAATTTTAATACAATTTATTAAATTCGAATATGAGCTGAATCGGTACAGGGATTGTGAAGATATAGGGTTCACGAGGTCTAGTTCGGCACGAACTACTAGTTTAGTATGAGTTCAAATATCTCGGGATGACCTAGTCTCGGAACTCTGAAATTAGGCCTGGCTTAATTAGGCAAAATAATACGAGCCTGCTTAGCAATATACAACAAATTCAATGACATATAGTAAACTATAGCAATAATAGAGCAAACCAACTTCACGAAACTACTAGAACTAGAACTTCGAACTAGAATACCACAATCAAAACTGAGTGTCTATGTCCCAAAGGAAGCAACTCTTGTATTGATCTCTAAAATAGGTGAAACAATCGTCACTAGCGTGCAATTTCTTTGCTGAAACTGTAAAAGATAGTTAAGATTATCATCAAAATAACGAAAGATAACTAAGATAGATAAGTGTACTCTTTCAACTTTTAAACTTGCTCTTAATAATTTGATTAAGTGAAACCATTGTTTGTTTCATATTTACATATGTACTTAATTAATAATAACTTCAATAATTACTCACTTTTAGTGTCAAGTTTTTACGTATAAGTTGTGTCCGGTTATAATTGGAGTTTAAGTTTAGGTTTAGGTTTAAAGTGTTGAGTCTCTATCTATATATATTGTATTTTTAATAATCTATTGCCTGTTACCGAACCTTTTTCAATAAAATAAAAATAAAATAAATAAATAAACCTTCCAAAATAAAGTTTTAAGTAACTGTATTATCGGAATTTCTTTCATTCAAGAGACGTTTATTGCCAGAGAATGTTGCCCATATGAATATAGCTGCAATGGGTAATTCAAATAATATGTTGGACCATGCGGAGCTCTGAAAAGTTTTACAAGTCTTGTTGTATAAGCATTTTTTGCTGTTCCTAATGTTCGCTGGAGGTTATCTGATGATTTACATATTTATTACATACTATTTAAAGCCCATATTTTCAAAACAATACAAAATGACGACTTATTATTAGTTAATTTTAATAAATTATTATTATTTGCAGCAATACGACCGCGACAATCATTTAAACAGAAAAAATATGCGAGTCTGATGGTTGAAAAACCTGCGATATGACCACAGCATTTTACATGACAACATACATAATAATGAAGCATAACTTAGAATACATGTATATAATATATAACTAAGAATAGTAACATAACATACATTTAACATTAGTGAATGAAAAGGACACTTGTGATACTTTCCCGGGCGCAATCTGCAAAAGAATCCTGCTACTATAAAAAAAAAACTTCAGTCAACTGTGTTATAATAATAATAATAAATGTTTATTTTTCAGGCAAAAACCCACCATTAAAGACAGAACAGAAAATTCTATTATACTTTCTGGAGTAACAAAAACCTTTTGATCTAATAAAACAGGAATACACACGTTAAATTGAGTGAGTTGAGTGAGTGAGTATTCCCGTTTTATTAAAACAAAATGTGTCAAAACCACGTCAGTTTTCATGACAAAAAACCTGTTTATTTTGTTTGAACTGTGTACCATTTTAAATCATTTAGATCTTTTGTTTTGGTTTTATCTAAACAGATGTACTAGCATCTCTAACATTTTTAGTATGAAACAAACTACCATTAAATCTTTCCGTGAACTGCATAGAAACCGTATAGTTCCAAACATGGCGTGTTTAATTACATCTCCTACAATGTTGCTCGAAATAGATCAATAGATTACAATAAAAATACAGATGCACTGTTTCAATTTTAATGCTATTATGAACTTTAAGGTTGGAAAGTTAAAGTTTAGAATTGCATAGTATATAAAAACAAAGAGCAATGATCGCGTTATAGTGAAGGGTAAACAGCGTTTGGATTTTTCATTTCTTGCATATTTTGCTCACACGACAGCGTTTGTTGCAAATATTTAGAACTAAACATTGAAATTAGTTAGAAAATCAGTTGAAAGTGTAACAAAAACAGTAAAGTTTGAAACTTGAGTAAAATTACATAATAACAAAGTAATACCAAACAAAACTATCGCTAATAGTAGGCTTTGATGTCGATTCTGTTGTGCGCTTTCTAGAGTAAACTAAATTTCTCAGGTCTAAAATAGTTACCATAATTTAATCCCATATTGAAATGAAAAGATGGAGATCATTTTAATCCTGTCAGATTAGTTTAGTAAGCGGTGCAACAGAATCTCCACCACTGTCATCCATCACAAAACAACGTGTATGAAATCATAAGTCAACATATAGTCAACATAGTATAACATTGTTTCGCTGAAAAATATCTGCGAGTTTTACCAGAGTAACAGCCGAAGAAAAAAACAATAAAAACATACTACAGCATAATTTGTTTTAATAAAACGGGAATACTCACGTTATATTGAGTCCGTTATTCCGAGGTCGCGTGCGTGTCACGCTTAGCATTCCTTGATAAATGTCACCGAATGTGATCGAAACTATAGTCGGAATAACCGACTCAATTTAACGTGAGTGTTCCCGTTTTATTGAAACAAAATGTGTCAAAACCACTTTTTTTCCCAGTAATACTACAGCATAGTTTGCCGAACATTGCCTACTGATTATATTAACAACATCGCCATCACCCAGAAGACGTAACCTCCTGCACAAAGGCCTCCCCATTAGAGCGCCACACGCTAACGACAATCTGCCATTTACATCCAGTGGTTGCCCAACACTTTCAATCCACCTAGTGGGAGGCATACCAACACTGTTCGTGGTCGCCACTCAAGAAACTTGCTTTCCCGTCGGTTATCGATTCATCGTGCGATATGGCTCGCCCGTTGCCCCTTGAGCTTTGCAAACCTTGAAAGCTTGACTTTGGTTCTTCGGTGAATATCCTCGTTCCTTTTCTTTACTTAATAATAATGCTGGAATAAAACAGCTTGTAGAGCAAACCTACGAATTGTTGACCGAGCGAAGCGAAGGTCTCAGAGTTTACTGGGACAAATCGGCATTTGTATGTATGTTTGCGTGTATATTTGTCCGACGATAACTTGCGTACCGTTGATCTGATATTCATGAAATTTTGCGGGCAAGTAGTTCATGACAATACAATTTTCAAGTTCGAGTATGAGCATAATCGGTCAAGGCGTTGCAAAGATATAGGGGTCGAACGGAACAGAGAACAAAATTCGTTTCTTATAAAACAAACTAGATGGCGTTGTGGTGCCACTTAAAACGCGGTAGAGAGATTCGGAGACAGAAAGCACCTTTTATCCAGTCATCACGTATGTAACTAGAACCTTAGCGTCGTTATAATACGACACAAACATGGATATGTCACGCCCGACTTCATAAGCTGTGGTACATGGGCGCGAGATTTTACTTTTTTCTATATTTAGGCGCCACATGTTGTATATTTAGCCAGTGTCAAGTATTGTAATATTTCCAGTGCAGTCAAATATTTCACAATTGAAATAAGTCTAAGTCAAGCAAAGTTAGTCACGGTCAAGTCTAAGTCATGCCCCAGTAAATTGGTGGAGACTACTAGAGGTTTCTATGGAGTTTTGAAACAACACGAAAAGTCATGTTTCACAACATTACGACCAATTAGGTACCAAAAACTTAGCATCATCATCATCATCATTTACTGTCATATGACCATGCATTACTTATCTGTTATAAGTATGCTTCGTTAAATGTCAACTCGATCGAAACTGTTAAAAGTGGTCGAAAAATCAATGACAAGTTTTGATTTGGAAGAACAACATAATTATCATTTAGGTATCTATACATTATAATCAGTGTACAATAAGTAGGTAAGTGAAATAAAATCATGTAAAACAGAACGTCGCGAGGTCTCAGTTCGGCGCGAACTACTAGTTTAAGTAATTGAGAGTGCTGGATCGAAAGAACGAGAACAAAATGATGCCTTAAACACTACGTCTGATATTTTCATTGTTATTTTTAAACAGTAGAGACGCGAAACGAAAGAAAACATCCATTGTTCTATCTTGGATCTTGTTTTGAATTTTAATTGTAAGAGAAAATAATTAAGAACAAAGGCATGTACTAACTTAAGTTGTAGTCGTACTACTCCATAGTAATTGTAGTTGAAGTAGTATCACCCTCCGAGGGTAGGCCGATATCTCAGCACTGGGATGTTTAAATGCTGAAATAAAAAAGCAAAGAGTAGTATACTCTGCTGAGATTAATACTCTGTTTAATAATCAGTTTGGTAAGTTTTTTAGTGCTTCTATCAAGCTGATCAACTTCTTCAAACCTGACAAGAGTTTTGGCGGGAACGTGAAGAAATCATGTCGCGTCATTTTATTATTTCCCAAAACTTGTGTTATTTCGAGTGTTAATGTGTAAAAACGGTGAATTTTTACCCGTTAAGTGTTCGTGAACATGCACGCGTGTTGGTGAATGGTATAATGTCGTGAAACGTGAATTTTCGTGTTGTTTCCAAAACTCTAAGAAGGCTCTAGTAAAGTTTTCATCACTTTACTGGGGCATGACTTGGACTTGACCGTGACTTGATTTGCTCGCTTTTGACTGTGACTATGACTTGTATGATAATATTTAACAAAACTTGAATATATATAACTATACTTGACACTGGCAAATGCATAAGATTTGCGACGCCAAAATCCTCTCAGGAGGAAAGAGGAACCTGACAAGTGACGCTAGTTTGACAAGTTATTGCTATGATCTTGGAAATGATCATTTTTCCTATTAACTATTATCATTAGTATAAGTTTTAAATGAGTTTACCGCTTGCAAAACAGTGCAATATAGTTAACACTGGTTGTACTCTGGGATCTTATATACACTTAGTGGCTGTGCATGTTTCATATAAAATTATGAATGTTTTGAAATTGAATCGATCACGACGACGAACTATGAACCTCAAAAGGGCCTTAATTAGCCACCGCCACCCAAAAATACTAACTAAAACTAAAACACTAACGTGTCTCTCTGTTTTTTTTTTACCTTCATTTTGATAGAGACCTTCATTTTTTACCTTCACATACTTACTAAAAATGTGATAAAAATCTAAAAGCATCTATTTATGTCGCCTTGAACTCGCTTAGTAATAAACCGATCTCTCTTGACTTGAAATAAAGTCAATTCCAATAGATTGACTGCATTACCATCAATTTTCTGCGAGTCAATAACAGTTATTGATTTTCGTGGCAGATTAAACATCCATTACTGGTTGAACGTGAAGTTAAACTAGTGAAGTTTGAACTAGAGATGCAATGGATGGTATTGTAAGCGCAGTGGGACAACAATTCAGGTCACAACCGAAAACTGCAATTCAACACCATTATCGGCATGTAGAACTTCTACATAATTATAGAAATTTGGTATGGGCTGTACCCAAAATTAATACATAGGTTATTCTGTTCATGTTTTTATCCCGGAAAATATAAAGTTCCCGTAGGATAGCAGACGAAACCGCAGAGCGCACTCTAGTTGTGTATACATGAATAAATAAATATTGGTGGACTTTTTCACACACGACGCCATCTAACCCCAAACTAAGCAAGCTTATACTATGGGAACCAGATAACTAATAGATTACATTTACATACTTTTTTTGTAAATACATACAATACATAGAAACACTCAGAGAAAGAACAAACATCTATGTTCATCACAAAAATGTTTGTCCTGGGTGGGAATCGACCTCACAACCAACGCCTCAGAAGGTGGAAATCCTTCCACTGAGCCATAAGTCTAATCACATATATTAAATATACCTTAAATATATATATTAATTTCAATATATATTTAAGGTATCAATATATTTTATATTAAATTGGCCTTGGCCTTTTCAGACTTTAGTCGAGGACGACGTTTTTCAGATCTAGATAATTCTACCTAATAGAAAAAAATGCTACTGTATTTATTATCAACTAGCTGCGCACCGCGGTTTCACCCGCTGTTTTACAGAAACCGAATATTTTTCCGAGATAAAACCAACACAAGCACACTTATATACTTACCTACTTACATGCTTACACACAAACTTTTGCATTTATAATATTGGTATGATTTTAATTAAGCTTACACCTCGTCTCTAAATTTGCCGAACAGTTAACTAGACCGTGTAGAATGTTCTTAACAGATGTTCGGAACTGAAATAATTAGACGCTGGTATATCGATTATGGTCTATCGTGGGTAAGTTTTAAACAGCCGGTTAATGCTGAAAACAGAACATTGATTAAATTAATTTTATAATCTAGTTGTTTATGATTGTAAGATTTATCGCCTTATTTATTTTATCATTCAATCGTCTATAATAAACTTGTTATTATCTGTTATAACTTTGGTTGCATAAAGCTTACAAATTTAACAAAATCAGAATCAGAATATTTTATTGTGCAAACTGTGCTAGTATCAGATCTTAAAAATAGGTTAGGTCACGACAGCTTCGTCCTTAATGAACATACAATAATAAATGATGACAATATTTATAGTTAATCCAATTACAATGTCAATTTTAAAATTAGATCTTAATCAATTTGTCATCCAGAAATTCATTTATTCTAAAATAACACTTATTTATCAAAAAGGTAAACAATTTTCCTTTGAACGTAGATACGCTCTCTATATTCTTAAACGTGTTTCCTTGGTATTCCTTTTTTTTAAAGATTGTGTCAGTATGAAGATATGAATTATACCTTAGATAAAAATACGAATTGCTGTTCTTTTACGGAAAATCGATCGCCGATCGGCATACTGGCAATGATACCAATGTAAAACTCTGACGTCAAAAGGCGCTGTCATTACACTCTCTCTCTCTCACTCAGTTAAAAGTTCACTCCAAAAATGTTTGGTTCGTCATCGTATTAAGTATTTAAAAAATAAAACACGCGAATAAAAATTTTGTTGACTCAATTTATCGATTCATTTGATTGAGGTCTCAATCATGTGAACCTAAGCTAGCAGTTTCTTAAATCCATAAACTTGTAATTTGACAAACATTGCCTAATTGTTAAGCAATGGGGTAGTATAAATAATGCTTACCATGTTTTCACTCCTTCTGACATCTGTCAGTCATACGAGTTAAAGTACACAACGGAAATCTTAGATGAAACCGTTTCCAGAACTCTTACCCATTGTCTGATCTCACAAATCAAATTATAAATGACATCATCACCAAATATCCACTTTATTTTTGTGACCGTCTTTATCGACTGAAAGATGGTAATGACAGTAATCTAACGGCTATAGTCGTAATAGCTAATGTGTTGCTATAAAAAATAAGAGGTTTCATTAACCCCAATTATTGGGGGAGGAAGACCAAGTCTTAGCGAGGAAAAGAGAAAAATATGATATTTGATGATTATTGTTTGTTCATTTGGCGCGGCTTACCGGTGGACGCTAATTGAATCATGGTGCCATCAAAGATGAGACGTGAAATGGACTAAATAAGGTAAAGTAAGACAGGAATTTTACCCATTTTATTTCTTTCTGAAGTTACTCCGCTTTTTATACCTACATGAAATTCTCTCGCAATGATAGATGGCTACAATGCTGTTATTTCTCAACTTTACTGTTAAATTTGAACACGCAATAATTATAATGCATAGTTCCCATCCCATCCATCTAATTGAATGTTTGGAAAAATATTTGTTATAATGACTGTTAAACTTATATATGAAGGAAATAATCATACAAAAGTTAAATATAACGTCGTCTTCATGCTGCAGTTTTAAATATACTTTCAAAATCCCGCTAATCTTCCCATTTCAGACAGCGTTATTGCCATTGAAAACCCTGGAATATTGTTTTGTTTTGTATGCGAGAGCTAAAAAAACCCGAATTAATAAAGTTACAGAAAACTATATAATTCATAAATTAAAAGTCGCGCAAAGAGCGTAAAAATGTGTTTTTGTAAGTTAATTCAAATGCACGTTTTAATTAATGCGTGGTCGCTAATTTATATCATTTGATCAAAAAATAAAATACATGAATTTTTGATGCACTCGAGATGCCATCTATACTAATTAATATTATAATTCAGAGGAATATAGCCGCAGTCATATCAGGACCAATACTGCTTCGAGGTATGAAAATGAATACCTACGTTCGTCTTTAGGAAAAAACTTTGCTTGCGCGACTCAGAACTCCCTACATTACAACTGCATGGCAGTCAATACAAAAAGTCAAAAAGTGCACAAAAGTGGAACAACGCCATCTAGCAAACTATAGGAAGTAACTTTGTCTCTCTATCTGGATGTTTGTCGCGCGTTATCACAGCTGAACGGATTTTGATAAAGTTTGATAAGGAGATACTGTATATCACAAAGACGGACATAGTATATTTTTTTTATGTCCCCGCGAACAAAGTCGCGGGTAACAACTAGTATCATATAAATTTACTAAAGACCATTAGTCACCAGCTCCCAAATTTTATCAGAACAGTCATAAAAATCATATCACATTCTGTATCTCTCTCGCTCAATAAAAACGTCAATTCAACACAGTATACCTTCCACGCTCCCCTTAAATAAACTCTAAGGGTGACAATATAAGAACCCACCCCATAAAAAAGATAATAATACGTTTCAGTAATTTATTTTACGTGTCGTAAAACACTTGAAGATAAACAATACAACGATAAAAATGTATCGTAAAAATGGGATTTGTGCATCTACGAAATATCGTATGTAAACACCCTGTGAATCTTTCGGGAATGCTGTCGTCTTCTAGTTCGTGGAAATAAACGTATTTCGTGGTTCGTGATACCATAGAAAATATTATTTTTAAGTTAGTGTTACTTTTTTTTTTGTCGAGAGGCTAGGTTTGACCACTATGATCACAAAAGACGGCTTCCGGTACCAGGTCAGTTGGGACTTTACCTACCCGCGTAGTTTCTAACAAAGGAAGACGCGTGACGTGACTTTTGTATAGAATTGGTCATTCTGAGTGCTATGATGCTATGCTGATTCTATGCATTTGTAGAATTTGGCATTTTGAAAATTAGTTCATTTGTAGAATCTGTGCGTCTCTGGTTGATGATGATGAGACAATAACTGGAACTCCACCGCCCAAAATCCCAGATCTAATTATTTTGTAATAAAGTGATAGACAACAAAAAATGAACTAAAGACTACTTGAGAACCTTCACAGAATTCCCTCTATTATTTGATGACCGTTTAATACGAATCAAGAGTTTTAGCGGGAACGTGAAGAAATCATATCGCGCCATTTTATTATTTTCCAAAACTTTAACAAAAAAATTCCAACTGTTATTTCGAGTGTTAATGTATAAAAACGGTGAGTTTTTACTCGTTAAGTGTTCGTGAACATGCACGAGTATTAGTGAATGGTATAATGTCGAGAAACGTGAATTTTCGTGTTGTTTCCAAAGCTCCATAGAAGGCTCTAGTAAAGTTTTCACCATTTTACTGGGGCATGACTTTGACTTGACCGTGACTTGCTTTGCTCGCCTTTGACTGTGACTATGACTTGTCTGATATTATTTAACAAGGAAATAATATACTTGACACTGGCAAATGCATAAGACGTGCGACGCCAAAATCCTCTTAGGAGAAAAGAAAAAATAAAAAGAAAATGTGGATTAAGCTGGGGTATTTTAACATTATCTTCGTTCAATTTGTTTTTATACACCGGATTGGTCTCAAATAAAATGTAATATGATGAATTTGACCAAACTGATTTGTGAAACTACAAGGCCAAATAAGGCCTACGTTTTGGTATAACATATATAGATACAGACATATACAGACTGTGTGGTAATGGCTAGATAAAGCGTGGCGCGGTAAGGCGCAGCGACAAAAGCCTTGAAAAGCTGGTCATCGTGGGAAACGTGCAGAGGAAGAGATCACGCGGTAGATCTCCAAGTAGATGGACTGGCCAGCTCCGAGAGGGAAAAATTACGTTTTATGTTCTGGTGCAGATGGCTGCCAACAGAAACCACTAAAGACAAGCCGTATACTCCAGTACAGCAAAGACGCTCTAGTGATAACAATCTTCAGTCATGAAGTACCGACCACAGAGAGTAATGGATGGATAACCCTTTACCTGCGAATGGTGAACATATAGACTTACAACAGAATATTGTCGGAGCAAAGTTGGCTCGTTAAATTTTCACACATCAATTCGCGCTGTCGCTAGGTAACACTCTTTTTCTTATTACGTCATCAATATTTCAGGAACATCGGTGTTAGGAACATCTCTGTGAGAAAAAATTCGGATCAATTTCTTTCGTATTGAATTTTTCTACGTGAATGACTTGTTTCTGGAAGAGGGGATTAATTTTATCTAAATTCTACACAAATTATCATTACAAAGCTAAGCGTTAAGCTTACAATCAGGCGAGCGACTTGATCTTCGCGTCACTTGTATGATATTTTTGTATGCATAGTATATATTGATATTTCATGGATAGTATGCAACTTTGTCGGCCGATATTTCGCTAGCGGTACATCTTATAAAAAAATGGTGTAAGAAACCTTAACTTTATTTTAATATACCTATTAAATTATACCACACATGTAAGGGATAGCCTTTTTTTTTAATCCCCATTTTACATGTATAACATACATGTAACACCAACACTTTACATGTAAGTTATGTTGTTGTATGTTATACCCATACAAATACATTTTTTTTTTATTATTTTCAAATTATAACTTTTAAATACTTACTTATTCAACGATTTCCCACATGATGGGGTTTTCTTTTTAACCCCTCTTTACATATAGCATTTACATATATGGGAACTACCCTTATTTTACAAAAAGAAGTATTTTTATTGATCGAAACTGTAGGTCTATACTTAGACTTTAGTTGTGCAAAATTTCATGCATGTATGTTTGGAAATTTGGAAGTTATAAGGCTGTAAAGGATTCATACAGACAGACATAAGGATATGACGAACTTATAAGGGTTCCTTTTAGTACTACGGAACCCTAAACAAGAAAACAACTAGACAAAAGAACAATATAGTTATTATAACAAGAGGTATATGAAAGGTATAATAGGTATACAACAGGCAGAAAATATAATGTACAATGTAATTTCTTAGTTTTGTGATAAAAATAATACACAAAAGTATCTTATTTGATATAAACGATTTGATCAAAAGATTTTCCTCGTAGCCTTTGTAACAGCTGGTAAAGTTACTGGTATAGAAAAATATCTCAGGATCAGACGTTAGTATAAGGCGACACTAATAGGGAAAACCTCATAAATGGACAAAGACCCTAAACAATAAAATAAACCGCGGTATTATATTACGCCCAAACGGCGAAATGAATCTACGTTTCAATATAGAGGGTCAAAAAAAAGAAGGGGAAAAGAACAACAAGATTGCTAAGTAATGCTATAGTCTGTTCACGGGGAATGTCTAATATAGTGCGTTCTCTCTTGCAAAATTGTATGATAAGGACGGCACTAGCACCGCGAGTGACTGTGATTGGTCTGTGGGCATAACCATTCTTTGAAAACGTTAGGCTGCTTTTATGGCTGTCAAGTGAAATTCGGTGCGTTGACGTAAATTATAAGAATGTTCACTTGTATGCTTGCCTCGACGCCACGCCACGGTTGTTACCCGTGACTTCGTTCGCGTAGACATAAAAAAGTATCCTATATCTGTTTCTGTGATATACAGTAACTCCTTATCAAATTTTATCAAGATCCGTTCAGCCGTTTAGCCGACAAACGCGATAATGCGAAAAATATTCAGACAGGGATACAAGGCTACTTCCTATAGTTCGCGTTTATTCATTTTTGTGATTTTAATGTAAGAATGAGCGAGTAAACTTACTTCACTAGGATTTATTGAAATTCCCATCGGTATTTATGGAGAGTCTAAGAATTTCTTGAACAATGGGAATATTTTGAAACTAAGTATCAAACTTTATTAAGTTCTTCAAATGTGCCACAATATCAGACCAAGCTTTGTTTAGTTTTTCTAAATATGTAGGATATTAAATTTGTAAGTAGATTATCATTTTCCTATTTTCCGAGATACTGAGCCAAACGTTCTATTGAGCCGAACACTTTTAGCCCGAAAGTCAGTAAGTTTTCCTTGAATATTAAATTTTAAAGAATGTGTAATGCCCGTAAAATAAAATAGAATGTATTTAAACCAGGTCAGATTCCATTGTAAGGTTTTACGATTCAACAAATCTAATCCAAAGTAAAATTTCTGTTGACCGCGTTTTCGGTTGAAATTGTTTGCCAAAACGTCAACGAACATCCGTAAACAAAATGAAAACCCTCTGGGTCTGATCGTGTTTTCAAGTTAGAATTTTCACAATCAATTAGTAAAATCGCGGGAACAGCAAGGCAAAGTTTTCTTTGTCCTCTGGCTTTGTACACTTCGCTTCCTCTGCTTTGTGTCTGTTATTGTTTTTCAGTGCACCAGCTTTGTAGGCTAGTTGTATGTTAGAATAGAATATGAATGTCGTTTTATAATTTCATTTGACTAGCCTTGTGGCTCAGTGGGTGGATTTCCGCCTTCTGAACTATAGGTTGGACGGGTACTTTTTGTGGGAAAATACCCCTCCAATTTTCCTCCAAGTTTGCTGCGGCGATTTACCGATCAATTTTGATAATATTTGGCTAATATTCAGTTCTAAACAAAAATTCCGAATATGAGCAAAATCGGTCAAGGGGTTGTCAAGAGAGAATTGAGAAAAGGACACGGTGCAAAAATGGTTGCACTACTATTTACTTTTTAGTTAATTTTAACTAGTTAGTTTAGGTTTTTGGTTACATAAAACTAATCGTGTTTTTTTTACACAGCGCCATCTAGCCCCGAGCTAAGCAAGCTTGTACTTACCCGGATAACTGATGAAATACATAAATGCGTTTTATCTGTAAATACGTACAAAGAGAACATAGAAACACCCAGACAAAGAACAAACATCCATTTTTATCACACAAATGTTTGTCCTGGGTGGGAATCTAACCCATAACCTATAGATCAGAAGACGGAATTCCACCCAATGCCACAAGGCTAGTCAATAGAATAGAATATCAAGTAGCTCAAATTTGAGAAAACAAAGAAATCAATACAAAATTGAAATGCCTCAAACACAACTTCAACAAGAATTGGGGGAAAATTCGCAAGAAAATGATAAATTAGAGAAATTTGAAACAATAATTCATAGAAGCTAACCCGATTAACAAAGCGAGCAGTTCGAGGGTAAATCAAGAAAATTGACAGCAGGAACCCTTTATGTTTTTGTAGGGGCCGTATTAAACGATTTACCCCAAGCTACCCCCAACTTTGGCACCCCAAAAACAATATCTCTCCTGACTATAAAATAACATTTTCACGGTTATGCTATTTCTGGATTTATTTGGGAATAAAAATTAATTTACTGCGTGTTAAAGTAATTTTAGCAATCAAAATGGAAATTAAATTTGTCTTTATGTAGTTGTGTGCAAGAGCTGCTTTCTGGAATATTATTATTGTCGATAATAACTATGAAACTGTAATTTTTTTATGACTTTTAATTCTACTCTTCATGCTACTAAATTCATTTTTTTTTATGGTTGTATGGCTAGGCGTTTCAACACAACTCATCTGATGTTAAGTGACGGTGTAGTTGACGATGGTAAGCCCACCGAACCTGGAATATGATCTGGCTCTCAAGTGTGACTGACAGAACACAACGAGGTGCTTGGAAACAGATTTTCAACTTGAACTTGAATTGGATACTGATAAGCAATAACGTGTCAAACGACAAAAAAAAATATTTTTTGTTAATGATACAGATCGCTTCTTTGTCAGCCAAAGAATCGTTCTGTATCATTAACAAAAATTTTTTTTTTGTCTGTTGACATGTTATTGCTTATCAGTATCCAATTGTAGCTACCCAGCCGTGTAGTAGAAAGTATGGTACCGCGAGGAGTTATGGTTATGGTTTTCTAACTACGTTTTCCAGTAGCTCAAGCTTATTGTAGGAATTTGAACCCACGCTTGCGTCTTGTTTGAGGTCATAATACCTTACCGAAGAATAAACAAAACCACAAAAAAAACTTCCACCGTTTAAAATGTTTACATCAATTTCCGATCTGAATCAATAATTGTAATGTAGTTGAGAAAGTGTGATCAGTTGACGACACAGATCTATATACAGATAACGCATTACGAGATCTTTGTTACGATAAAAACACATCAAAGTAGGAGGAAAGCACGTTGCATGGATTGCGACCAAGCGTTCTCATTGGCCATCTCAAGGTTACGCGTACTCGCTCCTAGCAAACCATGAGCCAATGAACCAATGAGAGTAAATTTTCATAAGCGTGCTATGACCAATGCGGGTGGGCTTCGATCGCCCTGAGTGCGGAATCTAAGAGTAATCAGTGGAGCTAACTGACAAGTCCACACCTACACGTTCTACGTATCCCATAAATTAATTGATCTTAAATTGAACCAATGAAGTTAAATGCCATTATCAGTGATATAACATCTTTAAGGGCCCGAGTCTTTTATCAGATCCAATCTCCTTAGGTTTATTTGAAACAGTTAGATTGAATTCCGAGAAACTAAATATTAAAGGATAAGATATATAAGAAAGAAAGATACTGCGCACAGGGGACTAGGCGACTGAAAATACCTGTGACTAATGACTGTGTTTTTCTTGTTATTTGTGTTCGTTTTTATTTTGACATGTATTTGTAATAAATTGATATTTTGTTGTGTATTTAATTAATTTTTATTTTATTATTATTACTATTTTGTGAGACATTATAAATTTTTACATGATTGTGAATGTAACTATGGTTTTGTTCCTGAAATGAAAATTAATAAAATATTAAAAGAATATCAAAAAAACCGACTGCACAAAGACGCTCCAGCCTTATGGAGGAATCCAACGACAACTCACTCGTCAAAGTTGCTTGCAATGTGTCCCCCCCTGCCTTTTCTAAACTATACATCGCATAAACTTGTTATCTTCCATGTTGATAGATCTTAATAAAAAAAATCTTTCAAAATTATTTCGGGCAACATCTGATAATAACTATTTGAGGTAAGCTGAAAAAACGGATAATTACTTCAAACGTCCTACGCGCCTACGGAACCCTACTAAGCATGGCCCAACATGCTCTTAGCAAGTTATTTATTTTAGTGTGATTTACCCTTCTAATTGTAGAACTAAAAGGTCAGTCTTCAATGCATTTGTTTCTAAACGTTCAACTGAAGCATGTCTAGTAGAAAATGGTGGAAATAGCAACAACGACGTCTATTGTGCCGTAATCCAATATCTCAAAGTCACAGTACGAAGCTAAAACATAATTCTACCGAACGCTAGAAGAATTTGTTTTATTGTAAACGCTCTGGGAACGACTTTTGGTGTAAGTGAAGAGGTGGTGGTCATATTCAGTGCAATTTACTAGGAACGGAAAAGATACTCTATCTTCCTTTTTTTTATAAAAAGAGCGGCAAATAATCAGACAGTCCGTCTGTATACAAATACGCCTTTACCACTAACCCAGCTTTTTGATAACTTAAATTGAATAAATCATCCTTAGTAGGGGTTGCATTGTTGCTAAAGTACCTTATTAAAGAGAACGGCAGCTCTTAAACTATAAGGATACCACGCTACAGGCTGAGAATTCCTTCTCTCTGCGGTTGGTGGAGGAATTTTTATCATCAATATCATGCAGTAGTGTTTATGCTGTCTTATTATTAATAGTTTTCAATGTGTGGGGGAAAAGTGTAGCAAACATGAATCGACATGCCATAGACTCCGTCTGGACGGAATACTGCATCTAAAACAAAAGCCTGTAAGCGTTTTTTGTTGTAAATATATGCATAGAATACATAGAAACATCCAGCCAAAGAACAAATATCCGTGTTCATCACACAAATGTTTGTCCTGGGTGGGAATCGAACCTACATCCTACAGCTCGGAAGGCGGAAATCTTCCCACTGAGCCACAAGGCTAGTCATAATTATAAGAAATACGAAAAATATATACATTAACTAGCTGCGCCTCGCGGTTTTACCCGCTATTCTACAGAAACTGAATATTTATCCGGGAAAGTAACCTATGTGTTAATCTATGGTATAAGCTACCGCCATACCAAATTTCATTAAAATCCGTTCAGCCGTTAGAAAGTTGAACAGGAACAAACACTTACATACTTTCCTACTTACACACTTACACACAAACTTTCGCATTTATAATATTAGTGTGATTTACTCAAAACTGCGAGGTTTCACGCCTGAGATAGAATATAAACATCAAAAGCCATAATGTTTAATGCGGTTTTCCTGTTTAGCTCGTAAATTTCGACTTCGGTTCGTATGGATACTTGGTTCCTTCCGGTAGGGATTTATTACCATATTTTGTTACAATAAAGTTACATAATCGTGCCTTAAAATGGTCTGGCGATGTAAATACATTTGCATTAACCTTTTGTCAATGAGTTCTTAGGAACTTACGTACGGATATACCACTGGCTTTACGGTGAAGGAAAACGTCGTGAGGAAACCTGCATATTTCCGGAGAAGAAATTCGATGGCGTATGTGAATCCGCCAACCCGCACTGGGCCAGCGTGGTGGATATGGCCTAATCACCCTTCGAGGGTAGGCTGATATCCCAGCAGTGGGATGTTTAAAGGCTGTTATAGTAGTAGTAGTAGTGTATTCATTCAATGACCAAAATGTCTCTTTCTAATGTAACCACACGGTGTAAGGCAGCCTCGTCGTTCAGAACTATTTCATCATCATTATCATCAGCGATAAGACGTCCACTTCTGAACATAGGCCTCCCCCTTAGATCGCCACACCGAATGACACCGTGCCACTTGTGTCGTCGGTCCACCTAGTGGGTTGCCTGCCTAGCTGCTTCTTCCGGTTCGTGGTCGTCGCTCAAGAACCTTTCCTCCCCATCGATTATCGGAAATCAGAATTATTTTAAACTGAATTTTGCCTGTTGCTTTACCGCACTTTGAACAAAGCATATTTACATTACTTAAGGTAAAAGCTTTCCACCATTCAAAATTGAATGAATGAATGGTGAATTGGGAAACTGTAATGCCCATTCAAGGTACGTATTACATAAATAAATAAATAAATAAATAAAATTAATTTTCATTGAACATTAAATTTTCATACAAGTCGCAGTTTTAGGACATACACAAGATCTCAAAAGGTGTGTGTATTTCCAAATTCGATTTTATTTAAATTATTTCATATAACCACCGTGATGATGCAAAATTCATCTAAATCAAAATTCAATTGCAATCTAAATTAATTATCGAATAAATATTCATCTAAATCAAAATTCAATTGCAATCTAAATTATTTATCGAATAAATATTATTCAAATTACCAAATGTTTAATGAGGTATTATACCTTATTAAAAAGTTGGTACTAAGGTTGGTACAAATAATAATATTTGGTTGTAGCGCTTTTCCACAAACCAAAGAAAATCTACACGAGAAGAATGCCGATCTCATACAAAAAAGTGTACCCTGAAAATCCTGCTTAAAACTAGATGGCGTTTACGTATTAAGTCAGCTAATATCCAAACCGCTACAAAAGTCGATGAAACTAAAGGTATTATAGAAACAGTTTATTAGTATACAGGGTTATAAGGAAAGAGCTAAGCCGAAAAGGGCTCATAGTACTCATCATTATGAACAACTTTTACTATGGGAACACTTTTAACCCTGAAATCCTTTTAATTTTGTTGTGGTAGAGCTCTCTTGCAGAGTCCGCCTGGGGAAGAACCACACCTATGCCAGCTATTCAACCGCCAAGCAGTAGTGTGCAAGCATTACTGTGTTTCGGATTGAAGGGTAATGTTTCCAGCGTAATTACTGGGCATACAGAGATTTCAAATCTAACATCTCAGGGTGACGAGCGCATTGCATTGCCGCGCACTGTTTTGAACTGTTGAAGTTCAAAATTCTGGATGGCACTGAACTGTTATGGGCAAGCGTGACGCTTAACATCAGGTGAGCGACTTGCTCGTCTAGTCAACGAGTAACATAAAAAAAAAACGCGGCAAAAATATCAGCTGTATCAAAAATTTTTTCGAGTGTCAGTGACATGTTTCTATAAGAAGTGGTTGTGGTCGAATGTCTAAGAAGAAAAATTGTAAATATTTTTGAAAAGAAAGACGAAGTTTAGTATCTTAAAATTACTTAGTTGTCTCCACAAAAAGCTACATTTTCTTTCCACAGACTGCAGCTATAAATTTGCTCTTTAGCGAATATCTCCGAGCCACATTCCCAAGGCATATTAAATTCCTAGTTCAGCGAATAGAATAAAAACTTTTAAATATATTGACGTAATTTAGAAACACATGTACAAAGTGGTCTGGCGTACACAAGCAGAGCACAACAAGAAAGGCATAGCAATTAAAAAACCAAAAGAACACCAAAAAAGAGAACAACTCTTTATTACAGAAATAAATTTTTACTTACTTTAATAATAATAATAATTTCCAACTGCTTGTGTGTGTTGATACGTTACGCTTACTATTGTGTATTTGTTACCGGAGCGAAGCGAAGGTCTCAGAGTTTACTGGGACAAATCGGCTTTTGTATGTATGTTTGTGTGTATATTTGTCCGACGATAACTTGCGAACCATTGATCCGATCTTCATGAAATTTTGTAGACAAGTAGTTCATTTCAATACAATTTTTAAGTTCGTTTATGAGCTGAATCGGTCCAGGGGTTGTGAAGATATAGGGACCGCGAGGTCTCAGTTCGCCGCGAACTACTAGTTTTATTTATAGTTTATTAAGTTTTTGTTTTACTGTTCCGTGCGGTAATAGTAGGTGACGTCACCAACGGTTCCAGCGGAAGACCAGCGCTGGTTGTTCGCAACCAGTATTATGCTGAGCTGGAACCGATTTGTGGTTAAAAACAATGTATATTATGTATTTTTATTTTTTAATCTACCTTTTTGTTTTTTGTGTACAATTCGTTTTTTTTTCAGGCGGGCTCTACAGAAGAGCCCGCCTAAAAAACTGTAAAGTCACGTTTCTACTAAAAAATGTACCTGGTGTTGTAAGCGATATTTACCTATTTTTTTTTTAATAAAACGGGAATACTCACGTTAAATTGAGTCGGTCATTCCGACTATAGCAAGTCAAGACGAGGTCGCGCGCGTGTCTCGCTGAGCATTCCTTGATAAAGGTCACTGAATGTGATCGAAACTATAGTCGTAATAACCGACTCAATTTAACGTGAGTATTCCCGTTTTATTAAAACAAAATGTATCAAAACCACGTCAGTTTTCATAGTAAGATATTTACCTAGATCGGAAGTTACACAGTACGTAACTGCGAATATAAAGCACCAGCATCGAATATCAACATATTCTCGACTTTGTATCGAGATTGCAGTTCAATAAAACGCAACGTACCTACGCAGTAAAATTTAGTAGGTAGGTACCGTTTTGTACCTATATAGTATTACATTACATACATATTACATTATCAGCCAGAAGACGTCCACTGCTGAACATAGGCCTCCCCCTTAGACCGCCACACCGACCGACAATGTGCCACTTGCATCCACCGGTTGCCCGCGACTTTCACAATGTCGTCGGTCCACCTAGTGGGAGGCCTGCCTACGCTTCGTCTTCCGGTTCGTGGTCGCCACTCAAGAACCTTTCTTCCCCATCGGTTATCGGTTCTTCGAGTGATGTGGCCTGCCCATTGCCACTTCAGCTTGCAAACTCTGAGAGCTATATCGGTGACTTTGGTTCTTCGACGAATATCCTCGTTCCGGATCTTATCGCGCAAAGAAACTCACATATATAGTATTACCACAGCTTATTTAAGAACTGCTGGTTCACACGGCTAATTTAATAATATGTCAGCAAATTAAACAATGCTGGCCTCTACCTTGCCCAAAGAATCGCCATCGCTATTGAACGCGGCAATTCGGCCAGCATTTTGGGCACGATGCCTGCTGGTAGCGGTTTTTTAGATTAGGGTTAGTTTTAAGTTGTATATATATTTATGATTATTTTTACTTAGAGTTTATTTTAATTTATTTACTATTTAATGTAATTTAAGTTATTGATATTCAATATAAATAAAGACTTATCGCTACTAATGTAACAAATATAAATTAGTAATATGTAATAAATAAGCATTACAATAATAATGTTAATTGATGTTCTGAAAATAAATAGGTTTTTTCAAAGATATTTTTTATTCATTTAGTTCACTCGGAGGGCGCAACCGCTACACTTACCTACGCAAGGGAGGAGATGGCCGCAACCGCTACACTTACATACGCAAGGGAGGAGATGCGCGGCGTAGAGGCGGCTGTCAACTGTACCGCAGTATACTTATTAATCTTATTTGAGGATGTGTGCGTGCGTAAATACACGTAAGCTCTAAGCGCGGTTCGCGCATCCGTCTAAATACAATTATAAGAAATTACTCTGATTGGTTGATTATTAGGCGCGAGTAGGTGTTACCTTGAGATAGTCAATGAGAACGCTCACTCGCACTCCCCACGACACGCGCCTTCCTCAAACTTTGGTGACTTATTGTAGGAACAACGAATCCTGTAATGCGGTACCTAGTGAGATCTGTGGAGTGAGCTAACTGATCTTAACCAAGCTGTGGTAGAACGCAACGCAGCGCAGTTTCGCGCAAAGTTCACAGAACCGGGCCATATATTCGGAACTGCCATTGAACAACTTTCGAACATTTTACAAGCACCAATAAAAACGATAGTGCAGCGCAATGAATCCAATAGTTTTATATGATGCGATAATTCAAGCGCGGAATACAAGTTTAAAACTTTGGAAACTGCTAGCGTAGATAATGTTTTGCGAGTAATGCAAGTTGATACATGATTTAGCACATGATGATTTATTTATGACGCAGCGTAGGTAGGCCTGCCACTAGGTGGACCGATGACATTGTGAAAGTCGCGGGTAAACGGTGGATGCAAGTGGCCCGTTGTCGTTCGGTGTGGCGCTTTAAGGGGTTGGCCTATGTTCAGCAGTGGACGTCTTATGTCATCATCATTATCTGATGATGATGATGATGTTATCATCATGATATTATCATTATGATATCATGATATTATCGTCATGTTATCATCATCATCTGATGATGATGATGATAACATGATTTATTAGGAGCAGCTTCTTTTCTTTTTCTTTTTTTTATATGGAATTTGGTGACGAGGAAGTCGCTCACCTGACAGAACAGCCCAGCCTGTTGCCCATAACAGTTCATTGCCACCCAGAATTTTGAACCTCAACAGTTCAAAACCATGCGCGGCTACGCACAGCGCTCGTCACCCTGAGATACTTATTAGATGTTAAATCTCTGTGTGCCAAGTAATTTCGCTGGAAACTTTGCCCTTCAATCCGGAACACAGTAATGTTTGCACACTACTGCTTGGCGGTTGAATAACTGGAAAAGGTGTGGTACTTCCCCAGGCGGACTCTGCATAAGAGCCCTACTACTACCAAAACAGAAGTTACGACTTGCGTCAAATTAATTAGATGTGTCTATTCCATTTATTTAAGGCGTTTAGTCACAGTCACAGTCATACTTGCGTATTTTCACATTATTGAAGATATAAAATCACTAGTAGTAGTTAGTGGTCGTAGTGTTGGTAGTATATGTTGTTGTTATGATAAGACTAGCAGCGGAACCCCGGTGTTACTCGCTATCCTACAGGACCAGGAAGAATATCTTTTCGAGATAAAAATATGATAAAATATACCCTATATCCAAACAACCAACCTCCAACCAAATCTGATAAGTTGTTACGGAGTTGAGTTGGAACTAGTAGTTCGCGCCGAACTTAGACCTCGCGACCCCTATAACTTCACAACCCCTGGACCGATTCAGCTCGTATTCGAATTTAAAATTGTATTGAAATGAACTACTTGCCTACAAAATTTCATGAAGATCGGATTATCTGTACTTATGTTATCATCAAATTTACCTTAAAACATACAATCATACATACAACTGCCGATTTGCTCGCGTAGACTCTGAGAACTTCGCTTCGCTTCGTCAATTATTACAAACTTCGCGCTTTTATACAAACTTTCAAATTTATAAAAATATTAGTGTGATGTGATTACACAGGTTTTAATTCCCGAGGTAAGGGCCTTAAGTGATGCTTCTCTGTTGACAAAAAAATATCTTGTGTTTGGGGATGCAAATTCGTTGTCTTAGACTAAAGTTAGTTTACTGTTATCAATGTAACACACAGTTCATCAGCTTTCAAGCTGACTCGTGTGGGACGAATCTGAAAATGAAGTAAACTCAAACTTGGAGCGCTTTCGGTCACGAGTCATTGGCGACGATCGATTTCAGATATTTTCTTTTGAATCTCAAACTTTCATAATGATTGCTTTCAAAGTAATTTGGCTAAGCACAGCGAAGAAATAAAGTTGGGCCATGGTATGGCTTACAATTAAGCGTAGAAGGAAATGGCAATTTATTATACTCAGATCCATAATACATAATAATAAAACAATAAGGTCATAAATATCCATTTATTGTTTTTCTCTTTCCTCGTAAGAAGATTTTGGCGTCGCACGTCTTATGCATTTGCCAGTGTCAAGTATACAATATATAGGTATATTTTCAAGTTTTGTTAAATATTATAATCATAGTCGCAGTCAAAGGCGAGCAAAGAAAGTCACAATCAAGTCCAAGTCATGCCTTAGTAAAGTGGTGAAACTTTACTAGAGCCTTCTATGGACTTTTGGAAACAACACGAAAATTCACGTTTCACGACATTATATCATTAGCCAACACTCGTGCATGTTCACGAACACTTAACGGGTAAAATTCACCGTTTTTACACATTAACACTCGAAATAACACAAGTTATAGAAAATTATAGAATGACGCGACATGACTTCTTCACGTTCCCGCCAAAACTCATATATATCATTTTTGTCTTAGTTTTAGATGATATATTTTTCTTTTATTATTATTTTAACTTTCGCGGCTTTTCCTACAGATCTATTTATAATAAAGGTATTTATTATTGTTAATATTTGGCATTGTTATTTTAGGATATTGACTTTTTATCTTCAAAAATGTTAAAAAGGAACTAACAAGATAGCCTATGAGGGATGCAGGCTTTTAATAAAAAGCTAAACATTACTAGTTGATTGAACCAGGTTTTACTTTTAAAGAAGTTTCAATAGCTGATAATACATAAGTGAAGTCCAATTTCATAATTGGTATTTTATTTACAAACATTTTAATGAAGGAAAATTTAATTTAGGTTTTTTTTTTTTTTTTTTACTAACCCGTCATTAGGACGGATAGTTAGCTTAAATTGGGTATGTCCGAATGTTAGCTATCTTGGGTTAAAATCCGCATTCGGATCAATCAAATGACAGTATATTAACCAATGAATTAAAAAAAACAAACACGTTCTAATCTCAAAGTAACCTAATCTCTAAAACTATCAAGTCCTAAAGTCTAAAACTAATTAACACCAACCCTAACTTTGTCACCCATTCTCTGCAACGCAAACTTAGATCTCCCTTATCCGTTCCAAACAAATTATAACAACTCTCACGTATCCAGTTTCTTATCCCTGGATTCCAAGTGTCAACTTTACTTAACTTGGTATCGAGATAATCCGACTTTAAGGTAAGCAATTAAAGCCTAGGTTTGTATTGTATTGTTGGTTTTAAAGTGTGAAATCTTTTAACCATCTCCCTAAACGAGCTCGGGGAGGACGACAGCGTAGAGTGACTGACGCTGTCGACAGAGGAGGCGTCTTAGGACAGCTCCGCTCTCAGCTCAGAGGAGCTGAAGCGCGGTGCAGACGGCGTTCCTTTGGAGGTCCCGGAGCCCTCTGTCGAGCACCGAGGCCACCGAGAAGGCTTTTTGTAGGTATAAGAAAAATTAGATCCTGTTACAAGTCACGTCATTTGCGGCACTTCGAATACACAATATAGCGCCAACTCCATTCTTTTCACTAGTGATTTTCTAGCAATTCAAAAACTTTTGACAGCTAATATATTAGCTTGGCTGGGATACAAAATATGGGCGACGTGCCGCAAGGCTGTCTCAAGTGACGTGAGCAGACAATATTTTGTGGCCCATCCCCTAAAGTAGAGTATCCTTGGAATAATACCACATAACCCGGTTGCACCTCAAAGCAATCTGCCCTCTTATTATGTAACTTGCAACTCGCGATATAGTCGCAAATTTGACAGTTTCACTGTGACGGAACTGTCAAATTTGCGACCAAACCGCGAGTCGCAAGTTATATAATCAGGGGCCGGAGTCTTGTGGAGATTTCACAAGATACCCGAAAAATTGTGTTAGTCCAAAAAATATCTTCCTTTGTATATTAGGAATAGAAAAGACTTCAATCTCTTTAAACATTTAAAGTGTTACATTTAAGTATGAAGCTTTGATGGGTGTAATTTGTCTGAATAACAGAAAATGAATTAGAACCAATCAATCGTAACTAATATTACAATTCAGATGAATATAGCCGCAGTTGTATCAGGACCGATAAAGCTTCGAGGTATAAAAATGAATACGTTCGTCTCGAGGAAAAAACTTAGTATGCGCGATTCAGAACTCCCTACATTACAACTGTCAGTCTATACAAAACGTCAAAAATTGTACAAATATGGATCAACGCCATCTATTGACCTATAGGAAGTAACTTTGTCTGTCTGGATGTTTGTCGCTTTATCACGGCTAAACGGCTGAACGGATCTTGATAAAATTTGGTAAGGGGTTACTATATATCACAAAGACGGACATAGGATACGTTAATGTCCACGCGAACGAAGTCGCGGGAAACAACTAGTATTATATGAAAACTCAAATCAATATTATGTCATAAACGGTCCTACTTTAATTAATTTAAATTGAATCGTCAATATAATAGCGAGAAGTACTATATTTAAGTAAACCGCCAGCTACTTCAGAGATCCCGTTCCTTTCATCACTCCCTAGTGGAACATTCTGGACCAATCTAACCGAAGAGCGTTTTGGCTATAATTCAGCGTAAATATGGCCAAGGAGTTTTCCTAAAATATCGCATTTATTGCAAACTAGCTGCGCCCCGGGTCTTCGTCCGCGTGGAATTGTATATAACTATTTGCTATATAATTAAACATAATAAAAAATAAATAACAAAGACATTACTATAATTGTTGTAAATTACTTTATTTAAAGTGATTAATTAAATTCAAACATCCATACATACATTTAGCCAGTGTCGATGCCATAGTGTGCTTTGTAATATTTCTCTAAGTCATAGTCTAAGTCAAGCTCCGGGATAAAAAGTGTCACTTCAACATCCTAAATACTTCTGTGTAAAAATGTAAAAAGAAGAAATAGATAATGTAAGTCTAAACAGATTTAGCTGAAAATTGGTATGTAGATAACTTACACTATTAATTAACACATAAGCTACGTAGTAAATCGTTATTGTACTCGTACTTTAGGATAGCGGGCAACACCGCCGAGCGCTACTAGTGATTTTTTCATTAGAGAATACATTTCTAAAGCTTTTGACAATTTTATTTTAAAGGACTTGCAATAAAATACATGTGACTGGCATCAAATGTAAATTCGTCAGCGTTTTAATAACGTGCTTTTTTAGAAATAATGTTCGAGTTTATCTGTTTTAGATGGGTTTTAATAATTTAAACTTTGCAACATGACCTTTTTTTTAAACCAGACTACCTTGTGACGTAGGCCCGTACCGTACCCGTTTGTTAGGCTCAGTCGAGAACGCTGCACGACCATACACCTTATCTGGCGGCGATACGGTTCTTGGTCGCGCAGTTTCGTCGGCTGAACCATCGCAATAACGCACCTCACGGTATGGGCCCTGTACTCGTAATCATAATATTCGGCCACTGCTAACGCAAACACATTTATTTTATTTTTTTAAAGTAACACTATAATATGGTTTTATTGTTTGGTTCGTATGATTTTTATATGGTTTTGGTTTTTTGGTTATGACCGTGGTAGCTCAGTGGGAGCACGCTCACCTCCCAATCGTGGGGTTGCGGGGGGTCCCGTACGAATGAGTTCTTTGGAACTTACGTACTGATATACCACTGGCTTTTCGGTGGAGGAGAACATATTGAAATAACCTGCATATTTTCCTGAGAAGTAATTTGATGGCGTATGTGAATCCGCCAGAACGCTCTGGGCCAGCTTGGTGGATATATGGCATAAATCTTCGAGAGTAGGCGGATACTCCAGCAGCGATTTGCTTAAAAGCTGAGGCAGGTATGATTATATGTGAAAATGCACGAGCGCGATTGCTGTGGACACGACTACGATAGTTAAATAATATCCTGAAGTTGCTTTGTTTTATATACCTACATTGTAAACGCAATAATAGTGTATCAAACCACTATACATAGATCTCATATCATTATGCGCCAGCATTTTCATTAAGTTGTTACACAATTTCTTCAGAAACCATTCTATTTTGTACCGAAATAAAAATATCACCGCATTTTATCTATCCTTTTATCCTTTATTGCACGTTAGGGTAAGAGGCTATAACACTTCACGTGTTTAGAGGTTTCACTTTCCATGTTTAGGGGTCCACACATCCCTTATTTAGGGGTTCCATGGGGGTAGGGAAGGGTTAATGGCATTACATAGAGAACGACGTGTTTTGACGTTATACAATCATACATTATTCAGTGAATGTCATTACAGATATTATTTTGAATGTTATGTTTATGAAACATTATGGCTTTGTGCATTGTGGGTGGGTCTTTTGAGGCTTATTTTAAGGGTTCCGTTGCACATTAGAAACCTCTATAGTTTTGTCACGGTTGTCTATATGACACAGTTTTTTTTCTCTTTCTTTTTTATTTAAGGCCAGTACTGCTGAAATTTGGTTCTCATAATTAAACATAAAATAAATATGATATTTTTTGGAGGTGGCTCCCTCAACCTGAGAACCGGGGATGGAAAAAAACTGTTTACCCATCGAGCGGAGTATTGCTGAAATGAGAATTTAATAGATTGTGTAGTTTTTAAGACCGCTTTTCAAAATCATGTTTCATTCCCAAGACGTTACTTTCGTTTTTATTACGCATCAATTTAATCTAAATTGATGCGTAATGCGTTGAGGATATTTTTAGTCTGAAGAAATAACACGGACACTGAAGTTACTTTGATAATTATCGTGACTCGCAGAAATTATATAGTTTACGAGACATGGCGATAATGATGCTTGTAATAAAAAAAAAACAGTTTTTTTTTAAGTTTGCTCGCTCAGAACTTTGATGATGATGAAGATTATTAATTTCAAACATATTTACGGAACCCTACCATGAGCCTGTTTTACACGAAATTATTTGTGTTTCTCTCAAATTAAAGGACCTAAATAATGTATTTTTCAGTCTACCGGTGAACATGGCGCATGCAACTGTGCCGAAATATCGGGAACTCAACAAAAATAAGAATCGTGGTAAATATCCCGTGAGTATTAATAGTAATCTTTTAAATACTGTATTTATGTGTACACTGTGTACACCCATACAGTGTCAAAAAGTTCAAACACAATGTCACAATAATTACAGATGAAGGCAGCATATAATATTTGGCGATAAACTATAATTATAAATATACTAGCTGTTACCCACGACTTTGTTCGCGTGGGCCTACAAAAAAAGTAGCCTATCTCCGTCTCCGACCCTTAAGCTATATCCATACAAAAATACACCTTGACCCGTTCAGCCGTTTAGCCATGCCAACGCGACAAACACCCAGGCAGAGAGACAGACAGACAGATAGGCAGAGAGACAGAGTTACTTTCGAATTTTATTATTAGTTAGGATATATATATTTTAGAGAAAAAAATAGATTTTTATTATAGTCGTTATAGTTATTTTAACGAGTCCGTAAAAAGCATTAATTACAATTTATTTTAATGATTTGTTTTGCTATTAAACAATATGTTGAAAAAATAACAATAAACATTACATTCATTCATTTAGACCTTTGTGGTTGTTAACTATAATGAAAACCGTAGTAAATATCCCGTGAGTACTAATTTATATGTAATATTAAATCATTAATTAATTATTTTATTAAATTGATTATCTCAATGCAAAGTCAAGTTCAAAAATTCGTTTTTTTTTTTTTTGTTCTATTTGATATTTGTAAAGCCACAAAACAAGACAACAGCGCCTATTGAAATAATTAATAAGAAATTGGTCAACTATAAACTGTTCAATAACAGTGCTCCAGTTCCACGACCAATCAATGCAACTGCAGTGCTGTCAGAAGCAATGCTGGACCTGATAATGCTGTGTCGTGATATAAATTACTAACCAAGAAAATAAGAAAAATACGTGATGGTACTCGAAGTAAATTAAGCTGAGCTAAGGTAAGCTGAGGTAAGCTAAGGTAAGCTAAGGTAAGCTAAGGTAAGCTAAGGTAAGCTAAGGTAAGCTAAGGATACGGAATAAAAACTTGTGTAAAAGTAGTAAATAAGAATAAAATAGATACATCACAACAAGGGTGAATGTATAAGTTGACACATATACTATAATGTGTAATTAGATATTAAATTTGTTATAACCTAGATTAAGATACAATAAAATTCTAAGATTAAGAAATAATGTTTTAAGAATAAAGTAAATAAAGAACTGTGCATGAAAACCCCTGATAATGTTGGGGATAGCTCGCGGGCCAGGCCAAGAGCCAGGACAGAAAAAAAAAAAAAAAAAAATGGTAAGCTAAGGTAAGCTTTTTAGGTCCGAAATCCACATAAATGATGCGGCAGGGATCTGGCAAGTTTTCCTAGCGCGTAACCCGTTGCGCCCCTTGCCACGCGTTGTATGGAAATTTGCCAGATCACCGTGTCACCTCACTTAGATAGGTTTCAGGTCTAAAGGGATCACTCAAACAATCCTATGTAATAATAGGTTTCGGGTCTAAAGGGATCACTCAAACGATCCTACGTAATAAAGTGTTATTCTTTGCCCAATTTGTAGTACATTTTATTTTAATAACACTGTAAGACTCACGTTAAATTGAGTCGGTTATTAGGACCGCAGTTTTAATCGCATGCGGTGATCTTTTCAGAGGAGTGGTTTTAAGTGCTTATATAGGTTGTTCCAAACGGTGACGTCAATCCAAAAAAAAATAGGTTTCTCATACCCATACCATACACGAAAATACCCCGTGTATGTACTACGATTTTTCGTAGTTTAGTAGTCATGTTTTTTTTTCTTAAGGATGTTAAAAACCTTTTTTTGGGTGGATTTTTCGAAGATGTTTTTCAGATTCTCCTTCGTCCCTCTTCGCCACAATCATCTCACTTGCCCGTTTTCGGATTTTTGTAGCTGGAGTAAGGATTTCCTAAAACGGTATTGTATTTATTTATTTATTATTTAATAAAAATAAATAAATAAATATATATAATAATAATAAATAAATAAAATAAATAGTATATTTTTGTTAATATCAGACATATTTTAAGAAACTTTCACTTTGATATCTTTTACACAACCGCTTGACCAATTTTGCTCATATTCGAAATTAAAACTTAAATTGAAATTAACTACTTGCTCACTAAATTTCATAAGAATCCGTTCAATGGTTCTCAAGTTATGTATATACCCAGAAACATACAAATTAACATACTCATATTTTCGCTTCGCTCGGTCAATTATAGGGGTCGAGAGGTCACAGTACGGCGCAACCTAGTAGTAATAATGAGACCGATGAGTTCCCTCCAGCTTAGTGCCACCTTGGCACTGTCCCTTGTATTGCAAATCTTAGTGAGATTTCAAAACTTACTAAAAAGCTTTCTTAGCCATACTTAATAACAAAAGTAAGTAATGTCATTTGGCCATACAAAAACTTGATTTACTTATTCAATTTAAGTTCGGCAACTCGTAATAGCTTTTCGTAAGTTTTCCTCTCAACTTAGGACGTAGGACGTAAACAAGGTAAAAAAGTTATTTTAATGGCCAAAAAATTACCGTGTTGTCCAAACTGTATAAGTAAGGCTTGTACTCATAGGAGAAACATATATTTTATGAGATGTTTTTGTTATTAAGTAAGTAAAATTTTTTCGTGGTTTTTACATTTATGGAAGATCGACATAGTCATTTTGTATCGTTTATTTTTCGTGTTTGACCACCAAATCGGGCGTTGTTATGGGCTTCGGCTTCGATCACGTCGCAGACTAGGAAATACTTAATCACTATGACTTTGAAGGGCAATGTTTTCAGTGAAATTACAAAATAATAATATAATTAACACTTTTTATTATTATTATTGTTATTTAACACGAGCACAATGCGTTAACGCTCAGTATTTTTAATTGTTAAAACTCAAAATTCTGGGTGGCACTAAACTGTTATTGCAAGGCGGTCACCACCAGGCGAGTGCTTTGCTCGTTTCTTTGTTTAGCAGCATAAACAGACTTTGAAACTTAATATAATGCAACACGTGACCAAAATGCTGGCCTCTATTTCGCCCAAAGGTTGAGCATTGTAATACAACGTGGTAATAAGGCCAGCATTTTGGGAACAATTCCCACTGGTAGCGGTCTTTTAGATTAGTTTATTTGAATCGTGTTTCTTTTCTTTTGTGTGATATGTTATTTAATTAGTTAGAAACGTACTTTGTAGTTAGTATTGTATGTATCAAATAAATGTCACACTCAATGAACTAATGCCAGTTTAGATTATTACTTAGTTTACGTTAGAGAAAAATTGTAAATAAATGATAATTATATACTTCATTCAACCGTAGCATATTGAAAAATAAACAAAAATATAATACCTATTATCTTGAAGGAAAATTCTAGAATTTTTCCTCAAAAGTGCTACTACCCCTCGGCTGCACTACTCAACTACTCTTCAGCGACTGAAAGCTTAAACACGAACACTCTTCAAACAGTTCGCGGTAAAAGCCGTTCTTAAATAAAACAGGTAAGTATTGTAAGGAAAAATGGGAATATGTGACTGTATTGTGAATATCGTGATATTCAAACCGAGGAAAATAGTGATTGAAAATAAACTTCCGCTGTGGACAACTTTCTGACTTCTAGGTTGTTTTTTCATTCTCGTTATCGCACTTTGTGCAATCTACCAGCATCAGTTCCAAAAAAAAAATCTTTTTTTAAATGGTCTATACTTAGACTACCTGTCGTTGTGCAGAAATCAATGCATGTACGTTTATAGCATTGGAGGTTATCAGTCTGTAAAGGATTCAGACAGACAGACCAACATGATGAATTTAAGTATTACGGAACGCTAAAAACATAATTTGGAAGGCTTTTTGGCTTTTTGTGTGTTTCACGACTTTTGTAACAAATCTGCCATCTTTTCGTTTTATCTTATATTTTGGTTTCACTCATTGTACACGTAGCTGTATTTTTGTAATTTTTCAATTACATAAAACATAGTATTTCACAATAAAAAAAACTCTCAGTAATAGTCTTAGTTAAAAAGTGTTATTGAGGCGTGATTATTGGGTTTATTTAGAATTACCGCGCATTAACTACATTTTTACTTATGTATTTCTTCTTCAAATGTTTTTTTCTTTGGCTGCGCGTCGTGACATGTATTATATTTTTCTTCTTAAGTTTTGGCTGCACGCGTTGTGTATTTGGCCAATGTCAAGTATTGTAATAATTTAAGGGAAGTAAAATATTTCAAAGTTATAAAACAAGTCTCGATCATAGTCTAAGTCAAGAAGAGTAAGTCACAATGAAGTTGAAGTCATGCCTAGTAAAGTGGTAGGAATGTTACTAGAGGCTTTCTAAGGAGTTCTGTAAATAACACGAAAAGCCATGTTTTACGAGATTGAACTTACTATAAGCCGGGAAGGGTTGTTTTTTCCATGCCGTCCAGCTGCGCCACCTCGCCTCTACGCCGCGACTCGAGTGGGCGTTGCCACTAATATACATGTATATAGACTGAACTACCCCGCACTTATTGACTTAGAAAATTACTTTTCAATTCTTTGAAAGTCCGCAAAGCAAATCAAAATAAAAATTCCATCCCACGCAGTTCCCCAATAATATTTTATAGTGAAAACTTAAATCGATTTCTTAAATTGGACAGGTCCGCAGAAGTTTAGCGACAAATAAACGATTTCGAAGAAAAGCGAGGTCAGGCATTTCAATTGAATGGAATGCAGTGTCCTGCGCCAAGAGGTTTGAGTATGATGAAACTGTAGAGATGTTTATACAAGATTTCGAGTTTTTTTATGTAACTTGGAGACGTGACGAGCAAGTCACTCACCTGGTGTTAGGCTTCACGCCTGCCTATAACAATTCAGTGCCACCCAGAATTTTGAACTTAAATAGTTCAAATCCATGAGCGGCAATGCACTGCGCTTGACACCAATATATATCAGATGTTAAGTCTCTGAATGCCCAGTAATTACGCTGGAAATATTTCCCTTCAATCCGGAACACAGTAATGTTTGCGCTCTACTGCTTGGCGGTTGAATAACTGGCAAAGGTGTGGTACTGCCCCAGACGGACTCTGCGGAAGAGCCCTACCACTAAAATAATGAATAACCACTATAGTAAATAATTAATTAATAATCGCATAGCTTGCCTGCATGGCTTCGCTCGCAGCTACTGTGACTTATAATCCCCATTTCACCTTTTCAGGGGTGGATTTTCGAAAAATCTTCAGACATGCCTTTCTTTATGCTAAGTACACAATCCGAGTTTCATTGGCTTAGAATGAAAAGCGATTTTATTTACACACAAATTTTGAGGGTCCATATTACCCCTTTAGAGATGGAATTTACAAAATCTGTTGTTATTGTGCAACTAGATCACTTGAGGAATATTGGGACCAAATTTCACGTCTTTGTCATAAGCATTTTGGTCTGTGCATGAAACCTAGAAAAGGGATTGTTTTTTTTTATTGACCGAGCGAAGCGAAGGTCTCCGAGTACATGAGCAAATCAGCTGGTTTTTTATGTTTATATGTTTGTACATGTATATTTGTCCGACGATAACTTAAGAACAGTTATTCCGATATTCATGAAATTCTGTAGGCAAGTAGTTCATTTCAATACAAGTTTTTAAGTTTAAATATGAGCTGAATCGGTTCAGGGATGGTGAAGTTATAGGGGTTGCGAGGTCTAAGCTCGGTGCGAACTACTAGTATTTACAGATTGAATCAGGCGTTACTTTGCGAAACTTCATTTTCAAACTAAGTCTATAATAACAGCTAATCTCTATTGTCTATCCGCTGCAATATCGTGTGCTGTATACAAAAAAAAAAAACTAAGAAAATAAAAACCTGGATGGTATAAATTCTAACTTTATTTTAAAGTCTGTTTTCAATTTCACGTGACAAATTGTTTACACTGCGTATATTCATTCGCCATCTTGTTTTATTCATTTCCGGTAAAAACGGGAACCCATATCAGGCTTTTCCGAAAAGGGTTGATAGTGCATGAATAAATAAAAAGTGGCGCCACAACGACTCTATAAGTAGTAGTTTTATAAGAAGACCTCGCGAGTGCAGTGAAAACTTTTTGCACAACTTCAATTATAGAATTTCGTAGACTTTTTTGTCGTCGGCGATTTCCGATTGGGGGGATTTCCGTATTTCCTCCAAAAATGGGGGAATTTTGCTGCAGTGCCAGTTCGATGTCCCGAACAGAGACGTCACGTCCGTCTATCTTGAAAAACTCTTGACATCGGGTCATATTTCTAATTCTTGTTTAGAATGGTGTACCGAAATGTTCTACCAAATATATTCAGAATCTGCCGGTAAATGGCGCCGCAGCAAAGTTCCCCCTTTTTGGGGGGAAATATCCCTCCAATCAGAAATCAGGTTTTTATCAAGATTCGTTAAAATTCGTAAATTCGTTTTTTGTGTTAAGGCAGAGACTTTGTTCGCTTCGCTCATCGGTCAATTAAGTGTTACCATAAAATGTAATCTGTAACTTTGAAACTTAGATGCATCTTATGACACTACTGTTTTTTTTTTCAATTTACTGCTCCTCATACTCGTATATCATGCTATATATGCCTATTTGCGGTACCTTTAATTAGCTTAATATAACACCTGTTACTTAACCGCTAGCTGTTATATAGTTAACCTAAAAGAATAAAATAAATAAATAAAATATTAAGCCAGATTTAGTGTGGATCTCTGTGTCTAAAATGAATAGATTTTCATTTAATTTTGATACATACCTGCTTTAACCCAAACAAAGTTTACCTCCTCTCCTGTGCAGTCGCGTAAATAACAAAGTATGCGTAGGTACTACTATCGCAATAGCATATTTTTTTCATAAAAAGTAGGTAAGCTTTCAATCCCATTGTAAAAGCTTAACTTAGCATCTGACTGAAATTTGGTATTCCTCTAGTCTTTATGTAAAACTGTGATACGGCAATGTCGTTTTGTGAACCGCGGGCTACATTGAATATTGCTTCAGTGAGATATTAAACTCTTTGTAGTTCACACAATGGATGCACAATAATGCAGGGATACTCGGTGGTGGACAGTATTCGTAGTTTGAAGAATTTGAAGTTTGAAGAAGTTGAATTAGCTGCAGCTTCTTTTATTTCCATAACAGGTTGAGGGAAATGTCTTCAACAGTTTTGATAGAACATAACATTTATTTGTACAAAGAAATGGAAAACACGTTAACACTAACACAGACCAAATGTATCATAATCATCAGCCAGAATAAGTACACTGCTGAAAAAATTTCTCCCCTTAACGGGGTTGCTCAACCATGATTGGCAGGTGGCTTGGGAATGGGTATTTTCCAACAGACGATTTAATAGTTTTTTACACAATGACCCAGTAGATGGCGCTAGCAAACAATGTAGTGATAAAAAGCGAGTTGCCAACTGCCATCAAGTTAAGTCAGTCACTGTCGCCATTCTCTATGACTGTCACAGAGTACTATCGGTACGAATGTTACCATCGCAGACCTAGTCTAGTGTTTTGTGACTACATACGTATTACTATTTGCAAATTTTAAACGCACGACGGATCACACTGACTTCATTATTTGTCAACGCTATCTATAACAATCTTTTAGTAATGTTTGTTTGAGCTGTCAGAAAATCCACCATTGCGTAACACTCACCTTCTTCTAAAAGTACACTACTGCTCGCCCTCCGGTGGTTTTGGTCGCTGTTTTCAGACAAAGCCGGCCATATAAAATTAACCAATAATTCTAAATAGTTACTTATTTTCCCCGCATAATATTTATTTTGTTATAATTTTAGTAATTTTTTGTAGCTCTTTTTTGCCCTTTGTTCAGCTGTGGACGTCTTCAGGCTGTTGATGATGATGATGGCGATATTGTTACTGATTTTTGAGAAGCGGGCCACTAAGCAACTGACGAGCGACTTTTATCGTCACTTTGTTATATTTTAAAAATAAGCTACATTTTTAAAAATATTTTGTTCATATAGTTACATAAAGTACCTACCAAAAAAAAAATGTACCGGGATCTTTTAAAAACTGGAACTGGCAAATGCGCAAGAGTACAAACAACGCTCACGTTTCAAAATAGGAACGCTGTCTACGTGGCGACATTCGCTTTATTAAACCAACGCTAAGCTTGAAGCGGACGTCGCCGTCTCGCCGGACAGTGAGCACTGTAATGGAAACGAGAAGTGGCAGCGTAATACCACAGAACAGCTAAGAGCGCGCTACTACGAATTTGATCCGAAGATGCTGGATTTGTCACGTTTATGCTGACTTTATAAGCTGAAACTGGTATTGCTAGTTAGTACTACTTTCTTTTATAGTCTGTTTTTATATATTTAAAGCTTTCATTACTCTGGCGAGCGAAATTCATGCGCGAGTATAAGTAAAAAATAAATAAAAAATACAACGTTTTGTTTATTTCATTACCGTGAGCCTTGTTAAAAAAAACTGGAGTGAAATTAAATAACCCAGCATCATTCGTACCTTAAAATTTATCTTCATCAAAAAAAAACTCGCAGTTCAGCTTGCTGACTATCACAGTCATATTCAAATGCAAGTAACACAAAGATAGGAGCGAGTTCTAAAATCAATTTCAAATATTTCCATCTGACCGCAAATTCTATCAACACCAAACTTTTCACGTTCACATCCCGAGAGTCTGCCAACTCTTCATCCCGCTCTAATCAGTATTCAGGGCGCATCTAGTTTTCCTAAATCTGTGCTATTCCTGTCTCTCTCCTGGACGACTTCCTACAGTTGCAGTTACCACGTAGGAAAACTGGTTCATATTGTTCCATGTTGAATAAAATGAGGCTTCATTCTGCTATCGTGTAATGTCTTGATGTTTCCTTCTAGAATATCATGCTGCCAGCGGGGATTACAGTTTTGAATGCAAATACAAAAATGTTGAAATAGGCAAATTGTTTTTGCTCCGGTTTGTTTCCTTGATCCTAGAGCCCCCGGTCAAGCACCAAGGTAAGTCACCTTTTAGAGGGTATAATCCCACATATCCCGCCAAAACCCAAAACAGTCGGGTAGATTGAGAAGATTTCCCTAGTTAACAAAAAATAAGCTTTTTTATTTATCAATATTTAAAACTAATTCATCGTGTATCTTTTGTAATGTTTTAATATTCGCGAGAACTAAAAACAAACAAATAGTTTGTCGCAAAATTGTGACTAGAATGCAGTTGTTATTTACGTTTTTAGATTTTTTTGAAAGACAACCTTGAAAGCATTTTCATTTCAAGTTGCAAACAAAATTCGCAAAAACATTTCTTTTTCAGAAAGATTTTCAAATAAACGTTTCGTATCAGTCCGTTAATAAGCTGTAATACTATAAGCTTCGGCGTTTAATACAATACGAAGGTACTAATGTGCTCCAAAGCTAGGATTACCCCTCAACTAATGACTATATACAGATAAAAAGAAAATGTTTATTATAAAACTCACCGAGAAAAGCGAAACTCTTTTAATCTAATACGATTTTATGCGCTTAATTTTATTCCTCGCTCTTATCTGTCCATATATTGCTCTTTACGAATAAACGCTAAGCCAATTTTAATTTTGCAGGTAAATCTTTTCTAAGGTGAAAACGAGCTTTTTTCGTATACAATTTTTTTTTAATTATTGGACAAAACTGCGAAGTGGAACAGTCTGATTTATTTAGGGCCCTTACCTCGAGTTTCTGAAACGTATGTTAACTTTGACAACATATTATTTCTAATGCTGCCTTTGTCTGGCACCAAACAAATGACAAAAACAGGAATAGACTTAATATGTATTGTCAAAGTTTGTTAACGTTTCAGAAACCAGGTTAGTCGCGTTGACAGTTTTCGAGATCAACATAGAATTAAAAACCACTAATTGTGAATTGCGATTAATATATTTTAAAGAAACTGGCGTCTATATAACTTCTAAATTAATAACTAATTTACTTTCTCCAGTTTAAAAAATAAACTAAAATCTTAGTCTTTTTTACCCGACTGCCCAAGAAGGAGGGTAATGTTTTTTTGTTTCGATCGTCAAATTAAAATAATTATATCAAACAAATAACTGGTCAAAATCATGTAGGACTATGATTAGTAGGGTTCCGTAGACGCGTAGGCCAGTTGAAGTATTACAGTTTTTTTTCCGCTTATCTCAAAAAGTTGTTATCACAAGTTGCCAGAAAGTTTTTAAGAAAAGTTTTTACTAAAATTTTATAAACGCGGAGAATGATAAGTTTCTGAGATGCATAGTTTAGAAATAGCATGGGACTACAGATTGCAAGCTACTTTATCGGTCCAAATTTCAGAAACGGTACATTTGATAAAAATATGGCGTAGGAAACCTCCAACATCATCCCACAGGACGTCCATTGCTGGACATAGGAAAATCTGCTCTTCGTGGAAATCTAAGGCGGAGGCCCTTAGATTTACACGAAGAGCGGATGGAAGCGGCTTGCATCCAGCGCGTTCCTGCGGTCTTTATCAGGTCGTCTGTCCACCTTGTGGGTGGACGTCCTACGCTGCGCTTGCCGAAACTAGTACTTGTAGGAATCCTTACTTTCATTTTAAAAGACCTATTCAATGATATTACACGTGGGGGATTCATTTTCAAAGTCCTTTGCTGTATGAGTATAGACTAATCTGTAGCGATTTATTACACATACATACATACATACATATTATACATACATCGGAGGATTTTGAGAACTGAAAAATCTAGTAAGTAACATTACCATAATGAGTTACTCAATGTCCCTAAATTTTTTCAAGAGTTACCACCGAATACTGAAACGTTTGTTAACTTAATTGTTAATTCTAATACCACCTTTGTCTGGCACTAAGCAAATAACAAAGACAGCAATAGACTTAATATTTATGTCGTCAATGTCAACAAGCGTTTCAGTATTCGGGGGCTAGCTTCAAATCCAAACAAGGAATATGTATTGTAGAATTTCACATTAGAATGGCGTGTTAAAAGTACCTATTTATTCTGTTTAATTATAGACATTTCGACGTAACAAAAGGTAATTTAAATGGACAATGTTATTCTACCCCACATTTGGAAGGTTTTTGTTACCGAGCCTGGGTTCATGTTGCGACTTTTAAATATAAAGGTCCAAGTCATAAGTGAAGCAACTCAAAGTAATAGCGTGAGTTATGACACAGAATTATGCGGGATGGAATGTAATAAGCACCGTGCCAAGTGAGAATTAGCAAAAAACGTGGAGGTTTGGTGTAAAAACTTTGGGTTTTGTTAATGTCTCTGACTCGGGTCACAATTTTTCAGTTGAAAATTTAAGGTAAAAAAACGGAGAAAAAAATACAGTATAATTACAGCTTTTTGCAGTTAGATATATGATACATTTTATTGACTGCTCCGGTGGCTCACTTGGTAGTGAACCTACCTTCTGTGTTTGGGGGCGTGGGTTCGATTCCCATCTGGGACAAACATTCATGTGATGAATATTTGTGTTTGTTCTATGTCTGGGTGTTAATATCTATATAAGTATGTATTTAAAAATATCTATGTAGGTATATCAGTCTCTGGCAGACATATTACAAGCTTTGCTTAGTTTGGGGTCAGATGACCGTGTGTGCAAAAATGTCTCAGATATTTATTTATTTACTCTTGATTTCTCGCGTGTGTTTCTCGCCTGTAGGAATTTATCGCGGGTAGTTACGCTTCAATGTGTGTACTAAAATTAACTGTAGGTATTCAGAGAGCGAGGGTATCTATTTATTTGTTTGTCTTCTCGGAGTGAGTCTTCTTTACATGTTGTACTATTATTTATTATGTGGCTGGGATAGGGGATGGTGTAGAGGTGGGGTATATCATAATAGATTTAAATAGATACTGTCAATAACAAAAACGGTACACAACTAGCTAATAAATCATCAACAACCACCCCTGTAAAAAAAGAAGTCTTAAGGTGCAACGTTTCACTCAGCGCGCGAAATTCAAATTTTCTTGCGTTTGTGTCAATTACAGCTTAATTACTCATCGTAGGTTCATGAAAACTAATTTTGCGATAATAAATATATTGTTTCAAGAAATTACACCAACCAAAAATTTAAGTTGAAAGCTAGTATAAGTACATTTCCCACTAAACCAAAAACCAAGATGAAAATCAGCTTATTGAAATTTGTAGCTAAACCAATCTTGTCTAGGTGATCATTTTACCCGTAATATCTTAAAACAACTTATTTATTGGCGCAAAATTGGTTTCAATAAATCCACGATGAGGAATTAAGCTGCAATTGACAAAAAACGTAAGAAAATTTGAATTTCGCGCGACGAGTGAAACGATGCACTTTAATTAAAAAAAAGCTAAACAATTTAAAATTCTCTTCCAGCTCACATCTCCTCTAAAAGAGAAAATTAGATTAAAGTTTTTCTCACAGTACGCTCATGGCTTAACGCCCGGCTATTTAGCCTAACGAGGGTTGGCAGTGTGGCAACACTAGTTAGGTCACGTAATTGAAACTGTGCGCTGATGAAACTAGATAGAATACGTTGTACTTTTGTAAAACGTAGCTATTTGAAGTCACCCTATCAATTTGTCAATGTCTGCGGCGATTTCAGAATGATCTATCATAAAAATTGGTAAAAAAATATTATCAGAAAATTGTACTAAAATATAGACTGACAAAGTTCTAACAATTACTATAAGGCAAACCACAGCAATTAACCTAAAGTCATGAGCTTTAAGTACTGGCTAAGACAAGTGGAGCGTTGGTCGTCCAGCAGTAAGAATCAAGGATATTCTAAAATTCGTATAAAGAACCAGGACACAAGACCAATGTTGATAAGGGAAAGACGGAAGTCTAAACAGTGGGTTAATAGTTTAATAGACATAAAGCAGTCTGTGTATGATAAGTAAGAATATTTATTTGGACAAAAAACAATTAAGCGAGAAAATTAGGATAATTAGTGTAAGTTTTCGAAATTATTGCTAGTTGAATCTATTTTTAGGTATTTATTGAGAGATACAAAATATTGTACATTTCACTCGACTACGAGAAAATATAAAGAAACAAAATAATAAAAATGAACCTCCTTTTTTCCCGTAGAAAAAGAACAAGCATCGCTTGCGATACACCAGAGCATTTCAAACGACAGAACGAAGGACATCTCAACGGAGACCACATCTAAGATTGGGCACAAAAGTTCCACGGTACTGATTTAATTCCCTTTGATGTTGGACCCATTGAAATGTAAAAATGTCCTCTCTTGATCCCTCCTGTTATGATTTTTTGTGATGGTTTGAAAATAAAAATAGACGTGAGATCAATGGGGCTAATCCGTGTAAAAATATAGGTGGAGAAGGGTTGTAGGTGTTTAAACATAGTCGAGGACCAGCGGGCTTATCCCGTAACTCTGAAAGCGATAGTGATAGTGCGCGAGCGGAACCGCGCATAGTGCGACTAAGTTGGTACGAGTGGGATGGCATGCTCTCGCAATCAGAACGTTTCAAAGTTAGAGAATAAGCCCGTTGATTCGTTGAATAAACCTTTATGAAAATCTCACAAATGACCGACAGATAACGCACTAACTAAACTAGAAGCTAGTTTTTTTTCATAGACAAGGTTATTTGTCAACAACATATCGGAGGCATTAATATTCCTTATGTTCTTTCTACTTAACTTTTGTTCCACGACATTTTACTAAAACTTAAAATTCACCAAAAAAAAATCTTTGGTTAGCACTACATTACGGGTGGAATAGCCAATTTATATCCTGGAAAAACAAACCATTTCTCCTCAAGGTCCTCAAGCTCAAGCTCAAGCTGCCTGTTTTTTTAAAACATTTGTTACCTCAGAACTCCTTCATTTATAAACCGATTTGGAAAGTTATTTTTTCCGCTACTCGTAATTAGAACTGATGCAGAAGACCAAAGATGGCCACAGGAACTCTTCATCGATACTTATTTAGGATACTGATAAGCAATAACATGTCAAACCACAAAAAAAAATTTTTTTTTTTTTAATGATACAGAACGCTTCTTTGTCAGCCAAAGAAGCGTTCTGTATCATTAACAAAAAAAATTTTTTTTTTAAATTGTGCCTTGGCATGTTATTGCTTATCAGTATCCATTATTTTCAAGGGTAGCACCAAGATAATCTGCGACCATCACGAAGCATTTTTAAATAAATACATGGTTCTGATGAAGACGGATTTTTATTAATAATTATTAACATTTATCTTTATTCTGAGTTGCTAACTTCAATTTTGTTTGAAAATCTGCCTTCGGTTATTTTTAACCGCCATTCAAAAAAAAGGAAGGGGTTCTCGATTAGACTGTTTTTTAAATAAATAAATATTAAAAACTCGGTCCAGTAACTTCTATAAATTGATCAAACCTTCCAAATTTATTTTCCTCTCATTTCACGGCTATGAGAATATCACATTACACTCCTCACTAGCTCACAACAAAAGTATTGACAATAACAAACGACTTTTCCACTCTGAAACAGAAAATCCACCATAAGTCATGTACGAGAATACGGAAATGAGCTCGTATACCGTAAATTTGCCGACCAAAAAAAGTATTTTTTTATGGGAATTATTTATTTGCACATCAGAAATACTTAACGTGCATCAAATGAATATTTCCTTAATAAATGTTAAAATTTATTTATACTAATCTCGGTAGTGGTTACACATTTGAGCCGTTTGTTTGTGCCGCTGGAGTTTGGAGATTAGTCCTAGGGGGCCGGGGAGCTCATCTTATTTTAAAAAACTTATCATTACCTATCAGAGCGCCTGGTTGACGCAACCCGTGACGAAAATACTGGCGTTTATTTGGCATAACGCATAAGCATTGCCATTGAGCGTGGTAATGCCGCCAGCATGCTGGTACGCTGCCAACTGAACAGGTCATCACATCTGGATTATCTTTAGATCTTTAACGGTTTCTGGGTAATCCAACTTTTTATTTTTATGTAGTAGGCTAAGTAATTCAGGTAGTTGTAGTTTGTGCTTATTTTGTTTAGTTATTAAAGGCACTTGGCCGATAAAAAAATATTTGCACCCAAATTATTCTGCATTTGCAGACTAAAATCAGATTGTCAGTAGGTTAAAAGTTCACTATCGACTTCTGTGAAGTAACACAGCGTGTTGTGCATTTCTCCTTGCAAATGCTTTAAACGTTTTATATTGCAAAAAATAGTTTTCAGATCATTTAAATAGGTAATATTCAATGCCCTTTAGGTGAATACGAAAAGAAATGGAGGTCTCGCTTCGCACTTATGGGGTAGGTTTTTTTTATAAAGACACAGTACGTTCCCGCCACAGACATGTTTTTTATTTTTTCATTGAATACTTTTTGAGGTGTGGGCATTTTTTGTCGTTGACATATTATATTTATTTAGTATGAACTTGGGGTTTTTTGGTGTTCGAATAAATAGCATCTTTTTGTGTTTTCTGCTTCTTCACGGGTGAGTGGTGGTCTCTTTGTTTAAACGTTACTGCTCAATGGTTCTATGGAATGATTCAGAGCCATTGTCTTGCGAACGACTTTACTGTATGACTTGTTATGGGAACCGAATGATGTTGTTTTTCTTCCTCGTAAATACTAACTGTGTTAGTAATATGTTCAATTCCTTGAGATATTCCCTTTATAAAAATATTTGTCTAAAAATGGGGAATCGAATAATTCACAGTCAAAATTTTTGTTTGATTAAGTACACTCCGACCAGTATAAAGTTAACGGTGGAAATTTGAGGAACTACACAAGTTTTTACCCCACTGCCCAAAATTGAGGGTAGTTTTTGTGTTTGTATGTATATTTGTTTTTTCCTGTAGCCTGAACGGCTTGACCGATTTTAACGAGTGAGATATCGTTGGATTCCTCGTTACGTCCGAAGTGACTTTTGCTACCAGGTATATTGTTTTTCTTTCTTTTTTTGTATAATTGTTAGCCGCAAGCAAAATACTAAAAAAAAAATACGTAGTTACCCTTAATTTAGTCAATAAATATGTTCAAATTATTGGTGAGTACTTAATATTTATTAAAACTTAAATAACCTCGCATGGCTTACTAGGACTTTATCAAGCATCATCATCATCATCATCAGCCATAAGACGTCCATTGCTGAACATAGGCCTCCCCCTTAGAGCGCCACACCAACCGACAACGGGCCACTTGCATCCACCGGCTGCCCGCGACTTTCACAATGTCGTCGGTCCACCTAGCCCCTACCTACGCTGCGTCTTCCGGTTCGTGGTCGCCACTCAAGAACCTTTCTTCCCCACCGGTTATAAGTTCCTCGAGTGATGTGGTCAAGTGAGCTATCAAGCATAATAGTTGTCTAATATGCCTGGCTAAAGTCTAGCCACTCCGCTATCAGTACACACAAATCGACAAACAACAATAAAACATTTATCCCTATCCTTTCAACCCCGATCAAAGGAATTTTCGTACCAAGGCAAACTATCAAAACATCACAAGTTAGAAACATCACAAGTTGCAGACATTACAAGTACAAGATCTTCTTATTCGAACATACCTGTCAGTTTGTTGTTTCAGGAAACTTTCTCAAAGTACGGCTCGGCATCAAAGCTGGAGTTATTGAAGGGTAAACTTGGGGAACTACTGGATATATTGACAGGCGCTGGAAATGGAATATTATTTTTTTGGAGCTCTAGCCTGTAATGTGATAGTCGTCTTCTCATAACGGCTTTCATGGGCGGTCTCATCTGTGCATTTTAATATTTTTTGAAGATAAATCTCACCAAAGGGAAAAATTGTCTTTAGAATAACAATTCCAAGCAATTTTATTTCCTATTTCAACGAAGAAGAAGGAAAGACAGTTAATTTTTCGAGTTTTTTTTCCGTTTTCCTGCTCCAAAACGGATAAATATATATAAATGTAAATATATAACGTGAATATTGCTATAAATCATTATAAATGGTAGAATCCATAAAATCAAATGAGAATCTAAATATTTGATTATTTTTAAGGATCTAGATAGATAGATAAAAAGTCGTGGTAGCTCAGTGGGAGAGCGCTCGCCTCACATTCGTGAGGTAGCGGGTTCGAATCCGTACCAATGAGTTCTTTGGAACTTACGTACGGATATACCACTGGCTTTACGGTGCAGGAAAAAAATCGTGAGGAAACCTGCATATTTCCGGAGAAGAAATTCGATGGCGTATGTGAATCCGCCAACCCGCACTGGGCCAGCGTGATGGACTTGGCCTAATCACCCTTCGAGAGTAGGCTGATATCCCAGCAGTGGGATGTTTAAAGGCTGATATAGATAGATAGATAGATATAATTAGATAACTCTTTATTGTTCACACCAGAAATAACATACAAAAGAATATCTAAAAGATCTAGAACACAGGATCACTTCGTTTTCCGTCTATCTGTCAAGACCATTTTTGTCATGAACGCGTGAAAGTATCTATTTGAAATTAATATCAAACACTGTTTACGGGCCCTTGGTCACTTCCGTGTGAACTACTAGTTAACGAGCGAAGCGAAGGTAATCTACGAGTCTAAGGGAGTACTAAGGAAGTTTACGAGAAAACAATTCTATGTTATTTGTCCGACATGTGAGTGAGTTACATAAGCCATTGATGCGACCCTTTTTTTTTTTGGCTTGTGTGTCACACTGTACATGTGTACATTTTGTAGAGTGTCATTCATTATTTTTTATGGAACAGTTTTTTTTTCGCGATTTCAGGGTTGCTCCCGTAGTCAAAGTTGTTCATAAAGATGAGTACATAGATACCTATCAATATTGTCACATCAGAAACACTCTGTATATAAAAGAACAAGCCCTTTTCTAGGAGTGAAATTTAAAAACATCATTACCAGTCAGAAGACGTCCACTGCTGAACATAGGCCTCCCCCTTAAAGCGCCACACCGACTGACGACGTGCCACTAGCATCCCATCGGTTGCCCGCGACTTTCACAATGTCGTCGGTCGTCGGTCGGTGGGCTTGCCTACGCTGGGATCCTATTCCTGTGCGCTAGAGATTATCTCGGTCACTCTCACTCCCATTAAATTCTAAATTAGAGAGACAGTGATCGAGATAATCTCGAGCACACAGGAATAGGATCCCTGTTCCTAATTTAAACTTCGAAATTTCACTTCTAATGGGGTAAAATGGTTTATATGGGGAAAAAAACATGCTACGCCATTTTTCAAATAAATCAATCCCTAAAGAGATGAAAAGGATTTTCATTTACGCCTATATGCGAGCGAAGCCGTGTGGGCATGCTAGTGATTAATTTTAGCGACCAATGTTAATTGAAACCATCTGCGAAAGATAACATCAAGAGTGGGATTCACTCAAGGGTCACTTAAGTGTCATCAAATAGGTAGCAATAACAGATAACTCCTTATATATTTAGCACTCAGGACGCACTACGATCGGTCAAAATACAAATATAAATCAGTTCAATTAAAACACTCGCAAGAATTTATAAGAGTGAGTGAAATGAGTAAATGTTTATTCCGGTCACTCACTTATTATCTACATTTTCACTTTGCCATGAAATAGCCAATAGGAGACTACTTTTTTTTATTTTTTTATTTATGGAATTTGGTGACGAGACGAGCAAGCGGCTCACCTGATTAAGCTTAACGCTTGCCCATAACAGTTGAGAGCTACCCTGAATTTTGAACTTCAACAGTTCAAACCATGCGCGGCAATGCACTGCGCTCGTCACCAAGAGATATTAATGTTAAATCTATATGTACCCAGTAATTACGCTGGAAACATTGTCCTTCAATCTGGAACACGCTAATGTTTGCACATTACTGCGTGGCGGTTGAATTACTAGCAAAAGTGTGGTACTTTCCCAGCCAGATTCTGCAGAAGAGTTGTACCACTACTTCAGGCCTTAGCCCAATCCGTGCAATCCGTGCTTTCCTTCAAATTGTATATATTTTGTATGTGGTGTTATGTGGTACGTATAAATCAGACTACGCTAAATTTTTTATAAAACATCTACGATAAATTTTACTAAGCTAAAAGTATTTTATTATGAAAACTGACGTGGTTTTGATACATTTTGTTTTAATAAAACGGGAATACTCACGTTAAATTGAGTCGGTTATTCCGACTATAGTTTCGATCACATTCGGTGACCTTTATCAAGGAATGCTCAGCGAGACACGCGCGCGACCTCGTCTTGCCTTGCCGTCTTGTCTTTGGTCTTCTACTAAAAGTACCTTAATCGCAGGCACAACAAAACTGCTCATACTCTGAAGACTGATCAAATCAAATGAAATCATTCATTGATAACACCCAGTTACACGTCACATTACATTACATTAATAATTGACAATACAAGTTTAATAATAATAATATAAATTTAATTAATTCCATTAATAATTGTCAATATAATTTTAATAATAATAATAAAAGAAATTAAATTAAGAGTCGTTTTACTTTAAATAATTTCTAATGTCGTAGAACAGGTTATCTTGTAACCAAGCTCTCAGCTTGGTTTTGAAGCACGCGGTGGAGGGCGCATATGATCGCAGATGATCTCAACAAAAAAAAACGCAGTCACAAAAAAGTATGCAAAAATGCTGAAATGTATAGTAGGGTAGGTATTTGCTTTTTTTTACTCAATAACGTACACGTACCGTTTCTCTGTGTGATTATTCTGCCAATTTGAATAACACAATTTTTCAAAAAAAAATTGTAAATTTGTAGTAGATTTAAGTGCTTTCAAGTACATGGTAATACTTTTTAATGTTTTATACAAAGCTTTGTATTTGTGTCGCAAATAAAGATTATCACATTAATTTGTCACTAATATCCTGCTTAATTTCAGGATAAAACTCACCAAATCTCATCCCGAAAAACACGTTCGGATTGTCCAAGAGCGTAGTGCCGAGGTTATTGGACCCATTTCCTTACAGTCTTATATCACGTACCTACATGTTTCATACGCGTCACTCCGGATTGACATCTTCGTACTGAATAACATAGATATAAACAGTACCTTGGCTCACTTTTTATCTTCGGAGATCTTTGCTAAATTGGGTATAATGGTAAATATAATATAAATATTGGTGGACGTTTTTCACACACAGCGCCATCACCACACTACAAAACTAAGCACCAAACTAAGCAAGCTTATACTATGGGAACCACATAACTGATAGAATACATATTTTTTTTGTATATACATAAATAGAATACATAGAAACACCCAAACAAATAACAAACATCCATGTTCATCACACAAATGTTTGTCCTGGGTGGGAATCGAACCCACAACCGAGAAGAAATCGGAAATCGGCTCAGAAGACGGAAATCCATCCACTGAGCAACAAGGCTAGTCAATCAAATCAGTAAATAATAAATCTGTACAGCGAAAAGCTTTGCGTATATATATATATTTTTGTAATATACCAGTTGTAGTGCTGTTTTCCATACCAGTGAAATATTGACATTCTCGTGTGTAGCACTCAAGTGCTCGAGTACGAGAAACGGAGCAAAAATGAAACGTCGGAAAGTCGAAACGTATTTCGAGGCCACTTGTTTTCGTCTTTTACATAATAATTTCTGAAGCTATTTGACTACACTAGCCATAGGCATAAATAACTTCGTAAGGACGGAGCAGATTAACGATTTACAATGGTACAGACTCAGTGGTGCTAAGTGCAAGCAAGTATACGTCACACCGCAGTGATTTCAGGCGCAAGCCGATTTTGTTGATGTGCAGCCATTATCGTGCTTCACTTTTTTAGAGCCACAGACACATCTCTATCTCACACGCATAGACACGCTTCGCGACGACATAGTTATTGTCTATAGACTCTACATCATAACTACTCCCACTTTAGATAGATAAATAACATATTTATATTCTGGACTTGCAGTGTTTTGATTGCCGCTTCTAGAAATTTAGCTCTATGATTGGAAAATTATTGGAAATTTTTCCTTAACCTTCGATAAGATATTATTTGATCTAAAGTTAGAAACTAGATTTAATTTAATTACGAGTAGAAATTGATTGCTGAAAACACCATTGGAACAATAACCTATTGGAACCTAGACGATGATTGGAACAACAAGATACTTATTGAAAAACTAAACATCATAGCTAATATCAAAAAAACCAAAGCGAAGCTCTCTGCCTGGATGTTTTCCGCGTTATCACGGCTAAGTGGCTGAATTGATAAGGAGTCACACACACACACCCACACATACACAAATACACCCCCCAACGCACAACACCCATACACCCTAACAATTTTACAAAATTTTATTTATTTATTTGTACTTACTGTACTTACATATTTTTTTTCTCTTTTGTTGTCGCTGGTGTCTTTAAGTTGTCTCTAGTGTAAAGTTAGACTATATCTTATTTTCTTTTTCTTTTTCGATACGAGTTATTTTTTTCTTTAACCCTTAAACTATGTTTTTGCTCATAGAGGTTCCCACAATACGGGCCTTGAGCCTAGTGTGGGGCTGCAGGATAACCTTGGATTATGTAATCTACTGTCACTATCGATAGGCATTTTTATGCACACAAATTTTGTATCCAAATAATGTAACGTTTCTATGGCAAATAAATTTTAATTTAATTTACTTACTTTAGTTCGTGTATATCACAAAGATGGACATAGGATCCTTTTATCCACACGAACAAAGCCGCGGGTCGCTAGTATCTTAAAAATTAACGAGTAATAAAATAGATTTTCTTTACTACGTATGTTTTTTGTTTATTTTGAAATTTTAACAATAATAAGTTCGCTTAAATTTAATATTTATTTTTTACATTAAACATCCCTGGGGTAAAAAGTAAGTAAGTAAAAAAGTAATCTTTTTTGGGGTAAAAAGAATCCTCTGTCACGTAAAAAACACGTCGATTCTTTTTTCTTTTGTTGCGTGAAAGAAGAACAAACAAACCTCCACGAGCATCACTTGGAGGATGCCACGTCGACCATTTTATAATTATGAAAATAAACTTAATCAAAAAATTATTAAGCGCCATCATGAGCCGATATAGTTTTCAAAGTTTGCAAGCTGAAGTGGCAATGGGCAGGCCACATTACTCGAGGAACCGATAACCGGGGGAGAAGAAAGGCTCTTGAGTGGCGACCACGAACTGGAAGGCGCAGCGTAAACAGGCCTCTGAATAGATGGACCGACAACATGTGTAAGTCGCGGGCAACTGGTGGATGCAAGTGGCACGTTGTCGGTCGGTGTGGTGCTCTAAGACTAAGGCCTATGTTCAGCAGCGGACGTCTTCTGGCTGATGATGATGATCATGAGCCTCTCATCTATTCTAGACATTGGTCTCCATTTGCTTATGTTTCACCTTGGTTCATTACCAGATACCTCAATTCACGTCGTGTTGACTTTCGGGCTGTTATTGATCTAGACGAGTAAATAACGCGTAATTAAGTTAAGTATCGCTTACAAAGCTACTCGAATAAATTACTGCTGTTCAAACACAGTCTGCTGAATTATTCGCCAATCGAATAAAATAATTACGGACTAGTAGGTATACCCAGGTACCTACTACTATCATTTATTATAATTTTGTATACATATTTACAATTACAAATATATATATATATATATATATATTTTTTTTTTTTTTTAAATGTTATTGTGTTTTATGTGGCAGTGCGTTGCGAATGTGGATACCGCGACAAACTTACAGTAGTTTTGCGGTGTTCCATTTCTTAAAAAATATATGTAACTGTGTAATGAATACTAAATAAAAAAAATAAAAAAAATATAACAGACTACCTACCTACTTAGAATTAAAACAACTTAAATTATAAACAAAAATAAACAGATACAAAAACCTAATTTACAAGCCTTTTGGTGAAGGGAAAGGTGACCAGAATGCTGCTAAGTTTTTGCCCAAACCCCAGCATAGGTCCCAGCATTATGGTCATTCGTAGTCTCCACCGAACGTTTGGCCAAGTCCCTATACAAGTCGTGGATAGCCGGCTTCCACGGAACTAATCTTTTCTTATCTTCTTTTCTGTGGTCTTAATCCTAAAGAAACAAAAGATGTACGTCCGATCTAAATAACCATACTAGTTCATCATGTATACCTAGGTTTATATCACGAATACGGATGAACTAATACTAAAAGCCTACCGCGTACGTACTAAATACTTACGCGTACAAGCGTATCCCCAGAGTGCCTAGTGCGAGTTTTTCCAAATACGTTTACTAAGGGTGTCTACACATGGCCCGACCTGACATCGTGTGAAAGGGACAGCTAGATTTGAATTTCACGGGAGCAAAAGAAGCAAACTATTAAGGTTATGGCTTCTCCCTTTCGCTTCCCCAGAAACTTATATATAGCCATCTCTTTCAAGCGATGTCGGGTCGGGCCATGTGTAGACACCCTTACTCCTACTTTAGTAAAAGCAGTGCCGCCTAGATGACGCTAGACGGCGCTGCTCTTATTTCATACATATTATAGTTAGGTAAACCCAATTACAAAAACACGTACTCAGCACTCAGAAAATCGACACAGGGATGGCGTGACGACATCCAAAAATTTTGCGTCAACACCTGGAGCTCTATTTTTGAATCGTGTGATTTTGCACGAAAATATCATGCGAAATAACATATTTTCTATTGATAGTAAAAAAATGGTTCAAACCACTCGTTGTACCGCTACGATAAATATGCGTACTGGCGTTTGAACCAATTGTATATTTAATATATCTATATAATTATATAAAAAAAAAAAAAAAAAATATGTTAATAGTATAATTATAATATTAATTATTAATTATAATAATATTATATAAATATAATAAAAGAAGCCTTTTTCTAAGAAGACCAAACAAAACGCTTCTGACAGAGATGTGAAGTTTGAACCCAATATTCCTCAAATGATCTACGTAAACAATAAGAATAGATATTGCGAAATTCATATTTTTTTATTAATTCCAAGACTCATGTTTGTTTTAAACATTTCTACATCTTTTCTTGTCCATAACAGTTCAGACCACCCAGAATTTTGAACTTCAACGGTTCAAAATTATACGCGGCAATGCACTGCGCTTGTCACTCTGAGATGTTAGATGTTAAATCTCTGTATGCCAGTAATTACGCAGGAAACATTGCCCTTTAATCCGGAACACAGTAATGCTTGCACATTACTGCTTGGCGGTTGAATAACTGGAAAAGTTGTGGTACTCCCCAGGCGGACTCTGCAAGAGAGCCCTACCACTACCTCATTAATGTGCTGTTCATTTTCAAGTTAATCATTTTTGCCTGAAAATGCTAAGCCGTAAAGAAAATTGGATTTTTTTCTACTAGTTTGTAGAGTTTTTGATTTATTAAGAGTTACCGGCAGTTCATTTTAAAGTCACCGGATGAAAAGTTCGAAACAGGCTTAGATATTATTTTTAGGTTATTTAGTAACGCGAGCGAAGCGGCGGGCACAAGCAAGTGTTAAATAAATATGTTTTGAAATCGAAATTGATACTGAATTGATAAATTGACTTTCAAACAGATAGATAGATAGATAGATAGATAGATTAACTCTTTATTGTTCACACAAATTTTACATAATTTATAAACAGACTTTAAAAAGTAGTGTAACAACTGGCGGCCTTATCGCTGAAAGCGATCTCTTCCAGGCAACCATAGGATGGAGAGGATTCATAGAAGAGGTAGAAGACGGGGTGTGCAATGATGTAGATTACATCATTTTGGCAGCATTTTGATATGTTTAAAATAGCTAGACACAACACCTAAGAAAGTGTTTCAAAACCGCAAAATAAAGTTATCGTCATGGATTTCCAAAATTATCTACAGGTTATCTTACTTAACACATTACAAAGTAACTTGTCGCCTTCTGACATACTTCATGTTCCCCGTGAGTCCACTTTTACTACGCCAGGTGGGCCATTTTTTGCGCGGCGTCCTTTTTCGGCCCGTTTATTTCAGTCACATCGCAACCCTTAGGGACGTTAGACCCGCTTTTAATGGTTACTCGTAAACACCTACATAAATGAGCAATCTAAATAAAAGTGTTGAAGTACTTGTGCACGTGTTATGGCATTTTAACTAGTGTTTGCGCTTATCATAATGGAGCAAGTTTTAGTGGAGCCAAATACGTTTTATTTTATACGCTCTCTCGATAGATTAATTATTAATAAAATAAAAAATAAATAAATTACGTACTAATTTCGTAAAAAAATATATAAACTTTTTTTTTTTCTTTTGTGTAGTTCCACGGACTCCGAGGCCTGTGCCCTTTGTAAACTATTACTGATATAATATAAGACTAATAGCATCACGAGAGGAAAATCTACTATACTGTTCACGAGTTGACGCATGTGCCAGCCATAGCTCTCCTCAACTATATTGGAGGGAAGAGGGCGACCCGCCACATGACGCCGCCGCAAGAAGATGCCTTTTTGTGAGCGTGAATGTTCTGAGTATACACACAATACTTACAATACTTGTTCTATTATAAAAAAATTGCTGCTCTTCTCTCTTCTGGCTACGAACATGGATGATTTGCACGAGTAACAACAAGTCAAACCAGAAAAATGTCCAAAGGAAAGGTCTATAGTAAAAATGTCTAATTATAAAAAAAACCAAAAGTAAACAATTCCAATAATATAAATGCCTAGAAGTAAACATGTTCATCAATAAGTTGTCCAAAAGCCAAAATGACGACATATAAAAATGTCCAAAAGTAAAATTGACGAAAAGTATCACGTCAAGTGTAAATAGTTTTCAGTCCAACACCGGCCAGTTCTAATATAATAGAAAACTAAAGTGCCTAATTCTCTAAATAATATTGAAACTAAAAATTAGTAGAGCGTATAATTTAGCAGAAAGTTTCACGAGGTTTCAACAGCTTTATCGTTTTTAACAATTTCTACCAGCAAGAAATAGTACAAATATTTTACCATGGCTCAAAGAAGATAATTACAGACGTACGGCACTCCTTTGTTCCTATATATAAGACATCTAAGTAGATACTATATGATACAAGTCTAACCCTTTAGCCCTTTGCTGGAGGGTCTTTACGGAAATGCTTCGAATTTCAGGCACCGATTTATTCCAAAAGCAAAAAATGTATGGCGAAGGTTCGAAAATATTTTGAAAGAATGGACGTATATACCAATGGACTTGTAGTAACGATGATCACTTTCTTTATCCTATAAACAACAAATACTGACCTATTTATACTTCGTTACATCAAATACTTCGTTATTGCATTAATGTTTTTTTTTTGCTGTTTTATTGAATAAGTCAGAATAAAGATGATGAGCTATGAAAAGGAATTCTTTACCAGTGTCTGTGTTTCTAAATACAATATCTATCCTTAAAGCGTGATCTATCCTAGACTGCACCATTGCTCAACGTCAGACAGGATGTGGTCAAACGTAAAACTATTTTGTTTTTTTTTTTAAAAAACGAGCCTTTTTTTTGTGTGCATTTTCTTAATAAACTGTAGCAAATAAATATGCTAGTTTGTACCTTATGAATTTGAATACAAATTAATACAACAAATGACGCTACGATGAACGTAAGGAGTTTCTTTACCCTGCTTTCTGGCAATTAAAATTCAATTTGTTTTACATAATAAAAAATAAAAAATATAATTAACGTGTTCTTCAGTGCGCACACATTTTTGAGTGCGCGTCCAGCGATTTATAGGTTTAAGTGTTCAGGTTTTCAGACCCCCGACTTTGGTATTTCATACCTTTTGCCCATAGTTGAATTTTCATGAATATTTTTATAACTATTTGCATACACAATAACCCAGTTTACTTTCATACTTGCCTCGATTATTCGCAACCTCGCGGTGTTATACAGGTTTATAGAATTTGGTCAATTGTGATCGATGTTTGGTTGATTTTAGCTTTAATGTTTATTCTATTTTACAATGAAGGCAAGTAATTACGTAAGCAAGTAATTTTAATATAAAACTATAAGCTATACGTATATGTATACGTATTGTGTATTACTACACGTATATTAAGTATTACACGGAAAATATACCTGTAAGGTTTCCAAAATTAATGCGTTTGTATATGACTATTGTAGACGACAGTAAAATAAAATTCGATGAAATTAAAAATATCATTGTTACGTCATTAATTAAGCAGGTAAAATATTGATATTTTCTCCAGAACATATTTAAAAAAACTGAATATATTTCACTACAAACATTGATGTGTTTTGAGACATTTTGCTTTGATATCAAAATTGCCGTGGTATTTGTATTATGCGACTCAATTTCACGCGAGTGTTTCCGTACAATTAACAAGAAACCCGAAGAAATTTCGTTTTATAAATTACTTAACATGGTAATGAGAAATCAAACCACTATGATCAAAAGCTTTCTTCTCGACGAACTTCCCAATCAACCACTTATTTTTAGATAATGAAACCGTCTTATAAGGGGACGAAAATACTCACTTGGATCAGAAAATCCTTTTCATAACACTGAAAAATTCTAGTCAATATTCACTTTCCAAATCACGCCAAAAGAGAAATAGGCGTATTTTGGTCACTAGCACTTTTTTGTTTTTTAGCACGTCTGATACGAGGCGTACTATTTTCGTAGTGAAAGTTCGACGGGTAGCGCCGGCGATACGTCCTACACCCACGGCGGTAGGGACGAGACTGAAGACTGAGGGAGCGAGCTTGGAAGCTTGGTGACGGTTCGTTGCATACAGTTGCACATTCGAGGTGTTATAGAATAGGAGAAAGCTCTTTTCCCCAAGTTTCAAGTTAGATGATAGTTTGGTTTTTCTTCTTGGTTTTCCTAGTTTTTTTTTTTTAAATATAATTTTACAACTTCGGGCCATGTATTGGTATTCGCATTGTTCGTAGCCATGGTCTTACGACGAGTTGTGGCGAATTTGGTTTGGCAAAAAGATTTACGACGTATGACGTACGTAATAATAAATCATTTATAGGCAAAGAAACATATATTATGCAATAACAATTTATTTAACTAAGTATAGTAAGCTAATATAGAGTGCGGCTTAAAATGCGCTCACAGTGCAAAAACCACAAACATTTCTAACGATCGGTTTAAATTCTAGTCAAGCGATTGGGGTTTGTAACTAGAAACTGCCGTGAGTTTATAAATCCCAATGCAATTAAGCTTCTCTACACCGCGCTTATCAGGTCCAAGATAGAAGCAAGTTCTGTTATTTGGAGTCCCTATGAAAATAAATATGCACTTATGTTGGAGAAGGTACAGAGGCGGTTCCTACGGTTTTTATATAAAAAGTTGTACGGGTACTATCCGTTCTTATACCCATCTATATACATACTGGGAGCAACTGGCTTCAATTCCCTTGACACTCGCCGTACGCACGAATTACTATTGACCATGTACAAACTCATTCATGGTGTCCTGGACTGCCCCACACTTCTATCCGAGGTTAGTCGCCTGTCAGTGCCCGACCATCTTGCCCGTTTCCGTAGTGTAAGCGTGCCCCTTTTCGCCCCCGCGCCGCCGCGCACCGTAGCGCGCCAACATTCACCCATCTGCCGAGCGCACCGCCATCTCAATGCACTCGTATCCTCACATCAAGTCGACATTTTTGCAGACAAATGGTCCGTGTTTTTGAAAAGCTCACTAATGTATAGTGAGAAGTACACAATTTTTACATAATAAGTATAGTTTTATTTTTATTGTTTCGCGCCTTTGTCAATGTTATATATGTATATATTTTTTTTTTTTTTTTTAATTGTCTAAATTTTATATTGTTGATTTTCTGTTTTTATTTTAAATGTTTTTCGTTTTTTATATGTAGAGTAAGTAACGTTTTGGTCTAAACTGTAAAGTTGCTTATTTTGTAAATAAATAATAATAATAAATAAATAAATAATAATAATAAATTGTAAGTGGACCCTCTGTAGATAGTACCAACTTTGTGTGGACTAGTAATAACAATGTCATTTTTTTATTTTATTTTAGAATAGTAATGATAAGTTTTTTGTAGAAAATTTTAATAATGTAATTATTATACTTAGTTTTGTTATTATAAAAAATCATGCAGTATAATAAAAATAAAAAGATATCATAGCTGTTACCTACATTCAGTTTTATGTACCCACTTAAACTAAATACGAGATAATCTTTTACAATATATATATATGTGGGACATTTTTGCACACATGGTCATCTGACCCCAAACTAAGCAAAGCTTGTAATATGGCTGCCAGAGACTGATATACGTACATAGATATTTTTAAATAGATACTTATATAGATATTAACACCCAGACATAAAACAAACACAAATATTCATCACATGAATGTTTGTCCTAGATGGGAATCGAACCCACGCCCCCAAACACAGAAGGTAGGTTCACTACCAACTGAGCTACCGGGGCAGTCAATACTTAAATGAATTAGATTGCCTACCAATAGAAGGTATAGCTCGTTATATGGGCTAGGGACCGGGCAGCAGCTTCCTCTTAGTAAAGGTTGAGCGTTCTGTGAGCCTCAACCCGCCTGCCAAGCGTGGGGATTATGGCACTACTCCCATTTTCGACGGGGAAGGCTTTTGTTCAGCAATGGATGGTTGATGATGATAATGATTTGGGTTAGTTACCGTCGTTTACCATCAGACGACTTAGCTGCTAAACATAGAACTGTTTCCAGTTAGAAACAACCAAATAAATCTAGAATCATTATGAAGCAAAAAATAAATAAATTATTATATTATCTGAATATATATTACTATTTTTTTATTTATTACACAGTTACATCTTAGTTTTAAAGAAATGGAGTCCCGCAATAATACAGTAAGTTTGTCGCGGTATCCACATTCCCACATTCGCAACACACATAAAACACAATAACATAAAAAAAAATGTGAGAACTGACATACATGTAAAAATGGTGTTACCAATAAATTATTTGTATTTGTAAAAACAAAAACGAATTATATTAGCTACCAAATCAGACGAAAAGGAGAATTCATGAAAAAGTTATACAAAAAAGTTTTCTATCTTTTTTCATACGATATTTTATATATGTATAGGTATCGCTCGTTATATGGCAAAGATCGTGCTCAGTCAAGCAGCAAATTCGGTGGAGCATAAACAGGATAATGCCATAAATCTGAGGGTCATATGGTAACTTGTCTGCAGTAAAACTGAGGGCTTTGATCTATTGCTGTCGGCTTATGTTTCTTGTTTTAGCTTGTGTCTACGGTTTGTCTATTTGATATTATCGTTTGTTTACCGACTGCCCGAAAAAGAATGTAATGTTTTTGGGGTTTCTGTAAGTACTTGTTGTTACCAGCGACTTCGTTCGCGTGGACATAAAAAAATATCCTATGTCCATCTCAGTGCAGTAACTCCGTATAAAATTCTATCAAGATAAGTTCAGCTGTTTAGCCGTGATAAGGCGACAAACATCCAGACAGAGAGACAAAGTTACGTTTGCTAGATGAAGTTGATCCATTTCTGTGCATTTTTTGGCTTTTTGTATGGACTGGCAGTAGTAATGTAGGGAGTTCGGAATCGCGCAAGCGAAGTTTTTTCCTCGAGACGAACGTATTAATTTTTATACCTTGAAGATTTATTGATCCTGATACGACTGCGGCTATATTCCTCAGAATTATAATATTACTTATGATGTTATATTTGCAAATTAACTTGTCAAATTCCTAAACAATAAAGCTATTAAGTTAATAGAAATATCTGCGATTAATTGACGCCATCAATTTCAAGGAATACCGCAGAGTCCTCGTAACTTTGCTGTAAAGGCTTAGAAACTCCATGAAAACTGCCTGCCAGAGATTTTGTTAGAATATTTAAAACGCCACCTTTATAAGGCCTCTGGAGTTCTATAAATCCTGTCAAACTATGAAGCAGGTATGGTTCAAGTTTGATTAGATGGGTAATTTTCTCGCTGTTTAAATATCTGTAAATCTGTATTAGATTATGGTCTGGTGAATTTGTCGGATAATTTACACTATGAGTATGGTTTAAAATGTGCACATAGTTACCATTTGCACTGTCAGCGTGCAAAAAGTTGGCATTTATAGGCTCCTGTCAGCTACATGACGTCTTAAGTGACGTCATTTGAGCGTACTAACGGTGCGAGGTAGTGCACTGTGTGCGCTAACGTCAAATGCAAATTGACATCTGCTAATTCCGTATTCTGTGTTTTTTTAATCAAAAAAAATGGTTTTAATGCAGGCCACAGTCTTCTGTGAAGACAGACATGAAACCGTGGCCATTAAATTATGAGACACTGAGACAGATAACCTGAAAAATGAAACCTATCTGACATAAACACGCCAAGAAACGGTTTAATTTGTTGGCGCGCTATTAGCGTACTAGCAATTTAAACCGATCGATATCAGTGTTTGTGGTTTCTGCACTGTGAGCGCATCTACGTCTTGGCAGACAATACCTACACAGTATACATTGCTATTGCGCCAAATTTTGTTCTACATATGATTTTCTCTTAATCCAAATGTTTTGGGATATTAAATATCTTAACATGAAAAGTGACGGGATTTTGACACATGCTATATTATGGGAATAGTCACGTAAAATTGAGTCGTTTATTCCGATCGATAGATAGAGTTTCGATTACATCCGGTGTTCTTTTTCTAGGGATTCTATAGGTCTCACGTACGCACGACCTCGTCTCGCTTATCACCGACTGTGATAGAAACTGTACTCGGAATAACCAATTTATTTCAACATGAATATTCCCGTATTATACAAGTTTATAAAATTGTCTTATCGCTTAAAGCGATTTTTTCCAGGCAACTAATTAACGGGCCAGCGGATATGGTACAGCAGAGTAACGAGAGAAAATAAGAGAAAAAATATGTCTCTCATTTGCTCTCTCTCTCTCTCTCTCTCTCTCTCTCGTTCTTTCTCTAAATAAAAGTTTCTGTCTCGTTTGTTAGATGTCTGGCCAGCCGTGCCATGACTTCAGGTCTGTAAGGGCTATCCGATTCAGCTCATAAGCGAAGAAAAAAATTGTCTACAAATTTTATGAAGATCGGATCAACAGTTCGCAAGTTATCGTCGGACAAATATACACACAAACATACATAATGCCGATTTGTCACAGTATACTCTGAGATCTTCGCTTCACTCGGTAAACTATCATGCCCACCGCGACAAAATTTTCTCTGCTTTTTTTTGGCGTGTAAGAATAGGACACGGCTACAATTATGTATATGTTTGTCTCATTTTTTGAAGACGTAAAGAGTAGAGCGCATGCTAGGCCTGGTGAACCTATCCATCCATATAGGGGGTTGTGAAGTTATAGGGGTCGCGAGGTCTAAGTTCGGCGCGAACTACTAGTTAGTTATAATAGAGTGTTAAATAAACAAAATTATTTATTTTACTACTAAGTTTTCTAAGGAACGAACTCAAATTCTGTTAATTGAATTTAATTCTTAGAAAAACCAAACTGCTTGTAGCAGATGCTACAAGCTTGGTTGTTCTGAATTGTATATTGTAGTGGAAACTCTGTAACAGGTGCTATTGTTGATATTAAATTTGTAGTTATTCGAGCTTGTTGAATGGAACAATATTGATACTTAGAAGAAGTTCGGTCTTCTCAAATCGTTTAGTAGGTATTAAATGAGTCGACGTTGCCAGGCAAATTGATAGCAAGTGGAAATTTTGATGGGCTTGTGGCCACTTTGGTGGAAACGCACTGAAAAAAGACACGAAGGTCACCCTCCAGCTTGGAGGGTCGACAGTTATTGTGAAACGTCTCGAACCTGGACACAAGTGCAAGGAAAGAGTACCTTTATGGTTAGCAGTGGGCGATTACGGGCTAGTGATTATTAGACATCGGATAATATGCACTAACAAAATTGTAGAATAAGCATGCAAATTTGGTATGAAAATGGACCAAATATGCACAAAATGCACTATCAAATTGACAATGTTAATTTAATTGTTAGTAAATTTTCTGTTAATAAAATCAATCAGTATTATACAAATTATTTGAATTCACGCATAATTCTTGTGACGATATTTGACCAGGTATTTTCAATTGGGCAAACGTGCGACTTTTGTCACCTAATATTAAATTAATGTCCACGCCCAAGCCCACGTTGAATCGGACACAGTAGGTTGCGCTGTTGTCTGGGCAGCACCGCAACAGAGGTGGGCTGCAGTAACTTCCGCGGCCTTGACGGGACCGCCACCGTATGATGGCGGACACGGTAGGGTAACAGGGGATCAGGATTGCCGGTATGGCGGTTTGCCGCTCTCCCTATCCTCTGCAACCGAAGTGGCCAGCAGTGGGGAGAGCAAGGGTACCTCGGGCATTCGGACATAGGGTCGTCTGGCGCTCATTTGCTGGCTTGGTCCCCGGGAAGATGGTTGCGTCCACAATGTGTCCTGTCATGTCGCGACGGGGGGAGGGTGTTGCACGTGACCCCGGAGGAGCGTCCGGTGACGGACAGCCGCGGCGGTTATGTGCGAGAGCGTTCCCGCGTTCCCGCCGCAAGCAGCGGAGGAGTGATACCGTGACATATTTGTGGGTTGGAGTCCCACATCACCGCAGTGTTTCCCCGTGGCAGTGCGGTATGGGTGCGCATTTCTCCAAGAAGAAAAAAAAATGGACAAAAAATAATAAAAGGGACAGTTTGACCCGTTGACCTGTGGCGTTGATATAATTATGCATATATTTTTTTTTAAATTTATCGCCCAGGTTTTTGAACAGAAAGCATTTAATAGGTATATTATATTTAAATTGGATAATATATTTCTAAAATGCTTTCAAAGTATCGTTTTAGTGCTCAATTATAAATATAAATCTATTTTTGAAGTCCGGGTTCCACAACCTTCTCGTATCGTAAAAACTGAGTGAGCCCAAATTACGTCGCTGAACTTACCACATTATTTGAAAAAGTTCAAGCCAAAAAATTTTCTAAATTAACCATTTTCAAACTTGGCTTCTGAAGTATTATAAAGACGTGCTGTAAAGTTTTTTTAGAGACTATGTATGCTGTATGGAATTTTTGATAGGGTTTTAATGGGCTGCCTACCAACGCTGCATCTTCTGGTTCGTGGACGTCACTCAAGAACCTTTGTTCCCCACCCGTTATCGAATCTTCGAGATGTAGTCTGCCCATTGCCACTTCAGCTTGCAAACCCTGAAAAACTTGTCGGTGACTTTGGTTCCTTGTTTTTGGTTATTGGTTATTTGGTTCATTGTGAAAGTCAGTGGATGCCATTGAGAAACATTCGCGTGTGGCGCATTACAGTATGGCGCTCTATGGGGAGGCCTTTGTTCAGCAGTGGACGTCTTCCGGATAATAATGATGATGATGAAGTTATAGGATAGACCCATAGCAAAGTGTGTAAAACTTTAGAGCGCAGCTATATAGTCATTTGTAAAATAGTAAACAGGTAAAAAAGCCCCTGATATCGTATTAAATCACCGACAGACTTTAAAACGCTTAAATCGCCAATAAAAGACTCCTCTATCAAATCCAAAACAAATGGCGAAATATTTGAAAACAACAAACAGTTTCGACAAATACAGATAAGAACGTGCGCCAAAACAAGCAGTGAATACTTTTGCGGAGACAAACATAATTTGACCAGTTTGGACAGTCTTGGGCCAATATTTGACCAAACTGAGAGCGGTACTACGATATTCTCTTGATATGCAGCTGACCAGAAATACTACTACAGATTATTTAGCTACTTTTTCTTTACGTGGTGTTATATAATTTACAAAACAATAAAACCTTTATTTTCTGAAGGATTTTTTTTATTTTATTACTCTTTTTAAGTCAGCTCCGTGGTAATATTAGAAATGTGTATATTTACAATTGCTAATATTTGAAGTGTACCGTGAGGCCTAGAATTTATTAGGTAAAACATTAATTAAAAGTATATGTAATGTAAGGGTCTATCGCCCGGTCGTAGCGACACTTGGTGACCGCACCGGGACGCGAGGGCAATGTCGCCAGAGAAGCAGCCAAACAATTCATAACCAAATATATGGCGGCTAACTCACTTGGTGACGGTTTCACTGCATCATATTTTGGAAACGAAGCCACAAAAAATGCCAAAGACTGAGTCTGAAGACCTAGCATACGGAAGTAGATGGCTTCTTGCAGGTGACGTGGCCATGCCACGTCCCGAGGAAGTAGAGCTCTAAAGCAGTCAGAGTTGGGCTCGTAAGCAATCGCCCGGCGGTGAAGTCCCTATGAATGTGAGACACACAGTAGAGAAAACATATTTACGTGGTGAGACCTATACAACGCTAGCTGTGTCATTATAGCTGATAAACTGATGTCCACCTTTAATATGACCTTCACCTCTTTCTTCTGAAAGCTCCTTGGCATAAAATGAGCAAGCGAACTTTAACACGTATTTAATTTTCATCAGTATACCCAGGTGTAAAAACAATTGAAAATAAAATATACTACGATATTTTCGTAGTACCCCCAAGCGTGCATTCTGGCGCCATGCCAGTAAGCATGAATCATAGCACCCACGTAAACCGCGCGCGATTTGTCAGCGTGCACCACACACATGTCACAGCGTGAATACGCACACTCGAACACTCAAAGCCTGTATACACATTGTCCTACATGAGCGCCGAACGCAACGCGATGCGATAGGACACATACATAGTGCGAAGATATCTAAATGTAGCCCTACTACACTTGGTTCAGGTTCTCGGGTAGACCAGTTTGTGACACAGCAAATTTAAATTCAAAATAAATCCTAGCATCACTTCTATTTGAAAAAATATCTTTCGGAAGTACTTGACAGTAACAAGAAGAAAAAGGAAACAGCAGCCCTACATTGAAATTGTTTTTTTTTTTTACATTACGAATATTTTGTCGATAGTAGCTGTATAGTGTGTTAGTAGATATGCTAGGGGTACAGGTATAATCTGTCTTATTAAGCGTGTTCTATCGTAAACAACATATTGACCTTAGATCGAGAGGGTGTAGTCAAACGCAAAATAATTCAAAAATTAACAGCTACTTAAAGCACTGCCATCCACATAACGCGAAAACACGATTCGATGCGACACAGAGCGAAACAAATAAAAACTTTAATTACATGTGCCCTAGTAGGCTGTCTTGTAAATAGTTGTGTAGACAGAGCGAAACAAATAAAAACTTTAATTACATGTGCCCTAGTAGGTTGTCTTGTAAATAGTTGTGTAGCGAGTTGGTAGTCAAATGCAGAACCATAGGTGACAAAAAAAAAGTTTGAGACATACTAGATGGCGCATCGCGTAGCTAGTCGCTTTCCTTCGGTCCCGTAGGACAATGGGTCGGAATGCATTCCACACAAATGAACTTCCGCTTGACATAGTGTGAATAAGCACACATATGCCTATTGTGAGTATTCACGTCTTTTTGTGTGCATTTAAAGTTCAAGTGCACAAGAAATGACTATTTTTCCTTTTAAATAATTGTGCATGTTGGATTCCATTGATTTATTTATCTCTTTCTATTTCAGCCTAAGTTATTTGCATGAAAAGCGAGCTTTCAATTAATAATTGAATTTTTGTAAAGCTAAATGTAATGAAAAACATTTTATTACAGATTTGCACAAAATAAAATTAAAATTAAAACTAAAAAAAATAATGGCCATCAATAAATGATCACAAAGTGATCGGTGTGTGATACAGTCTCCACATCCGATGGAAAGGGCTGGAGTGCCAATCTCGCACCGTAGCTACCAGCGGAGCAGTGCAAGGCAGTGCGCGTGGCGGCCGATCGGCTCCGCAGCAGCGCCTGCCAGCAGGATGCCTGCCCCGCGGCGAGCATGCCGCTTGCACTGCACCACCGGGCCAAAAAAAACGGAACATCGCGTGCCACGTGTCGTTGTACTGCATGCGCATGTCGCTCATGACAGCCGTCACACACTCGATGAGTGGTGAGGAAACTAGCGAGGGAAGTTGGCAAAGACGATCTGTGGCCACGTTTCTCGTCCTATCAGTCGTCATGCTCCTCGCCTTGTCCGTCGTTCCCGATATTGTTGGTTTTTGCCGTGAGTCAAAGGACCGACAATATACATAGAATTAGAGCGATGGAAAGGGTAGATAAAAGGGTAGAAAAGAGCAAGGAGATAGAGCAGTGTGTGCCGCCTCGCGAACATTCGTGGCGAAGCGAAGAGCATACTAGAGCATGAAATAATATATCTAATCCTATCTTTACTAATATTATAAACTCGAAAGTAACTCTGTCTCTTTGCTTCTCTGTTTGGGTGTTTGTTGCGTTATCACGACTACACGGACCGAGCTGAATTTTTACATAGATATAGCTTAAGGATCGGAGACGGACATAGACAACTTTTTTTTTTGTGGGTCCACGCGAACGAAGTCGTGGGTAACAGATAAAAAAAAAAAAAAAACATTCATTCATTAGAAATTCATATGAAACCTTTTGCAGCAATCCCAATTGAAATAAGTATAATATTGTCTAACAGTTAAAGTTAGAACAAGTGTGTTTGTAAAATAACTTATCTAAAAGAGCAGTCAAACTAAGCGTGTAATAGTCACTCCACAAAATTAACTCATAAAGGAACAACATTACATTCAGTTGAAAACTAACAAACTGACATAAGAGCATTGCATTCCCAGTAAGATAGGGATAGACCAGTTATCCAACCATTCTGTAATTAAAAGCTTATAGTTTTTTTTTTAATAACTAAATGGGGCTTCATCTACTGAATTGACAACATCCATAGATAAACTCACCTGTAAGAGACAAATTGACTGATCAGTTCCATTCGTTTCTAGACAAGCAAAGTAACTGCTTAAGTTTTTTCGTCACCTTGAAATATTAGGTGCTACATCTCTATACGCCCAGTAATTTTCTGGAAACATTACCCTTCAATCTGGATGAAAGTAATATTTGCACACTACTGTTTGGCGGTTGTATAATAATAAACAAACATCTAATTGCTAAACATGGTCCACTTGTCTTGTTCTGCTAAATTAGCAACCAACAATGGGCAAAAAAAAATAGCCCAGTCAAGTTACGGGGCTTAGTATGAAGGACCTGGACATAATTCATAACATAGAGATATTAAATTGTGATTGGTATACTTTGCTGACTTAGAATCAATATTAAATTAAACAGTCTGGAGGTACGGAACATAGAAAAAGCATTTATGCTTGAGCCACATTATGGTCGCCAACGACTCACTGCCGTACGTACGATCGTCATCTGAAATAGACTCTAAAATAGCGCAAATAGACACGATTATTCAAAATTGAAAATTTGAGTCTGTTCCGGATACGCATTTTATTAAATAATTGTATATTAATATTAGAGGTTGGTTCTAAAATTATGTGCCGAAAAAAAATCTGTTATTAATTACTTCCGGGTCAAACGCTAAAATACAATCTCATATCTACACGCAACTGTACGGTTATGGTGATAGCATTACAGCGTTGACATCATTAAGTTAAGAGGGAGTTACCAAAATGTTATTGTCGAGATGAAATTTAAATTGTTACCGTTTAAGAATAAAGCTGTTATGCACTATTTATGGAAATGTGGAAGCCAAATACGCGAATGCAGATTTGTAATGCTCGTTTTCAAGCCATTCGTAATAGATCTCAAAGGTGCAAAGCCGTGCCCCAGCCTAGCTATCTCACTCACACATTTCTAGATTCTGCAGATAGAGAGGTACATTAGAACACCAGAAATATTGTACATAAATTTGTGTTTTGGTTTATTTTTATAGCGGTTTGACGAAAGAGATCTATAAAAACTTCCTTTTTTTCGCAACGGAATAAAAAAGTTATTTCTCAGTGATTTTATATCAAATAATACTCTAGTGCGTGAGGTAGACAACTGTTGATGAAACTAAGGGCCTTAAGACTCATAGTGCTCACAGTTCTTAACTATAGCTTTCCCTACTAATATTATAAACGCGGAAGTGTGTTGGTTTGCTTGTTCCAATTTCAAGCAAAAACAGAGTAACTGATCGAAGGAGTCTTGGCAGGAACGTGAAGGAGTCATGTCGCGTCATTGTATTTTTCATTTGTTTCCAAAACTTGTGTTTAATGGTAATGTTTAAAAATGGTGGTTTTTTTAAGTGTTCGTGAAAGTGCAGTGTAATGCTGGTCTATAGTATACTTTGCTTGACTAGCGACTATGCCTGAGACTTGCTTTAGTTGTAAAATATTTTGCTTCACTTGAAATAAACAAAACTTGACACTAGCAAATTTACACTACCCGTGGAGACAAAACCTAATATGCAAACAAAACCTTATCGAAGTGATTATTGCATGGGGTCGGTTTTGTTAAATGGAAATTGGTGACGAGACTAGCAAGTCGCCTGATGTTAAGCGTCACGCTTGCCCATGACAATTCAGTGCCATCCTGAGTTTTGAACTTCAACAGTTCAAAACCATGCGCAGCAATGCACTCCGCTCGTCATCTTGAGATATCAGATGTTAAATCTCTTTATGCCCAGTAATTACGCTGGGAACATTGCACTTCAATCCGGAACACAGTAATGTTGCACTACTGCTTGGCGGTTGAATAACTGGCAAAGGCGCGGTACTTCCCCAGGCGGACTCTGCAGAAGAGCCCTACCACTAGTAGCACTATGACTACTTTTTAGTTGAAAAAAAACTGTTTCTGTTTCTAAGGTTTTCCACGAAGGTGAAACTGAGGGACAGGCTAGATATTAGATAGTTCTTGATAAATAAAACGACAGTCATTTTACGACCCTGTTAAAGTTTTTGCCCATAGTTTTGAGTGTAAAATAATAGATCCCCGATGTTAATAAACTCTACGTACTTACTTAATAACCTTTTATAAATTAAAAAAAAAGAATAGTCAATAGACATTTGGGTCTTAAGACAAAGATAGAAAGTAAACGATTTTGTGCTGATTGAATTTTTTTGTAACTTTTTACCCGAGTACCCAAGAATGTAATGTTTCTTAACCTACTAGCTGTTTCCGGCGATTACGTTCGTAAAAAGTAGCACATGTTCGTCTCCGATCTTTACCTTTATCCCAAAATTCAGGTCAATCCGTTCAGCCGTTTAGCCGTGATAATGCGACAAACACCCAGACAGAGAGACAGATAGATAGAGAGACAGATAGACAAAGAGACAGAGAGACAGAGATACATAGAGACATAATTACTTTGGCATATATAATATTAGTTAGGATATACGTACCACCCACTAAATCTAGCTTTAATTTTTTAATTTCTTAGTTATATAATTTTTTAATTGTTATGTGTTGTAATTTTGTGCTGTGCCTGGCATATTTTTTTTATTTATCATTTGAAATTTTATTCATAGTTTTTAACAGTAGTTTGGTTTGTTGCTTTTAGCGACAACAGTATCTATGACAACTAATTATCTTTCATTGTAACATAATCTCCAAAATGTTTCCAAGCCAAGACGCAAGCCAAATAAAACTACTAATAAATTAACCACCACTTCAAAAGCTAAGACGTAAAGCTGATTCATAAGTTACATTGCGGCTTATTCTCGGGAAAACCACAAAATGTAACAGCAAACTGTCACTGTAACCATCCTATCCTAATCCTAAACTAATATTATAATTCAGAGAAATATAGCCGCAGTCGTATCAGGAGCAATAAAGCGTCGAGGTATGAAAATTAAAACTTACGTCTCGAGGAAAAAATTTCGCTTGCGCGATTTAGAACTAGGCTACATTACAACTGTTAGTCCATACAAAAAGTCAGAAAATGCACAAAAATTTATCAACGCCATCTAGCGAACTATAGAAAGTAACTTTGTCTCTCTGTTGTTGCGTTATCACGGCTAAACGGCTGAACGGATCTTGATACAATTTGATAAGGTTATAACTGTATATCACAAGGACGGACATAAGATACTTTTTTTATGTCCACGCGAACGAAGTCCCGTGTTACAACTAGTCTGCCATAATTTTTAATCTAAATAGTTGTTTTCATAACGCTAATATTATAAAAGTTTATTTGTCTGTCTGAGTGGGGTATTTCATTATGTAACTAAAGGTCAGTTGATAAGCTAAAAACGTTTTAGGTGTACAAGCATCATTTATTCTGTACTAGCTGTTACACGCGACACGTTCGCGTGGACATAAAAAAAATCCTCTGTCCATCTCCGATATCTGTGCAAAAATTCAGCTCGATCAGTTCAGCCTTTTAGACGTGATAACAAAACTTAAAAAAAAAAAAAGATATTACAATTTATTTTTAAAAATTATTTATTTAAATTTAAAATTAAATTTATTAGCAATTTATAATATTAGTTAGAATATGAGAAGGGTTTCAAAAGATCAAGAGGTCCGAGTCAATCTGATATTTTCACCATAAACATTCCATACACACTTTAAATATTTTTTGGGTCTGTATTTTATGAAAAATCATGATGCAAATTTGTTAAGTGTGATGTAGGAAGCGTGTTACATTAAACTTTTTAATCAACTACCTGATGCAATGAAAAACGAACAAAAAGACAAGAACATTTTTTTGACTCATAAACTTTTAATAACTAAAACTTACAATTCTATAGACGAATACATTGAAGTCAAACATCTAATATGGTAATTGGAAAATTGGTTTGAAAAATAAAATCCGCAACGAGGATATTCGCCGAAGAACCAAAGTCACCGATATAGCTTTCAGAGTTCGCTAGCTGAAGTGGCAATGGGCAGGCCAAATCACTCGAAAAACTGTTAACCGATGGGTAAGAAAGGTTCTTGAGTGGCGACCACGAACCGGAGGACGAAGCGTAGGCAGGCCTCCCACTAGGTGAACCGATGACATTGTGAAATTCACGGGCAACCAGGTGGATGCAAGTGGCACGTTGTCCGTCGGTGTGGTAGTCTAAGGGGGAGGCCTATGTCCAGTGGACGACTTCTGGTTGATAATGTAATTTAAGGTTGTAAAATAAACTGTTGTTTTCCTGGTCTGCTGCACGCCTACCAGGGTACTAGGAATTTAGCATTACCCGACTGGGTCCACGATTGATCTAGCCTAAGTAATAACATTAAAGTCATACATTGTGGATGCAAACAATTAATAAGATTACATAACCTACGAGAAGTATTGCATTTGAACAGCACGTTTTTTCTCTCTCTTGTATTTTGGCTCCACATGTTGTGTATTTACCCAGTGTCAAGTATTGTAATATTTCAAGTGAAGTCAGATATTAAAATAAGTCTCAGTCAAAGTCTAATTCAAGCAAAGTAAGTCACGGTCAAGTCCACGCCACACGACACTTTACTAAAGGTTTCTATGGAGTTTTGAAAACAACACGAAGTTATACAAACATATACCCACACTCGTGCATGTTCACGAACACTTAATGGATAAAAATCCATCATTTTTACACATTAACACTCGAAATAACGCACAAGTTTTGGAAGATAATACAATGACGCGACGTGACTTCTCCACGTTCCCGCCAAAACTCCTAACAGCACGTTGTGTACCTCCGTCACTGACTTTACGTTCCACAACAGCATACCATTTGCAATAAAGCCGTGTTTTATGTGAAATGCAATGAAAGCCCGGGTATCGCGATAAAGGCGATAAAGTATTGTTGCTTTGAGTTCGCTGTTAGAGGAAAATATAGAAAGTGTATTACGCTGCTCTTTCACTTAGTCGAGATTGCTCTGCTTAAATGAACAGCTTCAATTCAATGGCCTTAGTTTTTATACTAAACCTACCTTACGTCGGTACCGATTTTAATGTGGTTTCTCTGCTTCAGCATTTAAACACCCCACTGCTGAGGTACAAGCCTACCCTCGAAGGGCGATTAGGCCATATCCACCATATCCATCACATGGCCCTGTGTACTGGTTGGCGGGTTCACATACGCCATCAAATTTCTTCTCCGGAAATATGCAGACGGCTGACGATGTTTTCTTTCACCGAACAGCTAGTGGTATATCCGTACATAAGTTCCAAAGAAATCATTGGTAAGGGTCCGCCCGGGTTCGAACCCACGACCCCATGAATGTGAGGCAAGCTTGCTCCGACTGAGCTACAACGGCTACACTGCCACGGCTAATGTGGTTTAAATTATTGAACAGTATCATAGGAGTATTTTTCCTTCACATTATTACAAGAAGCTACGTCAAAATGATACCGGCCTTATCGTGTAACTCTGGTGGAAATGGTCTTCGTTTGCTATTCTGCTCGCTCGCATTGTGTGAGTAAGTTGACGCGAGTGGGACGGCACGCTATGACCATTGCCACCGGAGTTGGCGGCATCTTTAACTTAACTTTTTCACATATTTTAAAACTCAATTTTAAAAAAAATTGGGCAGATGGTACACTAGTTCACTTTTGGGATTCTTTATTAACAAAAACGTTGTTTAATTACCAAAAAATCTTTTTCAGTCACTCGGAAATTGTTGTTTGTTCTCAGAGGAAATGGCACTGAAATTGTTGTCAAAATGGTAGTATCTATGTTAAAGGAGGCCTCCTCGCCGTCAGTATCATCATTATTTCCTAGGCAAGCCTTTTATTTTTACCTGATTTACCAGAAGGAGAGTAATATTTGCCTATTCCTGTGTCTCCCTACCTCCTAACAGGGTGTCTGATTTTAGATAGCGAGATCGTTTGCTTTGTTTTCATATTTGGAGTGTCATAGGCTAGGTGTCATAGGTGTCTTTTAATTGGGTTTTTGTTGTTTCCTAGTTAACAAATTTAATTATCTCTAAGTAAAACATTTTGAGCTCAGGTAATTTTGTCGTCCGTACGACATTCAGATCAATAGTCTCCAC